>OV884059.1:172103776-173333776 GCA_930367215.1 Pollenia angustigena | reverse complement strand
GAAATGGATAAAGTTAATTGATTTCATATCTTAGAAGCATCATAAATTTTAAATCTGCACCACAGAAATAAACTTCTAATATTAAATTTTAAAACCGTGTTTATCTGTGGATTTATATAAGTTTAATTAAAAACAAAATTTTGTACAGTCTTTAAATTTGTCTTTAGGTAACTTTTTTTCTGCTTTGCTTTGTTTGTTTTTCTTTGCTTTGATATTATTTTCTCCTACAGAAGCTTTAGGTGAAATGCTTTGTGAAAATATAATCAAAATATAGGCCCTATTCTTGACTTGACTTGAACTATCACTTGCTAAAAGGAAACAAATCACTGTGCATTCATACAAATAATAAAGCGCGAAAAAAATATGTAGAAATTTTCCCTGCAAATAAAATTGGACCACCTGATACATTTTGATAAAATGGACTACTCCATGGACTGGTCCGATGTCATGCAAGCATGGACAATGTCGTTGTTAAAAAGTGTTTGTAGTGAGACGAAATGTCTTCGTTTTTTAACGACTTCAAAACTAATTCTCTTGAGTATACCATGGAGAAGTTTTAAAACTACTCCTTTGTAGTCCAAAGCTGTTTTATATGGTCCTGCCCTAGGATATCGTAATGTTAAATAGACCATGTTTTTCCATACGTTTGGGTTATTTTTGGACTAGTCCTGGTCGCTTGTGGGCTACTCTTTACACGCGTATTTGGACTGGTCCTATTATTTGCAGGGTTCATTCACACTCAAACACTTACGAAATCATCATTAAATAACGCATAAAAACCTACACGCGGAAAAAATGTGGGCAACTTGGTGAATGCAAGCATAAATATACATTCACTGCTATAAATGCAAGTGTATTCACATACACATACTAATGAATTTTAAAATGCGTGTGAGTTGTTAAATATTGAAAGATTTAAATACGCAAACATACATACAATCACCCACATATTCGTTTGTATGTACAACTACGCATACAGATTTTTCGATACAACATTGACACGTTAAAAAGCTTTTATGCCTACAACATTAAAGCAATCCTCAATTTTAACAATTGTCCACCGATATCATGAAATTGTACAGTAGATAACGGAATAAGAAAAAACTAAAAAGTATTTCAAAAGCACCGTAAGAAAACTTTTTATAAAAAAAGACTGATACAAGACAAATTTTGCCAAGCACCATTCATAAAAATACGAACAAAAAATATTTTTTATAATAAAATTTGTATTACTCGCTTTTCCCAAAATTCGAGTTAGTACATTTTGAACAAGGGCTCTCGATTTATTCACACCAATACACTCAAACATACATTATCATATATCTTCCCAGCGGTAAAACTCAGAAGACTTTCTTACCTCAGGCCTTTTAAAAGGCCTGCTTAAAAATTGTTTTCACAAAATTACTATTCTTATCTAACTGCTAAAGAATGCATCATAGAAGGGCTCGGCTCTTTGGTGTAAAAGATAAGATACACCTTCCACACTCGCTTCTATGAGAAGGGAGCAGAGAAGGTGTAACATTTGTTGTATTGTTTTTTGTACAAGCAAAAGCAAAATAATTATTTTTTTTTGATCCCGTTACCATTCTTATGTACCTGCTAAAAAAGCGAGAGCGGAAGGCCTTCTCCGCAATGACAACGTGTGTAAAAAAGATATAAGTATGGAATGGAGAGAGCAGGCCTTGTTTATTCAAAGGAAGGAGTACAGAGGCCTTCTAGACGGTATCCGTACTCCTTCTTTTTCCCGCTGGGTTATTAATACGCAATAGTTTTATGCTGCATACATACAGGAGTTGATCGTAAATATTTAAAAAAAACATGTTTTACTCTTAAACATACTCTATCTTCCAGTGGCTTGTATCATCACAATGAATTAAATGAATATACGAAAATTTGTTTTAATAATATAAAATAAAAAAAGAAGTTAACTCCAAAAAAAGTTTTATGTGAATAAAATTGTGTTTGATTAAAATGTGTGTTCTTTCGGATGAGTGTGTATAAAAATGTTATGAAAAAACTCATTTAGTTTTAAAGTATAAACATAAATACGCAGACTTTCGTTATTAATTACGTAGTTTACATATAGGAATGTGTGTAAGTAAGTAGGTTTTAATAAAACTGTATGTTTATGTTTAAGGTTATATGAAAGCCTGTGTTTTTGAGTATGTGTGTGATGAAAACCAGAGGCGGGTTGTGATTATAGACAAGTGAAGTAATAAACTATTTTATGAGCTTGCTCTGCTATACTTGAGTTAAATAGTTCGCATTAGTTTTAAATAAAATGTGTTAAAGTAAAATTAGATCTACAAATTTAAAGTTAAGATGAATTCGGCTGTTGCTGCAGAATAAAAAGGGCTCAATTTAAAAAATGTATGAGAAAAATTAACCAAAAGCTTAAAATCGACAAATGTAAATGTGTCTCACAAGAACGAAAATAGTCAGTAAGGTTATCGTTAATTTTTTTCAAAGTGTTCCAAAATAAACAGTACATTATTTAGTGTTCGGCTCACACACTCAAGAACGATATATATTTTTTTAGTGATTGTGTAGACGAACACAACCCTTAATACCGCCCGTAACTATTTTCAAGAAAGAGCCGAACATTATATAATGTTCTGTTCTTCGTTTAAGAACAGAACAATTGTAGTGGTACTGTAGAAAAACGTTATATTTTTATGTTCTATAATGTTTCTTTTTTTACATTGATTAGAAATGTGAAAACAAATCACTTTAGCAACGACCGCAGCACGATCAGCTTGTGTGTGTATTGTGTATATGTTTTGTTATGTTATTGTTTTGTATTCGTATTTGTATTCTGTTTTTGTAAAAAAATGTTTGGTTTTTTTACCAGCCAAAAGCGATGAACATTAATGAACCGAAACGAACGCAATGAAGTTTTTGTTCGTTTCGTTGAGTTAGATAAAAGCAGTATTATTTTTGGGTTCGAAAAATGACAAATAGGAAAATGTTATTTTTTAACGATCTACTTTTAGCATTTGAGTTTTCCACAAATCTACCGAACCGAACACTAAGGAGCGATATTTATTAGTGTTTATTTTCGAATAATGAAAAATACAGTCTTAATTATAAAAAAACACACAAACAATTATAAAACTTAATACTTATGTAATTTTACAAGTTGTTACATATTAGAAACTTTAAGTTGTTAAAACTTAAATTGTAGCATAGCCGCGAATAACGTTTAAAGTTACAAAATAATAATTTTGCAGGAGAGCAAAAAAATGTTTTTTGACAGGCAGCATTATTTGTTTTAAAAAAATTTTTTTTCTTTTAATAAAAATAATGAAAATTAAAAATTTTATGCAAAAGGCTTTTAAAACATTATTCCGCACTGCAAAACCATTTCGGTTTCATTATTTTGTTAGTAACTTGCAATGTTCTTCCACTGGCTGACACTTTGTTTAACATTTTGAAGGCGTTAAGGAGCATAGTTTTGATTTATTTGATGTTTAAACTGTGTAAGAGCGTAAGGTTAACGGTTATCTGATAAAAAACAGTTTTTGGAAAATGTGGCGTTTACAACGTATTCGCTGCTGGGCTTCAATTGTGTATGTAACGTTGTAACTACAGAATGTATTTGATTAAGCAAGTATCGTTTATAATAAAAATACATACTATCGAAAGTCAAAAGAAAACACAAGATTGAGTTCAAGGAAATTACATGCAGTCTTTACTTTTTTCTAGCTTTTTGGTAATTAACTTATTTCGTTAAAAACTAACTGCTCATCTTTTGAGGCCAGAAACGGTTTCGACAAAGTTTAATAAGTTTTAATGAAATGTAATGATCTTCAGCCTGGTGAAGTTAAATCGACTGAAAGAAATATAAGAAAAGCTTTTATTATAGACTTCAGAGGTAAAAATAATGTCATCTTTGACAATTTAGCTTCATTTCTATTCTGAATGATTTTCGTCAAATCGATCTTTAGGAACTAATAAATTGCAATATTTGATAGTGGATATTAATCAATTGTCTTCCATTTGAAATATATCGATTTAAACTTTGAATTTTCGTAAAAGTTAATTTTTTACAAGGACAAATTTAATTGACCTTTCTTATCTTATGATGTGATACGCATTTCACTGAACTTAAAAACTTATAGAGTCTGATTTCAAAAAACTCTATGTGATGATTACATCATTCCTCAACAAATCGCAATTATACAACGGTTGCTTATCAAATACATATCGTTTTCTAAAATGCTAAATAATATCAAAACAATTTTCATTAGTTTCCAGGTGAATGTACAATAAGAAATATTTGAGATAGGAAAACAATTTTTTATCATATTATCATTTACGATAATTTTGCGCAAAGGGGTCGATATGAAAAACGTTACTTTTTAAAAGCAATATATTTTTATTCACTTATCCATTCAGTTTATATAAAACTTTATCTTGAAGAATCTTCTATTCCCAAATTTTTCCTTCTGAAAATTCTTCGTCATTAGTAGTTAAACTGCCATTTTTTTTAAAGCTATTAATCGATTTAACATAATCTTTGTTTCAGTTGGAAATGGCCGGGTTATGGCTGTTTTACTTAAAGAGATGCAAAAACTAGCATTATTTTATATTTTATTTTTCTAATACCTGTAATCATATAAAAAATTTAATATTATATAATTTTAGTAGGTTTCACCCTATTTTAAACTTTGACCCCTATTTCTTCATTTGCACCTGGTATTAAGACACACATCTGATTTAAATAAAAATTAAAATAAAAAACCTCATGCTTAAATGGCTGTAAATATTAGGGGTTGCACTTAACAAAGAAAATCGAGTAATTGCACATTAAATTATTTCGCATTTTTATTTCAAATGAAAATTTTAATACAGACTTAAATTTAAAGTGGTTAAGTACGAAAATCTTTAATATAAGATATCTATAGATATAAGTTAAAGTAAAGAGTGTTTGTTAGAGTTTATTAAAGAAACAAAATTCAGAAATAGTTATTTTAGTACACAGAAAAAATTATTTTTCCAATTCAAACAAAAAATTTGTAGAATCAAACAATTTTTTGTCTGAAATCGGTCCTATAAACAAATTCGCATATTCAAACAATTTATTTGCATTTCGTTTATTGAAAAAAACACTGATTTTTTCAAACAAATAATTTAACTGAATCAAACAAAAAGTTTACTGAAATTCACATACTAAATTTCAAAATAAAAAAAAAAAAGTTTTTGGACAAGCAATGACGCGCACGCAAATAAGCACTGTATGAGAAGATGACGGCAGAGCAGGGCCGCCGGCTGGCTTTGAGACACATTTTTTTTTGTTGGAATAATTTTTGAACGAAGTCTTATTTATACACACAAACACAATGTTTTTCTTTATCTCTCTCTGTTGCTGTATCCTTTCCTTTGCTAAAGAAGAAATGTAACCAAAAACAGCAGCAGACCGACTCGATATGTTTTTCGCCATCATTCTATTTTTGTATTTGATGTATTTAACTAAACAGTTTTGAAAAATTGAATACGGGATTTTCTTTCTTGTAATGTTGTTTCTGCTATTGTTTTTCTTATAGTTGCACTTTTTGAAAGCGTCCAAAAATAGCCTGTGTGTGTTTTTTGCTTTTGTTCTTATATTTCACATAAAGAAGTGTTGCTTACGATCAAATAAAAAAATGCAAAAAGACGACAACATTAAAGAGCGTTAAATATTTCATACAAAATTATGAAAACTTGACACCAATAACGCGTTTATTATATTTTTTAAGAGTTGTCCACATTTTTGATGGTTAAATAAAAATCAAACAAAAATATTGTTTGAATCAGTAAAAAAATTTATAGAAATAAAAAAAAATTTCAAACAAGCGTTTGTTTGAAAATAATTCGGCAATAATTTTTTCTGTGTAAATAACAATTTTAATACATTAGAATTTATTCGAGCTTTATTTAACCCTAGAGTACTAACCATATTTTACGTACGTTGTAACTTATGATCTTCGATTCGGTAACAACATTTGCAATATTTGCTCACAACGTTGAAAAAAAAGTCTCGTTAATACTAACCTTCGACGATTAGACAAGTATAAAACCAATAAAAGCAATTTTCCAGCAACGCGGTTTAAAAAAGACAATTGCACACAGCAAAAGTAAATCATCTGCTTACAGCATTCAAAATTTTAGATTGTTAGGCACAAAAAGGGAGCGATTCTCGTCGAAACGTCGATCATTAGTACTCTAGGTTTAAGACGATGGAGTCCACAAAAATTTTTTTTGTTAAATGCTTGTAAGTTTGTGTTTATTTTCTTATCTAAAAATTTCTATACACTCTGAAAAGTTTGCCTTTGCCGAGAACGCAGTTTCATTGCACTGGTTTAAAAATTTTAATTTTTCGCCATTTTTTATCTTAAAAATTAGATGTTTCTTAGCTGAATTACCGCTGTTGGACACGTATGTATATGGTATTTACTTATTTTTCTTAAGAAGCGTTCGCGAAAATACCTAATTTTGCGGTTAATTTTTCTATAGTGTTATGTATGGGGTCGTGTTTGAGCAGTAGACAGTCAAACTTCGCTATATTGAACATCTATAAAGTGAATTGATTATTAGAATACTGCTTATTTGTTAAATTTTAGCGTAATTTGATTTCTTAATAATGAATCTACTAATTTTTTACAAAAAAACAAACGTTTCGAAAGCAAATTTGGCTCTCATGCATTTTCGTCCTCTTGTAATGAGTTATAAAAAAAATTGACTTAAGATATTTCCAAAGACGAAATTGGTACAAAAGAAAAAAGTCGCTGTGCTAAAAGTACTGATAGCAGTCGCTTGTATTTAGTGCAGAACTTAGTGCAACTTAAAAACATTTTTCATCAAAAAAATAACAAAGATAAAATATACCTTAGCAGTTTGAGATTCTCTGCAGTATATTATTAGATTTAGATAAATAAAACCGTTTTCTTAAAATGTAGAAGACAAACACTGGTCGCAAAAGGCTTTAAACCTGCCTTTCAAAGAATTCTGATAAGAAAGTGCTAAAAAGAATATCCGCCTTACGTTGAAGAGTATAATCCAAACTAACTGATTATTATCGTTGCTCAATTGTGTTGATATAAAATTTACCGACACTACTTATCTTCTTTAGCAGCCATGTCGCTTAAAAATTATGTGCTACTAGGTCCAGAATTGACCATAGGCTCCATAAAAGCCACTTCCCTAAGATCACTTCAAGACAAAAAAAATCTCGAATATTATATACATCGTTAGTTAGAACGGAAAAGGCCCTTACTTACCAAAAATTAAAAATCGAGAATTTTATTGGTTCTGAAGCATTGCATCAACACTAGGGATACAACTTTTTTTATAATTTTTGAAAATATCAAAATGGCCCTATCCATACCATGTAGTGCATAAAAAACAATAAGAACTGCATCTTTAGATTTTCGATATCGTTAAAAAAGGTTCCGCGTCAAATGCAATTAAGTTTGGGATCAGTAATAATGCATTTTCACCTACACCATAAACAGTTTATAAGTTGTTTATGGTAATAAACTAGTTTGTGAAACTTATTTATCCATACAAACCATAAACAGAGACTAACTAGTTACAAATAACCGATTTTTGCTAATGCAACTCTGTTTTTTTAAAATTTTATATGTCGCCATTGATACAACATTTGGTTTTCAGACCATTGTTACAATAAAAATGACTTCGAAACCTGAAACAAATCATTATCAGGCTTTACTAATGCTCAGATATGCTTTCTAAGACATTGGGTGAAAGATGAATCAAGAATTCCAAAAACACAACGCAGCAACATTTATGCGGAACGCGCTATCAAAGTCGTACAAGCTATATTCCCCCAATGCAAATCAACACGAGCTCTTAATCTAAAGTTAATTTCACTTAAAAAAGATAGTTTTAAGATTATAATTTTGATTATAATCATATAATTATATTAAGAAATGTAAATAGTTAAATAATTATAAAATAAAAAATTTTGAAAAAATACAAAATTTTGAATACTAATAAAAAAAAAATTGTGAAGGGCTTTCAGAAATCGGCTTTGACGCGGAACGTTTTTGTTCCGAAATGACCTGAGGAAACATATTTCGATTTCAGCACAACATCGGCTACAGCGTGCTGATAGGACCTCAATTTGGTTGTACCCCTAATCTACACAAATGTTCATAAAATATTTAAGAGTTTTTCGAGAAAATAAGCAATTTTATAAACAAAAACAAATGGCCTTATTGTTGTATTATTTGATCGTATGAATACATTCCTTTAAATATTATTTACTTGCATGAATTCATACCTTTAAAGAGCAGACATAAACGGGTATCTTATTACACCAAAATATTAAACCCTAAATAGCCGCTTAAAATGTACCACACCCAAACGCATGGGAAATATTTATAAACTTAAAATTTAAATCATATTACACTAATTTTCCCATGCTTTAGTTTAAGTTATTTTAATTTACATGTAAGAATAGGCTAAGAATTATTTTCATAGTTAGTATATAAGTTAGAATAAATTGTAAATAAAATTAATCATAATAAAAAAGCTGACGAGTACACTAGTTGCACCGTCTAAAAATAAAATACAAATAAAAAACGGATTTCAATTATTACATCATCTACAAAACCTAACTTATAGTTTGTATAATATGCAATATTGTAAATTGTTAAAACAACTGGAAGGTTTTGTACGAAAAATAAATTATAAACAGTTACAGGCGATTTATCAATTTAAATTTTAAATAGGTTTTTGTTTCTCCCGTATTATTTTTAAAATGTTAGGTAGGGCCTTTTGCGTTTTAGGAAACGATATAACTTTTCAATACTAAGCACAAAGAACTTTTGAATGAATCTTTACTTGATACCATAATTTTGTACGGCGGTTCCATGCGTGCCAATGGGTATCAAATGAAGAGCCTTCTGAAAAAATAGTCTAGTGTGGTCGGTCATGACTGACTATACTTTATTATTTGTTTTGGGTTAGTTTGAGGGAACAGAAAAAATTAATAATTTTGTGCACTAAATTAAAAATTTGACCAAAACCATATTCGATTTGAGAAGATAAATTTAAAATTTGAATGGGTCAATTTAAGTTACACAATGCAACGCGTAATATTTAAACTCTTTTTCGTGTGGAATTTTTAGTTTAGCTAGTTTCGGATTTTATGGCATCATATTTATTTTGACTAAAATTTTTATTACGGCACAATTGGAAAACTAGGAAAAAAAAGGATTAATCGAAATACTACCGAAAATACTACATCTAGTGCCTGCAGCTCGTACAACTCGTTTCCGATAATGGATTTAAGTTTAACAAATATAACTTACTTTATTATATTCAATATTATGTTTGTATTTAACTCAACAATTTTAACAAATAGAAACTGGGAATTATTTCTTTTCATAATTTTTTTTATTATATTCAACATTTTTTTTTCGAATTTATTCTATGAGCTAAATTTCAGTTATGGATTTTATAAAGAAATAATTCCCAGTTTCTATTTGTTAAAATTGTCGAGTTAAATACATTCAATTTATAAAGTATCACTATCCAGTGTGACAGTGGCCAGAAAATGCATTACATTCTGCTGGTGTCTAATAATTGTAAATTTTTCTGTACATAAAATATACCTCATTGCTATCCAAAGGATAGCTAAGGTAAAATGTAACAAGAATATACAAGATAACAGTCTGGTAATGTATAAAGTCATTCCTAAAAATTTAAGGAATAGGACTATTACAAGAAAAGCTTTATAAAATACATCATAGAATTGATTCGAAAAAAAAATGTTGAATATAATAAAGATACTTATGAAAAGAAATAATTCCCAGTTTCTATTTGTTAAAATTGTTGAGTTAAATACATTCAGTTTAACAAATATATTTATGTTTTCTTAATTGTTAATCACACTTACTTAATTGTAAGGCCGAGCTTTACTTTAAACAAGGTGTTATAAAACTTGAGAGTTTTTTTTTTCGTAGTCACATGTCATTTTGGCTACTAACAATTAAAAGGTAAGATTAATCGCTGTTAAGGTATCAATTATGATTGACTTGCAAACTCTAGTAAATATTCGACCGTTTGTAAACGTGCGAGCTTTTACACGCACATTTTCTTGTAAAAATACATTACCGACATGTTGTAATCACATTTAATGAACAAATTATAAATTATCTTCCAAAAGTACGAGCAAGTAACATATTTTTTTCCTTTTTTTCATGAACACTACGGATGTTAACAACTTTCGTAAAATGCAAAATGTGTTTTTATAGCGAGTGTGCATACACATGTACATTAAGGGTGTTCTTATTTGTATGGCCAAATTTAAAAGCGCTTTGATTCCAGTTCGCCGGACAGATTTTTGTTCCTTTATATTAAAAAAGTAAAGAAGTAAAATTTGGAGCGAATCCGATTACGTTTAGTGGGCCCGGAAACGACTTCAATAAACCTCTTTACGAATAATAAGATTAAAATTAACAATTTTACTGCCTGTTTGTAGAACGCGAGCGCAAAAGTGACTCGTTCAACTTACATTTAAAACAAAATTTCAAAATTTGTTTTTGTTTTAAATGTAAGTTAAGCGAGTCACTTTTGCGCTCGCGTTCTACAAACAGGCAGTTAGTTTTGATAAATGTAATAATTTTTTTTTAATGGTTTGAGTAAAAATAACAACAATAACATTGAAAAAGAGAATTGGTTTTTGAATCTTTATTTCTTAAAATTATGGATATTTTTGTCGATAAGCAACCTGAAGCAACAATTGTTTCCCCTCTTCATTATTAGTTAAAATTCTGTTAAAGTCTTGAATAAATATAACGCCTCCCTCAGCAGTATCATTAACAACAAATAAGTTCTTACAGAATGTCCAACTTTCCTCAAATTCAAACGAAGTTAAAGGATCAAACTGTAGAAATTCTAGGGATAAACGAAACCAAATCACACAAGTCTGTTAAATTTGAATAGTTTCGGCCATTCTTTAATTTGACAATTGGTTCTTTTAATTTAAGTTTTTCAACCATTTTACGTTTCTTTTCAAAACTTATATTTGAATAAAAGTCAAATCTTGACATTGATATACTAAACTAGACTTTAATATAAAGTTTCACTAGAAAAATGCAAATATCGCATAATCCATATGATTCATTTTTCATAAGGGAGACTTTTATGTAAAGAAACAGTTGCATCTGCTTGCCACTTCTAAATAATTATTTGTTAAACTTGGCCATGATTAAGCAAATATTTCAAATATTGAAATATTGAAGTTTCGAAAACGCTGCGCAATAAAATTTTGTACACATGGTGCCGGCAAGGTAGATTGATTATACTACGCCCTTTTTTTCCAGAGCACAGAGGCACCTGTGTTGATACTAGTATTTTAAAACGTTGTATTAAATGACAAGCCGTTCACTTGGTCCACAATATTCCATTTAACTTATCTTTCATAAACTGCATCCGCAATATTTTTTCCAGTTGAAGATTCTACTTTCGGTGCTCCAAAAAACTTCCATGTGCCGATGTTACTCACCAAAATTTCAATATGTTAAACTTTTGTGGATCCGATCAGATCTTTCATGAGCTTTCCATCAAAATGAGCTACCACCGAACCAATTTTACTAATCTATATATGATAAAAGCATTGCAAATGAATTTAAGACTACCTTTAATTAAAAAAAAAAAAAAATCATTATCCGTTAAAACACCTGAAATTTCTTTAGATTCTTTTATGCGGGTTTCTTGGAGCAAACGATAAATAGTTGAATGATTAATGACAAGTTCTTTTACACGGTGTCCTAATGCTTCAGCTGCTGCTATGAGAATGTGAACTGCCATTCCATCAGACACTTTGGCATTGTCCTTTTCCGGCCTCGTTTTTGACCTAAAACAGAATATGAGCTTAAGTTTTCTGTCTCGATAGCCGTGTTGTAAATTGGTAAATTGTTAACTTCATCTTCATCAGTCCACTGCATAAGCTGACAAACATCTAGAAAATCGAAAACTGAACATTAAAAAATTAAATTGGTTCATATACAAAACTTACCTGATTGACTCGACTTTTCCTCTTCGTGCTTCTTTTTCACGTATCGCTAAAATCAAATAGACACCAGCCATGCAACCAGGACGTCCTTTTTGTCTTCGCATTTCTAGAAACAGTCTATTTTCTACATGCCGAATTTTCTATAGGTCTATAGGATCAGATTTTCTAGAAATGTTTTAGCAGCTTGCTTTTGGGCATTTGATCTTTTCTCAGGAAAGGTTTTTTGAGTGTAATTTGGTGATAAACATTCCAAATTAAATCAATTTTGTTTTAATTTTCGTTGGCTTTAAGTGTTTTAACGTTGAGAATGCTTGGTGCTTCTTCCGTAGTCGATTTCGATAATATTTTTGACATCTTAATCTTAATTGTTATATAACTTTAGAACACTAAACACTTCAATCACAAATACTTTCATTTCACTGTTAGGACCTTCACTCAGATCAATATTTGATAACATAATAAGTAGCACCTAAAAATGGCTTTTTTTTCCCTAAAAATGTAAAAAAACATGGTCAAACATTGGAGTGTCTCCCTCTACCCTAGATAATATTGAATAATGTTAAGAAGAAGAAAATTAAAATAGATTTTTTCTTTCAGTATTCATTGAAGAAAATAATGAATAGACGATTAAAAAGTGAAATATGTATTAAAATTGATGTTTTGCTCATATTCACTTTTTAAATATTTGAAGACGTTTCCGGGTCCATAAAACGTTATCGGATTCGGTCCAAACTTTACATATTTACATTTTAAATACAAAGGAACAATAAACTGCCCGGCGGTTTACAAAAATCTGACATTTGAAAATAAGAACACCCTTAATGTACATGAAAATTTATCTGAATAAATGGCTGTAAAAAAAATCGCTGAAATTTGGTGATTTTTTTCATCATTATCGCTATAGTTGTGATAGATTTTCAGAAAAAACAACAACAAGCAAATTGATAATTCGTATGTGTGTTAATCATATACACGTAATCAAACGTGTGTTTGCTTGTTTGTTTGTGTAAGTTTGTGTTTAATGCAGTTTGCAGCACATGTGTATTATATATTAAATAACAAACAAGCTACACATATTTGTAGCAAATAACACCAACGTGTTCTACATTCAATGTTAAGATATATTATCTACCCCTGCCACACACATATACATATGTTTACTAAAAAAATATCCATACTCTACAACATCTACAACCAAAAGCGGCCGCATCAACAGTTTAACATATAACTTTAAAGCTCATTATGAGTTTCCACAATATTATTATTTAATTTTTTTCCTGAACCTTTTTTTCATATTTTGCCATTATGTTCAACGTAATTTTTGTTGCTGTTTTTTACTTGTGCATTGTAAATCTGGATAAATTTAAAGCAAAATAGCAGTTGTGCAACATCCGTTTGCATGTCTCTATATACAAAGTAGATATTACCCGAAACGCAAAAAGCCCTAATTAACCAAAAATTAAAAGTCGACTTTCTCAATGAGTCTTTTTGGAATCTTTCGACCAAGATTTGCGATTTTATAAACAGACACCAAACCGGCCCTTTCTACAAAAATTATGTGATAATCACTAAAAGACCTAACTAACAGTTTGCACAAAATGCAATATTGTCAATTGCCAAAACAACTGGGGTCTAATCACCGCATACGATATCGAGCAAAATTTATCGAAATTATTTATTTTTGTATCATGAAACTCGATATGGAATGAAATGTATTGAATTTGAAATAATAGCATTCGATACGTCAGTGTCTATCGTATGCAAACCAATTCAATATTTTTTTCGATACGATAGTATCGAATGCGGTGATTAGACTCCTAGTAGTTTTCTCTGAAAAATATAAGAAAAATACATTATAAACCGTTTAAGGCGAATTATCAGTTTATCATTTTAAATAGTTTTTTCTTCTCCTGCAAAATTTTCAAAATGTTAGATGTGGCCTTTTGCGTATTAGGTGACGATATGTGTTTTTGTACAGCCGTAGGTTTATTTCAGCTTATGTTTATGTGTACATGTCAGTGTGTTTTCTTTTATTTCTATAAGCTACAATATGTGATTTTCGCAAATGATCTTATATGATTTTCACATTTTTTAACGTTACTGACAAGTTGCACTGACTGCCTCAGTAGCAGAGGCAGATTAAACATAGAACAGAATATGCAGATAGCACATAAAATTTAAATTTGAATAGCAGCACAGTAGAGCTAGAGGTAATACAAAAATTGTTTTTTTTTTATATAATTTATGTTAAATCACTTAATGCTTCAAAAATGGTATTTGTAAAATTGAATGAAATCCATTTATTGGAAGGAAAATAAGAGTTATTAAAATAACTATGAAAAAAACCTAGTGACGATTCCTGTTTCTAACCTGGGAGTTTCGCGTTATCGTCTTGAGAACTTAGCGTTGCACTCTCTTTTTGTTTGAATGTGAACGCACACAGTAGAAGAAGATGCGTTAAGATCAGTTGGTATTAAGACACATTGCGCTCAGTGGAGGATATTAGAAAAAAGAGGAAAGAAATACGCAGTACGTTAAGTTCATAGCAGAGGTGCTACCGAAGTTTATAGGTGCAATGGGAATGGATCTAGAAGGCTTCAAATTAGGACACCTTTGCTGTTAGCAAATTTCAAAGCGTACCGACTTTTATTTTTTGTTTTTTTCCTAAATATTTAACCATTAACCTGTGGCAATAAATTAAAAGGGCTTCAGTTGACATAAATTCTGATTTTATTACATTATTTTTCTCTTCTTCAAGATCTATCACTCAGCTAAATTTCAAATATAAATTGTCATTACATATTAATTACACGCATTTATATTTTAAATTAAGTCTTTTTTGAAAATAATACATCTTTACACAACTTAATTGTTTTTAAGGTAGCTACCAGTGTTGCCAGTGAAATTTCGAGAAAGATACATTTTAGTTTCCAAAAAGATACACTTTTTCCCAAAAAGATACATTTTGAAAAAAATACACTTTTTCCCAAAGAGATACATTTTGAAAAAATACACTTTTTTCCAAAAAGATACATTTTGAAAAAATGTTAAGTCCATTTGCAACGTTTAACATTTACTAACATTACATTCTTACTTCATATTAAATGAATATTGTAAAGAAAATGATATCATATAAATTAATTTTTATATTTATTTAAGTCATAAATATATGGTATGTAATTTTTAAAAATACAACAAGCAAACATTAAAATTAATTATATGCAACTATCTTTGGATGTTATCGAAACAAATTCATTTTTGTAAAAATTAATATACGAGTTAAGGCGTTAATACCAAGTCGAGTATATCAAAAAATTACATATAAATTTCCTAAAAAATAAGAGATGTTCATATTTCCTCCGAACAACTTCGCACAACTTGTATTCAACGATTTAGGTGAATCGTATGTTGAAACGTCCTTAATGTTTTCTTTCACCATTATCAAAGCTGCTATTGTATAAGTATTGAGTCGGTTTCGATGATCAGTCTTAATAAGTTTAAGTACATTTTGCATACAGATTCAAAAGATACGAACAATGTCAGGATTATACATGGTACGTGAAGCCTTCAAAAGATACGAAAAATGTATCTTTCGTATCCTAATGGCAACACTGGTAGCTACATTAATATTAAAATGTTTGAGCATTTTAACCTGCACAGAAAAAAATTACGACAAATCAATTGTCATATTGAATACAAAATTTTTTTTTTTTTTTACATTTTAATTGAAAAGGCACCAACAACTGAATTTGTTAAGAAAAAAACCTTTTTGCTTATAAAAATTGTTAAAATTCAACAAATATTCTTAACAATGTGTTTGTAATGTTGAATAAAATATTTGTTAATAATTAAATATAAACCTTTATTACTAAATTGTCATATTAACAAAACATTTTGCTACTTACTAAATTGAAATTAAAGATGCACTTAACAGTTGTTTGTATTAAAGTTTTAGTAAAATATATTAAAAATTACATCACAAAAACCATTATAACTGATTAATGAACAAACATAGGCCTGCATGCAATGCACTATGAGTTTCTGACATCAACACAAAACTAGAATTTAGAAGAATACAATTTATAGAACACCTGTTAAAATTTCTTGAATTATTAAATAATAACTTAACTGACTGTATAGATTGGTTATATTTCAAACCATCGCCACGTCGTTCATTCTTTTAAAGATTTACGGTCTAATTCATAAAAATTTCTTGTTTCAGCTTTAATGAATACAATAGTTATCAAACACTTTTTGTTTTATAATGTTTTAAAATGGAAAACACAGAATTTTTTATTTTATATTTTTTACTTTTTGACTCAAAATATTTTTTCAATGATAAATGTGAAACATTTATTTTTACACAAAAAAAAAAACCTAAATTGTTGATATGACAATTTACAAACATGTTAATTAAAAAAATTGTTAAAAATATTAAATAGATTTAACAAATTTTCTTTAATTACTTAATAACCTTTGTTATTTTTTTCTGTGTGTATACACTTAAGTTCAATTACTAACAGACCATTTAAATTATTCCTCATAAAAAAACCTTATATTTAACCAAGCTTTTTCCGCATTTTTCTATTTAACTTAAAGCACTTATCTCGACTTACTATCAATAAAAATTATTTTGCCTTTCAATATAGTAGCTTAAGTCTCCTTTAGTTTTTATTTGTCCGCCAATGGATTTTTTTATAACATCTTTACTAAAAAAACAACGAATATTTACTAATAAAACGTTTTTTGTTTCTGAAATGAATAGTTTTGTTATAAATAAATGTAATAAAAATTTTAATAAAAAAACAAACACAATTTATTTAAGGCAAAACCCTTAATATCTCAAAACACGAAATTTCGACTTTAGCCCTTATTATTTATTGCCACGGAAATAATCACGATATTTGCATGAATACCAAAACTAAAGTTAACTTATTGGTAATAAAACTCTTCGGCCCGTGTTCACGACTTACCGATAGCTAAAAATAGGATTTTATCGGCCGTATAAAAAGTGTTCTATTATATACCTAAACTTTTTTTTTTAACTTTACATTAACCTAACTTACTGGTAGAATGAATCCTCCTTTAACTTATCACTCACTTTAGGTTAAAGCAATGTTGTTATAATTGAACACTTTTTATACGGCCGATAAGATCCTATCTTTAGCTATCGGTAAGTTTTCACAATGGGCCTTAGGGCCATTATTACAATCTAAACATTAAATTTCTTTCTACCTTGCCACCCAGAAAATAAGAATCGCAGCTACAAAAACCTCACATTGTAAGCGGGCACTAAGAAATCTAGTAAGTAGTAGATTTCGTTGCAGTCTAAACGGGATATTTAGCAATATAAATTTAACCTTAGCTTTAGTTGCTAGTCTGTAAGTATTATTTTGTATCCAAAGACAGAAATAAATAATATATAAGCTTAGTTTTCTGCAAATCGGAAAAAGTCAAGATTTAGATAAAAACAATTAAAGTAAATCTTAGAAATACTATGTATTCAAAATACCACTGTTCCCCAAATAAGTAAAATTAATAAAACTATAATTTTTGTTTTTTTTTTTCATCTTCATTCTGATTGCCAAGAGACCCCCTGGTAAGCATCTCAAATTTGGTTCACTATTTTTTTTTTTTTTTTTTTTTTTTTATTTTAATATATAATATAGTAAATACTGTAAATATAACAAAACAAAAGGTTAAGAAGAGAAGAAAAGAAACTAAAAATTATTATTATTTTTTTTTTGTAGTATACTATAGAAAAAAAATTTGATGGAAATTACAAATTGAGCATAATAAATGCATGTGGATATTAATAAGTTCTGTATATGTGAGGACCCAACACACCATACGGATATCAAATTAATATACAACTTGAGAATAAGCTTTTATAAATAGTGGGTTTTAAGCTTTTCTTGACTTCGCTTATAATACATTCTATAAAATGTGAATATACAAACAGTTTTAAAGAATGCTTGCGAAACTCTTGTTAAACACAACTGTTTCTAAAGTATGCTTATAAACGACCCAATAAAAAATTTTATCATTTTGCGAAGCACTAAAAGTACATTTAAAAAAATAAGCGCACAATTATGCGCTACGCAATAAGACATACAGAAATGCAGTGAAGTAAGTGAAAGAACTCTCAACAACTTTTATAAAAAAAAAAAATAACATTTCAAGTGCTTACTACGAAGCAGGTTTGTAAGCGAGAATACTAAAAAAAAACTGTATCAAAACATTCAGTGTGTAAATATGGTCGTTACATCAAACAATGTTTATGTGCGCTGAATAATGCGCTTTATTTGTCAAAAATGTATTGCTTCAAAGTGGGAACTCGCCATATAAAATTCATGTCTTCTGTAAGCGCAATGGTAAGCGAAACCCTTATGTTTCTCCCTTACAAACCTGCTTCGTTGGAAGCTCCATTTTTTATTGTGGACATACATAAATTAAACATCACAAAAAGACAATTGAAAAGGACTCATCTTCTTCAATACATCCGAAAGCGGTACGCGAAAACTGTCAACAAATACCGCCATGTTTTTTTTTTTGCCAAATTTGTTTAACGTGTTTTTCGTGTACATTTAGTTTAAAATTAAAAGTGAATTGACGTGCAACTTTGTGAATTAAATTTAATAATAATTGGCTATTTCTTAATAGAATAATTTAAAAGCCTAATAACTATGGAAAAAGTGTTAGAATTAAAAGGCAAACGAAAGAAATAATTAAACTACTTTTTACTAAAAAAAACACAACCAAAAAAAAAAAAAAAAGAGGTTAAAGTAAAATTGCACTGTTACTAACAACAGCCCAATTGAAGAAAATAAAAATAAAATGGAAAATTATGGAAAATAGGATCACATGTAGAAAATTCGGACTTACGGCCAATAAGTATATTGAATGCCAGTTCTAAAGTACTAGAAATCTTAATGAGAAAGCAAATGCTGGAATATATAAGCGATCGAAATTTGATAAACCTTTGACAAACTGGATTAAGTAGTGGTTACAACACTACGGGCTTAGTACTGGATATATCTGAGAATATACGTGCAAACTTAGACAAGTCCTTGAATTCATTGCTAATTTTCCTAGATTTTAGTAAAAAGTCACAGACTTTTATGTGTCAAACTTTAAAATAACTTTAACTTTGAGTCGTTTAGTGTGGTCATTTGTTAATGACAGAGTTCAATATGTTGAGTCTGGAGGTAGTAAATCATGTGTTCGGGAAGCTGTTAGAGGGGTACCACAGGGATCTGTTTTAGGACCTCTTTTATTTACAATGTATTTGGAAGATATTTATGATATTATAAAGTTCTGCAAGTGCTATATATAAGCGGATGATTTTCAACTACTGGCTAATGATTCTACCCTTGGGACAAATTTCCTTGAGGCGAATGTTAATAATGACTTTAAACTCATTACAGAATGGGCAAAAATTAACTACTTAAATCTCAGTCCGAATAAGACTAAATCCATGTACTTTTCTAGCAATATAGTTCTGCCTTATATACATATAACTGATACAAATATTCAGTTTGTATCTCACCACAAGACTTTGGGTATTTATATAGACACACAGTTGGATTTTTCCTATTAAATCAATTTTATAATATCAGAATATCTTTATCATTAAAAAAACTTTATTGCAGGGGCTTATACCTTTCAATGCAAATAAGGAAAAGGGTGGCTTAATCTTTATGCTCGATGCTTGACTTCGTTCCACTTCATGCGCAATCTCAAAAGTTCTGTTGTCAGTTGCCGCTTCCAGGTATGCCCTGGTCTCCCGGCCAGTCTGCTTCCCTGCCGGTTCCAATCTAGGCATTTCTTGGCAATATCATCGTCTGGTTTACGGAGGGTGTGACCTATCCAAATCCATTTCCGCTTACTTATTTCCGTTCTTATAGGCTGCTGGTTTGCCTTCATCCAGTGTTGGTTGAGAAATACCTGAAGGCTTTGTATGCCACGTGATGGCATGTTCCATATAATAGAGTGGATTTTATGTTGGATTTAACCCTTCTGCATCCCTTGGATATGTGCCCTTCCTATGATCCTTTGGGTCAATATGACCCAACAATAAAATGTTAACAGCATTTCATATTTAAGTATAATAAAAACAAAAGCGATTCTATTGATTATTTGACCGAAAAAATTATTGATCGATGATTCTGAATGAAGATGAACTTAATTCAATAGAAAACAAATTTTAAAGTGGAAATAAACTTGCAATATCGCTTGTTGGGTCATATTGACCCAAAGGATATTAAATGTGTGTAAATCGTGTTTTTTGGAGGGGGAAGGAAAAACTAAAATTGTATTATTTTCATTTAAATTTATAATTTTTGCCCCTGTAATGGATAAATTGAAGTTTCACGTCCATATCTTATATTTAAAGGGACAAATTTTGCGTTTGAAAACCAAAATTGGGTCAAATTGACCCAAGGAGTGCAGAAGGGTTAAATAATTTGATTAGGGTATAGAGTACACATATCTAGTCATGTGCTTACTATATTAGGTTCTGATTTTCCGAGTTTAATTAATGTACGTATCATGCTTCAATTTTATAAAATAGTAAAATATGGCAAACCTTCTCATCTTTTTGAAAGTTAAGTTTTGGTAGATCTTCTAAAACCAATAGTCTTATTTGTCCAAATCATTCTACATTGTATACAGTGTTCGAAAATAAACAGTACATTATTTAACGTTCGGCTCACACACCCAGGAACGATATCTATTTTTTTTAGTGATTGTGTTGACATACACAACCCTTAATACCATTCGTAACTATTTTCAAGAAAGAACCGAACATTATATAATGTAATGTAATGAGTTAAGTAAAATGTTTTACCTAAATGAAAATAATAATTGAATTTCAACATTTTATAGATGCACCTTCACCAGAGAACCAGTTTTTTAATGACACCTTAAAGATCTTCTAGTTCGCACAAAATCGCATTTAACTGCGAAGAAAAAATAATAAGTAATAAGCAAAAAATAATAATTAAGAAAATATTAAATACAGACGCTTTAAACAAATTTGAGTAAAAACCTAAGATTTTTCTTTTTTTGGTTAGGTAAGGTAGAAATGACTGTCAGTATCCATCTGACAATTATCCATTGTAATACTATGGAGTTCCACTAAACAGAAGTCCCACCACAGATACAAACTAAACTTCCAACGCCTGAAATGTCGAACACTGATAGAAAAATGCATCTTCATATTGATGATCGCTTAACATCAGAAATGTAACATCAATGTTACTACAAATGACATCAATGATTAAAAAAATAACTTCAATCCAATGACTAAAGTCTTCGTACAATTTTGTGATTGTTTACGTGTCATCTATTTTATGACTATAGTGATATCAATTCGATGCCACATTTTGTATATTATTAACATTATTTTCATGATAACAATGTATTATAAGAAGCAAAAATTCCTATATTCTATTTTTTTAAATTATTTAGTTAAATACATAAATTTTTTAAAGTAGAATGATTACGAAAACCATATGGGGCATGGTGCTGGTGTCTTATTATTGAGAGTTCTGGTGTAACCAAAGGTCGTAATTCAACAAACGTGAAACAAATATTTGTAACGGGTAAGTAAATAAAAATTTTCTTTCACTTTGAATTAAGTCAATTCCAATGACTTTGACTTAATGACAAACTGTCATTAAATTGATGCTAATGTCTCTTTTTTTCGATGTTACTGCGTCATCGCACTGGGGACATGTTCGTCATTTCTGTGCTGCCAACGTGTCATCCCATTGATGACATAATTAAATGTTTACCCTTATGACACTTTGGCCAAGTGATGTTAAGGTTGACATCATCATGATGAAAAGTGTCATGGGGTCAAAAACTAAGACACTTGTCATAGTACTGATTTCAAAATACATCAGCGTTATGACGCCTTTTCTATCAGTGTACAGTCCGTCAAGGGTGGCGGATAAGATTTCTGCCAGAGTAGGACAGTGTTCTACGTTCTTCTCCTCGTTCGCATCATAACAGCTGCGGTAGCAACAGTGATACGTCCCACTTGGTCAACGATAGTAGAGACATGGTTCGCCCGTCAATCATGTTGGGTCGCAATTGCTTTCCAGTCCTGCATCCAGTATTCGCGGCCCATCTGTCATTACCAACAAAAATACTAAAAAATATATTATTTGTGAATCTTATTCTAAAACTATGTAGAAAGGCTTATAAAAATATTCAGACAAATAAGATTTTCTAACAAACGTTAATACAAGATTATTCTGATAAGCTTATTCATGCAATATTAAAATGGTTCCTCCTCGATTTTCAAACAAGTCTCATGATAGCCGTTTTCAATTCCTTTTCAAGCTTTAGGCTTTTGTAAGTAAGCTCTTTATACTATTTTTCCCATGGCATATGGTTTGTTGGGAAGCGTATCTGCCTCTGAATGCATGAACATATGTATGTACATCAAACACATTAGCCAATACTCATGCAATCAGTTATAGAGATATTTATTTTCCGGGCGAAGTTTAAAATTGTGTTAATTTTTGTAAATACTTATTTAATTTTACATGGGTTTTTTAATCTTTATTTCATTTTATTTATTTGCCGTTATTGTTTGTTGGTGTCGTTGGGAGTATATATTTTGCCATTAATGACAGTGTAACTGACTTCAATAATAAAACAAAGAAAGGAGAAAATTAATGAAAACGAAAAATCTTATCATGCAAGTGAATTAATCTACCGATTTATCTTTTTGTCTGCACAGATTTTCATATTTCAGTTTTTCTGAAATTTTGTTTGCACGTAAAAGGCAAAAAATAAATTAAGATTTTTTAATAAGTTTCTTGTTATAAAACTTCAATCAATTCCATTACATAAGAAATGTTAATGAGTAAATCACTCAATATATGTATTTCTTCTGTGTTTTTCTTTTGAATCAGTTTTTATTACATTTAAGCTTTTAAACATTTTGAATTGAAATAAATGTGGGCAGTTGATAAGTGAAAATAATCGGATTGTAAGCAATTACAAAATGCCATTAATTTTTTCATAAAAATTTTAATTATTGAAACATAATCTTTATTGTTAAAATATTAACAGTATTTATGGGAATTTTTGAAAGTACTATTACAAAAATTAACTACAATACAAATATATGTAGGGCCCAAATATATTATTTAACAAAAAATTGAATTTTACTTTCAAGCTTAAAATGTATTAAAAAATATATTGAAGCTTTCATTCACACTGGTTGAGCAATTTATTGAGTCAGAGAGAATTTTAAAGAGACAAATTAAGCAAAAGGAATTTAGTGAATTATCAAAGATTAACTTCATCTTAATTTTGATTTACCGATTAATTCTTTGAAATTAGACGAAAAGGTCTTAAGTCAGAAACTGTACACTCAAAATATTATGTGGGTAAAATCAACGTAAAATGAAGTATAAAACAAATGAAAATTCATTTTCAATTTTACCAATTTATGGATTGCATGAGTATCAGGTGTTAATGTTTGTTTTTAAATGCATTAACCATATTGGTAACCAAAACATAACATTCTCTCAACAGCAATTTAGTTTTAACACACGAAACAGATCAAATTGAGGAATTCCTCGATGTAGACTAGAAACTATCAAGCAACGCATTGATTACGTGGGTGCTGTAAAATTCAATAATTTACATGCAGATTTGAAATCAACTAATCGAATTTCGCTATTTAAATCGTCTTTTAAACAACACTTACTTAACCCTTTCGCTACATCTTTTTATTTAAGAATTTTAAAAATACAATTTTTACAAATATTTAATAGTTTTAATCAATAAAACCAAAAGATGAAAAAAAAAATTTTAAAAAATTTAGAAATTTTGGTGTTTCAGACTGTTGCCATATGGCAACAGTTTTTTTTAATGTGTTAAAAAAAAATTTTTTTTCATGGTTTTTTAAACATTTTTTTGGACTAGTTTCAACAATTTTTTTGGGTTTTAGTCATACTTTACAAATAAACTTTAAAAAGATTAACTAACAATTTTTTTTTTCATAACAGAAAAAGTAAAACTAGTAAATATTTTTGAAAGTCTATCAATATTTTTTACAGAAATCAATACAAAACTTTAAAAATAGTAAAATTCATCCAAAATAATGACATAAATTTACAAAATTATATTATTTGATTAAATTGTGGTACTCTTTAAAACAATTTCGGCCCTTGTTTGGTATACACAAATGAACATTGCATTCCATCATATCGCACAGAAGTTGATGGTGCTGTTGCATATGTCTTTTTTGAAGTCGATGGGCCGTCTAAGTCACCTGCATCTGAAGACGTTTTAGGTCTTCCTCTTTTGCAGGAGCAAATATGTACATTTGATAGTGCCAAAAGTCACTCCGTAATATCATTTCGAAAACGTAAGAGATCCATGTAATCTTTTGTTTTTCCATTGTTTACTTCGTAGTCTTTTCGATATTCTAGCCAGGAGCTACATATTGTTATGTCAATAAAATGGTCAAATAATTTGAGGGTCCATTTTCGGGATCTTATAGAGATTCTATATAACGAAAGTAAACAATCTAGCTTATCAACTCCGCCCATACTTTTGTTATACGCTGAAATTATATATGGTTGAGGTATTGCAATTTGTTCTTTTTTCAGCTCAGAATCTTTTCACTGTATATAATGGTTCATCGCCATATATTGAAGACACGACTTGAACTATGCCTCCGTCTAACCATCTGATAACATATAGCTGGTTTTCTTTTTCTACACGGAAATCATAACTGCCTCTTCCTTCCTTCCTTCCTTTTTTTAGCTCTTTTTCAGACTTCAGTGGCAACTTATTTGGTTTATTTGGTAACGTTTATTTTTTTTTTTGGTAAATTGTATATACACAAATATGTTTTGTTGCCATATGGCAACAAGCTTATTTGAAAAATTTGTTAAATTCTTATGCGTTATAAAAATGCATAATTTTTGGCTTCTATGCATAATCCAATGTGTTTTTGGTCTATTACTATTAATTTTTTTTTTTAATTATTGTAAAATATTATTAACCTTTATGTGCTCGGAAGTCAACAATTGTAGTAATTTTGATTAGATTAGCGAATTAAAATTAAAAACGTCAGTCAAACAATTTGAGGTTTTTGGTAGCTTCCTTAAATCTTGTTTTAAGCAGATTGAAACGTTAGTGATGTAAAAATAATTATTTCTAAAGGGATGTTTTTACAAATGATCATCTCGTGGCTGGTAGTCTACATTTATAGTCACTATGTGGTTTGTATGCAAAGAAGCTTTATTTGTTGCTTATTACAGAATTTTTTGCATCACGTGTATGCTGATAACGCATCAAAGTAATAACATTTCATCAAAAACAATAGAGCATAGACGAAGTGTACGTTACGTTTATGATTTTACATTGTTTTGTTTTTTGTATTCTTTGTATTGCAAAAATTAGTAAAGTGTTGCGCATCAATGTCAAAATCTCGATTCAAACAAATACTTCGATTTATTGGTTTTGATAGCCAGCGTACTAGAGCTACTCGTCTACTGGAAGATAAAGCAGCACCAATCTCAACCATTTGGAACCAAATGAACCAAAATCTTAGCAGATATTATATGCCATGTGGAGAAATCACAGTGGATGAACAACTGTTTTCATATCGTGGACGACCCAAATTTACCCAGTACATACCTTGAAAGCCTGCGAAATACGGTATTAAAGTTTGGTTTGCTTGCGATGCAATATCATTTTATCCGCTCAGAAGCAAAATCTACGTAGGAAAGAACCCGAATACAAGTCGATCTGCAAATGTTGGAGAGAATGTAGTAAAAAAAACTGGTTTCTAACTGAGAGAATACCGAAAGAACAATGGTTTGTGACAATTTTTTCACATCGTTAAATTTGGGTAAATTTTTATTGTCCAAAGTCCTTGCAATTCTTGGTACAGTTCGCCAAAATAAACCCAACGAAATGAAAGCTGACCGTTAACGTGGAGAATATTCATCAGTTTTTAATTTTTGGAATCAAAGTTTGCACTATCATCTTATGTGCCAAAAAAGGGAATTGAATAATGATATTGCGGCAGAGAAAAAAATAAGCTGCAGTATATTCTTCACTATAACGTCAGCAAAGGAGGCATCGATGCATTGGACAAAATGCTGTCAGCATATTCTACAAAACGCAAAACATTGCGATGGCCATTGGCAATGTTTTTCAACTTGCTAGATATATCTGCCTTAGCTACTTATATCATCTACATAGAAAATAATAGCCATATTCAGCAAACAGGCAAACGCAAAAAGTTCTTGAGAAGTTTGGCAAAAAAAATGTTTATGCCAGCAATTATAGAACGTTCAACAATTTCAAGGGTAGTAACTACAAATGTAGTCCTCCGACCGTAAGTTTTCGATCCCGAGCACATAAAGGTTAAACAACATATTTAAAAAAAAGAATTTTTTCAGAAAAAATGGTGAGGTCTATGAAAAGGTAGTTCAATATTAATTATTTTTCTGTGAGTTGTCTAACATATATATATATTGATATATTAAAAAAAACTTTTAGATTATGAATTTATTAAACCATAATAGAGCTACAGGTCGAAAACTTGATGTTGCCATATGGCAACAAAAAACGAAAGGTATGCATATGACAAGTTGCACACCAAAATGCATAGAATGCATAGACGTATCAACGCATCAAAGTAGGTTTACTTTCTACTTTTGTATCAGTCGCATGTGTGGTGAAAAAAAGTCAGCTGTTATTGATGGCCATGGATGACAAATCATATTTTATTTTCAATGTTATCGATAAATATGTTTGTGTGGTGGATTACTTTTTACTTTTTTTTTGCAAAAAAAAGGTTTTTAAAGGTTGTATAAACTTTAAGAATAAAATACATTAAAATTAATTTTTAGCACAATTTTACCACGAACAAAATTTGCCGTTCTAGTTATCGATTACTCTTATCTTCTGAGTGTCATCTTTGTTGTGCTTATCATTTTTTTTACAAATGCCATGAATTGGAAATTTATTGATACCGTGAAAAATCACGAATATGTTTATAATATAAGCTAACTGCTCTTTGAATTCTTTTAAATAAATCTTATTAAAATATCAATAACACTCTTCATTTTTGCTAAAACTGTTTTTATTTAATAAAAATATTCTCACAACAGCTGATAAAAAAAAACCAATTTGTCGCATGAAACGCATTGCATGTAACTTGAATTTAGAAACGCATAAAATGCACAAAAAGTATCATACGCATCTACGCATGAACGTTTGTTGTGGACCTTCAGCTTTAACAACTTTGAAACGCTTTTGTAATTTGGTATTTTTTTTTTTGTCAAACTGTTTTTATACTTATTTTTTGTAATTTAATAATCTTAACATTAAGTTTAATATTTTATTTGTACTTTTGACAATGAATTAATGTGCCAACTTGCCTCAATAATGCCTTACGGCGCTGAGGCTGGAATTGAAATGTATTTTAAATATTTTGTACAAATAAAATTTTTTCTGTAGAAAAGTTTTTCTATATTTTCTTGTTTTATTGACTTATTGCCTGAATAGAATAGAAATAGAAAAGCCAAAAAAAAAATATGAGTAGAACCCAATCAAAATCTATATATCCTTTTTTTTATTTTGACGTCAAAGAATTGCGCATTCCTAGTTTTAGTGAACCCTTATGTGCTCGGCAAAAAAAAAACACCTTCTTTGCGCTGCAAGTTACCCGGATACGTACTGTTAAGGACAACAATATTAGTGTTATAGGCTATCCCCCATTATGAACTAATTTCTTATGAAAATTTTTTCAATAAACCTTTTATAAATAAATTTTTTTTATGAATATGGGGGTATATTTATTTTTGTTTTATTTATATTTATTTTATTCTTTTTTAACTATATGGAATGTAAATCATTTCAATAACTTAACACAAAAACTCTTAAAAAATATGCGTTCATAACATTTTAGACGGTATTAGTATTGAGTTCTGAATGTAAACAACTAAGACAGTTAGAGATTATTTGTAGTATGTGGATCCCTTTGCTTTTTTGAGCTGCCTTAATCCTTTTGCCATACTTGAACTAAAGTTGTTAGATTTTTAGCTTAATTGTTTACCAATCTTGAACATCACGCTCCAAAAGCTTACATTCGGTGTTAGGCGGTTCATCTGAGCAAAAATTTGCCGTTTTAAAGTGGAGCAAAGTTACTCAAGCGGGTACAAGTCTGGGGACTGAGGAGGTCAATTTGTTTTTGTATTTCAAATTTTCTTCAAACAAGCATTTCGCCATTTCTGCAGTATGCTTGGGATCGTGACCCTGCATAAAGATAACATCCAGTCGTGATTCTTAGCCAAACATGGCAAATATTGGAAAGTACGCGTCTTCAAGGATGGCTATGTAGTACTTGGCACATATGTTTCCTTTGAATTAGCGGAGTGCTCAAAGCTGGTTCGCGCAAAAACAATCTCAAGTCATTTATGAGCCCATCAAGATTTTAATATATAAAATTATTCCGCTCTATTACGCTAACACTTTTTAGCCACACATGTTTGCTGTCATCCGTCTGAATCTTATCTCATAATTTTTGTCTGATCTAAGCATGCAGTGTTTCGTAGAAGATGGTGCCTCATTTTTTCAAATATTCTCTTTTGCGTTGTACAAGTCGAAGGCTTTGAACCTTCCAAAATATTTTTTAATCGCAATGGTACAAATGATTCCATGAACATATCTGAGTTCGAAATATTTTCACATACTACTGTTTACATTGTTTTTGTCCGGAACAACCATCACATATCCATTTACAAAAAATAATTAGCTTTGTGTTTCCATGTTTCTATAACTCATTATCTTTTATTGCTACAATCAGCAAGCGTTCGGCTGTGTGATCAAGAAGAGATTGTAGTTGTACCTCTGACGAAATTGGTGTGATTGTAATAGTGTCCTTTAATGGCAAACAGTCCATTTTAGCATCTGTTATGTGATGATATGCTGGATACAGATTTGAGCCTTTTTCAACCGCACGAATTCTGAGCTGAATATATAGCTGTTTAGTTCATTTCAAATCAAGAAATAATGCTTATGCCTCCTAAATTTTTTTGCATCGCTCGGTATTGGTATACTTTTAGTAATCCGTTTTCTTCTCAATGGACAAGCTTTAACAACTATTTCAATGATATCCACTTTTGTCAATTGTTTCTGTGATCGTAATTGATGTAGGAAATTATTTTGAATATTTTCATATCCGATTTCTTCATTGATATCCTTAAGCTTCCGCCTCTTAGATCTATCGCTACAGTTGTCCAGCGATTCTTGTGGTCTCCCACGAGTGTTTTGATTTGTAGTTTCGGAAGCGATCTGGATAAAAAGTTCGTTCTCTTACCAGTTTGCAAAGCTCTTATAAAATCTATCTTTGCTGGAATCAACTTTCCTCTTTCGCTGTTTTAAATTTTTGATGAAAACAGATCATTTATTTTCGAAGTCCAATTGTATTTCAGTGCTATAGGAATTTACGTTTCCTTTTTGTCGAATGTAATTTTTAACATCTTCCTCGTTTTTGTTTCTTAAATACTCCCCGGCCAATTGCTCTCCATGTTTTTATGAAAAACGTTGTTATTGCTCAGATATATTATATCCACTGAGTTTGTCACTCAGTGACCGCTTCATTATTTTTTTTCATACCAAATACAGTGGAATTAAAAGGATTAAAAGACTTAAAATCCTTTTATTTATATGCTATAAAATACCTGACACAAATTTAAAAACGCATTGCCTAGTAGGCGGTTTAAGCTCTTTATTCTACTATAAAATACGCTAATGTGGACGTAGTTTAACGGATAAGTTTGAATCAGGGAAGCTCAAGGTGACCGCATCATGAGATAGAGTTATGCTAGATATCCCTTTTTATTGAAAAATGATATGTATTTTATTTTTGTAAAATGTTAGAGTGTGTTTACACGGGTTAGAGGGTTGAAGCGAGATAGATCTTGAGCGCAAACGTTGGTAAATAAAAACACTATTTATTTGTAAAACGTTATAAAAATGTATTTATTTATTTAGTAATTAAGGGGTAATTATATGTAGATTTAAGGGTTTTATAGTACATAGGTTATATTATTAAATTGTAGGTTAAGTTCTTTAGCGGTTTTGGTTATTTTAAATTTTCTCGCTAAAATTTATTTACTTTTTGCTTACAACACTTTTGGGTTTTATTTAATAAAACACACTTCTATTAACTATTAAAAAACACTTTGGGGGGGGGGGGGGGGGGGGGTTGTGGAGCTTCACTTCGGTGTTGAACGTCTTCACGATCGATTTCTTGTTGACTGTGTCCCTTTTATGTTATTAGTGAGGTTGGCTGCAGTTCTTTCCATCAGCTGTTGATGGGGGCGTTAATGCTGCAAGTGTTGGTACAGCTGTACCTTTTTGTTCACCGTGTGAACAGAGTGAATGTCAAAAATATTTGTTGAAAATATATTAAAAGGAAATTTTTTTGTTAATAAAATATACTCAATTGCAAATTAATTTTGGCTCCACTTATTCCTTACGCATTTTTATCTTCTTGTGTTTATATTTTATATTCACTTTTTTTATTTTATAAATAAGTTAATATTTTTAATTAGGCTTAAGTTCATGAAATTTAATTTTTATTAAATTATTTTTATGAAGAAAGGAAAAAACAGAAGTAAAGGAAAAAACATGTAAAATCAATTAAAGTGGATAATCATTCAGGAAAGCAAATTTCGATCTACCAAATGTTAAAATACAATTTGGTTTAAGGATTGATGTTTGACTAGTGACGTCCGCAGTCGTCGATGGCTGCGAGTGTAAGACGGCAAATCCATCTGAGGAGATCGAGTGGTTGCGATCGAAACATGTCATGGTAACCTGCCGGCCAGGGTTCGAGCCCGAGCCACGTCAAGAATGAAAGATTATCAATAACAATTTTAGTTGATTTTCATGTTGTAAAATTCCTTTCTTCATAAAAATAATTTAATAAAAATTAAATTTCATGAACTTAAGCCTAATTAAAAATATTAAAAATTTGGATTAAAAACCATAAATAGTTCAACAAAATAACCACAATACTAATTATTTAAATAAGTTTTTTTTTCAACTATTTAAATTTTTATTGAACTTTAAATTTGAATTAATTTTTTCACAAAATGTAAACAAAGCTTGACATTCAGTATACACACGAAAAAAAACCATAAACAGATGACTCGAAAATGTCACCTTTATGAATTCGCCTTGGGGCATCGATACGTTTTTCTGATTGCGTAACAATAATAAAATTTTTTATATGTACAACCTGAATTCTGTTCGATCACGATCAATATTCCCTATGTCATGAAATTTTTTTTGAAGGTATGATTTCTGTGGCTTCTGCAACACAGAAAGAAAAATGCTTCATATATTTAATGAATCATTTCCATAAAAAAATTTTTCTTTTTAAATGAAAATTTCCATTGTCTAAATGGAATTCATGGTTATAATGAAGTCTTTTCGTTAAAATCGCTTCATTGGATTTCGTAATTACGTTAAAAATTTTCATTGGATATATGAAAACTTAAGTTTGTCCAAGTTAAACAAAAAATTTTATTTGGGAACATAAAAAAATAACATACAAACATAACCATATTCATAAATTAATACAAAATTATAGTTTCCTTAAAAAAATGTTTAATTGTTAATCAAAAAATGTAAGATTTAATTATTTCATAGATCTAATGTAATCTGCCATTAAATTTATGAAATCAAAAATTGTTTTATAAAAGCAACATATCGACCCCGTTGCGCGAAATTATCGTTTGTTAGAAAAACCAAATTTTACAGGATAGCCAGTTTTCTACTTTTCTCTGCTTTTGCTTGCAATATCAAAATGAAACTATACATTTGCTTTTTGGAGCAACGAAGTGGAATTCGCCTACAATATTTTGTCACGTGACTGACGTCTCTTTGAATGTAGAACAAGATTGCATCAAAAACTCAATTTCAAAAAAATTGGCATACACGATAATTTCGCGCAAAGGGGTCGATATTTCAAAAATGCTTTCATAAATTTAAATTTTCATTATGACAATGAAAAATGTCATTATAGTAATGAACCAAAAACTTTCGTTGTTATTGTTGTTATGGACAATTTAATCTCATATTTACGCTCTTAATTGAGTAAAAAACATAGTTTTTTTTATCCAAAAACTACACTGCCTCGGTAGACAAGCTGATAGTGAGCTAGCCTATCAGCACCGAGGTTGCGCGATCGATTCCCGCCAGAAAGAGAAAAGAAATAAAATAAAATAATAAAAACTAAAATAAAAAAATTAAAAAAAAAACAATTTTTTAATTTATTGAAAGTATTCATCCAATGAATAATATTCATAGATCTAATGTAATGTTTCATTAAATACATTTTAATGAAACAGGTTTCATTGATCCAACGAAGCGCTGCATAGGTTCCTTTTCAATGCAATTTTTCATGGGATTAATGTCAAAATTCATTGGTATTGCGAAGAAAATTCTTTCAGTGAAACATTTTTGCGGAATAAAAAAAAATTCAAAAAAAAAAATTTGTTTAAGTAATTTCACTAAAATTAAAAAAGGGTTAAACAGACAAGTCCAAACGGGTACAAGAGGGTGTACAGGGTTAAAGAAAACACTTTCACCCCGCAAAAGTTCTATTCTACTAAAGTTAAAATTTGACAAAAATATAGTAGTTTAGAAAATATATCTAACATCTCAAATATAAATAACACAATAGTTGCACATTAGACTGGTCGGAATTTTTTTTAATTTAATTGTTTGCGCTGCTTAAAATATGAGGTTTGGCGTAAGAAATCATGATTAAATTTTTCAGGTCAATCCGACGGTGCCTAGCCGTGCCGGGTGGGACCCAAAGTTCCTCATATTATAAAAAAAAAATATCTTTTCTATCAGATCTTTATAGTTATACTAGTTGAAAAGCCGAAAATCAAAAATATGGCTTCGTTACGATCTTCCGCAGAGAAAGTACTTCAAGTGTGCCGAATTTCAGCTTCCTATGTCATCAGATGGCATCAGAAAGTTGCGGAAAGGATATGACATACATGCAAACATCCTGACATACTAAGAAATTATATATTGTACTAGCGGGCCGGTTGCCTGCTTCGCACGGCAAAACAAAATAAGAAAAAAAACACACTTGTTTTTAATAAAGTTGGTTTTCCTGCGGCAAAAACACACTCACTTCACATACGCACCGCACACACATGCGTTATCGGATTTCAACCAAACTTCATATAAACCATATATGGGCCACTGCCTACGTAGTGTATAAGTTTGGTTGAAAACGCACGACGCGTTTATGAGTAGTTCGGCGACGTACATATACGGACTTATTTTTATATATATATAGATAGATTAACATATGTTCGCGCAACTCATAAACGCTTTAGCTTATTGAAAAACTAAAAAAAACCGAAATTACGCAATAAAATTTACTTTAAGTATATAGTTACATACATTTGATTGATTCTTAGATTTTCCATGGATTAAGCATCAAAATTATTGTTAAAATTATGTAGTATTACCGAATGTCTAACAAATATTAACGGAATTTACTGCAAATTTACTTAAATATTTATTTAAAATCGTATAATAATAATAATATTTTTTTGTAATGTATATTTTAGATATAATAATAAAGTTATTATTTAATATATAACTAATAATCCAAAAAGTGGCGAATAAAGCTACAAAGTAATGAATTCTTGAAGTCATTAAAAGTAGGATTGTAAGTAAAGTTTTTGCTGGGATTACTACCACTACCATTTGGAGGGGTAGCGGTAGTTGTAGTAGTATCACAACAAGAAAATAATTTTTACTACACTTAAGGCTCAATTAGCCGGGAGTAACAGTAACCTTACCGTAAAAAAGTAAGACCAATCTATTTCTTACAGATTGAGACGTAACCTCTTACTGCTAACTGTAATCGTTCTAATTGCTTTACATACAACAAAATGAAACAGCTGATTTGCAACGTTACTGTTACTCCCGGCTAACTGAGCCTTTAAAAGAATAACACAGGCCAACACTCAATTTGCTTCTTTGAATTTATCAACTGATTTTAGTTAATTTGGGTGCGCTGAGTTCAAAACAGTTTGTCTCTATCAGCTCTAGTTTTCATGATATAGTTTTTTATACCCTCCAATTACAAACTACCCAAAATTTTTTTTTCTAAAATTTTTTTTTTTTATCAAAATTTTTTATTTACTGTTATAGTTATTGGCAAAAAAAAAAATTCCCAAATTTTTTTAAGTATTTAAAAAGTAAAACTTTTCCATAGGAATTTAAAACAAATAAAAAGAAGTAAAACTGTTTCATACAGATTTATTAAAATTAAAAATATACTTAAACAAATTTGGAAATTTTTTTTTTTTTGGCAATAACTATAACAGTATTTAAAAAATTTTGACAAAATAAAAAAATTGGAAAAAAAATTTTGGGTAATTGGTAATTGGAGGTCATAAGTGGAGGGTATAAAAAAGCTGTATCATGAAAACTAGAGCTGATAGAGACAAACTGATTACAGTTTTGAACTCAACCCAAATTAACTAAAATCAGTTGATAAATTCAAAGAAGCAAAAATCTTTTTTAATTTTGTCGGGCTTTGTAATCAATCCATCCGTACTCAAATCAATCCGAAGCAGTATTAATAGTAAGGTGAGTACGGATTTTCTTGACTCAAGTACAGAAAGATTGATACAAGTACGGATTTTCAATCACAAAATACTTAAATTATCCATATTCAATCCCAATTTCTTACTTGAAATAATCCGACAATGAGATTTATTTAAGTTAAGCAAAGATTGAATCAATCTCAAAATGCGCTTGATTTAAAAATTATAAAATTGTTTTAATCCGAATTCGTACTTAAAATAGTCCGAAAATGAGATTGATTTAAGTAAAACTAAGATTGAATCAACCTCAGAATGCGCTTGATTCAAGTATTATTAAATTGATTTAATCCCGAATAAGAAAGAAACAGTTATTATGATTGATTTACTTACTCGTATTACACCTTACAGAGTGTTAAAACACCAACATCATGCCCGATATGGTTTTTACTTTAGAAATCTTACGTACATATTAAACCAAAAATATAAACTTCATGAGAAGGGCGATTCTATTCTAGACAACTTTTCAAACTTTTCAATTTTCAAATCAAACTATATGACACTTTGTTGATGCCAATTTAAGGTAAAATATCTATATTTTATAATAATATAATTTTTTTAGACGTATGCACTTCGAATCATAAAGATTCATAGATTTGGCGCGAACAGAAAATTCATTGAATGTTGCACCCGTCATGGCTTAAAGAGCAAATTTCTTATTATTGGATTGTATTTCTCTACGATGTTTAATTTGATAATCATCGTCTGATATCTCATCTTTAACAATAAAAAAGAATAATACAATAAAAGTTTAAAAATTAACAGAGTTTAGTGTTTTTGTGGTATGATCTTATGAAAGTGGGCCAATTTGATTGCACCCGTCATGCACTTTAAAGCTCTCTCGTGGCTATTTGATCGTTTCATATAAATTCTTGTAAATATATAACAAAAATGTTACCCCTTCCAGAAATAACTTAATTGCAAATGTGTTTCTTTCTATTAGTAAAAGACGTTTAAAGCGTCTAAATGTTGCACCCGTCAGAATAGAATCGCCCAGAAGCAAGAGTTCAAATTTACTTGTTAACCCTTCGTGGTACACATAAGTCTGGCCATTTTTCAATGTGTATAAAAAATCAAAACATGCATAAGCCGGTGCGTTAAACACAACGAAAAGTTTAATCTTTTTTTACTTGATTTAATAATTTTATACTTATTTCAAGAAATTCCGGGATTGATTTTCGAAAGTAATCCCATTAAGGATTGATTTGAGTACGTTTTAGTATTATTCGTACTTGAATTTTTGAGTACGACTCGTACTTAAAATAATCATAAAAAATTTGATTTATCCCGAGTGTTTTTCATTCTGTGTAGAAAATAATTTTTACGACTACCTACTTTAGTAGTTATAGGAGGAGCAGATCGATATTTTTTAACCCTACAAGTAGGAGGTTAAATACACCAAGCCACATTTTGAAAACTTTACAGCAGATCGCAAAAACATGTTGAAAATCACAAATTTTTCTATTTCTGTATTAAAAATTTGTCTTTGTCCGAATATTTTATATGACTCCAATATTTTTTTTATTTTAATAAAACTATGCCATATAAGGTAACATACAAATAAGTACCTTTACTTATTAAACAACGTTTTGTTGTTTCAAATATTAAAAAAAAACAAGTTAGAGTGCTATATTCGGCTGTGCCGAATCTTTGATACCCTCCACCGACAGTTCGAATGTTTAAGGAGTAATATCTGTATGATGTTATTATTATCTTAAACTGTGACGATTTGTTATTAATTATGGATTTAGGCGACTAAACTGTTTTCCGGTAGTAGGGTTTGTATGGGGCCTAGGGTAAATTATGGACCGATCTTCACGATATTTCACAGTCTTTTTCCCAGTTCTATAAAACTTTGATGTACCAAATTTTGTTATGATAGCATTATTTTTTACGGATTTAGGCGTACTAAACTGTTTTCCGGGAGTAGGGTTTATATGGGGCCCAGGGTAAATTATGGACCGATCTTCACGAAATTACACAGTTTTATTTCTTGTCCTATAAAACTTTGATGTACCAAATTTTGTTATGATAGCATTATTTTTTACGGATTTAGGCGTACTAAACTGTTTTCCGGGAGTAAGGTTTATATGGGGCCCAGGGTAAGTTATGGACCGATCTTCACGAAATAACACAATTTTATTTCTTGTCGAATAAAACTTTGATGTACCAAATTTTGTTATGATAGCATTATTTTTTACGTTTTTAGGCGTACTAAGTTGTTTTCCGGGAGTAAAGTTTATATGGGGCCTATGGTAAATTATGAACCGATCTTCACGAAAATTCAAAGATTTATTTTTAGTTCTATAAAACTTTGATGTACCAAATTTTGTTATGATAGCATTATTTTTTACGTTTTTAGGCGTACTAAGTTGTTTTCCGGAAGTAGGTTTTATATGGGGCCTATGGTAAATTATGGACCGATCTTCACGAAACTTAACAGTTTAATTTCTAGTCCTATGTTACTGTGACTTGCCAAAATTTGTAATGATAGCATTGTTAGTTAGGGTTTTAGGCTTAATATACTGATTTCCGGGAGTAGGGCTTATATGGGGCCTAGGGTAAATTATTGACGGATGTTCACGAAATTTCACAGCGTGATTTCCAGTTGAATAAAACGAATTGTTGCGAAATCTTATATCATTCTGTGCATTTTTCCACCATTTATGTTAGTTTTTGTAACAAAATTATCAATTTTTTTTAGGTGGTGGTTCCACATTTTTATTCATAGCTCAGATCCTATTGAACCGATTTTGCTGAATTTCAATCCCAAACTGTTTAGGATAACTACAAGCAATTTGAGACCAAGTTTGTTGATTTCTTTTGAGTTTTTCGAAAGTGAGCGTGTTTTCAACAGACGGACAGACAGACGGACATGGCTAAATCGACTTAAAATTACTCAAGGACCCAGAATATATATACTTTATAGGGTCTGAGATGAATAGTAAAAACGTTTCACACGGAATGACAAACTGAATATACCCTCTTCACAACTAATTGTGGTGGAGGGTATAAAAAAAAAACAAATCATAATAATAATGTATTAAAAAGTAAACAAACTTTTTATTCAAATACCTTTTAATCGTGGCTGTAGGAAATATCGCCCAAAGAAAAATCGCCCAAAAAAAAAAAATGAAAAATCGCCCAAAAAAATTGCATGTAAAATTGGGCCTGATTTCATATGAAAAATGGCCCAAAATTTTTGGGCTATTTTTCGTTATTGTTGGGTGATTTTTCGGTTTTTAAATTTGGGTGATTTTTCATATGAAAAATAGCCCATTTTTTTGGGCCATTTTTCATTTTTAAAATTCTACCATAATCTTACATAGCAGAGAAAACCATGTTTTATTATGGTTGCAAACAACAAAACTATTTTTCAAGAAACTAATTTAACCATAATATGGTTGTCGGCGACAATGATTTGGTTAAATTAAACATAATATGGGTAGAATTTTTTTTATTTAATGAAATATATATATATCGAAAATAAGGATTTTCTCTTCTATGGTATAACAAATACTGGCTTCGCTAACTAAAGCTTCTCTGTATAGCCGGCCTTCGGCCGGGCGCAAGGATTTTCTCCTCTATGGTATAACAAAGACCGGCTTCGCTAACTAAATCTTCTATGTATATCCGGCCTTCGGCCGGGCGCAAGGATTTTCTCCTTTATGGTCTAACAAAAACCGGTTTCGCTTAGTAAAGCTTCGAAAAACTGCCTTGTTTACGAACAAGGCCGACTACGCAGAGAAGCTTTAGTTAGCGAAGCCGGTCTTTGTTATACCATAGAGGAGAAAATCCTTGCGCCCGGCCGAAGGCCGGCTATACAGAGAAGCTTTAGTTAGCGAAGCCGGTCTTTGTTATACGATAGAGGAGAAAATCCTTGCGCCCGGCCGAAGGCCGGCTATACCGAGAAGCTTTAGTTAGCGAAGCCAGTATTTGTTATACCATACAAGATGAAATCCTTATTTTGGATATATATATTTAATATATACACCCGGAGTAAAAGCTATAAAAATATTTTATCCATATTATGTTTAATTTAACCAAATCATTGTCACCGACAACCATATTATGGTTAAATTAGTATCTTTAAAAAAATCACTTGAAATTTTAACGGTATTTTAAAAAAGAATTTACACATTTTTGATTATAGGTTAAGTTGCGGACGTTATGACACTTTGCAAAGTGTCATAACGTTATGACAATTCTTCGATGGACATTATGACACTTTTAAAAGTGTCCCAAAGTCCAAGGACACTACGACACTGGACGTTATGACATGTCACCTAAATTTATATGAATAATAAACACTTTTTTGCAAATTGAGTAATTTTTTTTTTTTTTTTTTTTGGGAAAAAATTCGTTTTTGCTTTTTGGGTAATTTTTCATTTTCTTTTTGGGCCCTTTTTCGTTTTTTTTGGGCTAAATTTCATATTTACCTTTTTGGGTCATTTTTCATGTTCGCTTGGGCGATTCTTCATTTGGGCGATTTTTCATTTTTTTTTTTGGGCCATTTTTCTTTGGGCGATATTTCCTACAGCCTTTAATCGTTTGTTTAAAAAAAAGGTTAAAACCAACATTTTAAGAACACCTTTTGGAAAAATGTTGTTCTGAATCTAAAATGCATACTTCAAGCTTAAAATAAGAACTTTTTATTAATATGGCCCTTAAAAATTATACAATTGTCGGTCGACAGGTTTAGCGTTTTTAATGTAATCTGTTTATTTATTGTCAAATGACTGTATTGCCACATCCAAAAATAAAACGCTGCTATTCCCAAAATATACTACTATATAAACAAAAATCGGCAAAAAAAAATCATTATCATCACAATAAAATATGATGATGATTTTACATTAAATTTGTAGATTTTAAAAGGCAATTTATCAACACCATAAAATACACTCGTCAGCGTTCATACAATTAAACCTGTTATGCCATGCACATTCCCAGGCTTTAAATAATTTAAATTATGCAAAACTTGTTGCACTGAAAGAATTTTCTTCGCAATACCAATGAATTTTGACATTAATCCCATGCAAAATTGCATTAAAAAGGAACCTATGCAGCGCTTCGTTGGATCAATGAAACGTGTTTCATTAAAATAATTTAATGAAACATTACATTAGATCTATGAATATTATTCATTGGATAAATACTTTCAATAAAATAAATTTTTTTTTTTTAATTTTTTTAATTACTTTTTTTTATTATTTTTTCTTATTTTATTTTACTGTATTTTATTTTTTTTCTGTCTCTGATGGGATTCGATCGCGCAACCTCGGTGCTGATAGACTAGCTCACTACCAGCTAGTCTACCGGGGCAGTGTAGTTTTTGGATAAAAAACTATGTTTTTTACTCAATTAAGAGCGCAAATATGAGATTAAATTGTCCATAATAACAATAACAACGTTGATTGAAAGTGGATTGAAAGTTTTTGTTTCATTACTATAATGACATTTTTATTGTCATAATGAAAATTTAAATTTATGAAGGCAATTATTGAAATATGTTGCTTTTATAAAAAAATTTTTGGATTTCATAAATTTAATGGCATACATGTAACATTAGATGTATGAAATTATTAAATCTTATATTTTTTAATTAACAATTAACCATTTTTTTAAGGAAACTATAATTTTGTATTAATTTATGAATATAGTTATGTTTGTATATTGTTTTTTATGTTCCCAATTAAAATTTTTTGTTTAACTTGGACAAACTTAAGTTTTCACATATCCAATGAATATTTTTAACGTAATTACGAAATCCAATGACGCGGTTTCGTTAAAATACTTCATTTTAACTATGAAATTCCATTTAAACAATGAAAATTTTCTTTTACACAAGGAAAATTTTTTTATGAAAATGATTCATTAAATATATGAAGCATTTTTCTTTCAGTGTGGCTTTGCCATTTTAACATCTGTTAGCCTCGGGCGTCAATTAAGATTTTTGTGCATTAGATCCGACAATGATTACTTTGGTAAAGAATAAATTTGAACAAAAAAGCCAGAAACTTCATATGACTCTGATATAATCTGTAGTTGCTATGTATTAAGGCCTCACTAATTTTTACTTTCGGTTGCCGCTCTGTACCGTTTTTTTCTGTAGCAAACGAAATTCGTAATTACTTTTCCTGTGAAATCAGCTGCTTTAAAAAAGAAAAACAATTTTATAAATATTACTTTTTAAACGACCAAAAGTCGGGCCCTCGTTTTTGAGTAGACTACACCACCACACTAGACCTACCCGGCCCAAGATGAATCATAATTATTTGAATTTATTTGAATAATAAATAGTTGTATTATATCGTATTATATAGGTTATATTATCCTTTTGTTTCATTATTACCCATAACAAGGGTGAATGATTTCATTTTATGTAAACGTGTTCTTTCTTGCTAGAGAATTAAAAAAAAAGTGAAAGTACCGTTAAAACTAAAAGTACTCGGTTAAAGTGCACAAAATTCTGCATCAGTAGGCGAAAAAATAAATGTCAAATATGTAACGGTGCTTTCGAAGTGACGCGTTTAAATTAAACATTGTAACAAAAAATAAAAAAAAAAATAGTTAAAAAAGCAAAGTTTTTTTCGTTAATAAGTCCGATTAACCGAAAGTGAAGTCAAAAAGTAATTTATGTAACCATCAAGCTCAGGTACTTATTCAAATGTGTAGCTTAAATTTGAAAAATATTATATGTAGAAGTGGTTTTATTTTTAAAGTTTATATGGGAAATGCAAAAAAAAATAATTTTTTCAATTTAAGTGAACATAAAGTTATAAATTAGGCTTAATTAAGTAGAGATCTTAACTTTATTTCAAAGGTTGAACAAATCAGCGTTGTTTGAGAATAAAATTAGTGTGCGCATCGGCGCACCTTAGAAGTTATGTAAGAATTAGTAACAACATGCGTTGAGTTTACCAACAAAAAGTGCTTCACGCCTTCTGCTATAATTTGTATTGCTGTTGTTGTTGTCTTTGTTTTATGTGTTTTGATTAGGTATGTGCAAAAGTCATGATTACTTACGCGGGAGTCACACATGAGGGACTAAATTTATATATTTGGGGGATTCATAAGGTTTCATAAAGTCATATGTCTTAATATAATAACATGAAAAAATACGACTGTTGTGAACAACCCCTCATAATTTAGTGCTCTATTTTGAATTTAAATCAGCTGATTTAAAACAAATATATAAAATTAATATTTACCTAAAATAAAAATTCTTTTTAGTTGTAATCTAATCTTACTATACCATCAACGGCGACGGCTACAAAAACTAACGTGGCACGGCTCATCCGCTCAGCGCTGGTCTCTTCTGATCAATTACAACAGCGCAATAAACATAGGAAGCAAAGTTCTTTTAATTTAACCTTCATAAGGTCTTCAAATTTGCTGACGTTAACGGCCTTCGGGTCAAATTTGACCCAAATTGAAAATTTTATATAAAAACTCACTTTTTTTAATTAAGTATGTTTTAAAAGTTGATATTTTACTTCTATGTTTATTCAGTATACCTATTAAAGCTGTATTTATTGTTAACATTAATTGCGAATACAAAAGTACATTTAACATAAAGTGGTTGTATTTGTTCTGTAACATAATTGCCACCGACTAGTAAACATATTTTTCCTAGGTCTTGGTTGAAGATGGCGGGTGCTGTTCCTGCTCAGCTTCTACATGCACTTTTTTGCAATTTTTAGTGAAAATTAGTATTTTGGTAAAACCTAAATTTTCAAGGAAATGTCGACGTTTGGCAAAACCGTTCGTTCTAGTCATGTTAAGCTGATGTTAATGATAGCCATTAGTTGCCAAAAGCTCTCGAGGCAATTCAATCTTGTTTTTACATAAAGTTCCTAATAAAGTAATTTGATTCTCTAGCAATTTTTGTCCCAATTAGTACGATGTAAAACAATTGTCTGCAGTCATACTGTGACATATCATATCAAATCAAGAACTACATGCACACATTTGTTTATTTCAGGCAAAGTTCATATTTATTTGCCTGTAACGGTTGTATATTCCAGGCATATCTAATCAACCCATAAATTTCATAGCTCACGTATTGGCGCAAACTTCTCTTAAAAAATAGTACTCTCGATAGGTTTTTGAATCTGTTTTATTTGATCTAACTGGAGAACCAATAAATGCGAAATTTTGGTGTCGCCAATTTCAGTCCAATCAATACCAAATACACATTTACCTTCATTATTAGTAAACTTCTAAATAACGCATGTCACAGGAGGGGAAAAAATAGCAACTGTAAATTTCTAACAAAAATTCAAGAATTTTGCTAAAGGTCAAATATGACCCAAAGACCTTAAGTGTAAAAAATTGTATAAATATTTTTTCCGCCAGTATTTTTTTCTGAAAACCTAACGTAGTTGTTCTCATTCAAAATTTAATAAAAGTCATAAAATATGAAAAATATACGTCACTAACTCTTCGAAAAAATTTAACTTTTATTTAAAAATGGGTCAGATTTGACCCGAAGACCTTATGAAGGTTAAAACACTTTTTTTCTACAATGTAACAAAATTTTTTTTAACCAATGCAAAATGTTAGAACATTATGACAATATAACATGATAGCAGACCCAATTACATATTGTAGCTAAAATGCAAAAAGGCGTAACTAACAAAAATATAAATTTTCAGGAGAAGCAAAAAACTTTATTTAATGAAAACCATAAACATGTCAGAAAAGATGCATTGATAAGTATTCCATGAAATTCTATAAACATTTAGTTAAAAAAAAAAAAAAATGTTTATTTACGTAATTTTTCAAGTTTTTTGTTACTAAAAGCACAATTTTTGATCGCAGAAGTGTAAAATTTTGTGAAGACATGTTGTTCAATGGCATGCATAATAACCAATCAAAAACAAGGTTTTGAATTTTTTGTTAGTTACGCCTTTTTGCATTTTAGCTTACGATATTATAATTAATATATTTGAAGTGTTGTTTTGATATTTTGAAAAATTGTATTTGTAAAACAATAGATGTACAAATTACCTATTTAAAAGAAGAACTTAAGAAACGCACTGGTTATTCGGAAGGAAACTCTCAAGCATTCAATAATACTTTTATAATAAGAAGTATTTAAAACAGAAATGATGGAAAAAAATTTTCTTACATAATACGTATTTGAAGTCATTTATTGAAGGTAATTAAGCGTGAATAAAAAATGAATTTATTATTTTGTTAATAATTTTTTGTATGGGGGGTACCCGTTTCCACGCTCTTATACCACCAACGTTTTGTTGCAACATGAAGTTTGTTCTAAGAGTTTCGCACATCAAATTCAGTTTGCTTCACTATTATAATTCTTCAGATATAAGAAAAAAACTAATTTTTTTGTATGTGGTGGGGGCACCCGTCTCCACCCTTTTTTGTATCTCCAAAGCTTTGTTGGAACAAGAAGTTTGTTCTAAGAGCTACGAACATCAAATTAAGTCTCAGTATCGCCATCTGGTGACGAGTAGGGAAGAATGGGACACGGAAACATAGACTTATGAGCAACCATAGCAGCTAATTACTTTAGTGTGGGTGTGTAAATGTATACCGGCAAACAGTATAAAAGCGGAGTACGCACAAGTAAGCAGTCAGTCAGTTGGCAGCTAGCTAACGTGTAAGGTCTTGCTTGGATGGGAGAGGTTAGACCACTACGGCTAAATAATTTCTAGCGATCTGAGAAGAGAGGTTACACCACTTTCGTGTGATCCCACACGTTGTCGATAACGATTGAAAAGCAAGAGAATAGCGGGGTAGACTAAATTGAATTGAACACCTAGATTGGGGTAACACAACGACCCTGCTGTTCGATCCAAAGCCTCCATAATTGCCACAACTATTGTGGGCTTTGCCGTGTGTATCGCGTCGCCAACCCTCGTGTGTTAACAGCGTGCAGAGTGTGTGTTGTACGTCCCTTCCCGAGAGTGTCGTGTCCGTCATTTATTGTATTTGCGTAATCACTAATCTGTTGAGACTTGTAAAAGCAATTGAATAGTAATAAATCAAATATACTGAGCTTACGTTTTGTAAGAGGTAAATTATTTGTCGTGACATTTTTGTTTTAAATTCTTTACAGAAAAATATTATAAGAATCAGTATGTAATTAATAAAATTTTTTTAAATTATTCTTAAAGTTTTAACAATTTTCTTAATTAAATTGTTTGTAACTTGTCATATTAACAATTTGTTTTAGTTGTAAAAATAAAATCATTTTCAGTCAATAATATTCAACACAAAATTAAAAAATTCAATATGTTTTTGGTTTTAATCTCTCAAAGAATAAACGATAAGGCTGTTATTAAAAACTGGGTCCAACTTTGGGCTAAGTAAAGCTATTATTTATTCTATTTCAAATAGTCAAATACTTTCAAATTAAAGTTGATGTTTATGCTAAATATATTTACGATGAGCTTCTTATTATATTGAAATAAAATATTTAACTTTTTTATGCATTTCCTTCTTTGAAAATTGCAGTTAATATTTCAAAATTAATAAGCAATTAAAAATTTGGTAAATATGACAAATTTGTAATAATTAATTAATATGCATGTGGCAGTGTAACTAAAGCTGAACTGTTTGTTTTTTCTTTACCCAGTTACAACTACATTAAGAGTTGACAAAAAATCATCCAATTGTAGTAGGGACTGTAAGAAAAGATAAACCCACTGTTGTTGTTGTTTTTGTTTAAGCTTTGATATTGTTACAAATAAAACGGTTGCTTAAAATTCTTATTCGCTTAACAGTTTTATTTGGTTTAATATCTTTAGTTTTTCTCAAAGCCTTTGGATGAAGTTTCCTGACAATCTGACCTAAGCAACCAGTGAAATGCACATAGGAATAGCTTATCCCATCAACAATAAATTTCAGTTTTTCAGTAGTATGAAATGGGAATTTAGCACATTTAAACGAAACCTTGTTAAAATTGTTAATTGATTGGCAACAAATATTTTATTTAATATTACAAACTTATTATTGAAAATATTTGTTGAATGTGAAAAATTTTAATGAATAAAAGTATTTATTATATTAACGAATTTAGTTGTTAGTGCCTTTTCAATTAAAAAATTATTTTTGTATTGACAATTGGTTTGTCGTATTTTTTTCTATTTCTCAAATACATACTCCTTTCAATAACATTAATTCTTATTTTGCTACTTTGTCAAAGCTTTATTTAATCACCAAATTTACATAAATTTTTCAATTAAATCAAATAACTTAAGTCGATAATACAAAAGTTTAACAAAGCATTATCAACAAATCAAGCACAATTTTAAATCACAATAAATATTAAACAATTACATATATAAAACATCAACAGCAGCAGCAGAAAAGAACACCTTAAAAGACTGACATCGAGTAGATGACAAAAGTAAAATCTCAACAAAAAAAAATTAACAGCAGATATAAAAATAAATTTAACCACTAGAAAGCAGACCAACCAACACCAGTTGATTAAAAACAAACCAAGTGAAAGTATTGTATTAATAATGAAAGTGATAAAAGGATAAAATTAAATCAGCTGAAGTTAATGATGTTTAGACGACAGCCAACTCAAACACTTCATCCACACACACAAGCACATAGTCAAACAAAGTATACAAACACTTACTTAATACCTTAACACTTTAAAAATAAAACCACTTTACCGTGCAACATCAATGACTAGTGATGAAGGACTTGTGCAGTACACAAATAATGGCTGTAAAGAGTGGGCAGCTTTTAACTTGATTTTCTCGATACCTTTTCAACCAAACCAAAGAAAGGGAATGGTAGGAAAATAAAAAAAACAAAAACGACGGGAAACTTTTAATTTAATCGAAATATACCGGCGAAAAGTAGAGAAAACCAGTAATTACAACAAGAAAGTTTCTATTTTCTGGCGGAATAAAATTAAAGAAGTGATAATAATGTAGACATTTTTTTACGCTTGATTTAGATGAAAATGATTTTATATCTTACGAATGAATAAAAAAGAAGAATTTAAAAATTTGTGAAGTTAAAGAAAATATCGTATAAATCAAACAATGGAATTTTTGTTAAATTTTATTAAAATTTTTATTCTACTATGTAATTTGAGGTAAAATTGTTGTATTGAGATACATAATGTTTATTATACTAAGCAAAAATGTTTAAATAAAACAATTGCCTTTACGCAAAATTGTTGTTAAATGTTTACTGTATTTACAACGCCACTTGAAAATTGTTTGTTTGTTATTAACGAGAGACTGTAGAGTATCGCTATGTTTGCGTTCGTTTGAAGTTTGATGATAGCCAGTTCGTTTTATTTTTTTAAATTGAATGATTTTTTTTTAGATTAAAGAAAAATCGATGCTTTTGAAACAAAGGTTTTAAAACGTATTCTGGGACCCATAAAGGAAGAAGATGGATTATAAGAATGACGAGTGTATACGTAAATAAAATGATCACAAGCTACGGTGGGTGAACAATGTAGAATAAAGTGCGTTTGAACTGAACTACAGAAATTGGAAAACCATTGCCAATGATAGAGATAAATGGAACAATCTTTTACGAAAGGCCAAGAATAAATATGGATCGCAACGCAACAATTTTGAACGAAATCGTTAAATTTTCTATGCAGCTTATTTTTAAATAAAAATTTTACTCTTAATCAAACTTTAGATATTTAGTTAGGCTTGAGCTCATCAAATTTAATTTGCATTAAATTATTTTTCTTAAGGAAGTAGTACAAGTACAACATGAAATTAATTAAAATTATTGATAAGTTTTATTCTTGGCTGAGCTGGGGATCGAACTCGGGTTGAATTTACGTTTCGAGAATAAACACATTCTTATCATCATAGCATATCATATTTTGTAGTTCTACCCTCTGCACCACTGCGGTACCTGCCAGCCAACAATGATATTGCTGCAATTTATTATTATTTTTCAATTCATTTAAATGTTTCTTCCTTTTCTTTTGTTTTTTCGTCATTTTTCTGTCAAGACTGTCTTGAATACCTGAGTAAATTTGTGTATTATGTTTTTTTGTCCATTTTCCCCGACATTTGATTTGTAGAACTTGAAGTCCAAATGTAAACATACAGTGCCATAGCTATTTTTAGAACAATTGTTATTATACCCTCCACCACAATTAGTTGTGAAGAGGGTATATTAAGTTTGTCATTCCGTGTGAAACTTTTTTATTATTCATCTCAGGCCCCATAAAGTATATATGTTCTGGGTCCTTGAGTAATTTTAAGTCGATTAAGCCATGTCCGTCTGTCCGTCTGTTGAAAACACGCTCACTTTCGAACAACTCAAAAGAAATGAACAAACTTGGTGCCAAATTGCTTGTAGTTATCCTAAGCAGTTTAGGATTGAAATCCAGCAAAATCGGTTCAGTAGGACCAGAGCTATGAATCAAAATGTGGAACCACCACCTAAAAAATTGATAATTTTGTTACAAAAAATAACATAAATGCTGGAACAAGGCACGGAATGAGATAAGATTTTGCAAAAATTTGTTTTAGTTGACTGGAAATCACGCTGTTAAATTTCGTGATGATCCCGCTATAATTTACCCTAAGCCCCATATAAACAATACTCCCGGAAAACTGTTTAGTACGCCTAAAATCGTAAAAAATAACGCTAGCGTAACAAAATTTGGTACGTCACAGTTTTATAGGACTACAAATCACACTGTGAAATTTCGTGAAGATCGGTACATAATTTACCCTAGGCCCCATAGAAACCCTACTCCCGGAAAACAGTTTAGTACGCCTAAAACCGTAAAAAATAATGCAATCATAACAAATTTTGGCTCGTCACAGTTTTGTAGGACTACAAATGATACTGGGAAATTTCGTGAAGATCGGTACATAATTTACCCTGGGGCCCATAGAAACCCTACTCCCGGAAAACAGTTTAGTACGCCTAAAACCGTAAAAAATAATGCAATCATAGCAAATTTTTCGTCACAGTTTTGTACGACTGCAAATGATACTGGGAAATATTGTGAAGATCGGTACATAATTTACCCTAGGGCCCATAGAAACCCTACTGCCGGAAAACATTTTAGTACACCTCACACCACAATTAATAATGCTAGCATAACAGAAATTGGTACGTCACAGTTTTAAAGGACTAGAAATGACGCTGCGAAATTTCGTGATGATCGGTCCATAATTTACCCTAGGCCCCATATAAACCCCACTACCGGAAAACAGTTTAGTCGCCTAAAACCATAATTAATAACAAATCGTCACAGTTTAAGATAATAATAACATCATACAGATATTACTCCTTAAACATTCGAACTGTCGGTGGAGGGTATCAAAGATTCGGCACAGCCGAATATTGCAATCTAACTTGTTTTTTTTTTACTCTTTTATAAAATTATTCACTGTTATTAATTTGAATAATATATGTATGTATATAAAAATTTTAAGAACATTTTATAAATTTTACAAGTAATTATTATTGTGGTTATTTTGGTTTAACTGTTTATGTGTTTTAATCCAAATTTTTATATTTTAATTAGACTAAAGTTCATCAAATTTAAATTTTATTTAATTATTTTTATGAAGAAAGGATTTTTACAACATATAACGCCCCAAAAAAATAATGAAATAACTCCCCAAAGCGTGGGGCCTTATTTCATATGCAATTAAGCCTCGATTTTGAAAATGAAATTAGCCCCCAACGAAATGAAATAAATAACGCCCCAAACATATATGAAATAACTCCCTAATTCTTGGGGCTTATTTCATTTGAAATAAAACCCAAATTTCTGAAATGAAATAAGAGCCCAGTATATGTAATGGCGGCATGAAATAACCCCCCAAAAAAATAATGAAATAACCCCCCAAAAGTTTGTACAGAGAACAACAAAAACGATTTTTGGGGCGTTATTTCGTTCTGTTTTCATTTCATTTTTTTAAATGGGGTATTATTTCATATGAAATTATCCCAAAAAATTATTATGAAATAACGCCCCAATATATTTTTGGGGGATTTTTTCATTTTCAAATTTATAATGAAAACGTTTTTGGGCGCAAGGATTTGTCCACTTTGGTATACAGAACACCGGCTTCGATAAATAAAGCTACCCTGCATAAACGGCATTCAGCCAGGCGCAATAACTTTCCTCTACGGTATACCAAACACCGGCTTCGCTATCTAAAGGCCGAAGGCCGGCTATGCAGAAAAGCCTGAGTTGGCGAAGCTTGTGTTTGGTGTTTTATATAATGATATCTATCGCGTTATTCTTTAAAGCAAAACCGTTAATTAATTGTATTACATATATTGATTGTATTACATACATATATTGGGCTGTTAGTTCATTTCAGAAATTGGGGTTATTTCATTATTTTTTTGGGGGGTTATTCCTTGCCGCCATGTAATACAATCAGTTATACACTTTTGCTTTAAAGAATCACGCCATCGATATCATGGTATGATATACCAAGCACAAGCTTCGCCAACTAAGGCTTTTCTGCATAGCCGGCCTTCGGCCGGGCGCAATGACTTCTTCCTCTATGGTATAACAAATACCAGCTTCGCTTACAAAAGCTTCTCTGCCTAGCGCCAGGATTTTCTCCTCTATAGTATAAAAAAAGACTCGGCCCGGATACGCAGAGAAGCGTTAGTTAGCGAAGCTGGTGTTTGGTATACCATAGAGAAGAAAACCATTGCGCCCAGCTGACGCACGTTTCGTGTTTTGTTTCACTGTCAAACAGCTTCAGTTTGGTCTATAATTTAACCATGAATCGTCTTACAAACGAACAACGCTTGCAAATTATAAAATTTTATTATCAAAATACGTGATTCCATTTTATGGTCAGCTCATTTTTGACTCAATGGGTACGTTAATAAGCAGGATTGTCGATTTTTGAGTGAAGATCAGCCAGAAGCATTGCAAGAGCTACCAATGCATCCAGAAAAAGTCACTGTTTGGTGCGGTTTATGGGCTGGTGGCATCATTGGACCGTACTTCTTTAAAGATGATGCGTATCGTAACGTAACTGTGAATGGTGAGCGCTACCGTGGGATGATATCTAACTTTTTTTGCCCAAAATGCAAGAGCTTGACTTGCATGACATGTGGTTTCAACATGACGGTGCCACATGCCACACAGCACGCTTAACAATGGACTTATTGAGATGCGAGTTCGGTGAACATTTTATTTCACGTTCGGGACCGCTCAATTGGCCGCCTATTTCGTGCGATTTAACGCCTTTGGACTATTTTTGGTGGGGCTATGTTAAGGCTCATGGGTCTATATACACATATGCTCGCTTTAATTGACACATTGAAGCATTTATTCATGAGTATGCCAAAATTGGACTAAGCGGATGGACCATTTGAGGCGCAGTCACGGTCAACATTTGCATGAAATGATCTTAAAACATTAAATTATATGGACCGTACTATCGATTCAAATAAAGATTTCATGCATTTTTCATGCATTTTTCTGAATTTTATGTTTTTTTTTTAACTTCCCTATAGCTCTTAAAAAATCACCCTTTACAAAGAATAATAACACGGACGAGGTATTTTTGACTTGCTAGATTTTTTCTTTGTTTGATTATATTGCAGTATTTTAATAATATATACAAATGTTATCGAAGTTATTTTTTAAACCACAAATATGAAAGTCGCACTTCACATTATTCGGTATAGCCGGCGCACAGTGGCTGAAAATTTTATTTCATTGGCCAAAAGTCCAATTTTCGTTTGTCACCGATTTCAAAAATTTTAATTTGATTTAATAGTAAACATATTAAAACTAAGGTAGCCAAAAAATTTGGTCAAAATATTGGTAATTGTGGGTGTGACATGTTGTTAAACACAACTTTTTTTTTTTAATTCAGAAAAAATTATTTTTTTTAATATTTAATCCGAAAGAAATTATCATTGCACAAAAACTATAAGCAATAATGACCTGCTTGCTTTTCTGCTAGGTTGGTAGTCTTGTTATCTTTAAAAAGGTAATATTTGCGACTGTTGTGTTATTTATATTTGAGATGTTAGGACATATTTTCTAAACTACTATATTTTTGTCAAATTTCAACTTTAGTAGAATAGAACTTTTGCGGCCCAAAAGGGACCAAGAAGGTGAAACCACTGATAGAAAGGTGAAAGTGTTTCTTTTACCCTGTTTATACTCTTGTACCCGTTTGGACCCGTCTGTTTAACACTTTTTTAATTTTAATGAAATTACTCAAAAAAAAATTTCTAAACTTCTATATTTTTGTCATATTTCAACTTTAGAAGAATAGAACTTTTGCGGCCCAAAAGGGATTAAGAAGGTAAAACCACTGATAGAAAGGTAATTTTAATGAAATTACTCAGAAAAAAATTTTTTTTTTAAATTGTATTTTACAATTTTTTTTATTCCGCAAAAATGTTTGTTCATGGTATCATTTGTACCATTGCGATTAAAAAAGATTTTGGAAGATTCAGGGCCTTCGACAAGTACAACGCAAACAAAGGATATTTGGAAAAATGGGACACCATCTTCTACGAAATATTGCAGACCTATAAAATTTGAATTCAAAAAATAAACTCATGATGCCATTAATAAAGAAGTTAGTCATATCAAGGCCCAAATTGCAATGCTACAGCCATTACAGTTAGATTTAGATGGGCAGCAAATTGAAGTTAGCTACCAATTAGTGCTAACAATGATAGATGGAAAAGTAGGCCAGGCTTTGACTAACACGAAGGCTGCATCCAGCTGCATCATATGCCATGCAACATCAAGCCAATTAAACCAAGTCCCGACAAAATCATTAGATAATACTGATGCATATGAACTTGGATTATCACCACTACATGCAAGAATACGACTTATGGAACACATACTTAAAATCAGTTATGATTCGGATTTCGGATCTTTAGGATCAAAAAGAAATAACGAAACCAACAAAGAGTTAAGAAGTTCAAAAAGGAAACATGATCAAGATGAATATCGCAAATTTGGGTTGATTATAGATCAGCCGAAACAAGGGTCAGGCAATACAAGTGATGGCAATACCGCAAGAAGATTCTTTTTAGATCCAGAAACAGCATCTGAAATAACAGGTGTTGATTTTAACCTAATTTTTAGATTTAAAATAATCCTAGAAGTACTTGCGTGCAATGAAGAAATTGACTCTAGAAAATTTGGAGATTTTGCTAAGGAAACTGCAAAAATATATACAACCAAGTACCCATGGAGAAATATGTCTGCTACAGTTCACAAAATCCTTTATAACGGAGAAGATGTCATTAAATATCAGTTGGTGCCACTTGGAGATTTATCAGAGGAAGCTCAGGAAAAAAGGAATTAGGATTACAGATTTTATAGGAAGCACAATACTAGAAAAATTTCACGAAATTCCACTAATGAAGATCTATTTAATATATTATTGGCAACGTCAGATCCGTTTATCTCCAGTATTCGAAATCAATGGAAAGTGGAACATCGGGATTTAGATGAAGAAGTCAAAAAACTACTTAAGAACAGAAATAACACAGAACAAAATATGGAATATTTGCAATCAATCTTTCAATTAAATGAACAATAATTATAATTCATGAGATCAAAGACAGACATTGTATTAGTAAAAAATAATAATAAATAGAAGCTCACGTTGTTACAAAAGCTATTAAAATCTATTGCTGCTATTTTTCATACATTATCCACATATGTATGAAATGTTTTAATAAATAAGAATAAATAAGTGTAAACAAATTTGAAAGCAAAAAATTGTTTATTTTTCAGCAATAATAGCAAAATTTCCAGTGGATTTTACTATTTTTTTTGTATGTTAAAATTTTTTTTATAGTAAGCATTTAATTTTTTGAGTGTCCCATTATTACAAAAAATGTTAATGATAATTATTTAAATCAAAAAATTACATTTTTAAATAATTAAAAGAATTAAAAAAACCATATTGCACGCTAAATTAAAAAAAAATTTAAAGTTCCACTTTGACCTTAAATTCCTCAATAACTACTCAACCGATTTTAATGAAATTTAAAGTGAAGAAACTTTAAGAATCTGTCTGTCGATTAAAAATTTCACTAAAATATCTCCTTCGGTTCAAAAGTTACAGATTTTTGGCTAATGAAAAACGATTTTCAGCCACTGTGCGGCGGTTGTATTTTCACCGCCCCACAGTGGTTAAAAATTGTTTTTCATCGGCAAAAAATCTGTAATTTTTGAACCGATAGAAATCATTTTGCAATATTTCAGCTGGAGAGAAGACTTCTTGAACTTTCCTACAGTTTTAATTTTATTAAAATCGGCTTAGCAGTTATTGAGAAATTTAAGGTCACATTATAACTTTTGATGTTTTTTAGCATTTAGTAAGAATATACTTTTGATTGAGATTGAGAATTATTGTGTTTTTTTATTCAAACGGGGGATGTGTTTTTTTAATTTCGCTGTTTTAAGAACATTTTAATCTACATAACTGCCAAATTGTTTTATCAGCGAAAGAACATCTTTTGTTGAAATAGTGAAATTGAGTTTGTATATGTATTACCTTAATATGCATTTACATTCGCCTCGAACATACCACTATACTTGTAGAAAAATGCATAAGCATTTGACAGTACAAGAAATCATTGCTTAAAGTCTGCATTTCTGCCAATATAAAAAAATGTTTAATCCACTATTGATCCATAAATAAATACATATATTCTTAGCGAATTTTTTAAAAACTTGAATATAGGAGGCTACCAATTTTAGAGGACACAAGTCACTCTCACGACCCTCTCTAGATCCGTGTTCTTTTTAATCAACTCAAAAGCTCGACGGCTTTGACAGTTCTAATAATTGCATCAGTTGCAGAAGAATTTTTAAAACAAAACGTTCGTAAACCATTGTGTTATATTTCAGTAAAATATAAAGAGCAAAAAAATTTTTGCGAGTAATTTCACTAAATTTTAAAAAAATTGTTCAACAGACAGTTCCAAACAGTTCCACAAGTATATATGGGGTTAAGGAGGACACTTTCAGCTTTCTAATGGTATTAACGTCTCTTTAACCCCTTCTGACTCTAACAAGTTCTATTTCTCTGAATTTCGGATTTTACTCAATTATAGAATCCGGGGAAACTTTTAATAACACATCGGCCCCTGATACAGATCCCACTAATATAACAAAAAAAAGGTCGACCCATTTTTGACAACGGTTTGCGAGAAATCATAATTTAGTTCTGATCAAATTTACCAAAATTTAATTTTTTTTTTAAGAACATAAAATATTTGTTTCTAGCAGCATGCCACACCCACAATTACCAATATTTTGATACAGTTTTTGGTTACCTTAGTTCTAATATTTTATTATATTTTTTATTTAATAGATATTTTACAAATATATTACAATCTAAATTATTTACACTTCGAATGAGTTATTATCTATATTTGGCATAACATAATAGTAAAGAGCCAGATTGGCATTTAAAGCTGATTAATGATTTTTTAATTCATGTAGGTAAAATTTACATTTAATTTATTTTGTAACTATTACATTTATATGATTACTTTATAATTAAAAAATGTATGTATGAAATTCATTTAACTATTTTATTAAGAAGGTTTTTAATTATTTTTAAAGATTATTTATATTAATTAGTATTGTGGTTATTTTGTTGAACTATTTATGGTTTTTAATCCAAATTTTTAATATTTTTAATTAGGCTTAAGTTCATGAAATTTAATTTTTCATTAAATTATTTTTATGAAGAAAGGAATTTTACAACATGAAAATTAATTAAAATTGTTATTGATAATCTTTTATTCTTGACGTGGCTGGGGCTCGAACCCCGGCCGGCAGGTTACCATGACATGTTTCGATTGCAACCACTCAATCTCCTCAGATGGGTTTGCCGTCTTACACTCGCAGCCATCGACGACTGCTGACGTCAATAGTCAAACATCAATCCTTAAAAGAATACAATTTGGTCAGCAGTCGTCGATGGCTCAATAGTCAAACATCAATCCTTAAAAGAATACAATTTGGTCAGCAGTCGTCGATGGCTGCGAGTGTAAGACGGCAAATCCATCTGAGGAGATTGAGTGGTTGCAATCGAAACATGTCATGGTAACCTGCCGGCCGGGGTTCGAGCCCCAGCCACGTCAAGAATGAAAGATTATCAATAACAATTTTAACTAATTTTCATGTTGTAAAATTCCTTTCTTCATAAAAATAATTTAATGAAAAATTAAATTTCATGAACTTAAGCCTAATTAAAAATATTAAAGATTATTTATATTATTATTATTAAAATAGATATTGATTTATTTTTCAAATTTTTTAAGCAAATTCATCAATAATTCATTTTCTATATTTTAAACAAATTTCTAAATATTTATATAACATATTATAATAATCAGTTTTATTTAACCGATGAAATTCAATTTTCAGCGACAGTGTGCCGCACAACACTTTGATGTAGAACAAAATTGTATAAGGAGTTAACCCAGACTAATAATATTTTGCATGGTTGTACATATAATACTAATAAACAAAATTTCAAGTTTTGAAAAAATTCCGTCATATATCCTTTTTTTTAAATTTAATTCGGCAACACTTTTTATGTAGAATTGTTGAAAACTACCAAATCTACCAATGTTAAAATTGATGTACTTAATTTTGTATAAATTCTACACGAATACAAACGATACAAAAATATAAAAAACAAGTACCATTTGGTGTTCCGTAAAAAGCACAAAAAATTACACTTAAACTCAAATGTGGTAATTTTTTTTCTTTACATCAATAGTAAGGGCAACTTAAAAAAACTGAAAAAACGGTGCATTCAGTTTTTTTTAAATTTAAAGTTAATATGTATTGACGATTTCCATATTTTTTTTGAAAAACAACCTGCATTTTTTACGGCTATATAATAATCTTTAATAACGGTAGAGATTTTCTTGAAGTTAATTTCTTTAGAACGTTAATTTTTAAACACAGTAATAAGAAAAGAGGTCAATTTATCGTACAGAAAAATATTTAAAGCTTTTAATCTAAAGTACTTCTAAAGTACTTAATTATAAAAAATAATAAAAGCGTTTGGGGCCTCTAAAAAAGATCAAATTAGAACTATAATGTGGTTAGCTTATCTTTTGATTCTTAATGGCGGACACTTGGTTTAATAAACGGCAGAGAAAAATTAAAAGAATGTTTCTTATTTTTTTTTAGTTACGGCAACACTTTTTTAAGATTCATCCAGAGCATTACTAATACATGCTTTAAATTAAGTGTGGGCTTATGTCAAAGAAGAATGTCGTTTTTACCAAATACTAACTTACAAATTGTGGAACTTCTTTAATAATTTTTTTTCTAGTACATGAATTAAATTTAATTTTTCTAATTTAAAAGAATTTGTTATTCGTGCATAATTCCCGATTTTTATTCTTGGTAAAAACACTGAAATTTATTGTTGATGGGATAAGCTATTCCTATGAGCATTTCACTGGTTGCTTAGGCCAGATCGTCAGGAAACTTCATCCAAAGATTTTAGAAAAACTATAGATATTAAACCAAATAAAACTGTAAAGCGTTTAAGAATTAAATGCAACAGTTCTACTTGTAATAATATCAAAGTTTAAACAAAAACATCAACAACGAATTTTTCTTGTAAAGTTTTATTAAAAATTAGGACAAGTTTAGCGACCTCTAACAGCGGCGAAACGCATTTAGCATAAAAAAGGTTCTTCCGACATGTAATTTATTTTGATACGAATACAGTACAGTAATTTCTTAAACATTGGAACAACATTTGTAACGTGGTTTTATTCATCGGCTGAGGTAACTCAGACGAGTCCAGGGTTTACTTACGGATCCACTAACCTTAAGTGAGAAGACGATGGGTTTACCCTTACTGGGGTTGTATTAATCTTTTCTTTATTAAGTTTTCTTCGCTATTTAACAATTCATACGACATAACCATAACTTAAGGATGGATTCTTCAGCTTGCGGGAATTCGTGTTGATTGGCTCTCCGACACCAGAGTATAGGATTAGTTTTCGGCAGGTACAGGGCGGCGGTCGGGTATGGCTCGGGGTTATGAGACGCTCGGCGTGTTCATCGATCGGTTCGTTCTTGGCTCTTCCTTGGCTGCTGTTTCGAATCGATGCGTTCGTCGCACTAATGTTATATATAATACATACAAAGGGGTCTTAAAACTAGTAGCTACTACTACATAAACCTTAGAAGACTACTTAATTTACGAATTCCTACGATAACAATAATACTAGTGGGAACATCCGACATGAAGCCACTTGTGAGAACAGGCGACACGAAGCCACTGGCGAGAACAGGCGACACGAAGCCACTTGTGAGAACAGGCGACACGAGCCACTTGTGAGAACAGGCGACACGAGGCCACTTGTGAGAAACGGCGACACGAGGCCACTTGTGAGAACAGGCGACACGAGGCCACTTGTGAGAAACGGCGACACGAGGCCACTTGTGAGAACAGGCGACACGAAGCCACTTGTGCGAACAGGCAAAACGAAGCCACTTATGAGAACAGGCGACACGAAGCCACTTGTGAGAACAGGCGACACGAAGCCACTTGTGAGAACAGGCGGCATAAAGCCACTTGTGAGAATAGGCAACACGAAGCCACTTGTGAGAACAGGCGACGCGAAGCCACTTGTGAGAACAGGCGACACGAAGCTACTTGTGAGAACAGGTGACACGAAGCCACTTGTGAGAACAGCGGACACGAAGCCACTTGTGAGAACAGGCGACACGAAGACACTTGTGAGAACAGGCGACACGAAGCCACTTGTGAGAACAAGCGACACGAAGGCACGTGTGAGAACAGGCGACATGGAGCCACTTGTGAGAACAGGCGACACGAAGCCACTTGTGAGAACAGGCGACACGAAGCCACTTGTGGGAACAGGCGGCACCAAGGTATATTTACACAAGGTAGATTCATTTGGGAGTGTAGACATGCTGCTCTTTAAAACGAACCAAGTTGTCAAAATTGTCTTCATACAAAACAATTTAACGCACACATGTGCAAATTTTTTCTCATATACACGAAATTTGACGTTAATGTTCCAACTAGGGATAATCAGCTGACAAACCTATGGGCAAACGAGTTTACCTTGTGTAAATATACCTTGGACGGCACAAAGCCACTTGTGAGAACAGGCGACATGAAGCCACTTGTGATAACAGGCGACACGAAGCCACTTGTGAGAACAGGCGGCACCAAGGTATATTTACACAAGGTAGATTCATTTGGGAGTGTAGACATGCTTCTCTATAAAAGGAACCAAGTTGTCAAAATTGTCTTCATACAAAACAAAAACAATTTAACGCACACATGTGCAAATTTTTTCTCATATACACGAAATTTGACGTTAATGTTCCAACTAGGGGTAATCAGCTAACAAACATATGGGCCAACGAGTTTACCTTGTGTTAATATACCTTGGGCGGCACAAATCCACTTGTGAGAACAGGCGACATGAAGCCACTTGTGATAACAGGCGACACGAAGCCACTTGTGAGAACAGGCGACACGAAGCCACTTGTAAGAACAGGCGATACGGAGCCACTTGTGAGAACAGGCGACACGAAGCCACTTGTGAGAATTTATTGGCATAAAGTGACTAATTCTACGATTGTAGCCTTAGTCTGCTCGTTATTTATAATTAATATAACTTCCGAGCCGGGTTGGCGGTTGTCTTGTGAGAATTCATAGTGGCTAACATACTACCTTAATAAAAAATAAAATAATAAAAGAAATTATGAATACATAAAATGTAATTAAATATAAAAAATATGAAATATTGCAATTATGTAAATATAGAGGATCAATGTAAAATATTAGTATAATGTACGCGGAGATAGAAATAACTGATTACTGCGTCTTTTTCTATTTCCACATTACACATTGTTTCACCTTATTTTTGTATATGGAACAAAGTACACAAGTACACATTAGTTCAGCAAACGTTTTGTTTTGTGCAAAAAAAAAATAATTATTTAATAACCAGCCGCCTGGGTTCGAATCTCAGGTCAGTCAAGAGTGAATGATTATCATTAATTAATTTTCATGTTGTAAAATTCCTTTCTTCATAAAAAAATAATTTAATGAAAATTAAATTTCATGAACTTAAGCCTAATTAAAAAATATTAAAAATTTGGATTAAAAACCATAAATAGTTCAACAAAATTACCACAATACTAATTATTGTTAAAGCTAGGGCACGAGCTCTATGTGTACATTTGTCATTCAAGTTGTGCTGAAAAAGGTCAACAGGAAACAAGAAGGACAAACATGAAAAAAACGAAAATGTACTTTGGACTGCAAGAAGAATTCTTGACAAAAAGTACAAAAAAAAAACATGTAAAATCAATTTAAAATGGATAATCATTCAAAAAAGGCAAATTTTGATCTACCAAAAGTTAAAATACAATTTGGTCTAAGGATTGATGTTTGACTATTGACGTCAGCAGTCGTCGATGGCTGCGGGTGTAAGACGGCAAAACCCTCTGAGGAGATCGAGTGGTAGCGATCGAAACATGGCAGGGTAACCAGACGCCTGGGTTCGAATCTCAGGTCAGTCAAGAGTGAATGATTATCAATGACAATTTTAATTAATTTTCATGTTGTAAAATTCCTTTCTTCATAAAAAAATAATTTAATGAAAATTAAATTTGATGAACTTAAGCCTAATTAAAAATATTGAAAATTTGGATTAAAAACCATAAATAGTTCAATAAAATTACCACAGTACTAATTATTATTTAGCAATATTGTTTTGTTTTATAATGTTATCTACTTACATAAATATTATTTAATCGTGTTGTGTTAAACTCAACTTTATAAATTTGTATTGCGGCATAAAATATGATGCAAAGAGAAATTTAAAAAGGGCAGCTTTCGAAGAATTAGACAAAAAAAAAAACCGCAAAATCTTCTGTATCGTGGCATATCTGTGTAGTAATCTGTGGTTTAAACTTAAGTAAACATTGATTGCCGTTAACGATATGTCTGATTGGCGTTCTCAACCTCTGCAATGTCACATCGGCTTTGAGTGGAATAGTATGATATTTATAACGTTACGACGGAATATTTTTTGATAGTTTTCGACATGAGTTCCAAACATACTTTTTCCTTACTTTTCGAGAAACAATGGAATATTTTGTTTTACATCTTTTCGATGCGAGAAGTTCTCACTTATGTTACCGAACATGGCTACAGGTTTCAATATCAAACAAATCTAATATATTTGCACAAAACCCTTTTGCTGAATTTCACAAAATTGTTTATTCACAAGACTCTTAATGTAAGAGCCTTAAGTAGGAAATCTTTCATTCCAGGAAAAGAGTTTGCACCAAGCCATATTTAAAAGCAAACGCTTGAAATATTTATTTAAATCTTGCTGCCTGTTTAACGTTTTCGAACGTCAACGTTCGCATGGAAAATTATATGTAAAACAAAATTCTAAAATTTGTTTTTGTTTTAAATGTAATTTTCTATGGCAACGCTAACATTCGAAATCGATGGACAAGCTGCTTATCACTTATCTCAAAGCCAATTTTAAACTTATTAAACTATTAAATGCTTCACAAAAATTGATTTTTTTAACCTACTTCTTCTACAGGCTTTAATTAAAAAGCTCTACCCAACACGATAAAACTTTTTAATACAATAAAACATTTTTTTTGCTTATATATAAATAGTGTATTAATTCGCCCCTCCCCCCCTCGATAAACGATTTTTCGCATCATCGTAATGGTTAAATGTCACCAGATTTATAAAGTATTTTTGTTTGCCTGTTTTCTGATGTTGTGTAGTGGATTTTGAATCTTTATTTAAATGAACATTAAATTCTGTGGTGACCAGAGGCAAATTGAAGTTTTGCGGTTGTCATTGTAGTCATTAATATACAAAAGACACGCTTGATTGAGTTTCCTGTGGCGGTGTTAATAGCAACGTTTACCTTACCACCTCGTTCAATAACGTCTCTTGGCTTCTCATTTTTTTTTTTTTTTTTTTGAGCAAATAAATGTAATGTAGACAGAAAAATTTGTTGTACACAGATACACCAACACATATAATAGATTAAGTAAAATGAGATAATAGAAAGGAAGAAAGAAACAAAACTGCGGTAGATGTTAATATCAACAGAAATCATAGAATTAATCTGTGTTTGTTTTGATTTTCTTTTGTCTAAATTGAATTTTAAATGGATTTTTACATTAACGTATACCCGAATGGTTTTACGCAAAAAAAAAACGGAGAAAAGTTTTTTCCAAATATATTCGATGGACTCATTTTTATTTATTTATTATTTTATAAGAGAAAATCTGTCTGCTAAATGATTTGTTAAAAACATTGAATACAAGAAAAGAGGTATCGCACAGAAATCTCTTTCCAATTTCCGCTAAGAAAAAGATAAATATTAAAATTTAGAACAACTTTAAGAATTAGAAAAATTTAATTTATCTATCTTTCGCAAATTAAGATTTAATTTAAATAAATTTCTACAGTTAGTACTGATGCAATTCACAAAGTTTGCTATTGCGATATATTGTTGTATTTGTTTTAATGTCATATGCATAAGATTATAGAATGCACCAAAATATGACATTAGAATACTTTGTGAATTGCCTTATTATGAAATCAACTTATTAATATTCAAATGAAATTTAATAAAGAATCTTTTTTTCTTGAGGACTTCAAGAAATACGCTTAAAATCAAGAGGACAACCCGCTTACTCGCCTGCTGATCAGCAGGAATTTCTCGATGACATCGATTTTGGACTGGTTAAAAATATCCCGACGGAAACTTACTATAGTTAGCATAATAGACCCTTAAAAATTGTATTCACGACTGTAACCACCTCATGTCCCAGATGACATATAGATTCTCTTTTGCCAATATTGAAAGAAATATAAAACTACAAAAATAGAATGATGCCGAAAAACATATTGAGAAAGGAAAAGATACAGCAACAGTGAGTGATGAAGAAAAACATTGTGTGTATAAATAAGACTTCGTTCAAAAATTGTTCCAACAAAAAAATGTCACTCAAAGCCAGCCGGCTGCTCTTCTCTGCCTTCATCTTCTCCTACAGTGCGTGCTTGTGTGCACGCCATTACTTGTGCAAAAACTTATTTGTTTGATTCAGCAAAATTATTTGTTTGAAATTTATATGAATTTTAGTAAACTCTTTGTTTGATTCAGTTAATTATTACAAATAAAGTGTTTGAATATGCAAATTTTTTTATAGGACCGATTTCAGACAAAAAATTTTTTGATTCTACAAATTTTTTGTTTGATTTGGAAAAAGCTTCTTTAATAACCCGCAAACAAACCCGATATAATCAAAAATATTTTGCAGATGTCGCAGAAAATTCCGTAGAAAATGCAACTTCATGTAATATTTTTGTGTTGATTGGAAGTTTGATGCAATTTTTCTTACCACTTTGCGGTAAATGATTTCAAATCTTAGGGCCGTTTTTCTATTTTTCGCATTTTTAAGTTACAGGTACTAATCGTATTTTTAAGTTTTTTGTAAAAAAAAATTAAAAGTTCAAGAAATCATTAAGCGATTTTCAAAAAAAAAAAATCTTTTTTTAAGATGTCATTGTGAGCTTTGAAAAACCAAAATAAAAATAAAAATTTTGGAAATCCCCGAAAAAAATAGCTGAGTGATGGTTTCACGCGTTTCACTTTTATTCACAATTATGTGAAGGTACCACAGTTTAAAGTGAAGCAAAAAAAAAAAAATCCATAAATATAACAGCAGCAAATACAACCGTAAAAAAAAATTTATTTTTGAACGGATATCACGATTTTTTTCCATTGAGTTTTCTCATCAAATTGTGATTAAAATCAAAATCGATAACAATGAAATAACGCTCATTTGATTCGGAATATGTGACGCGCAAAATAGAAAGGGACCTAAGGGTTTTGTTCAGGAGAGCCATTTTTAAGATTTAAATACGTGTATCTTTGGTGTTCCATCACTGAGCGTGTTGGTATTGGTCTCATTTGAAAGCAACACATCTCATGACGTCAGGAACGTGTTGCTCAACCTTGAAAACGCGCGTAGGTCGTTCCTACCTCTTTTTTTTGTGTAGTTGGTTTTTACTGTTCCCTTTACCTTACTTTAAAGCCAAAAATGTGCATTTTTATTTTTTATGAATATTTAAATAACAAAAATTTATTTTGTTCTTTTTTTAAAACTTCAGCGATTTCCCTGAGCCTAGTGGGAAAATTTAAAACCAATGAAAGCACGGCTTAAGAATAATAACCTTGAAGAATTTATAATTTACAAGATTTTGTTTGTCGTGCTTAATTCCCAATTTTTGTTTTTGATATAGACACTGAAATTTATTGTTGAATGTATAAAATATTCCTATGCGCACTTCACTGGTTGTTTAGGCTAGATCGTCAGGAAACTTCATCCAAAGATTTAAGAAAAATAAAAGATATCAAGCAAATAAAACTGTTAAGCGGATAAGAATTATAAGCAACAGTTATACTTGTAACAATATCAAAGCTTAAACAAAAACAACAATAAACAGTGAGTTCATCTTTTCTTAAATTCCCCACTACAATTGGTTGGAATTCTTCCAACATTGATTGTAGTTGTAAAGCCTAGATTACACTATCTTACAAGTCTTACGTATTCCATAATACTTTGTGAGATAGAAATCTAATGAGTTTTGATGCGACTGTCAGAAAATCGAATGTAACATGACAGCTTGCGTTCACACCATCACACAAAGTATAAACACTCACGTATGAAAAAAATGCAACCCTGATCCAATGAAAAGTTTTATAGTTTAGAAATTTTTCATTTTTTCATAATACTTGTCATTTTCGTAACACATTACATTCACACTATCACACTTTGTCATATTACTTGAGCTTTTGACATGATTAATACAAAGTATAATAGTGTAATCTAGCCTTAAGTAGGTTAACCGAAAACAAACTGAAAACAAAAACAACTTGCTTTATTGTTCTCACCAAAAATAATGCATGTGGCCAGTTTAGTTTTATTAGCCGTGCACTCGCCAATTTATTATTAAGTAAATTTTTGGGAATACAAATTTTTAATTTACAAGATTTTTTCATTTAGTTTTTTCTTAACAATTAATGTTGGAAGAATTCCAATCAATTGTAGTGGGGAATGTAAGGAAAGATAAACGCACTGTTTATTGTTGGTGTTTTTGTTAAAGCTTTGATAATGTTACAGGAACGCTGTTGCTTATAATTCTTATTCGCTTAACAGTTTTATTTGTTTAATATCCTTAGTTTTTCTAAAATCTTTGGATGAAGTTTCCTGACGATCTGGCATAAGCAACCAGTGAAATGTGCATAGGAATAGCTTATCCCCTCAGCAATGAAATAAACACTTTTGAAGCAAAAAATATTATTCTGCGCTATCTATTGAAGTTTCTCAAGCTTTTGATATAGTGCAGCATGGAGGCTAAATACATACACAAAAGCTAAACTTACCTATAAATATAAAAAACTTTTAAATTATGGGAATTTATTTTTAATTTATTTGTACATAGCTTTTTTCTTAAATATTGTAAAAAAAATAAACGTTTAACTCCATTCAATTTCGCTTTATTTAGCTCTTAAATGTAGCCCTTAACTTTATCTTCAAAATGTCAACGTGTTATACTCCAAACACTGTCTAACTCTTTTCTTTATAGCGACATTTAATAGTAATATAAAACTTTAACGCCATAAATTTTGTTATTGTCAGCAACGAAATTATCATCAATATCCACAACATCATTATGAAATTTGCCATTTAACTCTTTAACGACATAAAAAGAAGTAATCACCGTTTCCCCTTTTGCAATGCCATTGAATATAAGGAGATGGACTAATGACATTGATAGTGTAGAGGTTTTGTAAATATTTTTATTTTCCTTCCGTCTGTCCAATTTCGACGGCTTGTCTTTGAGTTTGTTTGCACTTGATGCATAATGATTTTAAAATGTTTGCTTCGCAAATTAAATTAAATGTTGTATGAATGCAAACATTGGGTCCATTTTTTATCTCAATAAAATTTTTTTTCATTATAAAAATTTCCATTGCCTTTAAACCGTGCACGGGAACGTTCGTCTGTCAGTTACAATTATAACTGTTAATTTGCATAATGGAATTAAGGACAGCTGCCGGTAGTTGTAGTGTACCAGAGTACTTGGCATTCTTGCCTCATATTTATTGGCTGTGATAGTGGGTTGGTTGACCAACGCCATTCAGTGCTTGTTAACTCCATCCGTTCATTTTAAAACTTCGCAAACATTGGAAGAACTTGTATTTTAAAATTATGCTTAAAAAATTTGTAATGATTTTTTTTATCTAAAGAAGGATTCTAGTTAATTAAGAAAATTTTAATAAACAATTTTATACTTTGCAAATTGTGTCTTATATATTTAAAAGGTCAATAGAAAATGAAAAGCTTTTTTAAGGTAAAGAAATGTGAGTATAAAGGATTTTTTGTGTTGCAATTAAAGTTGCATCTATTGGGTGATATTTTATGCATTTATCTTTGAAAAATATTTCCATTCATATTCTAACCCTACGTCTATACGCTCAATTTGTATTTGCAAACATAAGCAATAACGTCGGCAGAATGACGTCACAGAAATGTTCTATGCTTAACATTTTTTTCAGAGTGGAGTAAACGTATGTCTTAACCCAAAACATGAATTTGTATGTAAATAAACACTTACATTTTTTTTGGCAGCCAATTTATTTTTAATTATTTTTTTATTATTAATTTTTAAATTTTGCATTTATATTTTATGTTTTAAGTTTAAAAATTTTCCTTTTTTTTAACTAATAATTGATTTTGAAAGCTTGTGTTAAAAGATAATTGCTCAGCAATATATTATAACATTTGTTGCTGAACATGTGTTCAAATACATATTTATGCAGTCCACACGTTAATATCTAGTGTTGGCAGTAGAATTTGATAGTTGCTACGGCAATAATTGCCAAACAAATTGCTCGTCTAGACTTAGGGTAACATATTCTAAAATTTTATTTAATATTTTTATTTTTTATTTTTAAATATTAAATTTTAAAATAAAATAAAGAAAATATGTATGTATTAACCAAAATCAAACTTTACAATAGTTAAGTTATTGATTATTGGCTGTAAAAAAACTTCTTGTTATTTTGAGTTATGTTGAGAGAAAGAAAATTATCATCCTCTGAATAAAAGCCGGAATAAGCCACTTCTATAAAAAAAAGCATAAAGACCACCGATTCTAAAAAAAAACCATGGGAGTGATGAAACAAAGATAAATCGTCTGGATAGAATAGAGTTTTCTTATCAGTCAAAAGGACAGGCATCGAATCCATGCCTTACTCAGAAGACCGTGAAGCATGGTGTGTGAGTCATTTTGATTACATCGTGTAGGCCAACACTCAAAATATTATTTAGTTAAATTCAAACGAAAATTAATTTTAAACAAATTAGAATTAATTTTAAAAACGGATCATTTACATTTCATTTAAAACAAATTATTCCTACATTTATTTTAAAATTTTTTATTCATTGCATATTCGTTAAAATTGAATAGTTTTAACTTAAAAAAAAATATATTTTAGCCGACAAAAATTAAACTACATAAAAAAATAAATACACAGAGAAAACACATTCGTGATTACAACCGAATTTTATATAAACACATACTTGCAGCTTTCCACATCATCCAACGGGCTACCAAAAGTGTACAGCTTATCCCTTAATGCACCAACAAAAACAGTCTTTGGCTTCAACTCAATGCAATTTCTTTTATCAATGTCGTCTTGCTCTAGTGTCTGAAGTAAAACAGAATAATTAACATGTGGTTTTTACAATACGAACAGTGAATAAAGCTGTAAATTAATATGAAAATCAATTAAAAAAACGTATAACATATTTGTTTGGCCAATGTACACGCGGAGCAAAATATAAACAATATGTACATTAGACTGGTCGCAATTTTTTTTTTTTTTAAATTTAATTGTTTGCGCTGCTTAAAAGATGAGGTTTGGTGTAAGAAATCATGATCTAATTTTTCAGGTCAATCCGACGGTGCCTAGCCGTGCCGGGTGGGGCCCAAAGTTCCCCATATTATAAAAAACATCTTTTCTATCAGATCTTTATAGTTTTACTAGTAGAAAAGCCGAAAATCAAAAACATGGCTTCGTTACGATCTTCCGCAGAGAAAGTACTTCAAGTGTGCCAAATTTCAGCTTCTTATGTCATCAGATGGCTTCAGAAAGTTGCGGAAAGGATAGGACATACATGCAAACATCCTGACATACTAAGAAATTATATATTGTATAGATAGATTAACATATGTTCGCGCAACTCAAAAACGCTTTAGCTTATTGAAAAACTAAAAAAAACCGAAATTTGAAGTACTTTCTCTGCGGAAGATCGTAACGAAGCCATATTTTTGGCTTTTTAACTGGTATAACTATGAAGATCTGATAGAAAATATGTTTTTTTTATAATATGGGGAAATTTGGGCCCCACCCGGCACGGCTAGGCACCGTCGGATTGACCTGAAAAATTAGATCACGATTTCTTACACCAAGCCTCACATTTTAAGCAGAGCAAACAATTAAATTTAAAAAAAAAAATCCCATACAAGATGCGACCAGTCTAATGTACATGTATATGTATTGTACATATGTATGTATGTTTATGATATTCCCTAGATAGCATCGGATGTTTGTTAGACGATTGTCTGACTCCTCAAATAATTTTCTGATGATTATCTGATGAGTAACAATAATAAAAACATCAAAATTTGTTATTTATTAGTTTTTTTTATTCATTTTCTGACACGATTGTCTTTTAATCCTGCAATGATCCTTTTGCGGCTCTCCTTATGAGTCATATAACAATTACTGAGCTACCTAAAAAAGAGCGTTTTTAAAACATGAAAATTCATTAGGTTAAGCCCATTTGGTCCAATTTTCAATTGTTTCCTTTGTAATTTTTAAACGGTGATATATACTCACTTAGTTTTTTAGCTCACGTGGTCTTTTTAAAAATCAATCTAATTTACAAAAATTCAAGGTTCTGACTCAAAACGTAACTGAGAAATATATAAATTTACGGATCTTAGGTTATGGGACCATTTGGTCCATAGTATATTTTCTTTGGTTTTCTTTGGTTTTTTTTTACATTTATTTTAAAATAAAATAAGTATTTATTAGTTTAATTTATAATAATTGTCATTGCATGATACGCAAAATTTTTTCGGTTAGTTTTGCAAATAAACTTGATGCAAATGTAGCATTTTATGTCAGACTTAGACTTACAGCAACTACAAATTCCACGCTTTCGAGCCCCTGAGTTAGAAGTATTATTATTGGAAGAGGCCACTGGAACTTTGCATGTCGATCGTATTTCAGTCAATAACTGTGCTGAGAACTCTAGTTGAGGTAATCTAGTCCGTTTCATCATATACGCCTTAACCAGAAAAAGTGCTAGTTGCCGCAAAAACACTAGTCTCCTACGATTCCGATCAGCTGGAGCACATGACAATGAAAGAAAATAGTATGTACGTATTCAAAGCGGATATATCAAGTATGTTTGCAAATGTTTCGTCGGTTTGTTTTGTGTTTTGGGCTGTAGGAACCAACCGTTTGATCAGCAGTATCTATCCTTTCCTTAAGTTTTTTTACCAACTCAAAAGTGGAAACAAATTGTCTTCTGTTATATTTTGCCCCTTCAAGCCTTCTGTTAAGTCCAATAAAACGTGTTGCCCTTGGTTCTTTTCAGGCTCAGCATTTCTAGGCTAACCAAGGTATGGTTGCATTTCCAAGGTATAGTTGCATAAGTAGCCTGACTTAGAGTCTCCGATATCCACAATTTCAAATCATATTTTTCTGGTGTTGATGGCATAAACTGTAAAAAAGAACCTCGCCCTCGGAATGCACCAAGTTGGTCATCAATAGTGACATATTCGTGACAGTTGTAAAACATTGGAAGAAGTTGTTGCCAACAGTCCTATAGTTCACGAATAGAAGCAAATTTTTCACAACATCGCATTTGTCGTCAATCAAAACATCATCGAAGCGGATGGCACTATTAATCATATGAAATTTATCTTCAGACATAATGTAGTGGCACTCCAAAAAATTTTATTTTTAGCAATAAAAAACGGATCAACAAAGTTAGCTGCAGCTAGGACGGGTTCCCGTTCAGTATCTGTTTCAGAAGAATTTGTTTCGCCATTTTCTAAAATATAATCTATTTATGAGTCTGAAATATCGGAGTCAAGAAAATAGTATGTACGCATTCAAAGCGGATATATCAAGTATGTTTGCAAATGTTTCGTCGGTTTGTTTTGTGTTTTGGGCTGTAGCAACCAACCGTTTGATCAGCAGTATCTATCCTTTCCTTAAGTTTTTTTACCAACTCAAAAGTGGAAACAAATTGTCGTCTGTTATATTTTGCCATTTCAAGCCTTCTGTCAAGTCCAATACAACGTGTTGCCCTTGGTTCTTTTCAGGCTCAGCATTTCTAGGCTAACCAAGGTATGGTTGCATTTCCAAGGTATAGTTGCATAAGTAGCCTGACTTAGAGTCTCCGATATCCACAATTTCAAATCATATTTTTCTGGTGTTGATGGCATAAACTGTAAAAAAGAACCTCGCCCTCGGAATGCACCAAGTTGGTCATCAATAGTGACATATTCGTGACAGTTGTAAAACATTGGAAGAAGTTGTTGCCAACAGTCCTATAGTTCACGAATAGAAGCAAATTTTTCACAACATCGCATTTGTCGTCAATCAAAACATCATCGAAGCGGATGGCACTATTAATCATATGAAATTTATCTTCAGACATAATGTAGTGGCACTCCAAAAAATTTTATTTTTAGCAATAAAAAACGGATCAACAAAGTTAGCTGCAGCTAGGACGGGTTCCCGTTCAGTATCTGTTTCAGAAGAATTTGTTTCGCCATTTTCTAAAATATAATCTATTTATGAGTCTGAAATATCGGAGTCAAGAAAATAGTATGTACGCATTCAAAGCGGATATATCAAGTATGTTTGCAAATGTTTCGTCGGTTTGTTTTGTGTTTTGGGCTGTAGCAACCAACCGTTTGATCAGCAGTATCTATCCTTTCCTTAAGTTTTTTTACCAACTCAAAAGTGGAAACAAATTGTCGTCTGTTATATTTTGCCATTTCAAGCCTTCTGGCAAGTCCAATACAACGTGTTGCCCTTGGTTCTTTTCAGGCTCAGCATTTCTAGGCTAACCAAGGTATGGTTGCATTTCCAAGGTATAGTTGCATAAGTAGCCTGACTTAGAGTCTCCGATATCCACGATTTCAAATCATATTTTTCTGGTGTTGATGGCATAAACTGTAAAAAAGAACCTCGCCCCCGGAATGCACCAAGTTGGTCATCAATAGTGACATATTCGCGACAGTTGTAAAACATTGGAAGAAGTTGTTGCCAACAGTCCAATAGTTCACGAATAGGAGCAAATTTTTCTCAACATCGCATTTGTCGTTAATCAAAACATCATCGAAGCGGATGGCACTATTAATCATATGAAATTTATCTTCAGACATAATGTAGTGGCACTCCAAAAAATTTTATTTTTAGCAATAAAAAACGGATCAACAAAGTTAGCTGCAGCTAGGACGGGTTCCCGTTCAGTATCTGTTTCAGAAGAACTTGCTTCGCCATTTTCTAAAATATAATCTATTTATGAGTCTGAAATATCGGAGTCACTTCCTGCATTGAATAAAACACGTCTGAACTACTGAAAACAACACACAAACTGAGCCAAGCAGTGCAAATATTTATGTTTATTGACAATAAAAATTAAAAACAGGGCATCCCATAATTGTCTTGAACATATTTAATCTATCTTGATTAAAAAAAAAAACAAAAAAGGTGTATTCCATACTTGTTTTTCACGTTAGCTGTTTATATGGACCAAATGGTCCATTAACCTAACATTCGTAAGTTTTTTCTAACCTAACAGCAGGGTTAAACAAGCCGACGTAAGGATCTGCCAAATAAGATTTTCCAACAGTATTGTTGTTGCATTCCTGATCTAAAGGTTTGTTTCGTATAAATTGTATGAAAAAGAAGCTTGATGCTCTTGTTTAGGTGGCTCAGTTATATGTTTAAGAATTCCACAAATTTTAAGGGAGTTCCTACAAGAGTCTCTTAATATTCTTGATGTGCTTTCCGAAAGCCTCAGTAGAAAATCTTTACAGAAATCTCAAACGAATTCGCCTACGATCATTACACTATGCAACAAAAAAAAAAACCAGCCTCAATACTTGCAACGCGAAATGAATCTAGGATATTGGTAGAGCAAATCTGCCTAAAGTTTGCTTGGGTTCCCAAAATATGGGCCCCTAAAGTTTTGAATTTTTGAAAAGGGGTTTGGTATAACTAAAAAAAAAAAAATAAACTAAATGTTAAAAAAAGTACAAAAATTAGCCCTTAAATGAGTGTTAGAGGGTTAATATAACCTACGAAAAGAATCGCCATACAATTTTACTGAAGACATCTGAAATCATTTTTTAGCTCAGAAGTACATTTAGTTTATTTTTTTTTTTTTTTGACTTATACCAAACGTCTTTTCAAAAAATTCAAAATTTTGAGGGGCCCATATTTCGGGAACCCAAGTTCACTTTTTAAAACCCTTTGGCAGATTTGCTCAACCGATATTCTAGTTTCGTATCACGTTACAAGTGCTGAGGTTGACGAATTTTTTTGCACTGTGATATAAGCGTCTTTCGCTGTGTTGTAGAAGTATCTCACAGAGGAATCAGCTTGTGTAACAGTTTCTCCCGAGCGAGGAAACTTTAACGATTTAAAATTGCGCACGTCGACGATTAATGCTCTTCATGATGTTCCCAGTAGATTCTTTCGATTGAAAATGCCAGCTGGGTACATTTATGTACATATGTATTTATAAGAAATATAAAACATACATACATATCTACGTGCATATGTACAAAATTATAAAAATACGTAATTTACTAACCCCTATTTGTTAAGTTTTTGCACATTTTCCGTTTTTGAACGCAAACTTATTTATTTTAATATAAAATTAAAATTATTTTATTATATTAAATGCTTTGGCAGAAAATTTCGTAAACAATTCGGACATATAGCTTTTTTTTGGGTTGTGAATACCAAATAATTATATTTTCATTTGTTGTACTCGCATTGAAACTATACTTGTAATCGATAATTAGCTACAATAAATGAATTAATATTTATATTACATAATTTATTGACGAAAGCAAATTACCCTAAGTCTAGACGAGCAATTTGTTTGGCAATTATTGCCGTAGCAACTATCAAATTCTATTGCCAACACTAGATATTAACGTGTGGACTGCATAAATATGTATTTGAACACATGTTCAGCAACAAATATTATAATATATTGCTGAGCAATTATCTTTTAACACAAGCTGTCAAAATCAATTATTAGTTAAAAAAAAGGAAAATTTTTAAACTTAAAACATAAAATTTAAATACAAAATTTACAAATTAATAGTAAATAAATAATTAAAAATAATTGGTTGTCAAAGAAAATGTAAGTATTTGTTTACATACAAATTCATGTTTTGTGTTTAGACATACATTTACTGCACTCTAAAAAAAAAATATTAAACATAGAACATTTCTGTGACGTCATTCTGCAGACGTTATTGCTTATGTTAACAAACACAAATTGCTCGTATAGACTTAGTGTTATTAATTGCAAAGACCAATATTCAGTATTGCCCTGCATTAAATTCGGTTGTGATTCTAACCATTTGTACTAATTTTTAAAACTAAATTAAATTAGTTATCATAACTAATAAAAGAATTGAAGGAATCATATTTCAGTTAGAATAACGTTTTAATAATCAAGAGAATTAAAAATCAGTAAGAACTATACATTTTTAATAGTTGCAATAATAAATTATGTTACTTGATCAATATTTTATGACTGCATCCGTTTTCCAAACAATTTGTTTTCTGTGTGTACGGAAAACATTATTTTTTGGTAGTTAGTTTTTTGAATAACAAATATAAATTAAAAAACAAAAAAAACATATTTTTATTCAATTTTAACAGTACGGAAAACGAATTTAATAACCCATAATCAGTTACTATAATAATTTTATGAGTGAACTTTTGAAAATTAATAGAAAAATGGATCAATGGACTAGAATTTGACATTATAAAGAAATAAATGGAATCTTATGCTTTGAAGACATACCGGTTTCATTTACATTCATTTACGACAGTGACCTTGTAAAGGAATGGTTTTCTAAAGAACACATCTCCGCTTTGGACTGGCTCATTATAATTTAAATATGCTTGGATGATCTGTGGAACTACAGAAACTACAGGGTGCTTGTTAGTAGATTCCCAAAAAGCGTTGACAGCATTTGTTTAAAAGCACATACTGTTTCGAAATAAATACTTAACTATTCATATATTTAAACAAATAGAATGTTGGAATTTATTTCTCATGGTGAGAAAAATTTTATTATATGAATTTTCATATTAATTCGAGTGTGTATTCTAAGTCAAATTACAATTAATAAATTTTTATTTAGGCTTAAGTTGATGAAATTTAATTTTCATTAAATTATTTTTGTGAAGAAAGGAATTTTTACAACATGAAAATTAATCAAAATTGTTATTGATAATCTTTCATTCTTGACGTGGCTCGGGCTCGAACCCTGGCCGGCAGGATCGAAATTTGCTTTCCTGAATGATTATCCATTTTAATTGATTTTACATGTTTTTTCCTTTACTTCTGTTTTTTTACTAATTATTGTTAAAGCTAAGGCACGAGCTCTATGTGTACATTTGTCCTTCAAGTTGTGCTGAAAAAGGTCAACAGAAAAGAGAAAGACAAAGTGAAAAAACAAAAAATGTACTTGGACTTCAAGAAAAATTCTTGACGAAAGTACGAAAAAACAGAAGTAAAGGAAAAAACATGTTAAATCAATTAAAAATGGATAATCATTCAGGAAAGCAAATTTCGATCTACCAAATGTTAAAATACAATTTGGTTTAAGGATTGATGTTTGACTAGTGACGTCAGCAGTCGTCGATGGCTGCGAGTGTAAGACGGCAAATCCATCTGAGGAGATCGAGTGGTTGCGATCGAAACATGTCATGGTAACCTGCCGGCCAGGGTTCGAGCCCGAGCCACGTCAAGAATGAAAGATTATCAATAACAATTTTAATTGATTTTCATGTTGTAAAATTCCTTTCTTCATAAAAATAATTTAATAAAAATTAAATTTCATGAACTTAAGCCTAATTAAAAATATTAGAAAGCACTTAAGTATTACGGGTACAACGTAAAACAATCCTATCCCTTTCTAAATAATTTGTTACAATGTTCAGCAAAGACGAGTGCATAGTTCGATTGCACCTATCGAGTAACTGACAAACATTTATTAAAAGCAATTTGACAGCTCGTCTTTGAACCTGAAGGACAATATGCAGCATATTATAACAAATTTATTGGCCCTCACTTTACTTTCTATATTTTTTTCATATAAATTTTTTTAACATTTTTTCAGAATTTTTTTTTAGCAAAATCCAGCATTTTTCCTTAATAAGTTTTGGCAACGCGGCATACTAGTTTCAAGTCAAAACATGCTGAAAAACAATAAGTTTGAGCAGGCATTATTTTTCTTAAAAAATTTTATGAAATACGAATTTTTGAAAATAACGCTTATAATATTTCGCTTAAAAATTTCCTGAATTTTCCTATCTTAGAAAATTTAAACTAGAACTTATGTATGTATTTCCGGCTCATTATTTCTTAACCAAATAAATTAAATCTTCTAACCATTTAAGTAGGAACTTAATTTGCATATTAATTAAAGTATTTTCAGCTTAACTCGAAAATTTATAATCCTTACTAGTCATTCAATTTTAATATATTTAGTGATTTGTATTAAATCTAATAAAAAGGATGACAAAATATTATATTTAAACCCTTTTTCTTTAATACTCATTTAATTATTTTAATTAATAAGAAGACAAGACAAGACAAAATTCCATAACAAAATACCACAACTCAACACATATCAAAAATAGACTTTTAAATATGATAACAACAAAAGTTTTACAACTACATAGGAACTAGTGTTTCTGAACATACACACACATACTTGTGTTTCTACATAAACTTATAATTTAGTAAATTAAGTATACTTGACACGCATAAACTCGCGTTAATGTCAACACATAAATGTTAAAACCAAACAATGCTTATCTACTTCTATGACAGAAGAGCACATGTAAAGGGGATATGTGATTATGTGTGTGTATGGAAAAAAAGGAGAAATGTTTTGGTATGTACAAATTTTTGAGCATTGTATGCCAAGGGTTACATAAGGGTATTTAAAGTTTTTCATATTCTTTATAACATTCACTTACTAACACACTTACACTTAAACTCACAAAGCTTCACAGACTATGACTCACATTTATGAATACACTGTTGTGCAGCATAAAAATAGTTTGCGGTTAAAAGCCACAAACACAAAGTTGGACAAACTAAGACCCTGCAAATAATAGGACCAGTCCAAACACGCGTGTAAAGAGTAGTCCACAAGGGACCAGGACTAGTCCACAAGTAACCCAAACGTATGGAAAAAACCTGGTCTATTTAACATTACGATGTCCTAGGAGAGGACCATATAACCCACCTTTGGACCACTAAGGAGTAGTTTTAAAACTACTCCATGGTATATAACCCACCTTTGGACCAGTAAGGAGTAGTTTTAAAACTACTCCATGGTATACTCAAGAGGATTAGTTTTGAAGTCGTTTAAACACGAAAGCATGTCGTTAAAAAACGAAGCCATGTCGTCTCACTACAAACACTTTTTAACAATGGCATGGTCCATGCTTGCATTACATCGGACTAGTCCATGGAGTAGTCCATTTTATCAAAATGGGTCAGGTGGTCCAATTTTATTTGCAGGGGATTTATAATAAACACAGCCTCACATATGCGCACATGCATGTGTTTCATATGAAAGTATGTCTTTGCATCTGTGCATGTTGTATGTGTTGCTTTTTTTAAATATTTTTGAGTATGCAAATACATTTGCAAACTGTATTAAAAAAAAATTGTAAAAACAAAGAAACATGACAAAACGCTTAAATATTTAAGTTTTTGACCTAACCCATTCTTTTCATCTCTATTCATGTGCTGGCTATCTCTCTTGTTTACAACTCTTTTTATATAAAGGGTAATCACGATGGTCATTGTGCAAACTTGCAGTTTGTAAATTTGCAGTGCATATTATGATTGATCGTGAGCATACTACTTTTAAGTTTTGTGCAAATGTGCTATTTTTCTTAAAAATTATTTTGGAACACTAAAAACTTCGGGCAGCACTGTGAAAAATCTGCATTTGTTTACAATTATACACAAGCCAATTAAAATAAATTTTATTTTTTTAATCAATTTAAATTTAATTCTCTATTTTATATTAAAACCCACGAAAATGTTCCATTTATAAGTCTCCTTAAAAACAATATGGCGCTTCATATGTCAATTGTTATTGTTTGCATTTGTTTGTGGTTTTTCACACATATGAAATGTCTGTCTACTTTCGTGTAGCGCCATAGTTAGTTTAAAACCAAAGTCATGATTAACGTAACATTTATGATGTATTTATCCCATTCAGTGTTGCCAGTAAATTTTTCGAAAATATACCTACACATGCTAATAAAAATCCGATTTTTCCCTAAATGTTGAAAAAATTTCCCCTACAAATACGTAGGGTGCATTATTAGCATTAAAACTAGGGTATTCATTTAATCAACCTTTTGCTTTAATCGGTTAATCGCTCGATTAATTAACCGAGGTTTTGGTTTAATCGGTTAATTTTGTTTTTGATCGGTTAACTGATTAATAAAGTTTTTTTTATAAATTAAGTAATTTCAATATATAAAAATGCCTTAATTGTTTATTGTTTATAACAATTCTTGAACCAAAACGAGCAAACAATTGTTTAAAATAAATATTGTTGTGTTTCAAACAAAATAAAAATGTCAATGCTGTGTTCATTGTTTCGTCATAACTGTACAGTAGAAATCTAAATTATAAGCGGTAGCCCACAACAGTCATATCGTTAGCTTAATATGCAAACTTGCTAATTCAATTTCAGCACATTTTTCAGGAGAGACAAAAAACTTTTTTTCTTTCATATGTACAGCTTAAGAGAAAAACCCAAAATATAGTTGATTTAACACACTGCAAGACTCAAATTGAAGAAAAACTTCATGCTGGTCGATGAGGAGTATCTTTCTCTAACACACGGCCTCAAAATCTCAATGAACATAAAAAGTGGATTTAGCCGGTTGGCATATTAAGCCGACGATATATATTTCTTGTAATTATGACATAAGACATTATGACTACCTTGTGCAGCATTTGGTCGAGTTATATATAAAAAAATAAACTGAGATAATTTTTAGTTATTTCAATAGTTAAAGGAGATCTTATAAAATAATCTTTTAGAAAAGTAATTTGGTTTTAATTTTTTGAATTAAAGCGATTCTTTTCATTAGTTTTGACAAAACTTGACTTGGAAAAAATTCTTTCACTTATCATAGATGAATATCTAATTTCTCAGTCCTTTTCCATGATTTCTCTAAACCTTTAAAATACTCCAATATGCCATTCGAGTTTTTTTAAATTTTAACACTTCTAATTGTTTCGATTAATTCTGCTTAAAGACTGATATGAGAAGATATGAAAAGAAACAAGTAACTAAACACATACATATAAAAAGAACGTGAAACAAAAAAAAGGTGTTGGAAATCAAACATTTAACCCATTTTTCGCCACATTCCTGTTGATCGATGTTGAAGATAAAAAATCATTAAAAAACATTGTAATTTTAGTCGCCGGTCGGCGGAACATGGGTTAAAATGAAGATCACTTTTTTAAACACATACATTTTGTATATAAGACGAAACAAATAATTAAAAACACAAAAAAATATGTTATAATAATACAAAATATTGAAAATTTTGTTACATCCGTTAATCGGTTAATCGACTGAAATTAACCGGTTCAATCGTTAATCGAAAAAAGCCAATTTGAAATTAACCGATCAGTTAATCGGGTAGTAATTAATCGGTTAACCGATTGACGGTTAGCCGAATGAATACCCTAATTAAAACAGAAGAAAAAATATTAGTTATAAAAACTTTATTTTATACGAATATGTATAGTAAAGCTTTGACATTAAATAAGTACAAAGCTAAAAAAATAATACATGTCGTAAGCTAAAATGCAAAAAGGCGTAGCTAACAAAAAATTCAAAATCGTGTTTTTAATAGGTTGTTATGAATGGCATTGAACTACATGTCTTGACAAAAGTTTACACTTCTGCGATCATAAACTACGATTTTATTAACAAAATACAAAGGGACGTAACTACAAGATGGTTTATTTTACAAATGCAAAACTACGCAATAACCCATTTTTTTAACAATATATAGTAAAATGGTGTTCTTTTAAAATTGTTTGAAGAATTCAATGGACGAGTAATCTCCATGTTTTCTTACAAGTTTATAGTTTTTATTTTATAAAGTTTTTTGCTTCTCCTGTAAAATAATATTTTTCTTAGTTACGCCTTTTTGCATTTTAGCAAGCGATGTGTATGTACTATTAATTAACTTTAATTAAGTCTTTTAACATTAGGTGTGATCCCATACTAAACGTTGGGAGCCCGCGGGATCCCAATCTTACCGAAAACTGTACCCGTACGCAAAGTTTGGTAAGGTGGAGCTTTTAAGAGAAAAATATTCTTCTTCTTGCACGAAGTAGCGCGTACTTTTTTTTGGCAAATTTACAAAATTGTTGAGCAATCAGCTGTGTCAAAAATAAATAAAAAACTGCAGCATGTTAACCAAAATAATTAATATAAAAAGTATTTATAAAATAAACAATAGAAAATGTTGAAATATGTAAGTAAGTGCTTTAATTTTTAATTAATGCACGTTAATGTGTCATTTATGTTTTTATTTAAACATAGTTGATATTGACGGTGGCATGTCATAACGTCCAGTGTCATAGTGTCCATGGACGTTATGACACTCCAAAAAGTGTCATAGTGTCCATGGACATTATGACACTTTCAAAAGTGTCATAACGTCCATGGACAGTATGACACATTGCAAATGAACATTATGACACTTTCAAAAGTGTCATTAGGTCCATTATTACTAAAGAAGTTAAGTACAAAAAAATGATCTGCATACACGCAGAGAAAAACATGTTTCATTATGGTCCCAACCAACAAAACTATTTTTAAAGAAACTAATTTAACCATAATATGGTTGTCGGTAACAATGATCTGGTTAAATGAAACATAATATGGTAAAAAAAATTTTCAAAATGGTTTTGCTTCTTTTTCTCTGGGTGTTTATATTAAATATATAACGAAAACACTTTTGGGCGCACACACAGCCGGCCTTTGGCCGGGCGCAAGGATTTTGTCCTCTATGGTATAACAAACACCGGCTTCGCTAACTAAAGCTTCTCTGCATAGTCGGCTTTCGTTCGGAAACAAGGCAGATTTTAGAAGCTTTACTTAGCGAAGCCGGTGTTTGTTATATAATAGAGGAGAAAATCCTTGCGCCCGGCCGAAGGCCGGCTGTGCAGAGAAGCTTTAGTTAGCGAAGCCGGTGTTTGTTATACGATAGAGGAGAAAATCCTTGCGCACGGCCGAAGGCCGGCTGTGATCCCAAATTTGTTTCCTTTTTTGCTTGTAAGAATTTTTGGCATTGTACTTACTTATTTTGATATTTCAAAAAAAATTTTACACATTTTAATATTTTTCATTATAAGTTAAGTTGACATTTCTTTGATGGACATTTCTTTGATTGACATTTCTTTGATGGACGTTATGACACTTTTGAAAGTGTCATAATGTCCATGGACACTATGACACTATGACACTTTCAAAAGTGTCATAACGTCCATGGACACTATGACACTGGACGTTATGACATGCCACCGATATTGACATTTTCTTTTGGATCAGAAATCTGGTTTTTATTGTTCTCGTACTTTTGTACATTTTTGTCTGTTAGTGAGACCCATTTTTGTTTACTCTCATTTTAGCGAACTTTACCCAAAAAGTATGGATCACCCTACATACATCCCAGCGGGAAAATGGAATCAATAGGAAACGAGAATGTAATACATATATTGATAAATATTTGATTCCAGAACTTATTATTCTAAACACAGAACATGTCCTAGGATTGTAATAAATTATTTAAATAAATACTGCGATTGACTTTAATAATTCTAAAACATACGAATAATTGTCACGAACAGAAGAAAAAACACGAAACATTTTTACGAACAGAAACAATACATTCCTTTTTCTGCAAATGTGAGAATATTCGTGGTAATCAAATCATAATTATTGTGTCAATAAAATTACCTTCTCGATTCCCATGAATGCATTATTATTCTTTCGAAAATAAAACATTATTTTTTTTAGTTATTTATGTAATCAATTCCTTATTTTCCCGCTGGGATATAAGTGTCGTCAACTTTTAAAACCACAAATAACTCTGGAAATATATTTTGAAGCTATTTAAGGGGAATTTTTTTTAACCGTTTTAGACAACAAAATATGATTAAAGAACGGGGGTTTTCAGCATTTTTCTATAAATAATACGATATGACGAAAAATACCTACATTTTGGAGATTATGAAAAATCTGTCCGATTTTCCCTACGCTTCTATTTATCTATCAAAAATACCTATATGTAGGGATTTTCTCCTACTTCTGACAACACTGATCCTATTGGTGATCATCAACATCCCATAAAAAGCTTTGTGTATTTTATATAAGCACTCACTTTACAAAACATACATTGCATGCAGTTCGCCACAATATTAAAAATATTCATACTTGCCGAACGAAAATTTTGTCTCTAGTGCAAATTATATAGAAACTACATATGTGTGGAAAACCACACATGAGGGTAACTTACGTAAGTTCTGAAATATTATTTGCTAAAAATTTTGTTTGCCAAAAAAATATGTTTTCAGTACTAAATTTATATTGCTAACAAAGTCAAGAAGTTTCTTTAGAGTACCTCAACAAATTATTTTATTTATCGTGTATAAATGATTCCTTTTGTGTGGTTTTTCAACAAGATTGACTTGAAGGTTACTGCAAACGAAGTAAAATCGAGCAAATTGCAAAACGTACATTTTGCTTTTGTGTTGTGCAAATGTGTGTATTTTTGCAAGCAGTTGCATCGTTTGCACACCTTGCACTACCCATCGTAATTTCCCTTATTGAATATGTGAAATACTAAGGAGTGCGATATCAAATCTAAAAACTGTATTTACAAAACTTAAGAATTTGGCATTTGCAGCTTGAGTATTTTGATACGATATAAATACATCAAAGTCAGAAGTAGAGCTAAAAGTTAAGGATTTATTATTAAATATGAATTTGTTTTCGCTACGAGCTTGTATTACTTTTAACTTCCATCCAGTTGTTAACTTTGAAAACTACTTGACCGGTAACTTCCTTTTCAGTTTGTTATCTTGAATTTTATATTTTTATTGTTTGTTTATTTGTTTGTGCTAGAAAACCATAAAAAAATGAGCTTAGATTATGCTTTACTAATGCAAAATTAAACTGCAGTTGTACTATGAAAGAGCAAATATTAGTTATGCAGAATTGTCTAACAAAACTTAGAAAACATTAAAAATAGGAATCAAAGTTTTAAGTCTGTAACAGCAGCTTTAACTAGTTCTAATAATAGGAAAAATGAAGAGGACATACAATACATGCATGTTCTACTTTTGGTTGTTTAGCATACTTGCATTTATAAACATATTGAATTTTTTAGAAATGTTGCAAAATGAACAAGCTCTTTGAAATTTAAATGAAAGTGTTAATTTCTTTTTGAACAGGTGTGAAGACATGTTAAAATCTTGTCAAAATTAAAGTAAGCCAAATTGACTCGAATTTTCAAGTAAAACTAGAATATGGTTGTGTTTTCTTATCTTGAAAGGAAAGCGCAGCTGAGGTTTACAAATTATAGGGGTAAATTTTTTTATGCTAAGATTGATGTTAATGTTAAGATAAAGTAAAATAATAAGACAATCATGTAAATTAAGTCACTTGTAAAGGCCCAACTATAATAAGCATAAGCTGGCTTTAGCAACTGTGTGAATTCATGTTAATCATAAGTGTCAAACTTTTTGAATCTGTAATTTTCTTAAGCAAAGTCCGAAACTGATCGCAATTACATATTGCTACGTTACTGCCTTTCAATAACGTTTTGGTTTATTTCCTTTATAATAAACCGGTTCGAGTTCGTTGATTGCAATTTAAATAAAACTAAACAAACACAACACTTTAATGTATAACACTTTTTTCATTAAGAACTTAGTCACTTTAACAACCGTAATTTATAGCTTTTATTTACAACTCACTATTGTAATCAACACACTTCAAACGTTTATAGTTTTCTCCGCGTGATGCGCTCTTAACTTGACAATGTCTGAACTAATACTGTTTTTTGATGCTAGCCGCCGCAAGTATTTATACTGTTATTCAGCCATCTAGAACATTCGTAATGTTTCTCGAAGGTTCGAGGCTTTACTTATGTTTACATAATTTCACCACTTATACTAAAGCTTTTTTAACGGTTATTTCTAGGGCTTTCTGCACGTTGGGATTGAAGTGTACTGAATTATAACAATTTTTAATAACAATGTAAACTAATAAAATTACTTATGAATACAAAACCACTAATAAATACAAGATAAATACATAAATTCTTAACCCTACGGTCAATAACCAACAAAATATACGTTAGTCAATAACCGGGTACCCCGGTACCCCTTTGTAGACTTTGCACTTTTATATTAGAAAATATTGTTTTTAGTCCAATCACATACATATATATAGTTTTGCAAAATAGGCCAATAATAAATATTCGTATATAAAAATAATCAAATTATAAAGATTTTTGTTTTAAATCGCTACGCTTCACTTTGTCTTATGTCGCTGATTATGCTGATGCTGATTTACAATAAGTCTTCAGTTGGAAGTGATGCCGAAGTAAATATTTTGCCGTGTGGAAAAAGCACAATTTGTTATCCCATCAAAACTAGAAGTCTTAATATTCTACGGCAACGTTGTGAGCCTGCAAGATCAACGGAATGGCTTTCAAAAGCTCAAACTGGAGAGTAGATATTGTGGACATAATAGTGCGTCAGACAATCAAAAAAGCAGATGCCACATATGCAGTCTATATTGGAACTAACCCAACAAAAACACGACTTAATTGGAAATACATAACAGTAAATGAAATGTATGCCTTTACTGACATTTTAAAAATGACAGGTGCAAATCATTCATGTAATGATAATACGAAAGATTTATGTTGCATCGCATCTTATCCTCTATGCCGAGTAACAATGGCCATTATCAGATTCTGGTCACTGCGGTGTTTTATACGATTTGACGATGTTAACATCCAGTGAATGCGAATGCGAATCTAGCAAAATTGGGGAATAAAGTTTTGCAGATTTGTGATGCAAAAAACTCCTATCCGCTCGATGACCATGAAATCACCAATGGGTCCGGAGAACCGACAAGGAAACAGAGTCGTTAAGGATCTAACAGGTCCTTTCCATGGTAGTTGGCGCCCCATCACAGTAAATTAATTTTTTTACCACTCATGATTTAGCAGAACATTCCAATTAGTCGCCACTTTTCATCACGATCTGCTATTAAATGCTGTCAACGCAAGCCGATACCCACAAATATAATATTTTAACAATAAAAGAGTTGTTAAGAAACAAATTTATATTTTTTTTCAATCAAAGTCAAAATAACCGTGCGGTACCCGGTCATTGACTCGCGTAGGTGTCGAATGTTAAACGGTTTTAAACAAAGATCAGGCTATACATATATTTTTTTTTTCTTTCATAATGTTTTTTAAGTCCTAAATGGCGACGATTTGGAGTTTCATCGCCACATCACCATTGTGAAAGAATTGCGAGCATTTTTAAGTTGAAAAAGTTACCCGGGTACCCGGTTATTGACCGTAGGGTTAACCAATAATTACAACTAATTCTTAACTAAAGTTACTTTCGTAACAATATGAATCAAATGTTTATGGATAATGTCTTTTTAAAATGCCTTTAGAGATATATTTGACCCTACTTTTTCAAAATAAAATTTTACTTCCTGTTTTTCAAAACAAAATAAAACGGAAGTGATAGGTGCATGACTAAATGCTGGTAGTTCCTCTGTGGTATATGCATTTTCACTACGCTGTTTTCGAAAACAATTTAAATTAAATATGCAAGCAGTTTAGGATTTAAAACAATAAATGTAAATCCTTAATTTTAATTTGAACTTTATCAAGCTTGCTACGAATTTGTTAACTTAAGTTACCGTCCACAAAATACATCTTATTTATGGCGATATCAATTAACTGAAATTCACCTTTGTTGAAACGTTTTACCTTATCTTTGAATTGTCAAAAGTTTTTAGCATAATACAAAATTGCTTTCAACCACGTCCCCCATCTGGTTGTTATAGGATGTAGAGGAAGAAATTAATCCGGATAATTATTTTAATATGGGGCAACACGCGAAGGTGCTTTACAAAATATTTTTCCCATAAGAAATCAATAAATAAATATCATCGAAGTTGTCTTTTATATCTTCTGCGGAAGGGTGCATGGCAAAATAATGCAATGAATCAAGTTTTTTCAAAATATGCAACAAAAATATGCAATATCATTAGTACATGCAAAAATATGCATTCAAAGCAAAATATGCACCAACAAATGCCATTTTACTGCAAATTTCTTGATTCGCAAAGATATTTTGTAAATGGTAATCTCCGACAGGCGAGAAAAAACATGCATTTACATAAGAATCCGTGCCTTGGTTATAACATAATGTTTCTTGTTATGTTTTTTACCATTTATAAAATATTACATGAAATTTAAATAATTGAACAAAGTGCGTGGAAAAAACATAATTTGTTGAACTTATTCTGGTTTTAAAACAGGTGCCCCTTTTTTCTTCAATCCTCTTTTTGTTGGCACTTTTTTTTATAAATATTTACAAAAATACAAAAACTGAAAAAATAAAGCAAAGCATGGGTGTATGCTCATTTACGTTCTTCATTGTCTCATCGAGTGGACAATGACTACTTGAATGCAAAAGCAAAAGAATGCCTGCGTTTTGATTTTGAGCAATTGTGTTATGGCGAGCGCATCAATGAATGCAAACAAAGCATGTTCAATCATTAGACTCACACATGCACAAATAAAATCTTTACGAAACGATGTGAATAGAACCAACGTTGAACTTTGTTTTGCAGTCATAGAATTGATGCTTATTAAAGCGTATGAGTAGATCAAGAAAAATAGTGATTTATGGAGTTCTCTGATCTGCAGTCTGTCTAAAACTGAAATTGCTTTCTTTAAACAACATCTGTCGACTTACTTAGCTTTGGTTAGCGATGCCGATATTTGTTAAGAAATAATTTCTGCTCGTAACACAAGCTTTGCTAACTTAAGCTTCACATCATAGCAATCCTTCAGCCCGGTGCAACGATTTTCTACTCTATGGTATAACACATAGCGGCTTCGCTAACTAAAGCTTCTCCAAATAGCCGAGCACCCTCACTAAAGCTTCAAAATTAGGGATTATAAAGAATGAGATTTCTAGATTCAGAGTTCTTAAATTCGAGATGTTAAAAAATTTGGGATTTTAATAACAACCCACATAAGTAATGTGTTTTTTGTTAAATGATTCGTCCTTGATAATAATGTAACCAATTACTAGTTGATTCAACACACAAAGTTATGCCCATGAACCAAATGACAGTCTTAAAAGTTTCACAACGTCTATGGACATTATGCCACTTTTTGGTGTGCCATGATATGACATATAACATCCCACCTTTGGTTTTTATAAAAATGTTATTTTTTTTTTTCTATTACAGAAAAGTATTTTTTAGAACTATTTGTATGGAAAAAAACCAAAGTGGCCATCAGTAAGACTTTTAGTAGATTTTGTTAAAATCTAGTAACGAAATAAGTTTTGTTTTGTATGGAAAATTTATTCCAAAATATCTTTATTTCGCTCGAAATCTCGTGAGTAGTAGATTTCGATGTAGTGTAAATAAGGGGTTTAAAAAACTGCAGTCGAAACCAAAAACTGCCGAACAAAAAACGAAAGTTTGTGTTCAACATTTCGCTTTTTGAATTGGTTTGACAGCGACTGTTTACATATAATGAATCAGAAGTAATAGCAACAGTTTTTTTTTGTGGCCAATGTCAAATAAAGAAGTGGAAGAAATGGCAGTTTTTCTACTTTGACTGCAGTTTTCTAAAATGGCCTATAATCTGAAAAATATAAAGCTTAAAATTTCTTTATGAGTGCTTAATCTAGTTATTAATAGATTTTTATAGAAAATCTTGCATTTATTTTAGTACTGTTTAGAAAATCAAAAGCTTTTTACTATTTATGTAAAAAGTTTATCTTCCAAAAGCTCTCTATATAAAAGATAACACTTTATAAAATTTAATAATAAAGCTTAAGATTTCTTTTAATGGAAAAGTTAAAGTTGCAATTGAATCGGCAAAATGAAAAGCTGCCAACCAATTTCTATAGAATATTTTTTTTACACAGCCTTTTATAGAATACTGTGAATTTAATAGAAACGCTTTAGCTTGCAATATATTTCTTCAAAAAATTTCAATTTAAACTAATGCAACAAATTTAATAAATAGTCTCATTTATAGTTTATATATCTGAAATTGTTTAATTTTGTAGTTGTAAAGTTGGTCTGAGTTGGCTACAAGAAGTCCTGGGAAGGCGGGTCGGCTCACAAAGCGTTTATGCGACACTTGCAAACACTTATTTAATACTAGCTTATAAGCTAGTCTAAATAAAAATAACTTGTAGTCGGGACTTTAAGAAAAGATAAACTCACTGCTTATTGTTGTTGTTTTTGTTTAAGCTTTGATATTGTTACAAGTAAAACTGGGGTTTTATTTGTATAATATCTTTAGTTTTTCTAAAATCTTTGGATAAAGTTTCCTGACGATCTGGCCTAAGCAACCAGTGAAATGCGCATAGGAACAGCTTATCCCTTAAACAATAAATTTCAGTTTATCAATAGTATGAAATGGGAATTAAGCACATTTAAACGAAACCTTGTTAAAAAATAACTCTTGTTTAAGTTTTTTATTTATCTTAAAACACTCTTTTATTTAGTGTCCTTTTATTTACTTTAATTTCAATTAATATAATTTGGTTAATATTCGGTACACTGCACTAGAACTTATAGTGGTTGTTTTATTTCTTGCGCAAAACAGCTATTGTTTCTTTGGCTTTGTTGGAACCACATATCGTCCAAGTTTATATCCCCATTTTCTGGCCACATGAAGTTTGTTATTATCTCGCGATAGCAAACACCATTCACGGTTACTGCTTGGCCGACCTAATTTTCGAAGAAATATGAAAGAAGTACGAACTGGCCGAACTGGGTTTGCTGAAATTTGCGCATATTTCTCCCAATTATGGACACATTTAGTCGATTATGCTGACCAACAAAAAAATACAAAGTACGCGCCCATTTTCGTAAAAGGCCTTATCAATCTCAACACGCTGCTCAATTATGTACCTCTCCATGGTTGAATTTGTTAAACACTGAAACAAAGAAATGTAAAATAAAGTTCGAAAAAACTTAATGTTAAGGTGTGACTCAAATTAAATATCGTGCATTATGGTTGGACCAACCTTTAGAAAAATCCAAATATAGTAAAATTTTTGTTTATTTTTTCCTACTTTTATTTTGTTCTAACATAAAAATACAAAAATAGTTTCATTTAAAATTTTTATTTTTCTATGACAATAGAAAAAGAAAACAGTATTTCTTTACAAAAAAGTCTGAAGTTTTAACGCACTATTTATTCGAAATATTTTACGTTTAATAAACGAATTTTATTTTCTCTACTATTTTTTATAAAGTAAAAAGTGAATGTTAAACGACTTGATTTTTCTTAAATAAAAGTCCAAAGAAAAACCTAACCTTTCGTTTTGTTAGATACACAGCAAACAGCTTGACTTTTCTTTATAATGGGTGATTTTTTAAGAGCTATAGGAAAGTTAAAAAAAGCACATAAAATTCAGAAAAATGCATGAAATCTTTATTTGAATCGATAGTACGGTCCATATAAATTAATGTTTGAAGATTATTTCATGCAAATGTTGACCGTGACTGGGCCTCAAATGGACCATCCGCTTAGTCCAATTTTGGCATACTCTTTCCAATATTTCGGCCGGTATCTCATGAATAATTGCTTCAATGTTGTCTGCCAATGCGTCAATTAAAGCGGGCATGTGTGTATAGACATGAGCTTAACCATAGCCCCACAAAAAATAGTCTAAAGGCGTTTAATCGCACGATTAAGGCGGCCAATGGACCGGTCCCAAACGTGAAATAAAATGTTCACCGAACTTGCCTCTCAATAAGTCCATTGTTAAGCGTGCTGTGTGGCATGTGGCACCGTCTTGTTGGAACCACATGTCATGCAAGTCAAACTCTTGCATTTTGGACAAAAAAAAGTTGAATATCATCTCACGGTAGCGCTCACCATTCACAGTTACGTAACGATTCGCATCATCTTTGAAGAAGTGCGGTCCAATGATGCCACTAGCCCATAAACCGCACCAAACTGTGACTTTTTCTGGATGCATTAGTAGCTCTTGCAATGCTTCTGGCTGATCTTCACTCCAAAATCGACAATTCTGCTTATTTACGTACCGAATAGCCGCTTCAGGGGGTCGATTTAACTGACCATAAAATGGAAGAAGCGCGCGATGAACTTTCTTAACAGAGCACGCATTTTGATAATACAATTCAATAATTTGCAAGCGTTGTTCGCTTGTAAGACGATTCATGGTTAAATTATAGACCAAACTGAAGATGTTTGACAGTGAAACAAAACACGAAACGTGCGTCAGCTGTTTAAGCCAGTGTTGCCAAAAAGATAATAGCTAAAAAATCACCCATTAGTTGCAGTAAAAAAAACTGCGAATTAATGAGGTAACTTAAACTTTACATTTAAAATATAGAACACTATTATTTTACTTCACACACAAAATAAGGAATTCGCCAAAGAATATTTAAGTCAACACAATTCAATTCAAGAATAGCTGAAACAGCTTTTAACAAATCCTGCTGCTGCAGTATGAATATGGCATCAATGCGGCTATAATTGTTGTCCTTTATGGGACAAAATATTTAACTATACTGTTTATGTCATTGTTTTGTTTTTAATTATTTGTTGCAGCATTTTAAACAGCAACAGTAACGACAAAAACAATTTCCCTATGTCAACACAATGACAAAGAATAGGACGTGTTAGTCACACAAAAAATAGACAGAAAAAAGGTCAAACAATTAGTTGTGACCTAAAAAATTAGGCAAACTGTGTAAAGAAGGCATTAGAGCAGCAAGAGTTTACAAAAATACACAAAGAGCTTTAAAAGTTTTATTGTCATTGTAATTGTTCTGTTAGATGGTCTTTTTTGTTGTCACAATCTTGTTTAAAGTGTGTCTAAACCTTAAAGCTGAATTATGGGGCAGTTTAGAATAACTCAAAGAAAAATGTATTCAACAGAGTATTTAAAATACTCGATATGTAAAGCGTATACTTGATATCTTTAGATACATTAAAATTGATCATACGCACATTATTTTTAATATTATGTTGGTTTTATACTTTTGAGGGTTAAAGTTTTTTATGTGCTACAAAGCACGTTGAATGTTATTATTAAATATAAAAACTCAGCATGTTTGTTTCTGATATTTTCAGTTCTGTTTTAATATTGAAATGCAAACAAAAAAAAAATATTTGTGTGTACTAAGAAACAAAATCAGTTTAGCCTCTTTTCAATGGTTGAATGTGACTAAATAAGTGTCAAAACAAAATATCTTTGCACAGCTGTGGTCTCGAAATTAAATCCGAACTGTTTTGCTTAGTATTACAATTTTTGCAAACTAAACAATTATGAAAACAGCGTTTATTTTGGCTTTTTTAGATTAAAATTGCAGCAATACAAATTATTAGCATTTTCCTTATTTGAAATTTTTATTTGTCCTAAACAACTGAAGAGGGGACAAAGACCACCAAATTTCTGTTTTAACTGATTTTGTAGCTTAAAACAGATTTTTATTTTAAGAGTGCATACGTTCGCAGATTTTATTATAAAATCTTAACACCTTCTTATAGAACCTTAAAAAGATTTTTTAGAAAGGATAGATACGGTTCTTTTGAAAAAAGTTATGATTTCAATGGTTTTTGTTTGAACTAACTTTAATTGATTTCTTTTATCTTAAAAAAATAACTACATATATAAATCACAAATTTTTAATAGGTTTCAATTAAAAATTTTAATTTTGTTTGCCCCTCACTTGTTAAAAAAGGAAGATATTTTCTTCAAAGGAACTTATTTATAAGAAATCTTTGGCTTTTACTACATTTCTATGAGAGAACTTTATAATAAGAATCTTTTTCTTTAATTCATAAAAAATATTTCAAAATGGTTTATTAAACACATTTTAATAGAGAATTTGTACATTAAATGTTTTTTTTTAACTTTTTGTTGCGATAGTGCAAAAATTGCTAAAAAAAAAAAAAACTAACACGTAAACAAGGATCGCAAAAGTATTTCGGCGTATTTCTCGTTTAATTTTATGTTGGCTTATTTTGTGAACTACCGGTAGATATTGATTGCAATACTTCAAAGATGGTTATTAAAACGTTAAAAATCATTAAGGAAAAACATTAAAAATTAAAGACTTTTGTCAAATAGGAAAACATCCTGCAAAATCTTAAAGCAATCATCGGCGCATGATCTTTATAATCTGCACTACATGAACAAAAAACAAGTAAAAAAGTATAGTTTTAAAAACATATTTTCAATAGTGTTTACTCTTTGTGACCAACGGGAAATCATAAGCCCGCCACAACAAAATTATATTATAAGGTGACGATTCAAATTCAAGTTCTTTATGCCGAATATTAGTTAGATATCCACATTAGGAATGCCAATCCCGAAATCCCGATCCCGAAAAATCCCTATTTTTTCTGGATTTAGTCAATCCCGAAATTGATTACTTGATTTTTTGTTTTCCGTCTTTCAAGAGAGAAATTCATCATGCCATTCTCCCTTGAGAGGATATGGAACACAATATTAATCTTAAATATTTATTTGATGAACTCTGTTAATACTGTCGTTGATAACAAAAGAAAAAACAAAAACTTTATTATTCTTTTTAAGCATGTCTAACAAATAAAAAGAAATTTTAACGTGAGAACTAGAGATGTGAATCGGGATTGATTTTAGATTTCTGGACCCGGGATTTCGGGATTTTTCGGGATTTTTTTTAAATAAACAAAACTTTTTATTTATTTATAAATTTTCAAAAGGTATTATATATACTAGTGTTCGCCTTATGGTCAAAATTCGACTATAATTTTTTTTGTTAATATGAAGAAAACATAATTCATTTAAGTATATTTGAATTTATTTGTTTCGAGCATTTATTTTTTCCTTCAAAGTGGATCTTGACCAACCTCCGGTTCGTATTTTATCTTCTACGTGAGTTAATTTAATTTTGTAAGTTCAGTATAAAAAATACAAATTGAAAAACAAAAAATAATCAGAAAGTCTCCTTTATATATTGTCATACACTCAGGACGTTGCACGTTTAATTTTATGTTTCTATTTCTGGCTGATTTATATAGTCGAAATATTCGAAAACCGGTTTCTGAAAAATGTCGAATAATCGATCACCCTAATTTTTTATTATTTGATAATCATCATATATATTATTTCTAAAGCACTTTTTTTTGTCGGTTGCAAATATCTCCCATACCACTGCATCAAATTTAATGAATGATATCTCATTTCAACGCTTATTTCTAACACTAATGACGAAAAATAATTAGAAATTGAAAAATTAATATTTTCATTGATAAAAATTACGGTGCGAAATATTCGCACGGGTCATCTAGTATATATTATTTCTAAAGCACTTTTTTTTGTCGGTTGCAAATATCTCCCATACCACCGCATCAAATTTAATGAATGATATATCATTTTAAAGCTTATTTCTAACACTAATGACGAAAAATAATTAGAAATTGAAAAATTAATATTTTCATTGATAAAAATTACGGTGCGAAATAGTCGCACGGGTCATCTAGTTGAAAATAAATTTTTATTTACTATTTATTTTGCATTTGTGTTAGTAGCAATTTTGAACGCTTATAACTCTGAAATTATACATTGTGCACTTCTTTGAGTAAAAACCTTTCAAATGGTATATAATTTGTTCAAATTGATTGACATACAGAGGAGGAAAGTGTACTTAACTGTTTTGCCTTAGCCGATTTATATATAGATAACATATATTTTTAAAAAAGAAAAATAAGAATTATAAAAATAAAAAAATGATCAGCAAAAAATTCCAGATGTTATCGACTTTGGCGTGGTTAAAAACATCCCCACAGAAACGATTCATGTTGAAGCTTCCTTAGAATTATCATCCGACCACACACCTACAATTGTTACTATATCGAACCCAAATAGAATTGTATTTCCGTCAGGTTACTTAGCGACGCCAGCCACACAAATAAATTGGTTAAAATATAAAAAATTTCTCAGTGCCCATTGCACAGAAAATATTCCGCTTAGTACACCGGAGAATGTGGATCTCTCTCTTGTTAACTTTGACAGTTATCTTAAACTAGCTGTTCAACACTCCAGCGTTACCCCCAAAAAAATTAAAAATAATAAAATATGTTCTTCAGATGTTGAGCGGCTCTTGACTGAAAAAAGGAGAGTTCGAAGAGAGTGGCAACTTTACAGATCCCCGCAACTTAAGATTTTATTAAAAGAATGCACAAAAAGGCTAAGAAAGTTGCTACAGAATCAGAAAACGGCTTCTCTAGAAAAATATCTTAAGGAACTTGATGCAACTCCACAATCTGACTACTCATTATGGCGTGCAGCTAGAAATCTAAAAAGGCCAGTTATATCTAAGCCACCATTAAGAAACTTGAATGGTAGTTGGGCAAGAAATGATAATGAAAAAGGAAAGCTGTTTGTAAATCATTTGAAAAACGTATTTACACCAAATATATCTCACAATATTGCGGTCGAGTTACCACCTGTTGATGCTAGAGCAGCTATTCCCCTCAGATTTGAGATAAGAGAAATCGAAAAGTGACTTAAACACTAAGAAGGCACCTGGTATTGATAAAATCAGTAATAAAATGCTTTTGGAGCTACCTCGCATAGCAAAGAAAATTATTCTTTTTATTTTTAATGCTATTTTACGCCTTGAATACTATCCTGAAAAATGGAAGGTTTCCTTAGTTACCATGATACCAAAGCCAGGTAAAGATCATACAAAAGTTGAGTCTTATAGACCTATTAGCTTATTATCAAATATGTCAAAGCTGTTTGAGAAATTATTAGTTTCAAAATTAACACCAATTTTAAGTGAAAATAGAGGTATACCAAACCATCAGTTCGGATTTAGAAGAAAACACAGCACAATCGAGCAGACTCATCGAATAGTAAATGTCATAAGAAAAGCATTTGAAGAAAAGAAATATTGCTCAGCACTCTTCATCGATGTTTCGCAAGCTTTTGACAAAGTCTGGCATGAAGGCTTATTACACAAATTGAAGCAAAATTTACCAGCAAACACACACAAGCTGCTAAAAAGCTACTTAGTCGGTCGTCAATTTATTATTAAAGAAGGAAATTTCTTAAGTTCACCTCAGCCCATTGCCGCTGGAGTCCCACAAGGCAGCATCCTGGGCCCCCTATTATACTTAATTTATACTTCGGACATGCCAACAAGCAACTACACACAAACTTCAACATTTGCAGACGATACAGCTTTTCTAAGCGTCCACGAAAATCGTTATGAAGCATCGCGTAACTTACAGCATCATATATTTCAACTAGAAATATGGTTAAGACAATGGAGGATAATGGTCAATGAGCAAAAATGTGTACATATAACATTCACTTTGCGCCGGGAATCTTGCCCCCCTATTACAATCAATAATCAAATAATTCCTCAACATTCGCATGTTAAATATCTCGGTATACATCTGGATCGGCGATTAACGTGGAAATGCCATATAGAGGCAAAATTAACTCAAATTAAACTAAAAGCCATTCAAATTCATTGGCTTATTGGAAGAAATTCTGTCCTTAGTCTCGATTGCAAGCTTCTACTTTACAACTCTATCTTAAAGCCTATCTGGTGCTACGGTATTCAACTATGGGGCACTGCCTCGGCCTCTAATATCGACAAAATTCAAAGGCGCCAAAATAAACTTCTTCGAATAATCACAGCCGCTCCCTGGTATGTTAAAAACTCAAACATTCATAAGGATCTCAATGTGCCATTAGTGAAATCTATGATTACAAAATATGCAATAAAATATTTAAAAAGGCTTGAACAACACCCAAATCCACTAGCTCGAAATATTTTAAATCATGGCGGCCACACTCGCTTAAGAAGAAGAGACACTGCAGCACTTACCCAATTAGATGAGCGATAAACACCTATAAAAGTGAACATAACCCGTGATGAAGAAAATTTTGTCTGGCACTGGCAGGAGATAAAATAACGTATTAGGTTAAGATTTGATTAATTATTGTTAGTTCATATTTAATATATGAAGATTCAATAAAAAATAATGACAAAAAAAAAAAAAAAAAAAAAAAATACAACTGAAATTTAATTTTTAATAATTTTTTTTTTTTTATAGAGTATAAAAATTCAATAAAAACAAACATTTTGGAACACAAAAGTTGATATATTAAAAATCACGGGATTTATTTTTATTATTTCGGGATTGATAAATCGGGATTTCCCGTTTGGCATCCCTAGTGAGAACTGCTGAAAATAATTAAAGAAGAACATTTATTAAAGAAAAACATGTCTCTTTAAATGCACAAAGCATTCCATTGGTGCACTAAATTGAAAATTTAAATTTTGGGCATAGGACCTACGGTAATTCGTGAATTTTATACACAACATAATGTGTTTTAATTGGTTTTGGTAATTAATTTTGAATTCAAATTTCAATTATACGTTAAATAAAAATGTTAATAAAATCTTACAAATAAAACCATTACTAGTTTCCGCTATTTAATACTAACAATAATTATTTTTTATTAACTATTTTTTATTTAGTTGGATGCTTTTAGATGGGTCAAATGTATGACCAACCCCCCTTTCTTTTTCATCTCAATCATTTATTTCTAACATATCCACCCGCTATCTCTATTCTTTGAGGGGGCTCCTCAATGTTCAATGCAGACTAGAATTATGTTGATGAAAAATTCCCAAAAATGCCCAGGAGTCGCCCCTAGTGGGATTAAATGTATAACCGACCTCAATTAGTTTTTGACCTTAAAATTTTCTCGAGACATACTTGCCCCTTATCACCTCTTCTTAGGGGGGGCTCTCATACAAATATTGCGTTTTATGAAATTCTTAAAATAATTAAAAATTTACCACTTTTGTGAATAAAATCCAAAGTTGCTAACAGATTTAAATCTTTTAAGGCTTGTTCTGTTTGCGATTTCGTTTTCTATAAAACGATTGATTTAGTTCAACATAATATTACTAAAAAAAACTTTAAAACATTGGAGTAGCGGATAAAACAGTATTTCTGTTTAGTGCTTATCTGAATAACAGATTTCAGTACGTCCAAATAATAGATTCAAATAGATATTTATTACCTGTTTATTATGGTGTTCCTCAGGGAAGTGTTCTAACCATAAATTTTTATGGAAAATTAATAATGTTTGCCGACGATATTAGTTTGTTTTGCAAATATAAGCACGAAAAGGTATTAAGAACACAGTTAGAATATGATGCTGCAACATAAGCTTAGTTTACTCGGTTAAATAAGTTAGTACTTAACTCAGCGAAAACAAAACTTATAAGATTTCGGCCTCATGCCAATATAAATGAAGAAAAAAAACTTACTTGACGACGCACTGGCAAAACTTAACGAAATTAACATTTAAATATCAAATACATCAAAATATATATTGACGATTTCTTGGCAGTAATTTCATATCAAGACAAGGATATTATTCTAAAAACATTGAATGATTATCATTCTAAAATTAAATTTACAATGGAAATGGAAAATGAAGGGAGAATAGCGTTTCTGGACACAAAATAACATAGAACAGAAAATACAATAATAGGCTGTAGGAAAAATCGCCCAAAGAAAAATGGCCCAAAACAAAAAATGAAAAATCGCCCAAATGAAGAATCGCCCAAAAGAATATGAAAAATGACCCAAATAGTTAAATATGAAATTTTGCCCAAAAAAACGAAAAAGGGCCCAAAAACATGAAAAATGACCAAAAAAATGAAAATGACCCAATTTTCAAAAAAGTGTTTATTATTCATATAAATTTAGTTACACACAAATGTAAGTTTTATGCAAAAAATTGCATTGTATCTTCAACAGCTGCTCGGCAGTATGGACAGTAATACTGATGGTGTTTTCTTTTCTGACAATAATGTTCCATATATGCTACCATTCTTGCGAGTTTTTGTTCCATTCTAAATATATATGCAAAAATGTGAGAAGTTGTCGTTTTCCTTTCTAAACATGTTGCAGCAATAAATGGCAAATTTGTTCCATTTCTTACCCGCAGTTATAACTGAGAGTGAGATAATACCCTTTTTTGCATCTGCGTAAAGTACTTTTTTATGCAAGCAAGTATTTTTTTTTTATTAAGTTTTTCTTGTGTTTGCGGACAATTTGTGTTATATTGTGATTTTTAGTTATATTGTGATGGATATAAAAACTTTTTGTTTTTCGTTTGTTTTACTTTTATTATATTTTTTTGTCACAAAATTTTTAACAACAGCTGACATTAATTATTGAAAATCAGTGCTGTTAACGCTTATTGGAATTGTAAGAAAATTTAATGTTGAAAATTGCTACAAGCGTGGTGAAAATCGCTTTAAGTACAAACTTTGCATTCAATATTTAACACGCTAAATACACATTAGTGTTAAGTGTAAAACGTAGCTATTATTTTGTTCTATTGTAATTTAGAAAAATGACTCACTTTGTAAGGGTTCGTGTAACCTAATAAATATATTACACAACTATAATGCATCATTATTTTTTAGAAAAGAAAACACCATTATTTGAGCCCTCCGCCAAACTTTGTGCACTCTTCAATAGTTAATTAATCACTGCATAGTTATAGTCAATTACTCAAAACAGAATATAACTTTTTGCAAGGTGGCATGAAATAACGCCCAGTGTCATAGTGTCCATGGACACTTTTTGGAAAATGTTATAATGTCAGTGGGCATTAAGACACTTTGCAAATGAACATTATGTCATTTATAAAAATGTCATAAGGTCCATAATTGCTAAAGATGTTATATACAAAAAAAAAGATCTGCATAGATGCAGAGAAAAACATGTTTTATTATGGTCACAACCAACAAAACTATTTTTAAAGAAACTTATTTTACCAAAACAAAAACCGCCTTCACTAACTAAAGCTTCTCTGCATAGCCGGCTTTCGGCCGGGCGCAAGGATTTTCTACTATATGATATAACAAAAACCGGCTTTGATAACTAAAGCTTCTCTGCACAGCCGGCCTTCGGCTTTGCGCAAGGATTTTCTCCTGTATGGTATAACAAAGACTGGCTTCGCTAACTAAAGCTTCTCTGCGCAGACGACGTTGGGCGGGCGCAAGGATTTTTCCTTTATGGTATAACAAGTACCGGTTTCGCTAAATAAAGCTTCTAAAATCTGCTTTGTTTCCGAACGAAGGCCGACTTCGCAGAGTAGCTTTAGTTAGCGAAGCCAGTATTTGTTATACCATATAGGAGAAAATCCTTGCGCCCGGCCGAAGGTTTAATATCTTTATTTTTTCTAAAATCTTTATGGATGAAGTTTCCTGGTGATCTGGCCTAAGCAACCAGTGAAATGCGCATAGGAATAGCTTATCCCATCAACAATAAATTTCAAGTGTTTTTATCAATAATAAAAACTGGGAATTAAGCACGAATAACAAAATCTTTTGGTATAACATTTATTCAACTAAAGTACAAAAGAAGTGCAACATGTACTATTCCCATTCATATAACTTATCAGGCATGTTCTGATCACAAAAAGTGATTTGAAATTACAGAAAAGGTGTTCTGGACAAAAAGCTTTTTTCATAATTGTGACTTTAACAAGCGATTTGATATCTTGTGATTTAAAGAACATGGTTGTATAACTCATAATAACGCGTCTTGAAGTTCGTATTGCATTCTAATTCGAAGGCGAGTTTTAGTGGAGTTCATAGTTTCAACACAGGCATTACTAGTTGTAATAACCGCATATTAAGGACAGCCAGAGTAAAGTCCTTAAAATTTTACGTGCCTGCCGTATCACTGTAGATTTAAAATGTTGGTCTAAACTTATTTAGTTATCTTTCCAATTAACCAACGCTTATTTTTTCCATTGTGTTTCATAAACGTCCAAAGGTATGATAGGATTCATAAAAATCTTTAAAATACCACTAACAACAACATATTTTAGCTGTGGTACTAAATTGCCACATACATATAAGTATAATGTGAAAATGTTTATAGACTTAAAACATATTCGTGTTTTAGGAAATTCTATTTATTGATTTTTTCAAGAGTAATTTTATATATAAAAAACACTTTTCTAGAAGATTTTCATTAACTTTATCAGCCATTTGAATATACCTTCAAATCAAGGACCGGAAAATGTTTTTTTTTTTTTTTTGTTTTTAAAAAATATTTATTGTGCAAGTTTTAAAAATTCTACATTTTACAGAAAATAAAAAAGTTCTTGAATAGTTTTGAAAAAAAGCCGTCGAAAAAAATAAATAAAATAAATTTTTTAAAATAAAACGTTTTCTTAAAAACATAAAAAAACAAAATAATTATATTTAAGCCATACAAATTTCATTCTTTTTAAATAAAATTTATGAAGAGGTTTCTGAGAATACATTCATACATACATACATATTACATTTTTTAAAAATACATAGTACCACGGTGAAATTACTGCAAGGTGGCAGCGCTAGGTGTTTTTGTACAACAATACAACAAAAACAGGCAAATTTGTTTGTGTAATAGACTTCGTGCTGTCAAAAATTATGTGCAACAAAGTTGCCATTGTGTGTCTTTTCCGACAAAATTTGGTCGGTTAATTTTCGCTTGGTAGGATGGTAGGATGGCAGGCTAAGCCTTAGGGCAATGTTACACGTTTAATAAATACATATATAACAAAATCGGAAAGCTATTTAAAGATATTAAAGTGGTAGTTGTTGATGCTAAAAGGATCATAGAAATCAACACACGTATAAACATTGCATAATGAGAATGAAAATATTGAAGTCCAAGGGGAATCTTATTTCTGGAAGGGCGAATAGAAACAGAAAGCTAAGCATTACAAAGTAGGAATTCTGAAACAATTTCGTTATTAAACAAATTGTGCATTAAGGAGAAATTTAATTTATCATATTAACCCTAAGAGTACGGAGTGGGGGACCTTAGGTCCCCCAATCTTAGTTTTTCTTTAATAACTTCGCAAATAATTTTTTTCTGGCTTTTTCCTTTTAGGTATTCCAATTTTATTTTGAACACTATATAAAAACTTATAAGTGGCATTTAAATATCAATCTGTTTGTAGTTAGAAGGTAAGTTTTTCGTTTGGGGTACCCAAGCTACCCCACGTCGTACTTTAAGTTACAAATTTTCGTTGTTTTTTTTTTTTTTGTGCCAAAAATGGAAAACTACAAAAGAAAACTATCCCAGCGAGCGGTAGAAGACTATATGAATGACAATGAAGAGGATCCTAATGATATAGTATTAGATTGGGACAGTGACAACTCTGATTATGTTCCTAGTAATTATGTACGTGATGAGAGTGAAACAGAAGACGAGATTGAGGAAGAAGAACATGAACAAACAGAAGATATTCTTCCGGATATCGACAAAATTGAAAATGATGTTGCTTTTCCTTTAAATGTGGAATATTGCACCGCTAAGTCTGGCAGTGTTTGGTCTTTGAAGCCATTTCTACAAACGCGTAGGTTAGCATGCAATATTGTGAATGTTACCCCAGGCGTAACTAGTTACATGAGTGACGCTAGCGAAATTGATGAAATATTCAACCATCTTAGAACACCAGCTATCAAAAAGAAAATCTGGCTTCATACTAACGAAGAAGCCAAAAGAGTGTTTGAAAAGTATAATAAAGAACATCACCAGAGGCAAAAAAAAATTGGAAACTGGTAACTGAATGTGAATTGGATGCATTTCTTGGAGTACTTATAACAGCTGGAGCGCTACATTGTAGAAGAGAAAATGTAAGAAAATATATTACCTGCATCTATGTCTCGTGATAGATTTATGGCATTGTCTAAGTATATAAGATTTGATGATAAAACTACAAGACAAGCTCATTTTGTAGATAATTGCCGAAAGTCATTTAACCCTTTTGGTGAAATAACTATCGATGAACAATTAGTAACGTTTCACGGCAAATGCTCATTTCGGTAATACATAAAATCTAAGCCGGGAAGATATGGTATTAAAGTTTGGGCAGCTGCTGATGTGAAAATATCAGATTTGTACAATCTGCAGGTGTATACGGGAAAGCTCCCTGGAGGAAACGTAGAAAAAACAAGGTGCACGAGTGGTTAAAGATCTCGCTGAAGAATAGAAAATAGTTTGTCAAAAACATGTTAGGGATTCTAGTTGTTCTGAACAAATATTTAAGTGAAAACGATGGACTGGGAAATGATGCATTCAATTATTATATTTATTCACATTATAGACATTGAATTATTATATTTTTTGCTTTTTATTCTTTAGAAAAAAATTGAATTCCTAAGTTTGTTTTCCTTAATAATAATTGTAACATGAAATGTTTTAAGATTAAAACGTTTTGATGTGGTAATTAAAAATTAAAATTGAAAATTAATAAAATTATAATTTTTTACTTTCAAAATAATATTTTTAGTTCTTTTATGCTAACATATAAACAATAATAGCTTATTATTCTATGGGGGACCTTAGTGACCCCACTCCGTTCTTTAGGTCAAAAATCGAGCTTCGTACTCTAAGGGTTAAATAATATTTTTTTACAGTTTTATACCCTTAATCAGCCGTGGTGTATGAGGAGATACTACGTTTATCATTCTATGTGCATCTTTTTTTAATATTCATCGAAGATCCCGTAAAGTATATACATATGTATATTCTGGCTCTTCTAAGCTGATTTATTTGTTTGGGTTTCAAATTGTTTCTAGATCTTCAAAGATGTTCTTATTAGAAAAAGAGTTAAGCTCCCAAATGTGAAACTACCTCCCTAAAAACTAACATAAATTTGTTGCGGAATTTCAACAAAAACCTTTTTATGACTCCAAATATGGTGAAGGTCGGTTCATAATTTACCTACGGCCCCATGTTAACTCAAAATTTAAAAATTTTCTGTAGAAGCAAAATAATATTTAATTTTATTTAATGGTACATAAAAAACTAACAGCTATAACTGGTAGTTAATTATAACTGAACTTGCTGAAATTATCCGTTAAATGTATCATAACTAGAACATAAATAGAAAACTGGTCGAGTCCAAAGGATTTTGGTTAACAAGTTTGGTCGAATAGAAAATTTTCAGTGGCAACGCTGATCTGCAACAAATATAACGAAAAATATTATGAAAAATTACTAAAAGATTCATACTTAAAATTTTAATGTTTCACTTTTTTTTCACAACAAGTCCTTTGGAGATTTAAAAAAAGTGGCGCACAAGGGCATATCAGAAATAAACGCATTTTTCAAACGTACATACGACGTGGTCACATACACAATGATTTTTGTTTTTATAACCTCCACCACAATTAGTTGTGAAGAGTGTATATTAAGTTTGTCATTCCGTGTGAAACTTTTTTATTATTCATCTCAGACTCCATAAAATATATATATTCTGGGTCCTTGAGTAATTCTAAGTCGATTTAGCCATGTTCGTCTGTCTGTCCGTCTTTCCGTCTGTTGAAAACACGCTCACTTTCGAACAGCTCAAAAGAATTGAACAAACTTGGTGCCAAATTGCTTGTAGTTATCCTAAGCAGTTTGGGATTCAAATCCAGCAAAATCGGTTCAGTAGGACCAGAGCTATGAATCAAAATGTGGAACCACCACCTAAAAAAAAATTGATAATGTTGTTACAAAAAATAACATAAATGCTGGAACAAGGCACGGAATGAGATAAGATTTTGCAAAAATTTGTTTTATTTGACTGGAAATCACGCTGTTAAATTTCGTGAAGATCCATCTATAAATTACCCTTAGCCCCATATAAACACTACTCCCGGAAAACAATTTAGTACGCCTAAAACCGTAAAAAATAGGGCCCCATATAAACCCTTCTACCGGAAAACAGTTTAGTACGCCTAAAACCGTTAAAAATAATGCAATCATAACAAATTTTGGCTCGTGACAGTTTCATAGGACTATAAATGACGCTTTGAAATTTCGTGATGATCGGTCCATAATTTACCCTAGGCCCCATATAAACACAACTACTGGAAAACAGTTTAGTCGCCTAAAACCATAATTAATAACAAATCGTCACAGTTTAAGATAATAATAACATCATGCAGATATTGCTCCTTAAACATTCGAACTGTCGGTGGAGGGTATCAAAGATTCGGCACAGCCGAATATAGCACTCTAACTTGTTATTTATTATTTAAAAAAAAAAAACTATTAGCACACCTAAAGACACACATGTAAAATCCAAATACGATTTAATTTTTGCAAATATTTTAATTGTTATACACAATTTTCATTCAAAAACCGCACAAAAATTATTTTTTTTTTTCAAGAATGTAAACATAAACAAAAAAAAAATGACATCTTTGGGTTCTCACCACAGTTAAGCAAAAAATTACCAGATGCCGTAGTGATGCCACCTTGTAGTAATTTCACCATGCATAGTACATAGAAAAAAAATTTCTAAAAAAAAACGTTTTAAGAAATATTTTTCAACAAAAAAAAAAAAAAAATGTTTTTTAAACATTTTTATTTGTTTTTTTTTTTTTTTACAAAAAAATTTTTGTTTTTTTTTATCTAGAAATTTTGTTTTCAAAGAAATTTTTCGTTTAAATTTTAAACACAGAAAAACAATATTCTTTTTTTTACACACAGAAATTTTTTATTTAAAAAATAAAATTTAATTTTGTGTTTGCCGTTCGCAATCATACATATGATTGCCTGAAATTTCATTTATAAAAATACGAGAATTAAAATAATATTATTTCCAAGTATTGAATTTAACGAATTTCAAGTCAAATTCATAGGTCATCAAAAATAGCCAGTTGGCGATTTTAACAATTTTATAAATCGCCAAAAAATCGCCATGTCGCCAAATATGTTTGAAAATCGCCACGCTTTGCGAGAAATCGCCACATCTGACCACGCCACAAAGTTGACCTCACATTCTCGTCAATTCGCCTTGTATGAAGATCTAAAATGATTGGCATTTATAAGAAGAAGAATTAAGAAAAAACGCGGGGTTTTCACGTTGCAAATTTCTAATTTAAACAGTTAAGTCAAGCGAACTTGAAAAGATTTATTTTATGCGGTTTTTGGAACAATATATGAGCCTACATTTATTTGAAATAATAATAAGATTCGTGCATATATACATTAGGGGTATAACCAATTTTTTACCATGAGTTCAACCATGTCCTAGTAACCACGAAGATCATAATATTTTGTAATTTTTCTCAAAAAAGTTCACGCACCAATTGGTTTTTCTTAACCAATGCAATATTGAATATTCACAATTTTATACGGTGTTTTTTATTCTTTTTTAATTTTTTTTTGTTATTAAAGGTTAAAAATACGTTTTAGTTTGCGGAAAAATTTCTTACCATCTCTAAATATTAATGAAATTTCATACTTGAGCTATTTTTTGTTTTAAATAAACATATTATTAATTTTTCTTAAGCAAAAAGAAAATTAAAAATTTTCAAAACTTCATCGCGGTTGGTGCGTGAACTTTTTTGACCTAAGCGAAAAAATAAGTATACGTTCCCTTATAGTTTTTTTATGCTCTATCGGGCCGTACTATGCCAATTTTAAAAAATTGTTTAAAAGTTATATCCCTAATATACATACATACATATAGGTTAGGTTAGGTTAGGTTCCATGGGCAGCCATCAAAAGACAGCTCACTTGGGTCCTTCAGTGGTCCCTTTGTGATACCCGGCGCCAATGCCCATCCCCCAGATCAGTCATCCAGATGGCGTCACTGCAGGTTCCAACCACTTCGTCTTCCTAATGAAGAGAAGGAGCGATTTCAGTTCTGTCATGGACAGATCCCCCAAACAGGAAAACATCGGTTCCCCAAGGTATTTTTCCCTGATGCCCCGTAGTCCAGGGCAATGACAAAGGAAGTGAAGAACAGTCTCCTCTTCCTCCTCGTTCTGACAACTCCTACAGTAGTCATTAAATTCCAGACCCATCCTCGCAGCATGAGTCCCCACCGGCCAGTGTCCAGTTAAAACCGATATCACCGTCCTAATCTGGTTCCTATTGAAACCAAGTAGAGCTCTAGTTCTCCGTTCATCATATCCAGGCCAAAGGATCCTGGATATCAAACAGGTGGATTCACAGGTCCACCGCATCTGCGCAACTCTATACGACTCGCGCCTGATGAGTAATTTACAGTGAGCCATTGGAAGACCGACAAATTGATCGATGAATACGTCATCCATGCGACCACCTTGTCTGGCCAGCCCATCTGCCATTAGATTACCCGGGCACTCCGAGTGACCCGGTATCCATATAAGCGTTACCCTTGAATGTTTCGCAATCTCATCCAAAGACATCCGACATTCTACAGTTAACCTAGATGTCGTGTAGACACCCGCTAGGGAAGCAAGGGCAGCCTTGCTGTCAGTAAATATACGTATATCTCCCGATATGCGATGATACCTCAGCCAGTTTGCCGCCCGCCTTATAGCCGAGATTTCCGCCTGCAGGACACTGCATCCGTCCGGCAGACGAAAGTAAACCTTCACATCCAGTTCCTCTATGAATAAACCTCCGCCAACTCTCTCGCCCTTCCTCGAACCATCAGTATAAACCCCTAGGGTAGGTTCTCGGAAGGAATCCGACAGCACGTTGCCGTGCGCCACTTGTGTCACGAACCCCGCACCAAAGAACGGCACCGGGGTGCAGTAATCCACACCGTCAGGGACAATCGTACTTCCGATAATCCTGGCGTGTCCATAGTCACGGGTCGACCAGCCGTTCGTTGCGTGCAGCCGTGTCGCCGAGCAAAGAGCCAACTGTTTGGCCGTTATGTCCACCGGGAGCCAGTTCAATAACGTAAACAGCGCCTTCGTAGGAGTAGATCGCATTGATCCCGTGATCATCAACGCGACAAGTCTGTATACTTTCTCAAGCATTGCGCGGTGTGTGCTCCTATCCAATGCAGTCCACCATACAACGACTCCATAGTACAGGGTCGGCTTTACTACAGCTTCAAAGATCCAGTTGACACACTTTGGGTTCATACCCCAGTTTCTGCCAATTGCACCCCTACACACATAAATGGCAACTATTGCCTTTTCCACTCTCATCCGGACATTAAGTCCCCATGACAGCCTGCTATCCAAAACCACGCCCAGATACTTGGCACTTTGAGATATCTGAAGCTCAGTTCCATTTAACCTTGGAAGTCTAAAGTCCTCGGTCTTATACTTCCTCGTAAAGAGTACCAGTTCCGTCTTAGACGGATTTACACCCAGTCCACACGATGCACTCCAGGTGCTGAGTACCTTCAAGGCAGCCTCCATACACTGGGACATAACTCCCAAATGCATCCCTGTGATGGCCACTGAGACATCATCAGCATACGCCACTACTTTGATCCTCATGTTGTCCATCTTTGTCAACATGGTGTTCATAGTCAGGTTCCACAATAGTGGGGATAGAACTCCCCCTTGGGGAGTACCCCTATTCACCAGCCTCTGAACACTGGTTTCACCTATCGTAGAGCAAATGACCCTGTTCCTCAATAGATTGTCCACAAATCTACATATGCCAACATCGATCCCCAGACTCATCATGGACGTCACGATAGAGTCCGGGTTGACATTGTTGAAGGCTCCCTCAATATCGAGAAAGGCCACTAGTGTGTACTCCTTGAATTCGAGCGATCTCTCAATAGTTCCTACTAGAGAGTGAAGAGCCGTCTCAACAGACTTGCCCTTTGTGTAGGCATGTTGAGAGGCAGAGAGCAGACCTCTTGGGATAGTCATCCTCAAGTGCACATCGATAACCCTCTCAAGAGTCTTTAGAAGAAAGGATGCAAGACTGATCGGTCTGTAGTCCTTCGGCTCGGTGTGAGAAGCCTTACCCCCTTTGGGTATAAAGACCACTCTACACAGGGACCATTTCACAGGAAGATACGAAAATCTAGCGCATCCCCTGTATATGGCCAGCAACCAGGGTATTATCAGGGCCGAGTTCCTCTGCAGGTCCGCCGGAATTATACCATCCATACCCGGAGATTTATATGGGCTAAAGCTATCGATAGCCCATTTAATCCTGTCATAGTCCAATTGAATGGACATAGGAATGGGAGTCGCCTCCCACGCTTGATCCCGCATACCCCATTGGGAGTTACCAGGAAAGTGAGTATCAATTAACACCTCTAGTGTTTCTTGACTATTTGTAGTCCAACTACCATCCGATTTCCGGACGTAGGTCGGAACCATCGGGCTCGAGGCCATTATCTTACGTAAACGGTTCGTCTCAGAGGATCCTTCCACGCTGCTACAGAAGTTCCTCCAAGCAGTCCTTTTCGCTGATCTTACCAAGTTTCTAAACTTATTCAATGATGACTTGTAGTCCGCCCAGTTGCCTTGGCGCTTCGCCACATTGAACGGCCTACGACAATCAGTTCTCGCCTGCGCAATGTCAGGATCCCACCATGGTGGCCGGTTCCTACCCCTACGCACCCTTGGCTTACACGCCAAGGACGTCGCCAACTGCAGTGAGTTCGAAAGCAGATCCACTGCCGCATCGATCCCCCCGATATCATAAACCCTAGGAGGGTCAGATAGAGACCGGATCAGAGAGGAGTGTTGAATCCCCCAGTTCGTCCGTCTCCTGTTCAATATAGCCATCGATCCCGAAGACCTAAGCCCTAAACTAAATTCCACATATCTGTGATCAGAGAGTGAACAGTCATTCGATACCATCCAACCCTCGATCAAATTGATGTGGTTTATACTAACTAGCGTGACATCAAGAACCTCACACCTATTTGCAACCACAAACGTAGGCTCACAGCCCCTATTTACTACTCCTAAATTATAATTAATAATAAAGGAGAAAAGCGACTCACCTCTTACATTTGTGTCCGTACTACCCCATATAGTGTGGTGCGCATTAGCATCGGCGCAGATTACAATCGGCGTTCCAGTGCCCGCAGCCTTTATTACGGCATCACGGATAAGCCCGTTGGGAGGGTCCTGCCCGTGGTCATGCGCCATATACGCCGAGACCATCCAGACTATACCGTCCGGTGTCTCAAGAGCAACAGTAGAAGTATCTTCATCACTGTAATCAGAAAGAATGAAGATATTCAAAGAGTTTTTAGCTAAGACACAAGATCTTATGTTACCTGTACCTTTCGCAAACAATAGCTTGTAGCCTTTTAGGTTTAGTCCGCAAACCCGATTCTTATGAATCCAGGGTTCTTGGACCATCACGAGCTCCTCCCCTCTTTCCACCACACGGAGGAGCAGTGCAGCAGATGCTGCTTTAGAGTGGTGGAGGTTTATCTGTAGCACCTTCACCATGATCCATTTTGGCGACCACTGTGATGTTGACGTCCTCCTGGTCAGATTCCAGCAGCACGTCCTCATCAACCATGTCACCCAAGTGATCAAAGAAGTCACCCACCAATCCTGAGACAGACTGGGTATCCTCTTTGTCACTTGAGCCCACGGCATCGTCGCAAGCCATGCTTTCCTCAGGTTGCTTGGCCTCACTTACCGACGGAGCCGGATTGCCCTTGTTGTCACTTCGGTAGACACGGAGCAAGATCGTACTAAAACCATAGTAGAGCTTGCCCTGCCTCTCCCTCAGTGGCTCCAAGGATTGCTGGTTAATAACCACAATCGCCGTCCTTGAGGACCCCTCAGCAGCTGAAACCTTCACTACTTTCCAGTCCTGTGTGGGCAGTTGAGGGTTGCAGCCCTGAATGATCCTCAAGATCTCCTCAGGTTCAGATGGTTCGGCGGGGATGGTGGCGATCGATCTCGGCCTCCGTGGTATCTCTCCAACTAACACCACGTCAAGCCTGGCACCTTCCCAAACCTCTCCTAGTAGTTCAATGGCCCGCTTTAGAAGCAGCGCTGAGCGCTCATCTGCGCAAGCCATCAGCTTTACGTGACCCTGGTACCAGCCAGCGTCATCGCATTGAGGGGTTGGCCCTGGATTTTCCCTGAGGATCGTCCAGAACACACCCATAAGTTTTTGTTTTACCAGATCCCACTTAGTATGAGAAATGGCACCATTATCAACGCTTCTGTCGATGATAGCTCGTACAAGGTGACCTTTGGCCACCTCGCTAAAAGATTTGTTCATCGGTTTCGATGAAATTTTGGGACGTTTCGTCCCTGGTTGCTGTTTAACGGCTGCAGCTTCCTCCTCCGAACGTTGCCGTTTAGGCATTGTCACCTTTCCAGGGACTGGAGGAGTAGCACTTGGCAGCTCAGCTATGTGGGCTTTTGCCCATGCCAATGAAGCTTTCTGCTCATTGGTGAGGTCTTCGGCTTTCTTGGAGCCGAGAATGTCGATGAAACGCAAGGCAGCACGCCTTGTGTTCGAAGCCCTCTTTGTAGGGTTTTTGTGCCAAGGGGACTTTCTGCGGTCGCCGAGTTTGGCGGGGGGTGGTGCAACTTTGGGATAGGATGTTGTCATCGCCATCCCTCCTTGCACAATAGACACATGGGAAGCTGCTTTGTTAGGCGACTTAGTCATACCCAACTTTGCAGCACCCGAAGCAGGGGTTTTATCCGTTCCAATGACGGAAAGGGCTTGAGCGGTTTTTGAGGTACTTGGAGCGAAGTTCAGGGGTACCTCGCCGCAGTTTTTGGAACAGCCGCCTTCTGGTCGAGCTGCCTTACCACTTCCGATCAGCTTGGGCCGATCTTCACTGGTTGCCTGGGCTGTTACAGCTCCTGGCTTTTTCGTCTCGCTGTCAATCGTTGTCCTTTTTCTCGCCTGTCCGTCATCAGTTATCGTTAATTGTTTTTTTTTGTGTTTGTTTTTGTTGTTTTTGTTTTTGTTGTGCTTGTTCTGGTTGTGTTTGTTTTTCGAAATTGTTGTTCATTTTTGGTCCCACGAGTGTAGGGGAATTGAAAGGTCCACCACGTCATAGCCCCCATTAACGTGGTAAGGGCGTGGTCTATTTGCTGAGGTGCCCAGGTATCAGCAAAGCTCCGTACTAATACAGTCGGTAACCCCTGACTGCAAACCAACCGATAGGCACGGGTCGCATAACACCTCGGTTTAGGGGATGGATAACTTTTCGTCGCCAAAGCCTTTAAGTTCCTTGCCTTCGCCTCGGGAATCACCAGTTGCTGGCAAAATGCCCGGGCCAAGACACAAACCACAGCCAAGACTTAAGCCACCACATCGCTTCAAGATTGTTATCCATAATAGTGGTGGCATATCAAATTTTTTAATTTGGTTATAGTTTCAGCAAAAAAAGTTCGATACATCGATATGTTTGAAATAATAAAACTAGAAAATACAATATAATAGTCTGGTAGTGTATAAAGTCATTTCTGAAAAATTGAAGGAATAGAACTATTACAAAAAAAAAAATATTAAATATCTATACTCTTAAAAAATATCGATTCAATATATATCGATATATTTTTTTAATTTGCCCATCCCTAAATCTTAGTGAGTATTATAAGCAATAGATTTCAAATACGGTCAGACATAATCGATAGCATCTATGCAAAGGTTTATATCCGAGAACTTAGTTTATTTTATAATAATATAGATTTTTATGGCCCAAGTTAATGATATGTAGAACAAACTTCATAAATCTTTAATACCAACTAACTTCTTTTGGAAATCTTTAGCCAAATTAAAAGAAGTTTACTTGAGCAAAGAAGTAAATTAAAATATTTTTTTCTGTATTATCACTTTGTGCAATTTCTTTGCAACTTAATGTTACAATTATAATTGGAATATTCATGTATTTTTTCAATTGTTGCATCAAAATATTATTTTAACTAAAAGCTGTTTAGTTCCTTACTTGAGAAAAAAAAAATACATTTAGATTTTCTCGTTTTTAACGTTCAAGCATTTCAAAATTCTACATATTTGTATGCAGTTATTTATATAAATAATTTGTTTAAATACACTCTACTGACACAGTAACATCCTGACATATGACAATAACATCATCCTTCAGTACACAGACACAACTACAGATGCAAATAAATGCATACATGTACACAAAAATAACATACATAAACATTTACAACTAGCAGTAGAATATTTGAGATGAGTTTTATCATAAAATGCAAAAACATATCCAATGCTGCACACACATGTAAAACACACACAATTGCAGATAGCAAAATATACAACTATTCTACAACACAAATAACTGAAGTTTAAGAAGTTCTTTAGATAGATAGGAAATTGTGACTATTTCAATTACACCAAATGATTTGGAATTCTCGTGAAAAATGTTTTGCCTGATGTCCGCAATAAGTAGGAAACATTTTGTTATTAAAAACTACTTTTACGTATGCCCTCGCTACGACATGTGTATAGTTTATGCATGTATGCACTATATTATATCATGAGTTATGTTGCATGGTAAGTGAGCATTTATGCAATTTCATAAAGTGTGTATGGTATGAATTTGCGTGTACGAAATACATGTGAGTGTGTCTGTTTCTTCGCTTGTATGTGTGTATGTAAATAAACGATTTTTTTCACTTTCTATGTGATTGAAATTGTATGTTGCATGCTGTATACATATGTATACATACCAGTGGCATTTTAATCCACTTTTGTTCGCATATCACAATCACAATTTCAACGCAAATAGTGCCACAACGTACGAAAGAAACATGTTGGTGATATGATGCGTTATTGCAAGAGGCAGCGACAAGTGTATTTTAGTGAGACTTTTCTCTCTTTCAGCATACAAGCAAATATCAAAGAATATATATTCTGCTTTATACACTTATATAAAAAATTCTGTACTTAACATTAAGAAAACGAACAACAATAACGCAACATCACATCAACAATACATTTTTTAAATGAAAAATATTTGGGTTATATTTTTCGTTTTCCTTCCAAATGCTTCGTATGGTATAAATAAGTGAAATTTTTAAGATTTTTCCTTAACATTTTTGTTTAAGCAGAAATTCGATAGATTTGATTGGAAATTAAAATTATGCCGAAATGTTTTCAAATTTGTATTGCAAAGAACTGTCATCAAAAATTTTGTAAATCAAATTAGGTTTTTATTAAATTATTTTAATGAAGTAAGGAATTTTACAAGGGGTTTGACGTTTAACACTCAGCGCCATTAACGACGGCTGGCAGTCAATAGGCAAACATCAATCTTTAAAACAAATGGTATTTTAACCTTTGGTAGATTAAAATTTGATTTAATTGATTATCTTTTTTATTTGATTTACATGTTCTTCCTTACTTCTGTTTTAGTACTTTTTGTCAAGAAATTTTCTTGAAGTCCAAAGTACATTTTCCTTTAGTCTGATTAAAAATACAAAAATTTGGATTAAAAACAGTTCAATTAAATAACCACAATACTAGTTATTATAATTTTTTAAATATTTAAGAAATATAAGAAGGAAGAAAATAAACTTTATAGAAAAGATTTTAAAATAATATTTATTATTCTTCTATTAATCAGACCTTTTGCCAAAATTCGATTGAAAATTTTACGATCTTTATCGAAAAGCTTATGCTTTTTATTGGGATTCAGAGGAAATTCTTTTTTTATATTTTAAGTTTTAAAAAATTATGCTTTAAGAATATCGGAAAGCTTTTTGGTAAATTTCTAAAGAAGAAATCAAGCTATTGATGACTTCTTTCGAGAAGCTTTACTCTTAGACAGATTTTTATGAAGAAGTTTAAGTTTTAAAGAAAATTCTTTAAAAAAGTTTTTAAACGGCTGTAGGAAAATCGCCCAAAGAAAAATAGCCCAAAAAAAAATAATGAAAAATCGCCCAAATGAAGAATCGCCCAAAAGAACATGAAAAATGACCCTAAAAGTTGAATATGAAATTTTTCCCAATAAAAACGAAAAAGGGCCCAAAAAAATGAAAAATTACCCAAAAAGCAAAAACGAATTTTTTCTAAAAAAAATGAAAAATTACCCAATTTGCAAAAAAGTGTTTATTATTCATATTAATTAAGTTACATACAAATGTAAGTTTTATGTAAAAAAAATTGCATTGTATCTTCAACAGCTGCCCGGCAGTATGGACAGTAGACTGGTCGCAATTTTTTTTTTTTTTTAATTTAATTGTTTGCGCTGCTTAAAATATGAGGTTTGGTGTAAGAAATCATGATCTAATTTTTCAGGTCAATCCGACGGTGCCTAGCCGTGCCGGGTGGGGCCCAAAGTTCCCCATATTATAAAAAAAAACATCTTTTCTATCAGATCTTTATAGTTTACCAGTTAAAAAGCCAAAAATATGGCTTCGTAACGATCTTCCGCAGAGAAAGAACTTCAAGTGTGCCAAATTTCAGCTTCTTATGTCATCAGATGGCTTCAGAAAGTTGCGGAAAGAATAGGACATACATGCAAACATCCTGACACTAAGACATTATATATTGTAAAGATAGATAAACATATGTTCGCGCAACTCAAAAACGCTTTAGTTTATTGAACAACTAAAAAAAACCGAAATTCCGCAATAAAAGAAAAGTAAAACGTTTTTCTTATATGCGCAGTCGTTTTAGAAACATAATTTTTTTTTCTGGAAAAAAAAATAATTTTTTTATTAAAGTTTCGGAATTTTTGTTTTTAAAAATTCTAATTTTATGCAGACATATAAAAAACAACATTGCAAACAAAACAAGCTATAAATGATTAAAATCTGTTCACAACTTTTAATTTTATGTATTCACAAAAGACGAAAAATTTTAATTAATTTAAGAATTTTATTAAACCGCCACATCTTTTGTGAATACATAAAATCAAAAGTTGTTAACAGATTTTAATCATTTATAGCTTGTTTTGTTTGCAATGTTGTTTTTTATATGTCAACAGAGTAAACATTTTTTTTAAGCAAAGTAAAATTTTGCGTAAAAATTGAGCTAAGTACCAACAAAATTTAGTTACTCATTAAATACATCAAACACATCATCATGGTTTTCGTAATTTTTTGCCAATGCTGAGATTGTAGATTAATACCAACTAGATCACAGTAGGTGGCTGTGACTTTTGAAAACAAAAATTCGCATTTGCACAAAATATAACCCCTACAAAGATGTACATGGTAACTATCGATGGGTATAAAACACCTAAAAAAATTAAACGCTATTACTATCGCGGATGTAAACCACCCAAGCTCTTTTTAAAACAAATTTTAATTTACTTCTTAGCAAAAAAAAAAAAAACTAAACAAAGATAGATTACATTATACTAAAAGAACGATTTTCATGAAAAATAATATTGTTTTCTTTAAAGTTAAGCCTTTTGGGTGGAATCCACCCAGACGATAGTAACGCAGGGTTAAATGAATTAATTTACTTTGAATTAAATCAAAACGCACTGGCTAAAATAAAGTTTTTTTGTTCATTTATCCAAATATTGTTAACCCTTAAATCACCCTAAAAAAAACTCACGTTAGCTACCCTCGTGTGTGATTTTTCACACATTTGCAATGTCTGTCCATTTTGCTGTGGCGCCATAATTCGTTTGCAATCAAAGTCATGATTTACGTAATAATAATGATGTATATATCCCGTTGGTAATCAACAACAAACCATACAAAGCTCCTATAAGCACTCCCTTTATAAAACAAACATTACATGCAGTTCGCAACAATATCAAAAATATTCACACTGGCCAACGGAAAATATTGTCTCTAGTGCAAATTACATTGAAACTACATATGTGTGGAAAACCACACACGAGAGTTAGCTCACGTAAGTTCTGAATTATTCCGTTACCAAAAAATATTTTTTAATCAAAAAATTTATTTTTAGTACTTAATTGATATTGCTAACAAAGTCAAGAAGTTTCTTTAGTGTACCTCAATATTTTTTTTTTTTTTTTGTTTATCGTGTACAAATTTTTCATTTTGTGTGGTTTTTCACACAAGAGTAACTTAAGGGTTAAAGTGGATAGATAGAGGACTAATTTAACCATAATATGGTTGCCGGCGACAACAATATGGTTAAATTAACAGTAATATGTTTAATAATATATCTTGGTGATAAATAGTTTTGTTAGAGGTGTCCACATTGAAAAATATATTTTTATCTGAGTGAGGAAAATCTATAGTTTTCAAAGACTTTATAGATAACACATCAGTCTTCAATAAATTTGTTAAAATTTCAGCTAAACAAACAAATCAATTTAATTAACATACTATGATTTCTAGAAATAGAGCTTACAATTTAAATAATCCTTTAAAAAAGTTTATTGATTTGAACAGACAAAAAAATCAAAAGTGTTTCCGAAATCCAATTTTTTATATTTTAATCAGGCTAAAGTTTATTGAAATTTTATTAAAATTCTAGCTGACTTGACAGACGTTGTCCTGACCCAGTTTCAACAAATTAGTTTGTTATCGTTTTGTGAATTACTGAAAACCTATTGCAAATGTGTAAGCAAAGTAAAATAGAAAACAAAAACGTATTTTTCAGTGATCATTGCACGTATTAAAAATTTTTTATTTATGTATATACATTAGGGGGTCCCAAAATTTTTTTTTTTTTGTCAGAGGCTCAAGCATAATTTGAAAGCTTATAGTGTCCAGTATTTTTGATTTTTTTTAGATTTTTAGGAAGAGGTTTAGAGGTCTCGCAAATCAAGTCTTTGTTCAAAATCTGGTTTTTCGGCCTTTTTTAAAACTTGACTCATAACTTTGTCAATAACCAAGTTCATTCTGGCAATATTTTTGTCCATTACCATTCCACATATTAAGTTTTTTTTGTAATTTTTTAACAAATTCTGTACAAAACGGTTTATTACTTTTCAAATTTTTATGAAAGGTATAAAAACTAGTGACGCGATTTTGAGCACCGATAAGTTCTAAACAATTAAGAATTTTGTCCTACAGTTTCCGAGTTACACTATTTTTAAAGTGTGTACCTTAAAAATGGTGATACTTTTTTCTTTATAATTATTATACTTTTTCCATAAATTTTTATAGTTAGGTTTTAACTGTCATTAACTTCTGACATTTATTGATCTAAATCGTTACACGCTTTCATTTTCATTTTTTATTTTATGTGTCCTCCAGGAGCTATCAATCGGGCTCGCTGGATGAGGAAAATTTCTATTCTTTGAAAATATACATTTTCCGAAACCAGTTGCAATCTTATATAGGCAAAACAATAGTTGAAGCCTTGCCTGAATTTAGTTCATTTATTTTAAGAATACATATATATCATATATTGGTACCTCTGCCGATACGCTCCTCTCAATGATCTGAGCCTATTAAAGGAATTAGATAGTTATAAAATTATTAATAAAGCAGTTGCAAAAGCCTCGCGTAAAAGTTTTCTAGGTCATCAGTGGTTCTTAACTCCGAAATTGGCTGCCTCATCGTTTTTTGATGAACGTATCGACACCAAAAGTTTGCACTTAATGACAAAAAAAACTTGCAGATACCCCATGCAGCGATTATGAAGTAGCAAATATAACTTTAACAGAAGAAAACTTTAGAAATAAAGAAATTCAACAATTCATTTCAAAAGCCAGTCTTACCTTTTTTTTTTTTTAAATAGATCCAGAGAATTGGAAAGCCAACAAGTCATTTCAAGAGGCAAAGAAAAAAGTTCAACAATAACAAGTGGTAAATGATGTGACAGAACAAGGTGTGGCTTTGGCTTATACTTATATTAATGTCACAACTTCTGCAACTGATTACCAGAATTTATTGCAAGGTATAGAACTACATCGCAAGAACCTCAATAAATGATTTTTTTTTTTTGATTGGGTAAGATTGGTGAACTGCCAAACAGCTTATAACAACATGTACTGGGTATAACTCAGGAACGGTAAGAACAAATTGTCTATTCATATTAATTAGAATTAATTTGTCTTTCAAACTGCATCATTAGTTTTTTTCGTTTTTATTTAAACTTTAAAATTTGTAAAGCGTTATCACAAAATTTTTTAAAAAATTACGAAAAATTTTAATTAATGGTATCTAAATGTGTAAACTCATCACCAAAACTTATAATTTTTTCACACAGAAATAAAGCTTGGATACTTTTCTTTAAAACAGTTTCCTCGGGAGTGAAGAAACTCGTGGTATTAACCAAGTTATGAGTAAAGTTAAAAAAGGCCGAAAACTCCGTTTTTTATGAAAACTCCATTTGCGCGACCTCTAAACCTATTCCGAAAATTCTTAAAAAAAAATCAAAAATACTTTTCCCTATAATCTTTTAAATTTTAATTGAGCACCTATGAAAATCAGTAAGAAAAAATTTTTTGGGACACCCTAATATACATTAGCGTGGCCGTTAGTTGTATGGAGAACTTTTTTTTTAATTTCTTATATTCTCTCCTCCCAAATCGGTTCAGTTTTATGTAAAAAAAAATACAAAAAATTTCGTAGCGATAAGTTGTGCTTAAGGGGGTGTCTGCCCCTCAAAGTTTGTCTTCAAGCCATTTATTCAAATGTTATTTCTTTGCATATAACTATCTCTTAAAACCAAAATTTTACAATAATATGATATATGACAAAATTTTAGTCGACAACATTAGCCTTGAAGAAAGTTTTTTACTAAAGTTAATATTTTAGAAAATAATTAAGAAAATAACAACAAAATACCAAACATTTTATATACGCCTTATATTAATTAAAGGGGGATTTAATGTCAAGTGACCCAATTTTTAAATCGATGTCTTCCGATTTAGATGAAATTTGCACCAATATTAGTCCTATTAGAAAGTAGCTTAGGCACAAATTTTTAACAAGATCGTTCAGAGTTAGAGGGGGTCAAAGTTTGCCATATAGGTGTTCTTTCTCATCCATGTAATTTATTACCTATTGGTGTTAGCAAAATTTGTCCCAAGTAGCTTAGATAGCTATTTAATCAATCCTTTTTTTTTTGTTTTTTTCAAAAGTTTTAAAAATTTTTTTTTACCATTTTTTTTAACCAAGTTTTAAATTTATAAATAAAAATTTTAAAATTTTTTAACCCTAGATACACTTTCTTCGTCGTATTGACGAATACCGTTAAATAGTACTTATGTATTTAACTCCGCAGTTTTTCACTGAAACTCTGCCAAATTTCATGTAGCTGTAGATATTGCTGATCTGCCGAAGTGTGTGGAAGTGTAAGTAAGGTGGTGTGTAAGTCTGATTTTTCGTTGATTGTGTTTGTCGCACTGACGATGGAAGTGTGAGAAATATTGCCTTTTAGTATATTTTTTAACCTTTTTTTTACCCAAGATACACTTTCTTCATCGTATTGACGAAAAAAACCTTGGCTTGCTTTTGTTGTGTTTTTAGTATTAAGTTTTCAAGTAAACTATAATATACCATTTACAATGAATAACAACTTAAGTATTTTATAAACTAAACAAAATATATATTGGGTGGGTTTGGGGCCAGATCATAAACGGACTTCGTCGATTCGACGAGGAAAGTGTGTAGTGTATAAAAAATAAGAAAGTGTATCTAGGGTTAAAAAAACAAAAAAAAAATTTATAAAGGTTAATCAAATAGCTATCTAAGCTACTTGGGACAAATTTTGCTAACACCAATAGGTAATAAGTTACATGGATGGGAAAGAACACCTGTATGGCCAACATTTAAAACTTTGACCCCCTCTAACTCAGAAAATCTTTGACCGATCTTGTTGAAAATTTGTGCCTAAGCTACTTTCTAATAGGACAAACACTGCTGCAAATTTCATCCAAATCGGAAGACATTGATTTAAAAATTGGGACACTTGACATAAAATCCCCCTTTAATTAATATAAGACGTATGTATATAAAATGGTTGGTATTTTGTTGTTATTTTCTTAATTATTTTCTTAAATGAGCCGTTTATTTTGAAAGTGGCATTAGTCACTTTTTCAATAAAAATCGAGTTAATAATAAATATAATAAAAAATAATAATAATAAATAATAATAATAATAAATACTGAGAAAAATATCATTATCATGATGTATCAAATACAAGTGAATCTTCTCGAAAGTTAGCATCCATATTTTTAAACGTGTTAAAACGCAAACCCTTAAATATCTCGACTTAAAAACCGAAATGACTTATGCCACTTTCAAAATAAACGGCTCAAATATTAATTTTAGCAAAAAACTTTCTTTGAGGCTAATGTTATTGACTAGAAGAGCTAAAATATTACCATATATCATATTCTTGTAAAATGTTGTTTTAAAGAGATAGTCATATGCAAACAAATTACATTTGAATAAATGGCTAGAAGGCAAACTTTGAGGGGCAGACGCCTCCTTAAAACACAACTCATCGCCACGAAATTTTTTTGTATTTTTTTCTACACAAAACTGAACCGATTTAGGAGGCGGGGGAAATATAAGAAATCAAAAAAAAGAAAATAACGGCCACCATAATATACATACATATATTATAGATGGGGGTAGTTCACTCATTTTGCAGTTTAAACTCACACTTAGTGGCAGTGCAAAAATATTGCAATCATTTTGTTGAGTGATAATTTGAAAATTTGCAGACTCACTAGGCATGAGTAATAATAAAAAATTTTGCACGCAAAAAAAATTGCTTGGTTTAAAAAAAGCACTCACTCAGTTGATTCCAACTTTCTTTTTCTTCACTCAGTTGAGTTCAACTTAAAATGTTGCATTAAATTGATTTGTGTTTATTTTTGCGCACTTATTTTAATATCAAGACTAAACTTATTAAGGAAAAAAGAAAATAAAAACAGTAAAAATTGGTATGTATTTAACTTGATATGCAAAATTCGTTGTAATCCTTGCAAAAGCCAAATCCATTGTCTTGTTGTTGTAAACACAATTTTTTTACTGTCGAGTCCGCAATTTGTTCGTAAGTATGATTTCCAGCGTGTTCACGTCACGCCAATGCAAGAAGTTTTCTGTTTAAGAAGACCACAGTATGCTGTAGTGCAGACATATTAAATGTAAATGCTGCAAAACAAAGTTTCATTGTATGGACACATATGCAGTTGTAAAGAGAACTGAAGAAAGTTTTACATAAAATGTTTACACAGAGAAAACAGATTCGTGATCACAACCGAATTTGGCGCCAATCGAATTTCGTCGGTTGCATGTACTATCACACAATTCGGTTACAATTACTGAAAATTTCGTTGCTTAGAATAATATTTTTGATAGCAACATTTAAATTTTAGTACACCATAAGTTATAACAACAGATATTGTTAGTTGTTAGTATGATTATTAGAAAACAAAAACATGCTTATACCCGAATATATGATAGATGCAACTGAAAAAGCACATAATTGGTGTTCATAACAAAAGATTTGAATGTATTTATCAATATATTTTTTTAACCGCCTACATAAACCATTTGCCCGATTTATTAGATAGAAAATCAAAATAATTCGAATAAACACCATTTTTTGTTAGTTTATTTATTAAGATTTTTATGTATTTTACAAATTATTTAATTTTATACAAAAACATACATGCAGCTTTCCACATCATTCAACGGATTTCCAAAGGTGTACAGCTTATCCCTTAATGAACCAACAAAAACAATCTTTGGCTTCAGTTCAATGCATTTCTTTCATCAATGTCGTCTTGTTCTAGTGTCTGAAGTAAAACAGAATAATTAACATGTGGTTTTACAATACGAACAGTGATTGAAGCTGTAAATTAATATGAAAATCACTAAAAAAAACTGTGCGATTTTCATATAATGTACTTATAACATAAATATATGTTTGACCAATGCACACGCGGAGCAAAATATAAACAATACGTACATGCATATGTATTGTACATATATATGTATGTATGTTTGTCTAAGATATTGCCCAGATAGCATAGGATGTTTGTTAGACGATTGTCTAACTCCTCAAAGAATCTTCGGATGAGTATCTTATACATCTAAATTTTTTATTTATTAGTTTTTATACATTTACTGACACGCTTGTCTTTTATTCTTGGAATGAACCTTTTGCGGCTCTCCTTATGAGTCATATAACAATTACTGAGCTACCTAAATAAGAGCGTTTTAAAACATGAAAATTCACTTGTTAATAAAATTTCATTTAAACAAGCCGACGTAAAGATCTGCCAAATAAGATTTTCCAACAGGATTTCATATAAATTGTATTAAAATAAGCTTGCTGCTCTTGTTTAGGTGGCTCAGTTATATGTGTTAGCATTCCACAAGTGCTAAGGGAATTCCTACAAGAGTTTTATAAGATTTTTGATGTACTTTCTGAAAGCCTCATTAGAAAATCTTAACAAAAAACTCAAACGAATTTGCCTACGATCAATACACTGTGCAACAACAAAAAAAAAAAAAAAGCCTCAATACTTGCAACGCGAAATGAAACTAGAATATTGGTAGAGCAAATCTTCCAAAGGGTTATAAGGCAATTTATGTAAAAGCGGTTGTCAAGAAATTCAGAAAATATTCGTGGAACTTTTTAACCCTCTAAAGTGCCGTTTTAGTATACTTTTGATGGGAAGTTAAAAATAGGACAAAAATGACCCCTTAAAATGAGTGTTAGAGGCTTAATATATCCTAAGAAAAGAATCGCCATACGGTTTTATTGAAGACATCTGAAATTATTTTTTAGCTCAGAAGTACATTTAGTATATTTTTTTTTTGAATTATACCAAACGCCTTTTCAAAAACTTTAGGTGCCCATATTTCGGGAACCCGAGCTAACTTTTCAAACCCCTTTGGCAGATATTCTCTACCAATATTCTAGTTTAATTTCGCGTTGCAGTGTTGAGGCTGGCGGCAATGTCCCGAATTTTTTGCACTGTGATATAAGCGTCTTTTGCTGTGTTGTAGAAGTATCTCGCACAGAAATCAGCTTGTGTATCAGTTTCTCCCGTGCGAGGAATCTTTGACGATTAAAAATTGCGCTCGTCGACGATTAATGCCCTTCATGAGATTCCCAGTAGATTCTTTCGATTGAAAATGCTAGCTGGGTACATACTATGTATATGTATGTATGTTTTTATAAGAAATATAGTACATACACACATATGTACGTGCATATGTACATAATTATAAAAATACGCAAATTACTTACCCCTATTTATTAAGTTTTTGCACATTTTTAATTTTTGAACACAAACTTATTTATTTTAATATAAAATTAAAATTATTTTATTATATTTAATGTTTTGACAGAAAATTTAGTAAACATTTGGGACATATAGCTTTTTTTTTTTTGGTTGTGAATACCAAATAATTCTATTTTCATTTGTTGTACTCGAATTGAAACTATACCAGCAATCGATAATTAGCTGCAATAAATGAATTAACATTTATATTACAACATTTATTGACGAAACCAAATTATTAATTGCAAAGACCAATATTCAGTATTGCCCTGTATTAAATTCGGATGTGATTCTAACCATTTGTACTAATTTTTAAAACTAAATTAAATTAGTTATCATAACTAATAAAAGAATTGAAGGAATCATATTTCAGTTAGAATAACGTTTTAATAATCAAGAGAATTAAAAATCAGTTAGAACTATACATTTTTAATAGTTACAATAATAAATTATATATCTTGATCAATTTTTTATTACCTCTGTGTCTAGTTATAAGAATAAAATTTTTTTTAATTTTTGGTTAAAATATCAACTTCAAATTTTTGAATCATCATTTTTATTTCATCCGAAGAAAATAATTTGAACTTTGTTGATTAATATCATATAGGATTTTTTGTAGTTTTCACTCAAAAAGATTTTTTGCATTCAATCTGCGTTTGGTGATATTGAAAATATTTGGAATATCACTTAATTTTTTTAGTGGTAGTTTAAAAAATAACAAACATCACTAAAGCTGGTAAAAAAGAGTGCAAATAAATTGTTTTGATTTAAATCAATATTCAGTGACCAATGTAAAATTAACATGATGAAATGTGGATTGAGAATTATTTAAATTTATCATTATTTCATATTATTATTATTCATTTATATATTATATATATTATATTATATATTATATATTATATATTATATATTATTTCATTTAAATGAAAAATATTAAAATAACCTTAAATCACGTTTATTTAGTATTATTCACTATTAAAATAACTTTGTTCAATATTGAATCCATAAAAATCTGTTTTATATTAAAATCAAAAGTTTACCTTTTTAAATTAACATGCATACATACTTAAGTATGTACGTTTTTTTATTTTCATGTTTAAAATATGTTATAAAAAGAAGACAATTCCCGTATTCTTTTAGTTAAAACTATTAAGTTAAATAGTACATTAAGTTTTCAAAGTAGAATGATGACGAAACCCATACCGGGCCATTTTGCTGAGGCTTCTGTTAACAAAGGAGAATACAAAATAAGTGAAACATGTGTTACAGGGGTAAGTGTTTCGAATATACTTAAATAAATGCATGTGTTGTCTCTGAAGCTTCTTCACACTGTTATATCACACTCAAACCAATTTGATCCTACATGAAATTCACGTTGTTTCAACTTTAAATAACTTTCATTCAACGTGATTCGGATTGTTATTTCAATATAAATGACATTTTGCTCTAACTTCACTGCAATGTTAAGTTTACATGAATTAAAGTTATTTAAAAAGGAAAAAATGTTGTTCGCAAGTTATTGTAAAATCAGGTTGAAATTAAATGAAAAACGTATGAAGCAAAATCACTACCGAAAAATTTTAAATCAACTTTGTTTTCGACGTTTTTAACTTGATTTTTAGATAGATTTTGGTCATGTGCTATTTACATTTGAAATCGCAATCAATCTCAAAATGTTCATTAACATTTCGATTGCAAGATCGTTTTTCTAGTAACGAATTAAAACAAAAAATATTTTTTTTCAATTGGTTTGCTGTGACATCACCGTTTCGTTCATGACAAAGCTTTGTTTTGTTGTCTGGCGTGTACACAAACAAAGCGGATGGTTTTCTGATACGGAAACAAATAACATTCAATTGACCATGGAAGAAGCATGGATTTTCAAGGCTAATTCCGTAAACACTTACATACCTATACTTGTACGGGTCATTTCCCAAGGATAAGTAATCATTTGTAGCAAGTTTAAGCTGAATCTATAATGAAATAAAGTTTTTTTATATATTTTTGTTTAGAGCGAATTAGGGTAAATTGGAATTTTAGATATATCGGTAAAAGTGGGGGCAGAAGTGGGCGTGGACAATTTTTCCTACTTTACAAACCTTATTTGGACTTTTACGAACATTTAAAAAAATTAGCCAAATTGATCGAACCGTTCTCATTTGATAAAATCAAACCCACGTTCACGGACAGGTTGATCAGACAGGTTTCGATAATAACCACACTATTTCCTTAGAGATCTTTGCCGTTTAACATTAATAGATTTTCATGTAAAAAAATTTTAAATTTCTAGTAGATTTCAATGAATGTGCTTAAGTTTTCAACGAGCATTTAATTGAAATGTGTAAAAAATCTTGAATATTCTAGTGACTCATAAAGTAGCATTTCTGACTGATTTCTAATGACTATCTTTTACTATCTATTTATTTTTGATAAAGGAAACCTTAAGCTTTTGATGGATTTTTAAAGAAAGCTTGTGTCGTTTAGCATATTCTAATAATAATATTGTCATAAAAAGTGTTGCATATAGAAAGACTTGACTTTTTTATAGGTATCTTCAGGAAAACATAAGCATGTTTTCTTTGGTTTCCAGTATTTATGTAGACAAGTGTTTCCCTAATGGTCGAAATTCGGCCATAATTGGTTTGCCTTTGTCGATTTATATATATTGTCGAAATTATTAGTATTGTGGTTATTTTATTGAACTATTTATGGTTTTTAATCCAAATTTTTAATATTTTTAATTAGGCTTAAGTTCATTAAATTTAATTTTCATAAAATTATTTTTTTTTGATTTTTTTTATGAAGAAATGAATTTTACAACATGAAAGTTAATTAAAATTTATTGATAATTTTTCATTCTTGACTCAATCTGGGCTCGAACCCAGGTGTTTACGGACAGGTTACCCTGACATGTTTCGATTGCAACCACAATACTAATAATTGTTAAAGCTAAGGCACGAGCTCTATGTTTGCATTTGTCCTTCAAGTTGTGCTGAAAAGGTCAACAAGAATAAGAAAGACAAAAAATGAAAAAACAAAAAATATGTACTTTGAACTTCAAGAAGAATTCTTGACAAAAGTACGAAGAAACAGAAGTAAAGGAATAACATGTTAAAATGAATTAAAATAGATAATCATTCAAAGCAAATTTCGATCTACCAAAGGTTGAAAACAATTTGGTTTAAGGATTGATGTTTGACTAATGACGTCAGCAGTCATCGATGGCTGCGAGTGTTAAACGGCAAGCCCTCTGAGGAGATTGAGTGGTTGCAATCGAAACATGTCAGGGTAACCTGTCCGTAAACACCTGGGTTCGAGCCCAGATTGAGTCAAGAATGAAAAATTATCAATAAATTTTAATTAATTTTCATGTTGTAAAATTCATTTCTTCATAAAAAAAAAAAATAATTTAATGAAAATTAAATTTAATGAACTTAAGCCTAATTAAAAATATTAAAAATTTGGATTGTCGAAATATTCGAAAACCGGTTTTTTGAAAATGTCGAATAATCGACCACCCTATTTTTTATTATTTGATAATTTGAAAAAACAATTTTTTTATTTATGTGCTCTGCATGTGTGTTAGTAGAAAGTAAGAATGCTTATAGCTCTGCAAGTATTGAACATATTTTAATAATACATATATATATTGTGCACTTCTGTAAGAAAATATCTTTCAAATGATGAATTTTTTGTTCAAATTGGTTGACATACAGAGGAGGAAAGTGTTCTTAACTGTTTTGCCTTTGCCGATTTATATATACATATAATTAGAAAAAAATCTGTTCAAATCTAGTGGACTTATTTAAAAGCCAGTTTCTGTAATCTTGTGTTCATTAGAATAAATACAAGATAACCTAATTTCCTTCCTAAGCATAATGCAGTAATTTAATTAAACTATTTTTTGAATCCAATAATAAAATTTAATTAAATTTTAAAACAGTTAAGCAAATAAAATTTTATTTACGGCTGTGTATACAAAAGAAAAACAAAACAAATTTTTAATTTACTTAGACCAGTAAACCGCATTTGTTTATTGCCATCAATAATGCAGCACAACTGTCTATCAAAAACGAAACTGTTGTCGAATTCAATATAAACTTACAAAACGAAAAATAACAAAAAAAAACACGCAAACATTGGAATTTAGATACTAGAAAATGAAACATCTAATAAACATATGTAAATTATATAGATACTATAAGCATACAAGCGAATTTAATGCAGTTATGATTTTATAATTTTAAAATTAAACTATTTTTTAACTTTTCTTTGTGGTAGAACAAAAAAAAAATTCAATTTACCAGAATAAAAATTCAACAATTTAAAATTAAACTATTGATGTATTTTGCATTGTTGTTTTAACAGTTGTTGGTTGATCTAACAAAAACAGTTTTTAAACAAATATAAAAAAATAACGGTAACTAGAAAATAATAATAACAGAATTTGTAGTAAATATTAATAAAACAAGTAAGAGTGCTAAATTCGGCTGTCCCGAATCTAAAATGCCTTTCACACATTTCTCTATTTAAGAGTATTTTTTGAAGTATTTATTTGTTTATGTAAAAAAAGCAAACAAATATTTAAAAACAAAACAACAAGTTATTTTTTGGGTAAAAATTAGAGGCAGTCTTGGGTTTTTGCTCAAATCTCAGCCATTTGTGGACCGATTTGGCTGAATAGCAACAGATTCCAGACCATATGTATATAACAATCCAGTCTCCATAATTTCTCGAGTTTTCGGAAAACCCATTTCAACGGACATTTGGACAAACGGAAGTACCGACATCTTTAAAGCAACTTCACTACCTTTAAGCACCCAAAATGTCTACTTATGAGGGCCAAATATAATAATTGTAGAAATCACAAACGGAATGACAAACTTATAAATACTCTTTTCACTTCCGGCGAAGGGTATAACTAGGGACTTTGCTATTGTTTAGCCACAAAAATAAATTCACAAAAAATAAACACAAAACTACAGAAAATAGAAATTATTTTGGGAAGCGAATAAACAAACAAAAATTACTACTGACAAACTGAATAAATACATTGTTGGTTGGTTACAAAATTGTGGAAATGCATGGAAATAATTTTTACCAAAAAAATGCGAGGGGGAAGTTATAAGATTTTGTAAAAGAATTTTAGACGATTTTTTTTTATGTCACCGCTCATACAATTCCGCTCTATTAAAAAAAAAAAAAACTTTTCAACCGGCAATCGGGAGAACTTTATATATTTAGATTTAAATTTTACATGGATAAGATTTCAATTTAGTAAAAAGAAAAATAATAATAACCCTCGTAAATGATCTCAGACATCTGTATTCCCAGTCGACTGACTGCATGCAGCATAAAATGAAAAATGGTGGGTGTCTACAAATTCATGCATAAATGAATGAATTGTGTTCATGCATCTTTATCGTAAATACATGTGCACGTACTAATAAGTAACTGTATGCATGTGTATGTATGAGTAAACTCTTTATATATTTGTAGACGCTGTTGTCGTGTGTGTCTATATAAATGTCTGCATGTGTCTATGATTGGTCTAGTGTAATTTTATTGTTTGTATATTTCTTGTTTCTGTTGCATTTAAAATTTGCAATCACAGCAACATACAAAAAAAGATCATTGCAAAAAAAAAAAAAAAAAACGTGAACAGCATCGCCATACAAACAACAAAAAATAACTGTACAATAAAATTGGTGCATGATGTTGTTAAGCACTGCCAAAAAGAAATTTTCTTACCAGAATAAATAAATAATAATAACAATCCAAAAAAAATATGAACATTCACAAACTAAAAGAAACAAATTGAAGTAAATTAAATTGAAACACTATCAATTGCATGGTGTCTTGTTGTCCGTAAAGTGTAGTAGGATGAAATCTGGAGTTGTCTATTAATTAAAGGATTTTATTTATTTGTATTTGTACTTGGTTTTGCAACAAATTAAATCAATGGCTTGATCAATATTGTATTAATCCAAAATTCAATCTATTAACCTTCGGGGATATCGGACTGGATTTTATTCTAACATTAATCGAGCAAAATTAATCCTAAAAATGCCAGAGTATTGCTTGTTATTTGCCTTTAACCTAGAACAACTTTCATCCTCAAGGTGAATGTTTTTGTAAATATCGATAACAAAGAGCTCTAATATGAATCTCATAACAAACATAATTTTCTTTTATCGTGTTATTGATTGGCCATAAGTCCCAAATAGAGTCGAATCTCGAAAATGTGTCTTTATATAGTAGATATATAGGTACGTGTAGGGCAACGAATCGTCGGGTTGAACCGACAATTCTTTCTAACTTGTTTGTCTTATTTTTTGCACTTCACTTAACACGACTTAACGCGTCGCTTACTTTCTAATAGGCTTTTTACACTGATCTACATCTTACATCTACCATAAAAGATGTAGAAAATGTGAAACACTCGTTTACACTGCTCACTTCTAACATCTAACAAAAATGTCACCATTTTGGAAAAAAAATATTATCAAAATAATTTTTGGGTATACAAAATGTTGTACCTGTAGGTCCACAATTGACCATGAGTACTTGAGTACTTCACCTCTCTAAAATCGCTTTTGGACAAAAAATCTCAATTCGATTTCTACAATAGTCTCCTATATGAAATTTAACCTCATAACATAATTTAGTTTCGTTTTTGCCGTGATTGTCCATGGGCTATCAAATTGTCGGGCTATCAAACGTCTATACTATTTAAAATTTTTTTTTAAATATTTTTTAATAATTTTAAACACATTACAGAAGATTACAGAGCTTTCCAAATTATGAATTGATTTCAAAAACCCAGCTTTTTCATTTAAATTTTAAGGTGATTTGATTTCTTATAATGAATTTCTATGCAGTGAATTTTACTTAACAATGAAAAAATTTTTCATATATATATTTGAATGTGATACATTTTTGTATTCATATATCGAGGCATAACCGCAAAAAAAGCTTAAGCGACAAAAACAAAAGTTTACAGTTTTTATTTTATTTCACAAAAATTTTGTATGAAAGTTGTCGCTTAAGATAAAAATGTTTTTGCTATAAAATTGTAACGGTACCTTATATAAACATGACATTTTAGGAGATGATGCAAGTGTTGCCAATAAAGTATTTATTAAAAAAACGAAAGTTGAAAATGATGTCGCTTAAGCTTTTATTGCGGTAATGACTCGATATTGAACTATTTCAAAAAAATTTCTGATAGGGGATTCCCTAAGATAATAATAAGAATAAAAAAAAAGTTTTAGCAGTTTATTTTCTGGCACTTTATCATACATGTAGGTTATTTTATTAATTTAGAAGACTAGCAATTAAGCAATAGGCACAAAAGGCTTCGAATCTTTTTTTTAGGAATATTGGTAAAGCAAAGATTTAATGGACTACTGCCGCATTTCGGAGTGTCTTTCAAACTACAGTCAAATCCCGATAATTCGTACCCCGATAAATCGTAATTCCCGATAATTCGTAATAAACTGTCGGTCCCTTGAAAAAATCTCGCTAATTCGTAAAATTTCCATACATTTTTGTCCCCTCGATAATTCGTAATATTATTATAAATCGTAATTGTTTGCTAACTACCACTTATAATTCGTAATAAAAACAACAGAAACATGGAAAGAATGATTTTTTGTTTACCGCTATTTTTTTGCGTGGGCTTTTTTTTTGCTTGTGTGTGTGTTTATTTTCTTAAGATCTGTTTGTTACCAGGGTTTAAAATGCTATCGCCATATTAGCAAAAGCAGCCAAATTTTGACTTTTTCCTATTAAAACAAAAATCAAAATTAAAAAGCCGACAAGTTCCACTGCTAAAAAAGCCCACACTTTTCAAAAGCAGCAGCAAAATAAACACACAAAATAATTGGCACTGGCTTTTTTCAGCTTTTGCTTTTTTAACAATTTGATGGAACTCAAAAAGCAACGGCAATTACTTTTATGTCGTAGGAAAAAATAGGTAGGAAAAAGAATGAAACAAACAGCTTCTGTCAAACAGCCGCCAAATCAAAAACCAATGCATGCTAATAGCCGCAAAATAGGAGATAAAAGCAGCAAAAAAGGTTGCAAAGGCACATGATTGCGAAAAAAAATACTCGACGACGACAAGTGATATTTTTCATGCAAAACAAACACAACAGGAATTTTTTATTTGTTTGGCGAGCAACAACAACATTACTACAACATTACTGAAGAAAGGCAAAAATTTATTTTTCCTCATCACCATAAAAAAACCATGTTGCTTGTACACTGATCAGTATTTTTTCGTTGTAATCTGCCTTTTTGCAGAGCTAATAGCTCTGCTCAGACTGCTTTTAGCACACACTTCCGCTGCTTTTCATTTTATTGAATCGGCTTTTTGTTATTACCAGCCAGAGAATAATTTTTGTTCTTTGAATTTTAGATTTTTTTTTTGGTTTGTCTTTTTTAACTAGCTCTTCTTTCAGGAAAAAGTAAAAAAGCAAAAGGCGAAATAATTTTTTTTAGCTTTTGCTTTTTATGTGGTTGTCCATTTTTGTCGCTGGCTGGTAAAAAAGCAGTTGTCAGAAAATAAAAATATACAAAATAGGAGATTTGCTTTTTTGCACAAACGAAAAACAAAACATTGGCTGTTGGAAAAAAAATTACAAATTTCAATAGCAGTGGCAAAAGCAAAAATAAAAAGCATTCAGCTGATGGATGCTTTTAAACCCTGTTTGTTACATGAATAATTTTTATATACAGTAGAATCCCGATAATTCGTAATCGCAAGGGATCGGCCATTTCTTACGAATTATAGGGGTTTTCGATTAAGCGGGGTTTCGATTTAACGGGGTTATAATAAAATAAATACGAATAAAAAGGGGTTTTTCAGTTTATTTTCTAAAACGATAAAAAAAAACATAAAAAACAACTGTTAAAAATGAAATAAATAAAAATTATTCATGTAACAAACTGATCTTAAGAAAGTTAATCCACTCACAAGTAAAAACCCACGCAAAAATAAAATAGTGGTAAACAAAAAATCAATTTTTCCATGTTTTTGTTGTTTTTACTACGAATTATAAGTGGTAGTTAGCAAACAATTACGATTTATAAGAGGTAAAGAAGATTTTATTTGAAAAAAAAAACTACGAATTAGCGAGGGGACCAAAATGTATGAACATTTTATGAACTAACGAGATTTTTTCAAGGGACCGACAGTTTATTACGAATTATCGGGAATTACGATTTATCGGGGTACGAATTATCGGGATTTGACTGTATATAAAACTTATTCATGTAACAAACTAATCTTAAGAATATAAACACACACACAAGCAAAAGTAAATACGCACGCAAATACAAAAACGGTAAACAAAAAATCTTACTTTCCATGTTTCTGTTGTTTTTATTACGAATTATAAGTGGTAGTTAGCAAACCATTCCGATTTATAAGAGGTTAAGAAGATTTAATAAAAAAAAAAAAAAATACGAATTAGCGAGGGGACCAAAATGTGTAGAAATTTTACGAAATAACGAGATTTTTTCAAGGGACCGACAGTTTATTACGAATTATCGGGAATTACGATTTATCGGGGTACGAACTATCGGGATTTGACTGTATTTTATTTTTAGCAATTGTCTTTTTTTATTGTTTTAGTAAATAATTTGAAAAACCCCGTTAATTCGTATCAATTTTATTTAAACCCCGGTAAATCGCAACCCCGCTAAATCGAAAACTCCTATAATTCGTAAGAAATGGCCGGTCCCTTGCGATTACGAATTATCGGGATTCTGCTGTATAAAGTGAAAAATGCAAGTTCTGTAAAATGAAGCTTCTTCAACTGATATTCTGTCTTAACTTGGACTCTTCAAAATGGCAAAATAAATATCCGAAACACAAATTTATCGCAGACCACTTACGAATAGAACCAATAGTTAAGCAAATGTTTTTAAAAAGCTTTTTACCAAATTTTGTAATTTATCGGACTGCAATAAAGGAGGTGTTACTTAATGGTTCGCTTAAATTTTGAAATATAAAATGATTTTTTTAAGGAAATTTGGCACCTAAACTGTCCTTAAATTAATATTAAAAAATTTTTATTACCGTTTAAGGTAATTAAAAATTACAAAAACGATGTGGAATAGTGCATCCAATAAAATTTCAGTAATAACCTTAATTGCCAATGGCCATTAAGATTTTAGTAGCTTAAAATTACTTTTCAAAAATTTCAAAGTCAAAGCAGTCCCATTAGGGGCTTAACGTTTCTCAACATTCTCATTTATATGAGCATTTCTTCCTTTATTCAATTTAAAATGTGCGGGAATATTTGCAAAAGTATTCATGTATTTTAAAATTTTGATTATACACAACACTTCCGTTGTGCACTATGGAAGCTCAAATACTTTCAAACAAAAAAAAAAAAAAAAAAAAAACAACCAAAACTGCACTAAAAATTCGCAAAGTTGATATGAAAAAATATAACTCTAATAAGTGTTATTGTTATGTTCTTTAAAAGCCAATGTCTTTCTGTCTGTCTGTCTATTTGGTTGAAATTGCATTCGTTTGCAAGGTAAAGGGTCTAAAAATTTAAGCGAGTTTGGATTGTTGTTCTTGTTGTTGTGTGTGGTGGTTACTATATAAACCGACTACTATGCATTCCATTTTAAAAACAGAGTTTTACAGTTTTCATGTTTGACCACGCCTTCACAAAAAAAAGAAAAAGATTTTATTAAAATTTAAAGAAATGAAAAAATAAACAAAAAAAAAAAAACAAATTTTTATAAAACTGGAAGGTCTCGTAAAAAACCCTAAAACAGGAAATACATTTGTAAATATTCTTTTTAGTTTTATTCTTGTCTTGTTGTTGTGTAGAGGCTTTTTTCCCAAATATTGTTCCTTGTTTTTTTATGCAGGATTTTGTTTTACGTTTTTTTTGTTAGATCAATTGTTGTTGCTGTTGTTCTTGCACATGTACCAAATTCTGTGACTACTGCAGCAGTGTAGCATGAAATATGATTACATTGCAGTTTCAGTTTGTAGAATTCATTTTAGATTTTATTTTTTCGTCTTTCATTTTTATTATGCTGCTTTGTTTTGTCTGCCAGTTGTTTTTGTAGCCTATTTCTACTTTCTTCTTTTCCATGCCAATTGTAAATGTATTAATATGCATCGTTTGTAACACGGCCAACATGGCCTGTCCTTTCCTCTGTACTGATTGCAGTACGCTCTATTATGTTGTTTACATACACATATCGCTCATTTGCTGCAACGACGTCATAACTCAAAAAATTAAGTTTTGGCGTTAGTAATGCAAAATTCTACTTTATATCTTTTATACTTTCGCCGTTTGAAGAGAATGTGTCGTTTATTTCAAACTGGTACGAGCAAATTAAAAAGTTTAAACACGTTTATTTCGAATGTTATTTTTTTGAGTTATGACGACGTTGCAGCAAATGAGCGATATGTGTATAAGTATTGGAATTATGTATACCCAGCGGGAAAACTCAGAAGATCTTCTAACTTCAGGCCTTTTTAAAGGCCTGCTTAAAAAATTTTTTGATTTAATTACTATTCTTATTTAACTGCTAAAGAATGCCTCATAGAAGGCCTCGGTTCTTTGGTATAAAAGATAAGATACACCTTCCACAATCGCTTCTATGAGAAGCGAGAAAAGAAGGAGTAACATTTTTTGTTTTGTTTTTTTTGCACAAGCAAAAGAATTCAGAACCCTTTACAAAAACAAAGTAAAATATGTTGTAAATCATTTAAGTTGAAGTTGAAAAGAGAAAGAGTAAAATTTTTTGTTTTGTTGTTTTCGCCAAAACGAAAGAATTCAGATCCCGTTATAAAAACAAAGTAACAAAGTAGGTACATATTAAAATACAAAATAAATACAATAATGTTAATCATTTTAGTTGAGTTTTGTTCATTAAGGAATATAGGTATTTGTGCTTAAAACCTTTTTTTTATTATATACATACTTTTATTTACAATATATTTAACAATATTTAGCAAATTTGATTATTTCAATTAAAAATAGGTATCACATCTGTTATTAAACTATAATAAGTTTAATAAAATATATAAACATGCGTTTGTAAAATAGGTATACATATATAAAAAGTTAAGTGTTCATTTTCTATATTGGAGATCTGATATGTACATAAAACCTATTCAGTCTTCTAATTTCATTTGTAAGGAAATATTCCTTAATGTTTTAGACTGATATCCCTTCAATATGACCTTTAATGCATTTGTAGAAGGATGGTCTGAAAGGCCTTTTAACAGCCATTAATTGAAAGGCCTTTTAACATACCTTTCTTAAAAACCCTTCAATATAACCTGTTTGCTAAGGCCTTTTGACAGTCATTCTCTGAAAAGCCTTCTAAGAGACATTTATTTGAGGCCCTTTAAGAAGCTCTGGGGAAGAAAGAAAAGTGGAAGGCCTTCTCCGCAATGACAACGCGTGTAAAAAAGATATGAGTATGGAATGGAGCGAGAAGGCCTTGTTTATCCGAAAGAAGGGGTACAGAGGCCTTCTGGAAGGCCTCCGTACTCCTTCTTTTTCCCGCTGGGTACATGTTTATGTAAAAGTTTATCCATGAGTTTGTTGAAAAGTGGTGCTCTGCTGACTACCACTAACAACAACAGCAAGAACAACAGCCTGATACTGAATGAAATTGGCTGAATTTTAAAAAGGTTGTCGCTTTTACTACAACTTTTTTTGGATTTTTTTATTTGTTTGTTGTGGTTGTTGTTGTTGCTGCTGTCTGTATTCGTGTTATTGTTTTTATTGTAGTTGGAATGTTGTACTGTTTGTGTTTTTAATTTTTTTATTGTCTCTTCATTTAAGTTTTATTTTATCTGAGTGTGTGAACATGAAATGTTGATAGCCAATTGATTGTGGTCATTTAATGAAAAGAACTTACCTTTAAATTGTCTTTGGATGGTACATGGACACATCTGAAAAAGGAAAAAATCAGTAAAAGTTTTTAAAATTGCTTAATTTTGGAAAACATTGAGTAGAGGGTTTATTTGAACTTAAATGAAATATACAGCCATGTCACAGAGTACAATTCCGTTCGGAAACGGAATTCATTCCGTATTTTGGTGCTTCAGAAAATGACAAAAAAATGTTTCGGAATGAAACCATTTTTGTTTTCATGAACGGTATGGGAGTTGTCTGTATCTGAAAGGCCATAAAACTATCAAAATACACTTTCCATCAACAAACAAATATGTTTTATTCAATTCCGAACGGAATTGTACTCTGTGACATGGCCCATAAAATTATTTAGATAATGAATGTCAATTATTATTTAAGATCTTCTTTTATATGAAAAATGAAATTTTTATATTATTTTTTTTTTTTTTTTTTTTATTTGAACAATTTTGTAATAATAAAACCCTTCATGGCCAAACCATAATATTACAATAGATAATTTTTAAAGTTTAATATGGAACCCTATATTAATAATCTAAAAATATTTTTAACTTATATAATATGGCATCAACTTACAACAATTTATAAAACAAATATAATTAGTAAATATAACGAACAATAAGATCACATTGTCAACGATTTTATTTAAATGGTATTGAAATACTCAATTAAAGCTTTCTGATAGCTATTAGGAGACAAACGATAATTCCTTTGTATATGAGGCAAATGATTCCACACTCTGGCAACCCTTACAAGGACCGACCTTTCAAAAAACGAGTTATAAATTCTGGGTATAAAAATTTGCATATTTCTTGAAGAATGCATAAATTCAAAGCGTTGAACTAAAAACGAAGGTGTTGAATTCTTTATAAGTTTGTAAAAGCTCATAAGAATTTTAATGATTAGAAAATCAGAAAAATTGCAACCCAAGAATTGGATTACATGGGCTGTAATATGATCCACTCTTCGAACATTACCGAAAGAGGTACAAGAATAAATTTCTAAACAATAAGATATCTGCAACATTAAAGTGCATGGGCCACTTTACGTCTTATCTGAAATGGTAAATATACATTAAGGGAGTATAAACGACGAAGAGTAAAATTAACACTAGAAATTACCTTTATCTTTACCTTTTGTTGGCATCTTTAGGAAATTTTAATTTTTCATTATTTTGAAAAAAAAAAGGACAAATAAAACTAAATATAAAATTATTTACTACACTGAGAGAATTTTGTTCACAGATCAAATAGATTTTGACATTAATCCAATGAACAATTACATTAAAAGTCAACCTATGTATGTAACTCTTCATTGGATAAATGAAGGATGTTACATTAGCCCCCCGTTAATAAAATATTTCATAAAATCAATGAAAATTTTGCATTATTTTAATGTCAACACTTAAAGAATTTTTATACCCACACCACAATAGTGGAAAGGGTATTATGCATTTGTGCTGATGTGTGCAACGCCTTAAAATACCTTAAAGTATACCGATAGACTCAGAATCACTTTCTAAGACGAACTAACGATGTCCGTCCGGCTGGCTGGCAGGCTGGCTGGCTAGCTGGCTGTCCATGTAACCTTGTGCGCAAAGTACAGGTCACAATTTTGGAGATAATTTAATAAAATTTGGGACATTAGTTTTTGTTGGCACAAAGACGTAGCCTATTGAAAATGGGCCAAATCGTAGGACCACGAGGGAAGATAGGGGGAAATTTCTTCCTCTCAGAAACTATCACACCGATTTGAATAAAACATATTTAGAACCATATATTTATGGACACAAAAGTGATGAATTTTTTAAAAATAGGAAAACGAGGGGAGATAGGGGCAATATATGACTCTCAACCCGATTTTAATGAAATTTAAAAAGTTGATAGATCCATATCTATATGGACACATAAGATATACAGTTTTTCAAAATTAGGACCACAGGGGGAGTAGGGGGCAATTTCTGCCTCTCACAAAATTTTCAAACCGATTTTAATGATAAATCCATATTTATATTAACATATAAGCATGATGTGTTTTTTAATACTGTGGTGTAGGGTATCATATGGTCGGGCTTGACCGACTATACTTTCTTACTTGTTTTTTATTATTTTAATATGAATGCATATTGTACATCATGTATATATATATATATATTATATAATGTATATTTTAATGAAATTTTTAATTTATTTTATCCATTTTTTAATGTGCGTTTTGAGTTGTTGTGATTTTTATACCCTTCACGGAAGGTAAGAGGGTATATATAACTTTGTCATTCCGTTTGTATGTTCCACAATATTGATCCTACACCCTATAAAGTATATATATTCTGGATCCTTATGAAAAGCAAAGTTCAAATCCGGTTGTCCGTCTGTCCGTCTGTCAGTCTGTCCGTGTGTATGTTGAAATGGGTTTTCCGAAAACCCCAGAATTGATGTGGACTAGGTTGATGTATATTTATGTCACATATACTCCGTTTAAGTTTGCTATTGAAATTCAGCCCGATCGGTCCAAAAATGACGGAGATATGAGCAAAACACCACGACTACCTCTAAATTTTTCCAAAAATCCCTTGTTGTTGTTGTATTTTTTTTTATTTCTGTATATCTTGAGAACGGCAAGAGCCAAAGTTTCCAAATTAGGTACACACATTTACGTTGCCTATACACACCATCCTACAAAATGTGGACGGGGTTGGAGAAGTGGGCGTTGTACCTCCCGTACAAAAAAAATTAAAAATTTTATAAAAACCTAAATTTAAGGGCTGCCATATGTCCTATGGATATGACTTATATATCAAAATATCGATTTTTAGTAGAACATATTTTATAAAAAACTCGGGACAATCGGTTCAGATACAACAAAGTTATGACCAAAATTAATTTTTTTTTTTAAATACCCAACTTTCGGAAACCATAGATCTCCCCGAGTCCAAGCTTTATAACTAAAGTAAATGGTAAATTTCTTCTTCAACACGTCGGTTTATAAATCTGCCAAATCGGTTAAAAAATGGCAGAGTTATAACCGAAATACTGAATCCACAAAAATTACTCTTTTTATAATTAACTTTGTTAAAATATATATTTACAAGTTTATATAAATGTTTATATATAAATATAACTTAAGTAAATGTTAAAATTCTTCCTTAACACGTCGGTATATAAAACTATCAAATCGGTTAGACAGTGGGTAATTTATGAGCAAAATACTCCAAAAATGGGCTAAAAACATCAAAATTTTTATAAATACCTAAATTTTAGGGCTGCCATATGTCCTATGTATATGACTTATATACCAAAATGTCGGAAATTTGTATGAGTTATAACCGAAATGCTGGGGTCTAATCACCGCATACGATATCGAGCAAAATTCATCGAAATTATTTATTTTGGTATCTTGAAACTCGATATCGAATGAAATGTATTGAATTTGAAATAATAGCATTCGACATCGAGTAACTCGACATTACATTTATCGAGTTTTCATTCGATACGCCAGTGTCTATCGTATGCAAAAAAATTCAATAGTTTATTCGATACGATAGTATCGAATGCAGTGATTAAACCCCTGAGTTCCCGAAAATTACTCTTTTTATACCCTTCACCGAAGGTAAAAAGGTATATACAATATTGATCCTACACCCTATAAAGTATATATATTCTGGGCCCTTATGAAAAGCGAAGTTCAAAACCGGTTGTCTCTTATTTAAAAAAAAATATTTACCAGTTTTATTTAGTTTTTGTCTAGTTGCTCTGTATTCTGCTCGCATAATGGTGAAGGGTATAGAAGATTCGGCACAGCCGAATATAGCACTCTTACTTGTTTTATTAATTTAATTTCGTTATATTCTACTTTCATAAGCTTGCCATTAAGGTCTTTGTACTAAATTAATTTAAAAGCCCGCGAAGACCTTCATCTGCCTTCTTTCCATTTTTCTGGCTTGTACTACTGCGCAAATTTTGTGTATTTAAATTAACAATTAAAGAAAAAAGATTGTGAGAATTTTTTGCTATTGTTTTTTTCTTTTGCGTTGTTTGTTTTTGAGCATAAATATTTCTTACATTAAGCTTAAATCAGTATTTCGTTATCGTAATGAATTTTTTTTCATTAATGTTATGAAACATGAATTTACAATTTTTTCAGTGTGGAAATTTCATATCTACCGCTAAAAATTTATTTAAAAAACGTTTTTACAACAGTTATAGCAAGAACATTTTTTAGTTATTAGTATAATGAAGTTCAAGAATCTTATCTCGTTTTTATTGATTTAGAATTATCATGGAAAATATGAAGTTATAAAAGATTCCTTTTTTTCATTGATATATTATATTTAATAGTTAATTTTAATCTTAAAAAACCTATTGATATAATGTATAACAATAAGTTTAATTTTTTTTTTTTTGAAAGAGATATTAAGTTTTCATTAATTTAATGACAAATGTTAACGAAATTACGAAACTCAATTTCGTAGTGTTAAGGAAATTGTTGCATTACATTTGTAAAATTTCATTCTCGTAATGAAATTTTTCATTGAATCAATGAAAAATATTTAATGAAATTGATTCACTATGATTTATGAAGCATATTTCTTTCAGTTTATATATTGGAATTATTTTATATTCAATTAATGCGATGAACAGTGCAAATTTTAATATGCACAAAAAAAATTTTAGTTATGTTTAAAAAAATTTGCTGATAAGCAACGAAATAGGCTCGAAAACAATTTACTACATATTGTTATTTTGTTAAGCAAACTGTTAACTGACAATAAAGAAAGTTATTGCTTAAACTGTTTAAAGTTATACTTCGTTTATTAACTATAATTACACTGTGCTACATTTTTAAATTTGTAGAGTGCAAACTCTTTCTTGTGTAGAATTTCTGTCTCATCTTTTTACATAACTTCGATACGTTATAAAAATTATCCCAGAAATTGACAGGCATCCCAAGTGGCATGCTTAAACATAAGAGAGATTATTCCTGTTTTTTTTTTGCATTCAGCTAGACCTGCCTGGTCAGAGCACTGCAGAGATGTCAAATGCCAAGCATTTTCATGCTACGGCAAAATTGTTACCATAGTCATTCTTAAGCAATGTTATTCTTTTAGCCATTACTAAAATGTAAAAATGAATGTTTGTATTAAATTGTACCAACTAACTTTGTTGTTAAGAGATGCTGTAGTTGCTGCAGCAAAATTTGCTGCAGTACCAATCAGTTGTGCTTGTGTATGTGTTACAACGGCAGTCAAAGTCACCATTTGTTTGTAAAAGAAATAGTTAAATTCCCTACGCTTAATTTGCATGCCATGTAAGGGGCACAAAAGTGCTTGCTGCAATACACAGAAACATGCAGACACTTAATATTGAAATAAAAAAAAAACGTCTGTTACCACTTGCCTGATGTGTACGTGAGTCATTGAAGTTTAGTTAAAACGTACAAAGAAAGTACTACTAAAAAGAACTTGTAAATTTAAAGTAACAATGTTACTTCATTTTATTACTTGCAGCAACTAAAAAGACACCATAGGCTCTGCAAATAATGAAAAGGAAAAAAAAGAGGCGTGGCATAAAAGAAAAGTACTTATTAAATTTTTTTAAAGATTTTTTAACATTAAAATTATTTCAATTTATTCACTCTATCAAATAGCTAAAAATTTTATATCACCTAAAATTTTATCCACATTAAATATTACCCCACATCCCTGTTTTATATTATCAACTAAACAACACATTCTTAACACTAGAATATCACAAACTAAGCTACTAACAAAAATCATAAAAAGGAGTTAATTCTGCCTTTAACCATAACTGCCAAGATAACGATCATTACTTCCAACTATCCACAAAGTTAGCAGCTTTCTTTAAAGAAACATTGTCTTTAAAATATTGACGTTATGTTTTTATCATTTTTTTTTTTTTTTTGTTCGTACAAGCAAATATTTGTCGAGAGTATGTCTACCAATAATACTGAGACAGAAATTAAACTTTGTTTAATTTTGAAGCAAAGTTTTAGGAAAATTTGTATTCATAAACAGAGGAAACGTTAAACAGTCTGCGTTCACAACTACAAACTTACCGAGGAAAATAGTTTCCACTTCCCTTGCCAAAGTAACTGTGCATAAATAAATATTTTAATAAAACTAAAATAGTTGTGAAATTTAAAAACTTCCCTTAAACATTAACTATATGGAGCGTTCCATGAAAGAAGGGGAATCTGAAAAATTTTACTAACATTAATTATTTATATACTTGTTCATCTATTTCTATTTTAAAGCAATAACAAGTAGCTTTTATATCATTTTTCAAAGTTACAAGGGTTTATCTTCGGCTTAATATGCAAACCTCTTAAATCCACTTATTTAGGTTAATTGAAATTTTGATGCAGTGTGGTAGAGAAAGATACGCCTGGTCGACTACCACGTAGTTTTTCTTCAAGTTAAATCTTGAAGTGTATAAAACCAACTATATTTTTAGTTTTCTTTTCAAGCAGCAGATAGAAAATATAAAAAGGTTTTTTTTCTCCTGTAAAATGTGTTAAAACGGATATAGCAGGTTTGCATATTAAGCCGACAATATGTAAGTTTGATATTCCGTTTGTAATTTCTTCAATATTGATCTTAGACCATATAAAGTAAATATATTCTGGGTCCTTATGAGGAGCGACGTTGATTAAACGGTGTCTATCTGAACGAACATATGTAACATTTAGTTCGAAACTGTTTGTTATTGAAATTTAGTCTGATCGATCCAAAAAAAACACGAATACTTCTACTTTTACCTAAAAATACCACCCCTACTGGTGTGGAATGAAGGTATGCTTAGTTTGTCATTCCGTGTAAAACTTGTTAATTATATGTACATCTAAGACCCGAGAAAGTATACATATTCTGGCTCCTTAAGTAATTCTAAGTTGATTTAGCCATGTCCGTCTGTCTGTCCATATGCCTGTCCGTCTGCTGAAAACACGGTCACTTTCGAAAAACATAAAAAAATTAACAAACTTGCTGTCAAATTACTTCTAGTTATCCTAAGGAGTTTGGGATTGAAATCCAGCAATATAGGTTCAGTAGGATCAGAGATATGAATCAAAATGTGGAACCACCACCCTAAAAAATTGTTAATTTTGTTTCAAAAACTAACATAAAAGGTGGAATAATGCACGGAGTGATATAAGATTTTGCAAAAATTCGTTTTATTCGAACAGAAATGACACTGTGAAATTTAGTGAAGATCGGTCAATGATTAACCCTAGGCCCCATATTAACCCAACTACCAGAAAACCGTTTAGTACGCTTAAAACCGTAATTAATAATGCTAACATAATATAATTTGGTATGTTACAGTTTTATAGGACTAGCAAGGACACCTTGAAATTTCATGCAGATCAGTATATAATTTATCCTAGGCCCCATATAAACCCTACTCTCGGATTAAACAGTTATCCTAAAACCGTAATTAAAAATGCTAGAGAATAAAATTTAATACTTCACAGTTTTTTACGACTAGAAATCACACTAATAAATTTCGTGATAATCGGTCCATAATTTACTATATAAAGCCCACTTTAGTAAATTAATTAAATATGCCTACAACCGTTCAACTTAGCTTCATATGGCCAGAAAAAATTACATAAAATTTTGTGATATGGGCATTTCCCCAAAATGGTCTTCCAGTAGGAAAAAATAATATGTTGATAATCATTGTTTTTTATTGTTTACTATTATAAAAAAGGGTCTATGTTTTTATACAAGAATGATTTCAAATTGGGCTGGAAACTGGAACATTTTATATTATCTTTTTAAGTTACTTGTTGGAGGCACGCCAGCCTAGGGTAACTTTTAGTGACTTCCAAGGGGACTTTGAATAAAACACATGAGTTTCATACAAACTTAATTTATTCAACCAATGTATTTCTATTAAAATTCCTAAATAAATAACATTAATTAGGAAGTGAATAATTACAACATATATTAATGTTTATACATCCTTTTTGGTTTGGAAACCACTAAGAAAATGTAACAAATTTTTAAATTCAATATGTTATCTGGCCACTGCCAAATTTATGCTCTGGAACTTACTAATTAATAAAATGGCAGATCAATTTGGCTCCCAAATATGGCTTTTTTAGTACTACCTTTTTAGTTTCGTAACAAATTAAATATTCACAATCCGAAAAATATGAAAATTTCTATGTTTAAAATTAAGTGCTACCAGACGGATCATCTGAACTTAGGGTTTTTGGTAGTGGCGCTAACACTACTTCTTAAGACATTTTTATATAATTATTTTACATGCAAAAAATATGTAACGCTTGCACTCTTTCTTCATAAACTCTTCATTACAATCAAATTTTAAATTGCTAAAAAAAAAAGCATTTAACTTTCTGATTGTCGAAAAATAATCTAATATAGGTCTTAACCGCACCCAATTTTCCATCTTAATCTAACAGTTGTTTTGATAATTGACAATGTTGTATATTATGCAAACTGTTAGTTAGGCTTTTAAGCGTTTACAAAATAATCTCACAAGTCGGTAGAAAAATTCGAAAATTGTTTATGCACACTTGGGCAATAAATAAAATTTAATGAAAAAGTCGATTTAAATTTTTGTTTGTTAGGGCCTTTGGGGTTCCAGACTTATCTCTCCAAAGGGTAGACAATTATTAATGGCAGTCTTTACCGCAAAACTGGATACAGTATCCTCTGGCCACCCTACTTACTGGCCTACAGATTTGCAAAAAATCCCAGACTTAATAGACTTTGGAGTCACTAAAAACATAAAACGTGAGCAAATAACAGCTATTCCGTCTTTCGAATTATCTTCTGATCACTCCCCGGTTATAATAAACATAAACAACATTAATCAACTTCCCAATCCGAAATTTAATTTCCCAAATAAAAAGACAAATTGGCTCAAATATAAAAAGTATGTTAGCTCACATTTACCTCAAAATATTCCATTAAAAAATAATGATGAGATCGACTCAGCTGTAAATCAGTTTACTGAAATCTTGCAGTCTGCCGCCAAAATTGCTTCACCTGTTAAAGTGACGCGAAACAAGACTTCATCAAGTTATTATTTGAGAAACATCGATGACCTACTAAAACAAAAAATGGACATCCAGAGGCAGTGGCAAACCTATAGATCTCCCTCTTTAAAGCAACAACTGGCAACCTGTACAAAAGCTCTTCATGCGGCATTAAAAGAGTCACGAGAAGCATTTCTTAATATGCAACTATCAAATTTGAACCCAACCGATAGAACAAATTATAGCCTGTGGCGAACAACAAAACAATTAAAATGCCCCACAACATTAGAATCACCAATTCGACTACCAAACGGAAAATGGGCCAGAAGTAACCCAGAAAAAGCCGATGCATTTGCAAACCATCTCGAAAAAGTTTTCACGCCCAATGTTTCTTTTAGCACTGATTGTGAGTTACAATATCTATGCAATTATCCACTTAACCCAATTCATTTTAGACTCCCAGAATTAAAACTAACCATTAAAGAGCTAAATGTCAAAAAATCTGCCGGCCATGACAAAATTACTGCCAAAATGATCCAAGAACTGCCCGAATGTGCGTTAAAAGTACTTATGTACATATACAACGGTATTAATCGAAAAGGGCATTTCCCCACAACCTGGAAAAAATCATAAATAATTATGATTTCGAAACTTGGCAAAGACTTAACACAAACGAAATCATATAGACCAATAAGCTTGCTGTCAATATTATCAAAATTATTTGAAAAACTATTTTCTAAGCCTTATTATTCCTTATGCCAACGAACATCGTATTATTCCTCAGCACCAGTTTGGATTTCGCAAAAGTCACAACACAATATAACAAGTGCACCGAATTGTCACACTAATAAGAAAAACTTTCGAAGCAAAGCAATATTGTTCGGCTCTATTTATCGACATAGCTCAAGCCTTCGACAAAGGGTGGCACGAAGGGCTCATATCTAAAATCTCTTGCATTTGACCACCTAGTACACACTTACTTCTTAAAAACTACTTATCAAATTGGTCATTTACAATCAAAGTAAAAGATACGATATCCAGATCCTGTTCTGTTAAAGCTGGTGTACCCCTTATATGTCTTGTATACTGCAGATATGCCAACTCACGTAAAAACCCAAACATTTACATTTGCCGATGATACTGCCATCATAAGTACCCATTCTTGCCCAGTAGAAGCATCAAAGCTATTGCAAAATCACATTAACGAACTTCAAATCTGGCTTGACAAATGGAAAATTAATGTTAATCCCGTTAAATGTGCCCACATTACATTTACCCTCAGAAAACATGATTGCACCCCAATTAAAATTAACAACGTATAAATTCCTCAACAGAATCATGTTAAATACCTAGGAATACACCTAGATCGGCGACTCACGTGGAACAGACACATTGAGTCAAAAACAACTCAAATCAAATTGAAGACCGTTCAACTAATGTGGCTCTTAAACTCTAGATCCACTCTTAGTTTGGAATATAAAGTTCTTATATACAACACAATAATAAAACCAATTTGGTCCTATGGAATCCAACTCTGGGAAACAGCATGCGCTACAAACATTGAAAAACTACAAAGAAGACAATCGAAGATTTTGAGAATAATTACTGGAGCTCCCTGGTACGTAAAGAATGCTAACCTTCACAAGGACTTAAGTATTTCTACCGTCATCACAGTAGCTCGGGAGAGCTGTATTAAATATGTTAATAAGCTGTTAGTGCATCCAAATTACTTAGCTCAAAGCTTACTTTCTAGCGATGTACATAGGCGTCTAAAAAGAAAAGACACGCTAGATCTGGCAACACTATAATAAACAATGCATTACCTCCTCTCACATCTTATTGGTAACTTGCATTGGCACGTTACCTCATAGAATAATTTAGAATTTTAAGATTTGAAAAACTTATTGTCAATTTCAGTTTTTTATGTAATAGGTAAAACCATCTTGATTTTCAGTACACAACAGCCAACAAAATTTGGGCGAGATTTGACAAGATTTATTTTTATCTTGAGAACGGAAGGAGCAAAAGTTTACACATATTCGACCCTTTTCGTCGAATATGTGTAAACTTTAATAATCTGTACAGTATTATTGATATAACTTTGGATATTAATACTATCAAACAGAATTTAATTTTATATTTAACCCTTGTGTTAATACTCGGGTACCATGGTACCCACCTACGTATATTAACATGAAAAAAATGTATTAAGAATTAACATTTTTAATCGAGCTTCTGGATCGTCGTTATTAACTTAAAAGAAAGCAAATTCAGATTCTAGATTTATTTTTTTGCTCCTTTAATACTTAAGAAAATTTGCTTAAACTTTTACCACAATATGCGCACCCGGGTACTCCGGTACCCAATACAATACAATACAATTTATGAGATAACAAAAACACGTTTGAATTGCTCAAAAAATTCAAAAAACTAATTTCTGTATCACACAATTACATAAGTTTAGTTTCCAAAGCGTTAGTACTATAATACGGGGAAGTCTCATTTACATATCATGTATGACCAAAAATGTTCAACAGTTATAACAAAAAATACTGTCCTGTATAAAAAATTTAAAATTTTAGCCGTTATGCAATACAAAGTTAAAAAATCATATTTTAACATAAATATAATTTAATACGCTTTTAAAAATTTAATTTTATTTCATAAAAATATGGATTATTAATACATTATAGTATATGGGCACCCGGGTAAAAATTGTGTTATATTTTTTAATTTTTGTCTGAAAGGAGTTAATCCATAGACTAAATAAATAAGTAAATAAATAAAAAGGTACATACAAGTTAAACAAGGAGAGATCTTTGTTATAAAAAAGTACCCCCTTGAGCGGCCTGACCGGATGTGTACTCACACGTCAAAAAATAAAAAGATGGTTTAAAGTTAATTAAAGTACTTTATTAATCCACAGCTAGAATCGAATTAAAACTCGTTCCTAACTTAATTTATTATTACACTTTTATTTCTGTGGGAAAATGCTTATTAGTGCAAGTCGCATTGCAATACGCGCAGACTTTAATTATGCTGAGTTGCAATGTGATTTCACAACAATTATTATTGAACTTAAATTAGGTGTTAGTAAAAGCGGATCATGTTACAATACACGCAGGCATAAAAAATGATGAGTTGCAGTATGGTTTCGCATCAAGTGTTCTTAGCCCATTAACTAAGGTGTTAACTTACTTCTTGGTTCTCAAGTCAAAACATCCGAAAAAATTTAGAAAAAGTTGATTTTTTTTATCTAAGAAACGGTAGTTTTATAACTTTCTGTTATTATCGCACCATGGTGAAGGGAATATAAGATTCGCCATAGCCGAATAAACCATTTTTGCGATATCGCTTTCACTATAGTTTATCAAATGGAAACCAAGTTTCTCATTTAGTTTTCAAAAACCCGTGTGATTTGGAAATCCTTAGAATTATTGATGTCTGCATCACCACTAGATAAAACCAAAGTTATAACTGGAATTTTAAATCTAAACTTTATTAAAACCAAGTAGTGGATACAAAATTGTATTCAACCATTGAATCTTCTTGTTTATTTTATAGAAATAAATTCAGCTTTGTCCCGTACGTGACGAAATACAAAAACGCATTTTGTTATAAAAATGTGTCTTAGAAAATTTATTTTGCACCAGCAGCAAACCTTGTCCTTTGTTATAATTTACTAGCGTAATAGTTTCGCTGGAATATTCATTCAACCTTAACAATTTCAATTGTTGGTTTCCTGGAACTGACTCACACGTGACGGAATATGTTTACATTTTTTTCTTAAAAACTAAAAAGTTATTTAAAAATTTTCTATAAAGGCTAGTCTGTTTAAATAATAGAATAGAGATTAGGTTTCTGCTTTATCACAGGGTGGCTCAAACTGACCGGGAGGGTTTGAGTTCATTATAACTTTTTATTTAAAACATAATTATTACATTTAAATTTATAAATAAGGTATTTAATTGAAAATATTCTTAATTTATCAAAGTTATTTTCGGGAATACAAAGTTTATTATTAATACGATTTCCGTATGACGTGCTAAATTCCCAGTTTTTCATATTTGATAAATACACTGAAATTTATTATGGAGGTAAAGCTAGCTTCTATGCGCTTTTCACTGGTTGCTTAGACCAGCTCATCAGCAGCCGTATTCCGTAATTCGCTAAAACTAAATCTCTATCGCTAAAAATCTATAAAGTTGATTTTGCAATTTTTGGCTACAAATGTTATTTAATAACATGCATTGCTAAATTTGGCAATGCAATACAAATTTAATTTGCCGTAATTTTAGCTTTTAGTGTCATCGCTAAAAAATTTAAATTTGGCTTGCTTTAAGGAATTTTAGCGATCGAGATTTAGCTTTAGCTAAGCGAATTACAGAATACGGCAGCAGGAAACCTTTTCCAAAGATTTTAGAAAAGCCAAAAATATTAAACATATAAAACCCTAAAGCGAATAAGAATTATAAACACTCTTAGTCTTACTTGTAACAATATCAAAGCTTAAACAAAACACCAACAATAAACAGTGAGTTTATCTTTTCTTACATCCCCCTACAATTGGTTGGGTTCTTTCCGATTGGAATTGTAGTTGTAAGTGGGTAAAAAGAAAAAACAAAATTAAAAAACAAACCGCTTCATTCTATTGTCTTCGTAAGAAAGCAAAAAAACCAATTTGCCAATTCAGTTTTATGCACGGGCACATGCAATTATATTATCGAAGTTATTTTTCGGGAATACAAAGTTTATTATTAATACGATTTCCGTATGACGTGCTAAATTCCCAGTTTTTCATATTTAATAAATACACTAAAATTTATTATTGAGGGAAAGCTAGCTTCTATGCGCTTTTCACTGGTTGCTTAGACCAGCTCATCAGGAAACCTTTTCCAAAGATTTTAGAAAAGCCAAAAATATTAAACATATAAAACCCTAAAGCGAATAAGAATTATAAACACTCTAAGTCTTACTTATAACAATATCAAAGCTTAATCAAAACACCAACAATAAACAGTGAGTTTATCTTTTCTTACATCCCCCTACAATTGGTTGGGTTCTTTCCGATTCGAATTGTAGTTGTAAGTGGGTTAAAAGAAAAATCAAAATTAAAAAACAAACCGCTTCATTCTATTGTCTTCGTAAGAAATCAACGAAAAAAAACCAATTTGCCAATTCAGTTTTATGCACGGGCACATGCAATTAAATTATCGAAGTTATTTTCGGGAATAAAAAATTTATTATTAATACGATTTCCGTATGACGTGCTAAATTCCCAGTTTTTCATATTTGATAAATACACTGAAATAGTTTTCCATCAACAATAAATTTCAGTGTATTTATCAAATATGAAAAACTGGGAATTTAGCACGTCATACGGAAATCGTATTAATAATATTCTTTATTTAATTATGAAAAATTATATCGCGCAAGTGTTGGCCATTGTATGCGTCGAGCATCCGTGCTCTCTTAAACATTTTTTCCATAACTTTTTGCAACATTTCGAGTGTAATTATTTTTGTTCGATTGTTAGTTATTCCTTCTTAACTACCCAAGTCATCTTCACAAAATAATAAAAAAAAACAAAGAAAGAATAAAAATTAAACAAGTTAGAAGGAATTCATGTCCCTTTGGTCATTTTGGGCCACCCTGTATAAGCGCAAGAAATAGTTGAATTTGTCTATACGTGACAGTTGAACGTTCCATATGTTAAAAAGGTGTGCATGGGCAAGTTTTACTGAACGCAAATATAAAGAAATGTGCATATTAATTGTTTGATTCATAAAATTTTAGATGCAAATCTTAAACCCATAAATAAGGTACAAATAATAAAATACCAAACAAAATATATGAAGGGCTTATTGCGATAATATTATAAGCCATCCGAATACAAAGATGTTCAATCTTTAAAGCAGTTATCTGAGAAGAATTCTTTTCTATCAGAGTTAAACAGCCGTCGGGGCTTTGTTGTTTCGTTAAATGGTAAAATTCAAATCGCATTTCTTTAAATTTTTACCAATAATATTAAAATATACTAAATTTAAAAATTAACTTTGAGTTCATTAAACAATCTTGACTGTAAAAACAACAACGCAGTTAGTTGACAATCACCTTTTTTCCATTTAACGTCGCAGTCATCGTCATCAATTTAATATCAATTTTTATCGACTACGTCATCAATTAAATACAAAACTTGTGTTCTATAACAGCAATGTAACGATGTCGTTTGTTTTAAGTTTTTTAAAGCACATCTCTAATAATTTGTGCTCTCAAAAAGGATAGCTTGATTTATTCTAAAAAATGCACCCTTACTAATGTCATAAGGCATTACGATTGTTGCCCCGTACAAATCGAGAGTGTTGATAGTGCTCTGTAAAATACAGACTTCAGTTTATATATGGGACTATCTTTATAACGGCGACGATTGCCGAAAAGTGCAACAAAAAGTTACGCGAAAATTGCAAACATTCGGAAAATTTGCAAAAATTGCTAAAATACGCGTATATTCTTAATATTTCAAACAAGCCATAAAATTTATTAATAGTCCCTTAAACTATAAGGAATATCAAAAATTCCATAATAATGCCTAAATTATCGGAAATTCGCATAATTTTGCTAATTGCGGTATGATAGCAAAATTTAATATTTATCAAAAATCGTTAAAGCTGTAAAGAATCAAAAAGCTTACAGGAAAAATAAGTTTCTATCGCAAATATGGCTTAAATTCACGAATTTCCGCTAATTAAGCCATTATAATGGAATTATTGCTATTCTTTATAGTTTAAGGGACTTTAAATCAATTTTATGGCTTGATTTAAATATATAAAATTTTCGCGAATGTTCGATATTTTTGCAAATTTTTTAAATTATCGCGTAGTTTTGTTGCTCTTTTTCCATTTTTTAATTCAACATTATTATTATGGAAAAATTAAAAACAAATAAAACTGTTCGGACACCAATAAGACTAACGACAAAATCAGAGTCAATTTATATCGATGTCGACGTTAACGTTGCGTACGATATACCAAAAATACATCAACGCTTATCGATTAAACTTGGTATTGGCAATGGGCATACCGATTTTAAACAATCATCACAAAACGATATCGTTTCGTATTGATGGTGCTAAATGGAATAATTTCTTTACAATTGTAACCCGGACTAACCGCAGTTTTCCTATTTACGGAACTCTGTAATGGGAAAAAATTATAAAAGTTTTCTAAAAGTTATAAACAAGTTAACATATATTAAGAAATGTGAAAGGTGTTTTTTAGGCCAATAAAAATTACGCAAGGGTTAGCTGTAAAACAAACTGTATTACAGCGCTCACTTTTTGACATTTTTGATAAGAATACTCTATGAAATCATCATGAATGGAAAAACTAGTCATCGATATTTTATTGCAAAATTGTGTGGGCGATGCAGCTCATATTGCGCTTAACGGGCTTGCTAATGAACAAAATTGCCGCGACCAATTAAGATCCTTAATCCCTTGATACCGTGATCAATAATTATTTATTTGAAAACATGGATGACATAGATCCGGACTAGATGTGGTTTTAACAAGATAGTGTCACTACGTGCCATACGACGACCGTAGCCATTGACTTATTGATATCAAAATTTGGCAGTAGGTTATCAACTTGTTTATGCTGATAAAAAGGAACCTAATATTTTTCCTATTATTTGTAACATACGACCAGCCAGACTCGAAAAGAACAGCCGCAGTCCGAAATCTTTTTTAAATGCTAATGCTATGACTTAAAATTTCAAATAATATTTAGCTATTTTTTTACAATTTTGTTGAAAGCTTTTAACAAATTAAAATTAACCTACAGATTTTTTATAAAAAAATGTCTTAAATTATGACTTGGTGCAAGCTTTTTATGCATTTTAATAATTTTTTACAGTCGTGCAAAAATATGAAAATAAATTTGAAATTCATATACACAGAAAAAATTATTGCCGAATTATTTTCAAACAAACGCTTGTTTGAAAATTTTTTTGATTTCTACAAATTTTTTTACTGATTCAATCAATATTTTTGTTTGATTTTTATTTAACCAACAAAAATGTGGACAACTCTTCAAAAATTTAATAAACGCGCTATTGGTTTGAAGTTTTCATAATTTTGTATGTAATATTTAACGCTCTTTAATGTTGTCGTCTTTTTGCATTTTTTTATTGATTGTAAGCAACACTTCTTTATGATAAATATAAGAACTACAACAAAAAACACATGCAGTCTATTTTTGAACGCTTTAAAAAAGTACAGCAATAAGAAAAATGATAAAATAGCGTGACGAGGTTTGTAGTAAAAAAAACAACAAAAACAATACCAGGTAAAAAAAACTTTTTTTTTTTAAAACAACAGAACAAACACATTATCAGAAACAAAATACATTTTTGGTTGGTTTCAAAGTTGGTAAAAAAAAAACAAAATCCCGTATTCAATTTTTTCAAACAGTTTGTTTAAATACATCAAATACAAAAATAGAATGATGGCGGAAAACATATCGAGTCGGTCTGCCGACTCATTAGCAAAGGAAAGGATGAAGCAAAAGTGTGTGATGAAGAAAAACACTGTGAGTATAAATATGACTTCGTTCAAAAATTATTCCAACAAAAAAATATGTCTCAAAGCCATCCGGCCGCTCTGCTCTGCTTCATCTTCGCCAACAGTGCTTGCTTGTGTGCGCGTCATTGCTTGTGCTTGTTTGCTTGTTTGATTCAGCAAAATTATTTGTTTGAAATTTATATGAATTTCAGTAAACTTTTTGTTTGATTCTGTAAAATTATTTGTTTGAAAAAATCGGCGTTTTTTTCAATAAACAAAATGCAAATAAATTGTTTGAATATGCGAATTTGTTTGTAGGACCGATTTTAGACAAAAAATTGTTTGATTCTTCAAATTTTTTGTTTGAATTGGAAAAATAATTTTTTCTGTGTAGAATAGAATTCCGGAAAAGTTAAGAAAGCGCTTGTGAGCTTTTTTAAATTTCTCTAAAAATAGTATTTGGGTCACTTGCTTGTCTTTTTCCGTAAGTTGTTTTCTAAATGTGTGATGATTTTTTTGACTGAAATTTTAAAAAATTTGCAATTTATCGGCCATTTAGTTTTTTTCACTATACATTCTATCTAATTTCTACTATCGTAGCTCCACTGTAAAGCAACTTCTATTGAACATCAAGCAGACAAAACTTTCTAAAATCTTCTTCCCCGCTATTCGCCTCTCAACTAAAACCATTCCTTTATTTCCTTATTATTAACCAGCCCAGTGCCTATCTTACTTTAGGAAGTGATTCCCGTTTTGTAAGACTGTTCGCCAAGATCTTTAGGTGATTCCACATTAACAAACTTCTTCGAGAGTGCAGCATAAATAGTGAGGTGTCATTTAGACCGGGCCGGGGAAACTAAAGTGTATTTAAATTGTTCTAAAACTGCAAATGAAAACTAAACAGGTATGGGTCTGAGCGGGTGAAGCAGAATCTTTCAGTTGCTATTTTTTTTTTAATTTTTTTATCTTGAATATTAAGATAAGGACAAGTAGTGCCTGTACCAGGCATATGATTCAAATTAGAAAAATGTAAATACTGGAGCCGGCATTCAAGGTCCAGGTTTCTAAAGGGGCCTGCATATTTGTAAACAGCCAACGAACGTCATTACCATATATGCTGTGGAATTCCTCAGGAGAAGGGTATAGCTCATAATATCAAATAGCTAGGCCGATTTAAGGGCGCTATCTTCTTTGGAGGTGAATGCCAGGCAAGTTTTGGACTGTATAAAATCTTTTACATCGCCTTTCCTTTCTCCGTCATTCCAGTCGGTCAAATAAGGGAGAAGATACGTTTTTGGTCCGAATGTGAGTTCATTCACACATTTTTGGGTTAAAACAGTAAAAAAGATATGAGACTCTGACCCGTGTGAGGAGCAAAGAAGGAATTTCGGACACTAACTAGCCTATTCACTGGGCACTGTGGTCTAAGATACCACCATGCAATACTGGGTAATGTTACTAACAGGATGTGCAGATTTCATGAGGTTGACGATAAATCGTCTAAACATCGGTTATGCCTGTCTTGGACATTCTCGGGCGGATTTTTTTTTTGGTGGTGGGTGGGGGCGGGGGTCAACTGATGAAGTCAACTGAGATTTATAATCTTTCACCAAGCAAGGTGATTGGCAACTGATGAACCCAACTGAGATTTATGATCTTTCACCAGGCAGGGTGATTAGCTTCATTGGTAGTTTGAACCCATCATGTTGATATCTACAGGCTGTACAAAAGATTTTATGGTTCGCGGGGTTATTGTATCTTTAATATCAACATATTTATTTATTGTCAGGGTTATAAACTTTAGTTTCATTTTGAGAGGGATATTTTGGAAAATTTTAAGTATTTTCCTCTTTAGGTGGATCAATCGCACCACCATCATACAAAAGCAAAGAAGTCTCAAAACAATTTTATAAGCAAATTGTCAACAACATATGGGAACATGTGTTGTTTTGGACTCTCCCATATTTCCACGTCAATAAACTTTAATCACTTTAAAACAAAAATTCGTCTTTTTAACGAAGCATAAAATCGAAAAAAATCGGATTCGTTGACGAATTGAGTTTTATGATCGAAAATGAAATATATTCACTTTTATGGTACCTTCATAAAGTCTCTAAGTTTTAAAAACAAAATTAATTTTTTTCTCATATTTAGCCTATTGTCTGGCCAACTGTCTGTCTGTCCGTCCGTTTTTGTCATCAACAATGAAAAAACAATTTATCAAATTGCGTTTATACATCTAAACAAACAGACGAACAACAAATACAACAGAAGTGGAACAAAAACTTTATTCGAATTTGAATTTATCTGCAACATGTTGTGGCGTCTCCGGTTAATGTTGTTACCGCCATTACATGTACCTAGCAAATTCTAACACAAACAAAAAAATAAAAGTTATCTTTAGTTTGTATTGCAGTTGTTGGGCTGTCTACTACATTTTTTCAATTCTGTTATTTTGTTTTTTTTTTTCTTTTCTTTAGTTTAGTCAAATAATTTTCTTCCTTTTGGTTTTTTCTCTTTGCATTTTATTTTTATCCGGCAATTTGAATATTCGTTGCTGTTGTATATGTGTGTATGTAAGAATATCCTGCGTGTATTGTTTGCTGCAACAATGTGTGTGCATAAGTGTATGTGCATGAGCATCATATTGTGCACTTGAATGGTTACGCAGTTTTGTGAGAATGAATATTGAGCTAAAAAAATACACTACACAAATGCGCTGTTGTATAAATGTATTTGTATATGTGTTTTCTATTATTGTTTTTTTTTCTGAATATGTAGTTTTGTAAAAGTTGGTTTAGTGTCTGATGTTGCACAGGAATTTCTTTTTTTTTTAATGCTACAGACAGAAACATAGGCCAAATTCTAATAAAAAAAATATTGGCAAGAACATGATAATCGGTTTACTAAACAAGAAGTTTTAGGCAATAAATGTTGCATTATTAATTAAAACTAATGTACCAAGTTTATGATAAAAAATTTCTAAGCATAATTTCGAAAACAGGTAGGAAAACATTAACTAGACTGTGGCTTTTAGCGGAAACTATTTTAAGTTTTTATATCCCATAAGACTTTCTAAACAAATTTGTTGCCAATAAATTTTCTAAACTATAATTTGTCCTTTTAAAGAAAACATTGAAAATTGTTCAAGATTTTCTAATTGTTAGTAACCGATTATTCTTGCCATTCAAAATAATAAATTTTTTGCCATTTGATCGCAAAATACTATAAAAAAGTTTAAGCGTTCCTGTTATTTTTTGCTTACAATGCAGCAATTCAGCCATATTTCTTCTACAGCAAAAAATTTAAAAAAAAATAAATTTTTCATTCGCAAAATCATAAAAATAAACAATGAATATAGACTTGCAAAAGCCGAAAGCATTTTATTTGTAAAATAACTGAAGACACATGGAATATAAAAAGTATACAACACAACAATGACAGGAAGAAAAAAAGCTACAACTCCATATGATGATGCTGATGAAGTTGAAGCAGCAACATTTCTCTGCTTTTTTAACTAAATATTTGCGTGGCAAAAATGTTAAAACAATTTTCAGTAGAAAAAAATCCCAAAGTTATTTCTGAAGTACTGCGTAGTTAGAAGAAACATTTATAAGGGCTTGCAGGAAGTGCAGAGAAATTAGTTTAAAAATTTAAATTTCTGCATTTTCAAGCAGTGTTCGAAAATAAAAAGAACATTTTTTAGCATAGGGTGCACACTCCTGGGGCCTAATTCTGGCAGTCGTGATCGAGTAATTTCTCGCTTCGAAGGCAATTTTATTTGAGTCGATACCGAACGAATCGAAATCATTTTTTCAGTATTGTGAAACTCAAATGAATGCTTTACAATACTGAAAAAATAATTCCGATTCGTTCAGTATTGACTGAAATATTTAGATATTAAATTGCTTTCGAATCGAGAAGCTAATCGATCACGATTGCCATAATCAGGCCCCTGGTAACGGTATCTATTTTTTCAGTGTTTGTGGATTGGTACATAACCCTTAATACTGCTAATAACTATGTTCATGAAAGGAACGTACATTATATAGTGTTCTGACTTTCGTTATAAAACAAAACAGCTGTAGTGGTTCTGTAGGCAAAATAATACTTTAAAGTTCTGTAGAGTTTTTTTTTTTACATTGATGAAGAAATAAGCAAACAAAAAGTTTTAGCAACACTATTACTAGTATTGGTGATGTTGAAATTTGCATGACACTAGTAGCCTGTGTGTCCATTATGTAGATATTTAGTTTTTGGAAAAATTTGGTGTTGGTGTTGCCTTTACCAGCCAAAATAGCGCTGAGCACAACTTAAACGAACAAACATTAATGTGCTGAACCGAACTCAATGAAGTTTGGGCTCTTTTACGAAAAAGAGAACGCAATGAAATGTTCTCATCTTTATGTTGAGTTTGATTAATACAGCATTTTTATTGTATACGAAGATCACACACAGAGAAACAATTTTTTAAAATATCTCTAACACAAACACTATTAGCGTTTATATTTTCAGAACGCTTAAGTACAATATATAATGTTTATTTTCGCACATTGGTTTAAAGTAACAGATTAGTAATTTATAAAAAAGTTAAAAGTTAAAAGTTAAAAGTTATTATTATAAAGTTATTTTTGAATTTTCAAAGAAAATTTCCACTTACTCAAAAAGGTAAACCATAAATTTAGTTTAAGAACTTCTATTGACAACATTGGTCTGCATCAAAAATCGCCTTTAAAAGAATATATGCAATATAAAGATTTTCAAGTTCAAATCTGCTTTCAGTTTTTTTTCCATCAGGGATCAGTTTATTTTTGATAGGCTTTACTAACATTTCGCCCGAAATAAGGCGGTTTCATATATGAAAATACATATCGTCATAACCTAAGAACTATTTGTCCAGGTGATTTGCAAAAAAAAAAATACTTTAAGTCATCTTAACAATAATTTTTGTATTATATTTTGAGCAGTTTTAGAGATATTCTAAAATTAGTGGCGGTAAAATTTGTTAGCCTTCGCCTTAACAATAGCCACCCGGATGACCATTTCGGTATTAGTAAACGATGTACTTTTTTGGTTAATGCAAAAATTCATTAAAAAGTAATAAGGTCAAAAATTTTACACTTTCATCGGGAATCCAGGTATGGAAATCTGCTGAAAAATGTTATCACGAGCTTTTTATTTTATTTGTTTACGTAGACCTGCAGCCAAACAATAACAACTAATAATATGCAACAACTTATTTTTCAAGCAAAATCTTAAAAAACTAACAACTAAGCAGATACGAAAAATAATTGAATTTCTCGGGTAATCTCGACGCGACGGAAACAATGTGAAAATATTTGGATATTTACTCAACAATTTTGATAGATCGCTAATTGCACCTTCTTAATAAGACTTCCATTTTATAAATAAGCAAACAAATATATATAAATATAAAAAACTTCTCCTTAACAAACAAAAATGACGTAAGAGAGAAAAATTTAATGACATATTTAATCCCTATAATCAAATTGGCTTTTCCATTAGATGCATTAATATACTTTTATCGTATTTACACAATTAATACAAAATGCTTAAACACTCATACCAACAACAATAACTTGTTGAATTTTTTACAACAATTAAAATTATGTTTTATACTTAACCTGCAGGCAAAGTAACAAGCATGTGGTTAGAATTATACTAGTTGCTTTTGACTTCAGACTTGTTGCATAAATGTTTTTTTTACACATATTAAATTATCGATCTCAATATTGGACTGTTATTGACGCCGCACTAGTTCATTTATATGGAGTTATAAACTAGTAAAAACTAGTGGTTTTTCTAACAGTATAAATAAAACTAAAAAGTAAATCAACATGCTTACAATTCCCTTTATAATTTTCACATACTTTTTGCTTTATAAGCCATAATATTGGCAGTGAAACGTTTTCAGACATGATATCGCTCCTTTATTGCAATATAGTCATATCTCCAAAAACGAAAAATTTTAAGTTACTAAGGCAAAATTGTGCCATCATACCTTCTTTATATGTTGCAATAAAGGAGCGAGATGTATTATTTTGGAACAATTCTTAGCACTTACCCCCCGCTAGAGAGACTATTTTGTATTCTTCATCCAATATTTCTTATTGTTGCACTTTTTGACTCGTTAGAACTTGAATTATGACTTTGAAGTTTTAGATATTTATATTCTAAATAAGCTAATTGGGTCTAAACTTTTTCATTGTAAATTAAATGACTATTCCAAAACTTGACAGGTTAAAATCTGTCCGCAGGGTTAATATATGAACATATTCATACACAAACACATAAATTAGCATCCATTTGTTATTTACTTTATTTAAGTCTATTAAGCATCATTACTTAATTTATATATTTTTTTCAAAGTTGATTGCACGATTTAACACACAATTTATTTCCCTACTTTCTTTCTATATTATTTCAAAATGTGAGTTCGGCTACAATTTATCATGTAAATGTGTATGGATGCCAGACTTATTTGTTTTATCAGTGACTAATCAGTGCTTTGTATAAACTATTTGATTATTAACACAGGGATAAATACTTTTGTAAACATAGAGACAAAGCAATGTTCAGAGATATAGAGATAAAACAAAACATAGACATTGAAATGGTGACTGATAAATCCACAGACAGATGCACAGACAAAGAAACAAAAGCCAACATAGTTTAGCAAATAAATAAACGCTTTAAAAAAAGCCAGTTAAGACATTAAATATATTATGAGCAATTAATTGTCTTAATTGATTATAATCGCTTTTGATTGCATTTATTTGCACAAGAACAATAAAAATGTTTAATATAAAATAAATAACTAAAGGGGACGTAATACGTACAGTGGACAATTTTTCAGAAAAATTAATAATCATTTCAAAACGTTTTCACCGATTATCTTAAAATACAGCAAATAGATTTCAGAGTAGCATTTAATCTTATGTTCTGAAAATTGATCCGGCTTTTATGTTTTTTAATCATTCGATTTCTAAAACTATTTTATATGATTATGATTTAAAACCAAATCAAAAAATAAAGAAAAAGGAATGACGGTTTTTTTTAGCAAAATAAACGATTTTTTTTTAGAATTGTTACTTTAAATTCATATAACATTTTTTTTTTCAACAGACCTTTTTCATGATTCTTTCTGTAGAATATTTATGCACGCAGAGAAAAATATGGTTCGGCTTTCTTACGGCAATAACACTTTGCTTATTTTAGTTACTGTAAACATTCCAATGCTTATCGCAATTATAAATTTGAGTATTGCCCAATAGGATCAACATCGTTAAACAAAAAATGACAAACTTACACAAGATTATTTGATATATCCCAATTTTAGATTTTTACCATATCACAATAAACACATTAATTAAATACACACAGCAAAATGTTTAGTAACAAAAAAATATTGAAAAAAAGCCTAATGCTTTAAACACATTCGAGACAGCAAGCTACCGACTTCAATATGTCAAAAATAGAATACATGTGTGTATTTGGCAATGATTATTTTCACGACGACACGGCTACATGTGCTTATTTTGTCGTTGTAGTCAAATTAAACTACAAAACAGAAAAAGTGTTGCTAATAACAAAAAATATTTAAAGAATGAGTGCTTAAAAAATTTTTTTTTTTTTTGTTTGACAGAAAAGAATCGGCTTGAAACAAGAATATTAACTCGGCTTAACACCAAATTGATATTTTTATAATTTTTTAGTATTCTCGAAAGAAGTTCTATAGGAACATGTTATTCGCTCCAAAGCTCCTAGTTAAGGAGTTATAGGTCGTAAAAGTTGCAAAATACTTTATCCATATCTATTTAGGTAAAAAATTAATCTATAAAATTTGGGAATCATTAGAAAATGCTTCAAAATGTGTTTTACATGGCGTTTAAAGCATATCGATTTACTAATTAAGAGGTTATATTATATATTCATACTATATTGGCTTAATCTTTAAATTATGTCGATATTTATTTATTTAGATATTTGCTTAATAAACTTGTTACATAATTAAATATGTAACAATTACAAAAATTATTACCACATATATATTTTTACTCAAACTTATAAATAAATTGAGAAGTTTTCCAAAATAAAATTTTTTAGGCTTAATTAATATAAAATTCTATATGAGGGGCTTAAAGCGCAAGGGTTTCAAGTGACTTATGTTAAGTAATGAGACAAAAGCGGTTATTTCGCTTGTGCGAAGCACTTACCCCTTGTGCTTTAAGCCCCTCAGTTAAGTTCCTAAAAATATGGTTTATAAAACCTTGAAGTATTCCCTAAACATTGTCTTCTGAACTGTATTTTAAGAAAAATTTGTATGAAAATTATTGCTGCAGTTAATTTTGTGAAGCAATAACTTTTGACATAAATTACATCGTTTTATTTTTCTTTTGTGATGTTTTTTCTTGTCATTTATAAGAAAACTGTCACTTGTTGGTTTAATATTTGAAATAAAATTTGACATCGTTACCCAGTAAAAAAATTTGGGGTTTTTGAAGCACTTAAGAGAAAAAGCGCATAATCGAGCGCTTCAATAAAAGAGCTTTTATAAAGTAGTAAATGATATAGAGTAAAATATACAAAAAAAAAACTGCTATTTTAGTGCTGACAACGAAGAAGGTTCCAAACCGAAAAAAAATAAAAATATTCGAAAATGATTGGAAAAAGGCATTTAAACAAAAGTAAAAGCAAAACATTAATGCATATGCAAATATAGTAAGCCCCTAAAAAGCATTTTACGAGTGCTTTGTTTGCATGTTAAAAGAACGCTTATTGTCAGCAGAAAAAACTCCTCCAAACCAGGAACACCCCATACAAAAATCAGGCATCCCATCAGCATGTTTGAAGCGATTTGTGGTATGAATTCATATACAAAACCTGCTCCTTTTGGAGCACATTTTTTACTGGGTATTGTTGACAACATTTTTATTATTATTTTATGTTTGCTTATTAAACTTTTGAAATTCAAACTTTGCACAGCTGTTGTGCAGTAAAAAAGTATCAGCATCACAACTGCAACTGGTAACTTAGCATCCGCAACAACATTTTGCATCACTTAATAATTTAAATTAATAGTTTTCATGCATTAACGTACGTACCCAAAGTGTTCTGAAAATGTTACGACCTATACCACGCTCGTTGACGGACAAATGTTTTTATTTTTAATGCAGATTATATGTATTTCTTTATTTAATCTGCCGTTAAAATTATATTGTTTGTTACTTCCAAAAACAACAAAATTATAATATTTAATATGTTTTATAATAAATTCAATTGTTTTTACGTTATAAAATGTATAATAAATAAGTATTTATATATTTATAATCTTAAATTAAGTTTGTATAAAAGTCTGCAATTATGCATGTTTTTCATTTTATGAAATTAAAAAAAGTGATAGTGGCACCACTGAAATATAAACGCACAGAAAAAAAATAGCTGTTTATATTTTTTCAATTGTAGCTGCCGTCTTCAACATAATTCAGTAGCTGACTTCACGACTATAATTGCACCCAGCAGCATTTGTAGTCGTGTGTCCGTGTATCTTGATGTGGTGAATGTGTTTGATGCGTAAAACTGTTAAATTAAATTTTTACACCAATCTTGGTCTTGTAAGGCGCAAAATGTTCGTATTTAATTAAACTAATTCTGCATGCAATAAAACGTTACAATTTTTAATTGTTTGGTATAAAAAAAAAAATGGCTTAAAAAGAGCAAAATTGCAAAAAATCATAAAATGAAGTTTAAACTTTTGTCGCTATCACTTCTTGACAAATCTTTACTGGCAATCCATTGTTATTTTAGTAATTTTATTATCTTTCATTAATAATAAAAAGAAATAAGTAATCCGTTAAATATTTTTGAAGATATTTGCATATAAGTGACATCATCTTTTTCAAAAACACCGAGAACGGTTATTTGGAATATCTGACTTTATGTTCGGATTCAGCGGGCAATTTAAAAAAATTATTTTTTTAACATACATGTTAAATACATTTGGCCAAAAAGCCGTCACATAGTGTTACAGTGTTTTTCAAATGTATGTGTTTGTTTATATTTAGGATTCCTGAAGAAGCCATCCAAAGGATGGGGAAACATGGAAAAAAAGAAATAAGATTTATTAAAAATAACAACTGTGGCCTCTAGCTTATCAGTTAATATAGGATTGAAAACGTTATCAATATAAAACCGAAGATGTGAAAATGCCATGGTTGTCAATTTGATAACGCCCGGTTGCCATAATTGATAGCATACATACTCACTTTGTTGTCAAACTAACAATGTTCATGTTAAACTCATTGTCAGCAGTTGAGCACGATGCTTTCTGAATTGCAATTGACACTTTCTGAATTACAATTGACACTTTCTGAATTACAATTGACTAATCTGAATTACAATGGACGCTTTCTGAATTACAACTCGAAAATTTGTAGTAGATGTATTTATAAATTAAATTCCATTTTTAAAAGAATATTATGTGTAATTGTAGTGTTTACATCTCATTACAGATAATTTTAAACCAACTATTTGTTAAGTTTAAAAAATAGACGTTGAGGTCAAATGGTGTTGTGGTAGAAGCTAGGCGAAGATTCTGGAAGTTGCTAGAAATTTTGACTATGGTTTACATATGACGCAATCTCATGAGTAGATATCACAATATTAACCCTTATGTGAATGGCAAAAAATGGCATTGCAAGGTACCCGGGTACCTATATGGAAATAGTATTGGAAACTTAAATTTTTTGTCGAAAATATGTGCATGATCACGGAAAATAATCCTGAGACTTAAAATAGAAGTTCATTTTCAGTAAAATTTCAATATCTTGTTAACGCCCTTGGGTTATGCAACGTTTTATTGCTAAGATACGCAAGTTTAAAATTTAGCTTTAATATTTCTCTATTATTCTAAAATTTTAAATATTATTCCAGTGATTTTGCTAATTGCAAAGATACACAAGCTGGACTTTTTATGTTGAATAAAAACATTTGAGTAATTGCGTAAAGAATAATTAAACGCTTTTATGGGGATTCTTATTCACGCTGGCGTCCACAATTACACACATAACAGAGTTGTGGAAACCTACTCACTTGCCATTGTCTGCAGATTCAAAATGATGCTACAGTTCAAAAGTTTTGACAATGATGAAACCCGCATATACCGCACAAAACAGATAAAGCTATTTTTTTCGATATTATTTGCACAATGTTGAATAAGAATTTACGTCAGAGATATAAACCTTCTTTCGATTGCGATGCAATGAACTCTCACCCTTTGCATGGATAATTGTACACTACAACCAGCAAAAAGCCTAATATAGAATCTACTTTTGCTGCTAAACCTAAAGGTTTTACATTTTACAACAAAACCAAAGGAGGAGTTGACAATATGGGCAAACTATTAGGCGAATATTCCTGCAAACACAGAGCAAATCGATTTTATAATACTAAAGATGTAGCAGCATTAGCATCTTATATTATACGTATGGAAAACCATTCACAATTGCGTTCCAAAGACTGTCGTAGACAATTTTTGAAAGGAGTCAGCTTTGAAGTGTGTTAGTAAAATATTGAACAACGCATCATAAACCCAAAAGTTATCTCAGTCAAATTTGCAATACCGAGTTTTCTGGGGAAATATTTTAATGTATCCAAGTCAAAAATTTTCGGTTCACAAAATAAATAATAAAAGCGAACGTACTCCCGTAGTAGGGATTTGTCACGTGTGCTCTCAACTACGTATGAAGCAAATAAAACCAAGAAAAGCTTGCACTAAATATTCCAATCTAATTTGAGCATTCAATTCAACAAACTGTTCAACATGCACAAATTGTTTGCGAAGCTACCCAGCGGTAACAAGAATGAGTAAAGAGGCGTAATAGAAGGCCTTATTTAGCAGAGCAGTCAGAAGCCCTTCTCGCCGCATTCCATACTTATTTATTTTTTAGACAGGCTGTCATTGGGCAAAAGACCTTCCACACTTTCTTTAAAAACAACTTCGATCCCTTCCCAAAGAAGGGAGTAAGGAAGGTCACTAGAAATAAAAAGTAAATAAAACTGAACACCTTCCTTTCTTTGAGAAGGGAGTAGCGAATGTGTACTGAATATTTCAGAAGGTCTTTTAAAAAGAAGTTTATACCTTCTAGAAGGCATACTTCTGAAGGCAGGATATCATGCGAAGCGAATCTTTTAGAAAGGAGTATAGAGGCCTTCAAAAAGGCCTGCCACTGGCGGTCCTTTCAATATTTACCGCTGGGTATCAATGACAATTTATTTGAAGCTAAGTGTTCATTTCTTTTTATTTTTTATTATCTTTTTAATATGTACATATACATACAAAAATTTATTTTTTGTTTGTTTTTTACCAAATAAAATCTAAAATATTAGTTAAAACTTCCTTTAATTTTATTTTAGTAACACTTCACTAAAAATATACTGCAATAATCGTTTTTTGATACATAATGTATGAAGGTACCCGGGTACCTTGCCATACCGTTAAGGGTGTAAGATAAAAATTGGTACACCATGCCCTTCCAAAATGATTTTTTAGTTAAAAAATAATGATAAAATAAAATTTATTAATAGTTAGCAGTTGTGAAGAAGTTTCAGCTATTTCAGTTTCCTTCTATAAAAAAATTAATCTGAAAACGCCAAAGGTACCCGGGTACCTTGCCATTCACATAAGGGTTAAGCTGTGAATGGTTTTATAAATGCGCAAATAAATGTTGGCAAAGTGAATAAGTGTGTTGCATTGTTTTCATTTTAAAATTGCTAGAAAATAACACACCTTATTTCCCAGCAAAAATGTGCTCCAAACGGAGCAGGTTTTATGTATGAATTCATACCACAAATAATTCAAAACTGCTGATGGGATGCATGATTTTTGTATGGTGTGTTCCCGGTTTGGAGGACTATTTCCTGCTGACAATAAGCGCTTCTTTTAACATGCAAACAAAGCACTCCTAAAGTGCTTTTTAGGGGTTTACTATATTAACATGTTCATTAATGTTTTGCTTTTACTTTTGTTTAAATTGCTTTTTCCAATCATTTTCGCATATTTTTATTTTTTTCGTTTTGCAACCTACTTCGTTGTCAGCACTAAAATTGCACCTTTTGTGTATATTTTACTCTATATCAATTACTGTTTTATAAAAGCTCTTTTATTGAAGCGCTCGATTATGCGCTCTTTCTCTTCAGTGCTTCAAAAAACCCAAATTTTGTTTATTGGGTTTAAGCAAATAAGCCAACGTATTCTCTTAAGTTAGCATCGTAACCATATTGTAATATAAAGATTTTACTGTTTATAGTTGGTTTTTTGCTTTGATATTGTTACAAGTTGGACTTAGAGTGTTTATAATTCGTATACGCTTTATAGTTTTATTTGTATAGTATTTTTAGATTTTTTTAAATCTTTGGAAAAAGTTTTCCTTATGATCTGGCCTAAGCAACCAGTGAAATGCGCATAGAAACTATCTTTCCCTCAACAATACATTTCAGTGTATTTATCAAAAATAAAAATTTTGAATTTGGCACGTCATACAGAAATCTTATTAATAATAAAGATTTTATATTTACAACACATTATTTAAAAATTTCGAAAAAAGAACTATTATATTTTATTTGGTGTTAACTAACTCTTCCAGCCAGCTTTATAAGCATATTGCCTCAGAGATCCCTAATAATTAATAATAATTACTTTATTACACGGATACTACTCAAAAGTCTCTTTAAAATCAATTTTCTTGTCTTAATAAGCTTTTAACAGCGATTTGTAAGTTAATATTTTGTTAAACAGCTCCAGCAACAGCAATCGTAAAACAAGTAATAATATTAACCATTAGAGAGGATACATGTTGAAGCTCTTGGACATGCACACACAACCCCACAACACACTCGTACTCGTATTACAAAATCAGTAGCAGGCATAATCATCATCGTCAACATCTACACGTTGTCGGTATCCGTTTCAATAGCAACAAATAGCGGCAGTAACAAACAATTGACATTTTGGCTCAGCAGTTGGTAAATATAACATGTTTGTCATAAAAATTCTTACCATATACATTTGCTACCGTCACTCATCAAAACACACAAACTTGTTTCATCACTCAAGTTTTGTATGCTTTACTTGTTTGGTTGTGTATTTTTATCTTCTGTTATTGTAACACATTTCCGTTTCCTGCTCTAAAACATATGTAGTCAATGCTAAACATTCTTATATGAATTCGAACATTTAACCAATAATAAACCCATATGTGCGTTATCCTAAGAGGGATAAGATTAATGCCAAACAGATACATATACGAATACAGAGTTTGTCTTTAAAATACAATACATTTACACGTATTGGATTACATAAAAATTATCACATTTGTATGTATATCTGTCATAATTCTGATGTTATATTGTTTATACGTGTATGTCAGTGTGGGTGTATTTTTGTTTTCTTTTTCCCTGTCACTTTTCGGTATTTTTTTTTTGATATACTTTTTTTGTATGTGTTTCTTTGTAAATGTGTGATTTTCTTTAGAATATAATAAAACCATAATTGATGCTATCAAAATATTATTTGTGGCATAATTTATCAATAAACACCATTCAAGTGTAAATAATTTGATTATCGTTTATTTATATCTACAATATGTACATTGTGTGCACATCTACACATGCATAATGTATGTGTGTATTTGCAAATGATTAAATATAAAAACCATTTTATAGACATACAAATGTACACGTTAATATATTTAAAATGGTGTTGGTGGATGAATTTTTAATGTTTGTTTATACATAGTAGGCGACAAGTTAAAAAATATATTATTGTTTTTCTTTTTTTTTTTTTTTTTGTAATTCTTGTGATTAGTTATATGTAGATTGATATGTGATAAGCAGGTCAAGTTTTTTGTGGCATTTACCATTTTTTGCCATCGTTAAACAGCCATTTTTGGTCCAGCTTGCCCAAAAAATACTTTTTTTGCAACCTACAATAATCTATTCGAACTACTTAATGAATGAAATGAATGTTGCAAAAATCGGACGTTTAAAATGACTAAGTGAACATAAAAGAGCACGGACTAAATTGGTGTCAGTTCTCTTCCCACAAGGCTAGTTACAGATTTCTAAAAAGATATTTGTAAGCGAGCATTTAAATTAAAAATGAAAAAAAACCTTTAACTTTACAAACTTTAGCTAGAAATTATAGTTATTGCCATTTTGACCTAATGTGCCTTTATCTTTTAAAACAAATCAACAAAATGATTATACCTTGTAACGTGACGTAACAAACTAACACTACATTTAATTACAATATACCCTTTTCTTTCCTAACATCATAAAGTATAAGTATCCAACACCTTGAATACCCTTACTATTTTACTAACCACTATGAATACCCTTACTGTTTACTAAAATATCTTTTTTTTCCTCATAATTCTCATTTAGTTTATTTTTTTTTTTTTTTTGAATAAATAGATTAATTTGTACAAAACAAACAGAGTAGAAACTGATGCGTTATTTAACCGTAGTTACTCGTATTGAGCCAACCGCCAGCGCCTCCGAATTTCGTTGGTAACTGACTTAATCCGAGCCTGTATTTATGGTATTTTGCCCGAACACCAGCGCTTCCGCATTTCGTTGGTATTTGTAACTGCAGTTAGTCGTATTAAGCCGACCGCCAGCGCCTCCGAATTTCGTTGGTAACCGACTTGATTCGAACTTGTATTTCGCCCGAACACCAACGCTTCCGCATTTCGTTGGTATTCGTAACCGTAGTTAGTCGTATTGAGCCGAATGCCAGCGCCTCTGAATTTCGTTGGTAACCGACTTGATCCGAACCTGCATTTTGCCCAAACACCAGCGCTTCCGCATTTCGGTATTCGTAACCGTAGTTAGTCGTATTGAGCAGACCGCCAGCGCCTCCGAATTTCGTTGGTAGCCGACTTGATCCGAGCCCGTATTTATCGTATTTTGCCCGAACACCAGCGCTTCCGCATTTCGTTGGTATTCGTAACCGTAGTTAGTCGTATTGAGCCGTCCGCCAGGGCTTCCGAATTTCGTTGGTAGCCAACTTAATCCGAACACATATTTATCGTATTTTGCCCGAACAACAGCGCTTCCGAATTTCGTTGGTATTCGTAACCATAGTTAGTAGTATTGAGCCGACCGCCAGCGCCTCCGAATTTCGTTGGTATTCGCAACCGTAGTTAATCAGCCGAACCCCTCGGTCAACTAACACCTAATATCTAGAACCAATTACCAGTCTCTTTACCAGATCGTCAACGTCCTGTCGCAGTCCAGCACCACATCCGCCCGCCAGTTTCCGCACTCCCGCAACCTCTACAATCCAGCCCACCACCAGCCACGTGCCTCAGCATTCGTTCCCGCTTGCAGCTGCGCAGAACCAACATAAAGCCGTCATAGATTTAAGTATTTTACGTAGATTAAGGTTTCGTAAATAAAGCTTTGTTAAGGTTATTGTAAACGAACATACACGAAAACACCCCGTATTTAATTTCAAAGGAAACAGACCTTCGAATTGACCCTGGACAGACCGAGTCATACCTCAGCTGGGAAAGTTAACTGCGTTACAACCTACTACGTTAAGGACGGATAGATGCTGTTGTGGTAAATACACATGTTTCTTGTTTTTTTTTTCTTATTAGCGGTTTTCACCCTTTGTATTAAGTGCACAGCTCTGCTTTACTAAGTATGATTTTATACTGCAAAGCGTGAGTGATTTTTTCGTTAGTATTGCAAATTAATGAAGTTGCTGAGTGAGGGAGAGAGACAGATATAGTTTCTTCAACTGTTTTATTCAGTTTTATTTAACAAACGTGTTTACTACAGTTTTTTGTTGGAATTTTCAGCGTAGTAAATTTTAGTTAAATACATTTTGTAGTTGCAGTGTTGTAAATCTTAGTACTTTAACTAAAATAAGACTCACAAGGTCTACAAGGGATTTTACTATCAAGGGTGAAACCCGCATTTATTTACGTGTATTTGTTTACCCTAAAAACAATAAGATATAAAAAACATGTTTTTAAATAAATTCTTTTTATATATTTTGATACTTGAAACGGTATTTATCCAATCGATTTATCGTTATTCGAAGAAGAAGAAGAAGAAGAAGAAGAAGGCGAAGAAATGTTTTGCCATTATTTGATCGAATAATTAAAATAGTCAATTTAATATAACGAGTAACTCGTAAACTGTATGTCAAATAACCGATAAAAGTTAATTTCTTAGAATCTTCTACTTTTTATATCCTTCACCGAAGGTAAAAGGGTATAAATAAGTTTATCATTCCGTTTGTAATTTCTACAATATTGATGTTAGACCCTTTTAAGAAGCGAAGTTGATTTAACGATGTCTGTCTGTTTGTCCGTATGTCCGTCTATCTGTCTGGATTTCTGTTGAAATGAGTTTTCCGAAGACCAGAGATGTTATGGGGACTTGGTAGTTACATATTTATGTCACATATAGTCCTATTTGCTATTGAAATTTATCCTGATCGGTCCACAAATGTCTAAGATATGAAAACAAGCTACGACTGCCGAAAAATCCATTGTTGTTGTTGTTCTTTTATTTTATTTTTATGTATATCTGGAGATCGGCAGGACCCAAAGTTTCCAAATTAGGTACAAGCGTCATGGTTATCAAAACACAGCATCGGACGAAATGTGTTTGGGATCAAACAAGGGAGCGTGGCTCTCCCCATAAAAAGATATTTTAGATTTCTGTATATCCGGAAAACGGCAAGAGTAAAGTTTCCAAATCATGTAGAAGCATTTTGGTTATCAGTTCACAATATCCGACAAAAAAAATGTTGGCGGTATAGGAAAATTGGGCGTGTCACAAAGTTGAATTGTTTATATTTAAATAACGGTGCTTCTTTAACTTTTTATTTTTTCCGCAACATGGTCAAGGGCATATAAGATTCGGAGAAGCCGAATATAGCACTCTTACTTGTTTAATACAAAAATATCTCCCTTAAAATCAAACTAAATATTATTAGCTCCTGTATTTGTTTTAGTTACACATATTTTTGAACATATTTTAGCTGTGGGTAATAGTTTAAGAAATAATGGAAATCGCAATAATCCTCAAATTCCATACTTTAAAATATAGAACTAAATAGCGCAGTTTTAATATTTAGCTGGACTTGTTAAAGCCTTTTGGCAATTGACCATGAACCCCGAATGTAATTCTTCACAGAAAAAATGAAAAACTAACTTCAACTAACATGTCAGTTAGAAATTTGTACTATCAATTTAATTATGTACTGATGTTCCGCCTGCAAACAAATTGATCATATCAATTAACATAATTGTACGTTTGAGCTATTCTTGCTGTTGATTTTCAATTAATAGGCCTAATTGAAATGTGACCACCAGCAAGAGAGGCAACATTAAACGTAAACACAAATCAAAATAATTTTTTAAATTTAAATTTAAAAATAGTTTGAAGTTTAAAATATTTTGATTAATTAAACAAAATGTTTGAAACAGCATTACTTGATTTAATTGAAAAATTTTTGTGAAATTTTTTTCTGTGTTGTTAGTTTTGGATAATTATTGCGACGTATTTTTATCATTAGGTAGGCCGTTTTCATAAGCAAACAAGAGCTTTTGATTGGCTGAGTATGCTAAATATTATTTTTTAAAAATTGAAATAATCATAATTTATTGTCCTTTTGTGACTTGGAAACATTTTTTTTGTCAAACTGCGCGAAACATTATTTTATACCAACGTTCGAAATAGTCACATTCCAAATTTTTGAATACATTTTCTTATATTAAATATTTTCAAGCAATAAATTTTTATGCGTGAGCACAAATAATTTTTCAGATTTTAAGTATTCAAAAATACTCGAAAAAATGCGTTATGTGATCTTTCAAATGCTAGATGTGAAAGTTTAGTAATGATTGTATGAGTGATTGTATGTATGATTTATGATGAATGTTAAAATTTGTAAGATACATACATATAAATAATGTTTCTAAGTTTTTATGTGTACGTATGTGTACTTAATTTAATAACAAATATAAACAGTTTTGTGCCAAGTTTTGTTTCATCTTTTTACCATCAATTTGATAAGACAAAGAAAATCTCTATACAATCTAAATGTGCGCATGGAAGAAAGAATATTTTCATAATTTCGTTACTCTGTAATGTTGAATCCATAAGCCATTTAGAAAGTAGGTTTTAAGTTGCCTGATAACGTTTACCTATTAAGTCGGTTCTTATCAAATACAGTTTTCTACGTTCTTTGATCAGGTCTAATATCTACATATATGAATGTATTTACATTTTATATTTATAATCATGCCCCAGCTAGCATTTGGCTGATTATTTTTTGTAAAAATCACCAAAATGTTTCTTTTCAGATCAGTTTTGATGATTAAAAACTGATTTATCACCTGAGTGATTAAAAACGGATTCATATATGATTCATTTATATGTTTAAATAATGATTTTAAAATATTTTGAATTTTTGTTTTTGCCAAATGAAAAAATATAAAAATAAAAACTTTCATGTCAGCCAAACAAATAAAAAGCTTGGTTAAAAAAGAAGACCAAAAATTATTGACAATTTATAAACTTAAATGTAAGTGCAAATTGTTTCTTATCTTCTTTGTGAAAAACCAATTACTTTTGTTATGTTCAAAAGCCATAATGGTGCTTATTTTCGGAAAAAAATTAAAAAAAACATGATATGAAATACATATGTATGTATGTATAATCAAAAACTATATAATTTAGGATTAAAAAATGAGACAAAAACGATTCAATAATGATTAGAAAAACTAACATTAAAATGATCAAAAAGGAATCAGAAAATTGTATCACAAATGATTCTTTCAGGTGATTCATCGGTAGGGTACCATTTTCTCACAACGAGAGTATCATTTATGATTGAAAAATGAGCTCATATACGGGCATTATGCCCTTGAAGCTGATTCCTAAAGGATTAGATTATGATACAAAATGCTAGCTGGGTACCCAGCTACCCTTTTTATAATCTAATCAAATATTTAGGAATCAGCTTCAAGGGCATAATGCCCGTATATGAGCTCGTTTTCAATCATAAATGATACTCTCGTTGTGAGAAAATGGTACCCTACCGATGAATCACCTGAAAGAATCATTTGAGATACAGTTTTCTGATTCCTTTTTGCTAATTTTAATGTGTTTTTCTAATCATTATTGAATCGTTTTTGTCTAATTTTTCAATCGTAAATAATATAGTTTATGATTTTACATACACATGTACATATGTACATATGTATTTCATATAATTTTTTAATTGTCATGTTTTTTTTAATTTTCACTGAAAAATCAGGACCATTATGGCTTTTGAACCAAACAAAAGTAATTGGTTTTTCGCAAAGATGATAATAAACAATTTGCACGCACATTTAAGTATATAAAGTGTCAATAATATTTGGGCTTCTTTTTTAGCTAAGCTTTTTATTTGTTGGGCTGACATGAAAGTTTCTATTTTTATATTTTTCATTTGGCCAAAACAAAAATTCAAAATATTTAAAAATCATTATTTTAACATATAAATGAATCATATATGAATCCTTTTTTAATCACTCAGGTGATGCTAGCTGGGTATTAACGTGTTTAAGTTTTATACACACATACATTGTTTTAAAGATTCAAATACCATGTACACATTTTGCTGAGTCTGCAAGTATTAACTAGATGTTCCAGCATCTAAGGGGGTTCAATAAATGTTTTCTTTGTTTTGATTAATTTGGCATAATATGCATATTCATCAATACTGTTTTCAAAGGCACAAATACTTAAATATTGACAATGTAATAATGTAATAATTTCATTATTTTTCGGTATAAGAAATTTGTTAATACAATAACATTGACATACAAATTTATCGATTTCGTAGAATTACAAAATAAGTTTAATTTTCGTTATAATCGGACACATAAAATAATAATTTAAAACGATTGGCCAGCTTTTAAAAATAGACAAAAATCAACGAGCATACCGATTCCGGCAAGGTTTTGCATTTTCTAGAAGTTTGATGGACTAGCAGAAAAATCGATTAAAAACATATGAAGGGGACCATACTTGTATTTTAATTACAAAGATATGAATGTGTATTAAAGATATTTACAAAGGGTGGGCCATTTAAAACCACAAGACATAATAAAATTAATTTAAAATTTTACATTTGATCTACCGATACTTTGACTTTGAAAGATAGAATAACATAACTATTTATTTCAGGTTTTTATTGAACATTTGCAAGATTTGCCTCATGACCATCCAATGCGTTTTCGCTTCGCCCAATGGGCTAAGGCTTGTTTGGCAGGATATGAAGAATTTTACCGAAAAATCGTGTTTGCAGATAAAACTCATTTTCATCTCGGTGGCAATGTCAATAAGCAAAATTGCCGCATATGGGTTTCAGAGAACCCACACATGACTATTGAGAAGCCAATGCAACCACAACGAGTAATTGCTTGGTGTGGATTTTGGGCTGGCGGCGTCATTGGGCTATTTTTCTCCGTAAATGAGCAAGAAGTCGCCGTTACCTTCAACGGTGAGCGTTACCTGGCAATGCACAACGAATTTTTGTTTCCAAAAATTCAAGAGAAATACATGGACGACATTTGGTCTCAACAAGACGGGGCCACATATCGCATAGCCAATGCAACCATCGATATTTTACGCACTGATTTTGAAAATCGACAAATCAGCCAAAATTGTGTTGTCAATTGATGGTGGCATGTCATAACGTCCAGTGTCCATGGACACTATGACACTTTTAAAAGTGTCATTAGGTCCATAATTACTAAAGAAGTTAAATACAAAAAAAAGATTTACATACACGCAGAGAAAAACACGTTTTATAGTGGTCAGAACCAACAAAACTATTTTTAATGAAACTAATTTAACCATAATATGGTTGTCGGTGACAATGATTTGGTTAAATGAAACATAATATGGTAAACATTTTTTTAAAAATGGTTTTGCTGCTTTTTCTCTGGGTGGGTATTAAATATGTAACTAAAACACTTTTAGGCGCAAGGATTTTCTCCACTATGGTATAACAAATACCGGCTTCGCTAACTCAAGCTTCTCTGCACAGCCGGCCTTCGGCCGGGCGCAAGGATTTTCTCCTCTATGGTATAACAAACACCAGCTTCGCTAACTAAAGCTTCTCTGCATAGTCGGCTTTCGTTCGGAAACAAGGCAGATTTTAGAAGCTTTATTTAGCGAAGCCGGTGTTTGTTATACCATAGAGGAGAAAATCCTTGCGCCCGGCCGAAGGCTGGCTGTGCAGAGAAGCTTTAGTTAGCGAAGCCGGTATTTGTTATACCATAGAGAAAAAAATCCATGCGCCCCGCCGAAGGCCGTCTATGATCCCAAATTTGTTTACATTCTTGCTTGCAAGAATTTTTGGCATTATACTTACTTATTTTGATATTTCAAAACAAATTTTACACATTTTAATATTTTTCATTATAAGTTAAGTTGTGGACATTATGACACTTTGCAAAGTGTCATAACGTCCGCGGACCCTATGACATTTCTTTGATGGACGTTATGACACTATGACACTGGACGTTATGACATTCCACCTAATTGATCGCATGGGAGCTGTGACTTGAGCCCTTTGGATTATTTTCTTTGGGGAGCCTTTAAAGATAAATTCTACGCCAGCCATCCAGAGACAATTGAAGCGTTGAAACATGAAATCGAAAATGTACAGAATAAATTGGTTGATCGAATGAGGTATTGCAGAGCCAGTCGGGGTAGTCATATGAATGATATTGTATTCCATTATTAAATAACAAATTTAAACCTTTCCAATAAAACCTGAAATTTGAAATAATAACCAGAGGGGTAAATCTGGCAGCCTTAATCGACACTGAACAAATCGAAAATACTTTTTCGGTTCAAAAAAATGCTTTTCTACACTGAAAAAATTATGTAGGTTCGTAAAGTATCAACTGAAAGAATTAGAAATAAAATTGCTTTCGAACCGAAAAAGTATACATACTGACAGATTTACCCCTTGGTTATTTTTTTAAATTTCTGGTTTTATTTATAGCCGATTCAAATTTAAAATGGCCCATCCAGTACGTGTATGTACGAGTGTTCGCAAGCAAATTTAAAACGCTGTGCATATGTATTTACACGGTAACATGTCATAACGTCCAGAGTCATAGTTCATGGACATTATGACACTTTTAAAAGTGTCATAATGTCCTTTAAAGAAATGTCTTAGCCGACCTTTACCCGGGCGAAAGGATTTTCACCTCTATGGTAAAAACAACTACCGGCTTCACTTACTAAAGCTTCTGTGCAGAGCCGGCCTTCGGCCGGGCGCAAGGATTTTCTCCTATATGGTATAACAAACACCGGCTTCGCTAAATAAAGCTTCTTTGTATAGCCGGCCTTCTGCCGGGCGCAAGAAATTTCTGCTCTATGGTATAACAAACACCAGTTTCGATAGCTAAATCTTCTCTGCATAGTCGGACTTCGTTCGGAAACAAGGCAGATTTTAGAAGCTTTACTTAGCGGAACCGGTCTCTGTTATACTATCTATGCAGAGAAGCTTTAGTTAGCGAAGCCGGTTTCTGTTATACCATAGAGGCGAAACTCCTTGCTCCCGGCCGAGGGCCGGCTTTGCAGAGAAGCTTTAGTTAGCGAAGCCGGTAGTTGTTATACCATAGAGGAGAAAATCCTTGAGCCCAAAAGTGTTTTCGTTATATATTTAATATATACACCCAGAGAAAAAGTAACAAAACCATTTTTAAAAAAATGTTAACCATATCATGTTTAATTTAACCAAATCATTGTCACCGACAACCTTATTATGGTTAAATTAGTTTCTTTAAAAATAATTTTGTTGGTTGTAACCATAATAAAACATGTTTTTCTCAGCGTGTATGTAGATCTTTTTTGTATATAACTTCTTTGGTAATTACGGACCTTATGACACTTTTGAAAATGTCTTAATGTACATTTGCAAAGTGTCATAATGCCACACTTTCAAAAGTGTCACAGTGTCCGTGGACGTTATGACACTTTTTGGAGTGCCATAGTGTACATGGACACTATAGTTTTAAATTTAAAAAAAAAATTATTTTAATTTAAAAAAAAAAAACAAAAAAAAAATTTTTAAATGTTTGATCAAATATTTTTTTGCTAACAGAAATAGGTAATAAGTTACATGGATGAGAAAAAACCCATGTATGGCCAAAATGTCAAACTTTGACCCCCTCTAACTCAGAAACTTTTTGACCGATCTTTTTGAAAATTTGTGCCTAAGCTGCTAGCTAATAGGACTAATCTTGGTACAAATTCATCCAAATCGGAAGACATCGATTTAAAAAGTGGGTCACTTGACATAAAATCCCACATATGTATTTACGTAGGAAAAAAACTAACGGGTCGATTCACCCATTTTCTCTGTAAAACATTTGTATACCCTCCACCACTAGTGGCGAATTAGGGTTTACATACTAACATTGTCATTCCGTGTGAAACTTTTTTACCTAAGAACCAACAAAGTATATAAATTCCTGGTCCTCGAGTAATTCTAAGTCGATTTAGCTACGTCCGTCCTTCTCTCTTACTGCTAAAGACATGCTCACTTTCGAAGAAAAGAACAGTATTGGCGGCAAGTTGCTATAAACAGCTATGCCGAATCTTTGATACCCTCCAACGACAGTTAAGATATTTGATAGTTGGTTTTTGTAACAAAATGATGCATTTTTTTGTGTAGTTGTTTCAGCTAAGCGTTCATAACTCTTATCTTTCTGAGCTGATTTTGCTGGGTTTCAATGTCAAACTTAGGATAACTAGAAACAATTTGGCACCAATTTTGTGTGCGTGTTTTCAACAGAAAAGCTCAAGAATTTAGAAAGTATATACTTTCTGGGGTCTTATATTAATATAAAAAAGTTCCACATCAATCACTACGAGTGATGAAGGGTATAAAAAACTTTAAAATACCTTCACCTTAACATACTACAAATTGAACAACTTTCAAGTTGCTAACTTACGTAAATAATGTGTTAATTTTTTTATTATAATAAATATCAAGTTTTTAATAGAAATTATTACCCTATTTGCCAAAACTATATTGGTCTACAAAAAATAAGTAGTTCTAGAACAATGCTGTAATACACGTTTTAAAATTGCAGACGAAACCAAAAACTGTCAAGCAAAAAACGAAAATGTATGTACAACTTTTCGCTCCAGGCAAAATGCATTAGCTCTAAGCTTATGAACTGGTTAAGCTTAAGACAGGCTTCATTTTTTTCTGAGGATAAACCTCAGTCTTAATATTATTATATGTGAAATGTCTGATGCCGGTGATGAAAATCCGGTATTGAAATGGTTTGACAACGAAATAAAGTTTGACTTACTTTTAAACAAGCATCAACACATTTATTGACATCGAAAAAATTTTTATATTGTTTAAGCTGCTGTCTTAATACTTACGTTTAGAATTAAGGCTCAATCATAATATGCATGCGCAAGCTTAAATAACTGTCAACATTTAATAAAAAAGTGAAGAATTAAAGTAAATGGACGCAAGTGTATACATGTAACTTTTAATCTCAGAAACTTTCATTCTAAAGTTAAATACCTCGGTATTCACATTGATCGCCGGCTTGTATGGAAACCACACATAGAGTGAAAATTTACACAAATTAAATTGGAATTGGTGCATTTCGCACGCTTAATAGGCAGAAACTTGCCTTGATTACTCGATTTCTAAGTCCATTTAGTGCTACGGTATAATTATGGGGAACTGCGTTGGCCTGTATAGTAGAAAAAGTTGCAAAGATGCCAAAATAAGATTTTCAGAATAAACCCAGGTGCTCCGATGTATATGAGAAACAGTTGCACAGCGATCTGAATAAACACCACTAAACGGGGAAGTTATTAGACATTGTGCAAAATATTTTCAAAAATTGGAATCTTACCGAATCTTCTGGCACGAAACTTACTCAACGACGGCATACACCTACGCGTTTGAATAAGAGAGACTTCAGATCTTGTAACATGAAAATGGAGGAAGAAAATCAACTTATATTTTATTATGTATAATTATACAGGCCAACACTCAATTTGCTTCTTTGAATTTATCAACTGATTCTAGTTAATTTGGGTGCGCTGAATTCACACTTCAACTGTAATCAGTTTGTCTCTATCAGCTCTAGTTTTCATGATATAGCTTTTTTATACCATCCACTTATGACCTCCAATTAGCAATTACCCAAAATTTTTTTTTTCACAATTTTTTTTTATATCAAAATTTTTTATTTACTGTTATAGTTATTGCCAAAAAAATTTGGAAAGTATTTTTCTTGATTGGGGCTTAATTTAACGATAATATGGTTGTCGGTGACAATAATATGGTTAAATTAGACATAATATCTTTAATATTTTCTTTAAAAATGGCTTTGTGGGAGGTGGCCATATTTAAACATGTTCTTTTGTCTGCGTGTAGCTGGACTTAATGTTTAAGTATTAATTTTGAGAACTGATTAAGTATTGTTAGCTCTTAAATATCAAGCGAAGATCAAATGCATTAAAGCAAACAAAACCAAAATCTTCAATAACAGCTTTTTAACACTTAACGAAAAGTATGTATGTAATGTATTCCCACAGTTTCTGCAACTTATGGACTTATGGACTTTATATCGATTGTAATGACTCTAAGCAGCAGAAAAAGAATTTATAAAAAGACAAAAATAGAATTAATGTGGGTTTCAAATATGTTTAAGTTCATTTAAGTTGAAGTTTGCCGAAGACTATGAAAAAAGCTTTTTGATAGCTAAAATTTAAAAAGTAATTTTTTTATGCACCAATTTTTTTAGAAACAGTTTTCCTGCTTAACAGAAAAAGTACGTTTTCTTCTGCGGCTTCTAAATAAAGTGTAACATGCATTGTGGATAAAAGAAACAAGAAAAAGTTACATGAACTAGAGACTAGAGACGTTTTTAGAGTTCTTGTACTTCGATATAAGTTTTTTTTTTATCTTTATTTTCATACCTTTCAAGGAACTCACCAAAAATCTGAAAAAAAATATTTAAAAGCATTTCCTGTGTTATAAGGGGAACGAACACATTAAAAACGACTACAAGAAATACATCAGCAACTACAAATGGCTTTAAAAATTAAACAACAACAATAGTTGTAAAAACAAACAAAAAAACAGCAACAACAAAAACGACAAAAGTAATCCAGTCAAAGCAGTAAAAATAAACGTGCAACATTGAACTGCCACTAAAAGATGCACACACTGCATATAACGTGGCAAGTGTTTGAACGTGTATATGTTTGTTGTTTCAGATTAGCAAAACTGCAGTTGGAAATCAAAAGAAAACGCTGCTTGGAACACAGAAGTAACACAATTCCTATTAGACACGATCTTAAGCAAAATAAAAGAAATCAAATACAAAACAAACCAGCACAAAAAGAGGAAATAAATATTTTAGTGAAAAAACATGCTGCTTATAACGACGTAGTTGGTAATGGGAGAAAATTATTGCAAGAAAATACTAATAAATTGTTTTAGATCTAAAGATTCTTAAAATTGTACTTTATCTACGTTGAAATTAACCGAAATATTATCAATTGCATCTTTATAACATAAAATAATAAAAAATATTTGGGGGATTTACAAGGTTGTCATTTGGCATATGCCTTTAAATACCCTGCGGAAAATTTTTGTCAATTGGTCCAACAGACTGGTCCTGGGAGTTGTGAAAATAGATCAGGTACAAAAAGAAAGAACTCATGACCAGTAAAAGAAGAACCAATCGTATAACTGGTTTATGAAGAACTAAAAAGGTAAAAAAGTAATGAATTACAGTACAGTCTTCACCGGAAGTGTGACACATTTTTTGGGACTTTCTAAAATTTGGCTCTTGAATTTTATTCTAGGACTTGTTTTATTGAAATAATACTACATTGTAGTAACCGTCACTAAACGCGTCTATTGATAATATATGTGTTTCTGGTCAAATGATGTCAATTTATCCCCTCCAATGACAACCCCATGTAAAAGTGATAGGTCTTATTCATAGAAAGTGTAAAAACTAGAACCGGTCTCTACCAATAAAGACCTATCACGGGACTACTTTGGTGTCAGTTCGCTTCCCTCTAGAATAATAATACGAACAACTATGACTGCTGTGAGAAACACCTCATAATTTAGTGTGCTATTAAAAATGTGAGTCATCTGATAAAAAAGAAAATTAATTATAAATATTTGAAAATAAATATTGAACGTGGTAATGGCTGACTCAAATAAGAAAAAAAAATTGTTAGGTGATAAAGACGAGTAACTGCAAACTAATGAAATGGTTTTAACAAACGCTGACAGTTGTCACTGAAGCGTCCATCTTGGATACCCAAAATATAAGTGGAGGGAAAAGTGTCAAGAAAATCAATTTAATCAGATAGTGAGGGTTCGACCAGAGGACTTAAGAACTTAAGAAAATACTTGGCTGCGTTAAAAACAAAAGCAAGACAGCAAAGCTTTCAATAAATATTCACTTAAAAATAGTACTTTATCGGTTAGGCTTCTCTGGTAATGGACGCAAATTACATACAATTCGCAATTTTACAAAATGTCTTTGCAAAGCAATATAAAATGTTAAAAAATTCTTATACTGGCCCAATGCAAGAGAACGTCAAGAAATTTTGTGCGTAGGTAAGAAAGAAATAACTGGCTGCGTAGGGGTTATAGACGGTTTATATTTGTACTGTGTAGGTATGAAAATAAAAAATGAAAAACACAACAGCGGCTTATGATTTTAAACCAAATCTTATAAATCCGCCAATTGTTTCTTATTTAATAAATTTACATAAAACAAGTAAGAAAGTATAGTCGGTCAAGCCCGACCATATGATACCCTACACCACAGTATTTAAAAACACATCATGCTTATGTGTCTATATAAATATAAATTTATCTTTGTTTATAAACTTCATGAAAATCGGTTTGAAAGTGTGTGAGAGAAATTGCCCCCTATCTCCTGTTGTGGTCCTATTTTTGAAAAACTGTATAGCTAATGTGTCCATATAGATATGGATCTATCTATGTTTTAAATTTCATTAAAATCGGTTTGAGAGGCAGAAATTGCCCCTAACTCCCCTGGTGGTCCTATTTTTTGAAAAATGCATACATTTTGTGTCCATAAAGATATGGTTCTATCAATGTTTAAAAGTTCATTGAAATCGGTTTGATAGTCTCTGAGAGGAAGAAATTTCCCCCTATCTTGGTCCTTGTGCCAATAAGAACCTATGACCCGAATTTCATCAAATTATCTCCAAAATTGCGACCTGTACTTTGCGCACAAGGTTACATGGACAGCCAGCCAGCCAGCCGGACGGACATGGTTAGTTCGACTCAGAAAGTGATTCTAAGACGATCGGTATACTTTAAGGTGGGTTTAGGACCAATATTTTAAGGCGTTACACACATCAGCACAAATGCATAATACCCTCTCCACTAGTGTGATGTGGGTATAAAAAGGGTTAATTTAAGAGATGCTTTTACTTTATTCAAATGCCAGCTACATTCTTGATAAATTATTAACGGCTTCAGTTCAATGAAATATGAAAGACATTTAATTATAACTTTGTATGAACAGTCGTCGAATTTCGACCACTTGGCATTTATAGTTAAACCTTTTTATCGTCGCTTTAAATGCAAACGATCGTAACTGCTGCACATAAATTCGATTTTGAGCTTTTTATTGATTTTCGTTCGCTTTATTAAACTAAATATGTACGCAAAATGTTTAAACACCTGACATCAAAAATGGCAACATTATTCAATGTATTCAAACGCCAAGAACAAACACATTTTCATTATTGATTTTGTAAAGTTTTTTGCTTCCCCTGTTGCATTTGGGGTAACGAAATGTATACTTATTAAGGTTCTTCGAAAAAAAATTCAGCCAATTACTACCTAGAATTAAAGATCAGTTAAAAGCTCTTCTAGAAACATTTTTTTTTTAATTTTTTCCCACGTCTCTGTATACCGCCCTTTTAGTTTTTGAACAAGGCGTAGCAATTTTTAGTCTGAACGCAACATATTGCTTATCGGTATTTCTGGCTTCATTTTCGCCCTTGGTGACTTATTAATCCGACATCAAATTCTTGGCGCCATCTCGGATCCTTCCTTAATGCCAAATTTTATGCATGTTGTAAGAAATCTTTTCTAAAACTTCACTTGTCTAGCTTTAAATATATTCACTTTAATGCCACGCCCCAAAAGAAGGCCCCATTTCTCTTGTATATACACGCAAAGAAAAAACATGGTTGTGGTAAACATATTCTAAGAGCAACATATTATGATGTTAATGATTGTAGTCACTATATTACGATTATTCTTGAATCATATTATGACTTAATATATTCGTAATATTACATCATACAATTTTTGTCTTTGGGTGTCCCGGTAGGCTAGTTGGTAGTGAGGTAGTCTATCAGTCCGAGGGTTGTGGGTTCGATTCCCGCCAGAGACTCTGGTATGTTTCACTACAACGGGCTGAAGGTCTACATTACTTTGCTCGGCTTATTTAGTTGGAATATAATTTGTAATTGTATTTGTAACTCTTATTTAATAAATAAATAAATAAAATTTTTCCCTTAATCCTGTTAATCATAATAAGTTAAGAAGTAACCATATTATGCACCAGCACCACTTTTACAAAAATAAAAAAAAATTTAAATGTTTTTCCATCGATTTTTTTTTTATTTTGAGGCAAATTTAAATTTTTTATATGTAAAAACATTTTTTTTTTCAATATCTTTAAAATTGTTTTTTAATGGGTATTTTTTTAGATTGTTTAACCATTCACTAACAAATAATTCGATAGGAATATTTAAAACAAACGAAAGAACTGATACCAAATTATTTTACAAATGGCGATAACAAAATATTATTAGAGTAAAAATATATTGTTTGCATCTTAAAAATATTATGAGTAAACGTAAAAAAAGTTATCATGTTATCGCTATTAAATATCATGAAATTATTATGTTTTCAAAGCTATCATTATTTAGTTGTTAGAAAAATAATTATTTTTTAGTCAACAATACTCAAATTTATAATTGCGATAAACATTGATATGTTTACAGTTACTATAATATAGCTGATATTAAATAAAAATTGTTTGTGTACGACAACAATATATTGTTACCATAAACATAGAGTAAATGCCGTAGCCATGCCCAACCATATTTTTTCTCTGCGTATATATTTCATTAATCCTGTTTAAACGGCGGTGTTGAACTCTCAGGTGGAAAGGCTGTTCATAACCCTTTAATTGTGAAGTTCAAAGCGAAGTTGATTCAATTACAGACCACGTGAACGTGTTTGCTTTGCTGTTGAATGAAGTTTAAATTGTTAAAAATGCCACAGTGCGATTAATACAAAAAACAAAAAAAGAATTTAATCAGTTATTCCCTAAAATGAATGTTTTATCAGTGAAGTCTCTAGAACAGTAAAAAAGAATTGATGCTTCCAGCCGTTAATACAGTATAATTGTTTTTTATATATACTGCCGTTTTAAGTTCGATCTTATCGTATCGCTAATCGTTGTAAATGACTTGACTGATACTTAATCTTGAATTCAGCTGACTTCCTAATCGGATATCAAATTTATAAACTCACCATAAGATTGTGATTTAAGTTTCTGAAGTTATTTAAAGTTTTTTTTCTATACAAAATTTTATTACTAGAGAAATGTTATATAGAAATGAAGAAATTTAAGAAATCAAATATTTATCTAAAAAACATTTTATTAATCTAACAATTTTGGGAAGCGTATAATAGATTGGGAAATTTTTTAAAGAATATTAAAGTAGTAGTTGCAAAATTGTATCAGTAGACGAGAAATTTTCTAAACAACAAATAAGAAAATAAAATCTACATCACTAAATTTTTGTATCCCTTAAATTAAATAAATACAGGAGAGGATATGAAATTTTGATAGCCTACTAGGGTATTCATTCGGTTAACCGTCAACTTATTACTATCCGATTAACTGATCGGTTAATTTCAAACTGGCTTTTTTCGATTAACGATTAAGCCGGTTAATTTCAGTCGATTAACCGATTAACCGAAGTAACAAAATTTTCAATATTTTGTAGTATGAAAACATATTTTTTTTTGTGTTTTTAATTATTTGTTTCGTGTCATATACAAAATGTATTTGTTTAGAAAATATTTTTTAATACAAACAAAGAAGGTGTTCAGTTATCTTAATTTTAACCCATTTTCCGCCGACCGATGACTAAAATTACAATATTTTTCAATGTTTTTTTATCTTCATCATCGATCAAGAGGAATGTGGCGAAAAATGGGTTAAATATTTGATTGCCAACACCTTTTTTTGTTTTACGTACTTTTTATGTGGATGTGTTTAGTTATTTGTTTCTTCTCATATCAGTCTTTTAACAGAATTAACCGAAACAATTAGAAGTGTTAAACATTTTAAACAACTTTAATGGCATAATTGAGTATTTTATATGTTTAGAGAAATCCTGGAAAAGGACTGAGAAATTAGACATTCATCTACGATAAGTGAAATAATATTTTCCAAGTCAAATTTTGTTAAACGAAAGAAAAGAGTTGCTTTAATCCTAAACATTTAAAATAAATAACTTTTTTTAAAGATTATTTTATAAGATCTCCTTTAACTATTGAAATAACTAATAAAATTATCTCAGTTTATTTTTGTATAAATATGTAAATATTTGGGGGATTCACAAGGTAGTCATAAATAATTACAGCAAATATATATCGTCGGATTAATATGCAAACCTTCTAAATCCACTTTTTATGTAAATTGAGATTTTGATGCCGTGTGGTAGAGAAAGATACCCCTCGTCGACCAGCATGTAGTTTTTCTTCTATTTAAGTCTTCAAGTGTGTAAAACTGACTGTAATTTTAATTTTCTATCAAGCTTCAATTAGGAAAAATAAAAAGTTTTTTTTCTCTCCTGTAACATGTGCTGAAAGTGAGTTAGCAGGTTTGCATATTAAGCCAACGATATGACTGCTGTAACTCTACTTCTTATATTTTGAATTAAAATATACAGTTGTGACGAATCTTTATGCACAGCATTACAATTTTCATTTTGTTTGAAATATTTACTTTAAAAAATTTAAAATTTTATTAAGGAAGCTATGACGATATGACTTGATACCACACCTTGTGCATTAATTGGAAAATGCATATTACATATTTATGAATTGTTTTTTTTTTTTGCTTGCTCGTTTTAGTTCAAGAATTGTTATGTTTGGTATTTTATTGTTTTTTTTTTTTTACTTATAAACTCCAAATAATAAGCAATTAATGCATTTTTATATATTGAAATTACTTAATTTATAAAAAAACTTTATTAATCGGTTAACCGATTGAAAACTAAATTAACCGATTATAAACCGGTTAAACCAAAATTAATAACCAATAATTAATCGAGCGATTAACCAATTAAAGCAAAACGTCGATTAAATGAAAACCTTATAGCCTACGCCATAGTACCCATGGGCCCATGAGCAATAATTGAGCCGGCCAAACAGAGTTAGAGTTTGAGGTCAATATTCATTAAACAGTCCTTAATTATAATTTTTCAAATTAAAGATAATTATAGAATTTGTTTTGTTCTTTAGTCAATTCTAGACTTTTCAGCAAAGACTATATTCCGAAGATAAGCTTGTGAGTTATGAACGGACTTGTAGATATCACCACAAACGTATTATACCCTCTTAACTATAGTGTTGTGGGTATAAAAATTGCAACCATTTAAATCTTTAACTCTTTAAAAAAAAAACTATTTTGTAAATTTTACGCAAACATAAAATTAATGAAAATTTATTCGCATACAAATATCCTGCTCATTTACACTCATAATTCAATTAATGTTCCGGTAAAACTTTTTAATTAACTACAATTTGTACATTTAAATTGAGGTTTTTAGCTAATTTCTGTATCCTGTAACTCATTAACTCTTTTTAATCAAAAAAACTTAAACACCATTAAATTTACCCAAAATACAAGACACTGAAATGAGATCAACAGACACCAAATCCATTAAAAGGATGACTTTTTAATTCACTCTTACTCCCTCAGTGCAAAAAAAAAATTGGGGTGCAAACGAAAGTAAAAAAAGCAAGAAACACACTTAATAAGGAAGAGTGAACATGTTTTAATCCTTGTTTTTAAAACCACGAATCTGGTTGTTAAATACACATTTAACAACGAAATCAAACACAACCCAAAAAACGTAAAGAAATCTAACAAAAAACTCTTTTCTTTTTTTTTTTTTTGGGGGGGGGGGGGGGGGGGTGGGGTAAAAAGGATAAATCAACACCTACACACAGCAACATCATCATTTTTCTTCTAGTATTTTGTTCAGTTCCACAGGGATCTATCTTTTTCTATTTAGAGAGAATCCATAGATGGAAACCCATAGACACATGTAATCACGCAAATAGCACAAATTGAAGCTTAAACAAGCCTTTTGTTCTGTTGTTTTCTTTGCAAAATTCTCGTATGAAATAAAAGAGGAAATGAAACTGAATTTAGTTTGAAGCTGTGATGGAACAGGAAAATCTTAGGGGTGGGACAAGTAAAATAAGAGCCTCTGCTTGTAGTTTTTAATTGCAAGTATTTTGTATGCTCTTATAAGTATGCCTGATAGAAAAAATCAATGTCACAGTATTTATCGCTTATATGCATTTCATAATTTAAGTAGTCCACTTCCAAAGGCCGCTGTGATAACGGAATAAATTATATGGGCAAATCCTGCGTGACGAACGCTACATTCGCACGCGTTTTCTGATTGAAACATACACATTTTTTGGTCTTTCAAAAAAGATAGCTTCAACTTATACATAGTATTTACTGACATTAATATGTACTTACAAATGGCATATATCATAATTTTTTAGCAAGTATTTGTTGCGAAATAATTGATCACAAAGTTTTGTGACGCACGCTACAAAAAGTGGAAGTAACTTCAAAGGTTGAAGTGCGTTTTCCTAATTTTTAGCGAATTTTGCATGATAAGGTATACAAAATCTGATTCCTAAATGAAAGATGAGTATAAGAGAATTCTAAACGCACTTATTTGCAGCCAAAAAATGTTGTGATTTTTTGACAAAAGCCGTGAACCCTTTGTGACGCACGCTACGTAACGCACGCTACAGTTTTTCCAGTAGTATTTTATTATTATATTTTATTTATTTTAACAAAACAAATTATATTTTTATGAATTGCATTTCTTAAACTAATTTGTTAACTAATGAATATCAACTTTTATTTTAACGAAATTTATATTTTGATAAGTTTGCTCTAAGTGCTATTTTAAGCACAAAAATCACCTAAAATAATGCTAAATTCACGTATTTTATTAAAAAATCAGCAGGGGTAGGATTTGGTAAAAATTATTGCATTGATGATCATTGAAATACATATTTTTTAATATAAAAATGAAATCAAGCATCTAGTCTTATATTCCGTTAAAAAAAAATTAATTTGAAAAATTTTTGGTTGGTGGACTGTTTCTGGGATTTGCCCATATGCCATTGTGATGCATATAAGCGAATGCTTTTACACAAAAAAAAATATTCATTTAAAAAAATCTGTCAATTTAAACCAGCTTTTGAAAATAAACCTTAAATATCGCTCCTTAGTGTTCGGTTCAGTAGATTTGTGGAAAACACATACGCTAAGAGCGTTTGTGTAGTAAATCATTAAAAAATATAACCTTTCCCTGTTTGTCATCTTCGGAACACAAAAATAAAACTGTTTTTATCAAACTAAACAAAAAATGAGAACATTTAATTCCGTTCGTTTTTTTTTTAATCTATGAAATATATTGAACTCGGTTCGGCTCATTAATATTCGCCCCTTTTGGCTCGTAAAAAACCCAACATTTTTTACAAAAACAAAAAGCCAGCAAAACAATTTTACACAAACAAATCATATCGATGGTTTTCTTCCGCAACCACGTAACTCGATTTTTTCCGATTTTTTGTTTTAACCGGAAAAGTTATCAGTATATACCGCCTTACAATTTTGCAATTCTTTTGTTTGGGGGAATATCGGAATTTTTTTTTCAAATATTCAAATATTTGGTAAAAAAATGTATTTTGTCTCTCCTGAAAAGTAGTTGTTTTGTCAATGCAAAAAAAAAGGAAACATTATACGAAGAACAAAACGCTATATAATATTCGCCTCTTTCTTTAAAATACCTATGAACTAGATTTTGTTTGTCGTGCTTAATTGCCAATTCTTATTCTTGATACGAACACTGAAAGGGATAAGCTATTCCTATGCGCATTTCACTTGTAGCTTAGGCCATATCGTCAGGAAACATCATTCAAAGATTTTAGAAAAACAAAAGATATCAAACAAATAAAAGCGTTAAGCGAATGAGAATTATAAGCAACAGTTTTACTTGTAATAATATCAAAGCTAATACAAAAACAACAACAATAAACAGTGAGTTTATCTTTTCTTACATTGGTTGGAATTTTTCCAGCATTAATTGTAGTTGTAAGGGCTCCGTGCAATAACTCCCAGGTGCAATAAGTCCCTGTGCAATAACTCCCAATGAATTAAATCCCAAAATAAATAACCTAAATCCCAAAAAAAATTAAATAATTTCCAAGTCTTAAATGAAACAAACCCCAACTTTTTGGGAGCTATTTCATAATGAAATAACTCCTAAAGACATTTATGAAATAACTTCCAAAAACAGTCCATCGAAAAGAAATGAAATAAGACCCAAAAAAAATTAAACAAGTTCCAAAGAAATGTATTATATAAGTATTCGTTTTACTTGAATATTTACATATTAGGTTACCAAAAAACTAACATTGAGTCCTCGACATTTTGACAACAAATGGGGCATTTTATTATATCCTGACCTCCTGCAATGGCAACTGCCTGCAGTTAAAGCACGACGGGTACAAGGATTATCTCCTCTATGGTATAACAAACATCGGTTTCGCTAACTAAAGCAAACACCGGCTTCGCTTACGCAAGGATTTTGAACTTTGTTGTATAACAAACACCGGCTTCGCTAACTAAAGCTTTTCTGCATAGCCGGCCTTTGGCCGGGCGCAAGAATTTTATACTCTATGGTATAACAAACACCGGCTTCGCTAACTAAAGCTTCTATGCATAACCGACCTTCGGCCGGGTGCAAGGATTTTCTCCTCTATGGTATAACAAACACCGGCTTCGCTAACTAAAGCTTCACTGCATAGCCGGTAACCATAAGACACTGCAATTGCAATTAGCAAAATTTTCTTCTTTGATAAACTTAAGTCATTCTATTCAAATAGTTTAAAATATCCCGTTATAAATACCGTTTAAAATTTTTAACAATTTTAAGAAATTTCAAAAGATTTTGTTATTCGTGCTTAATTCCCAGTTTTTATTCTTGATAAAAACACTTGAAATTTATTGTTGATGGGATAAGCTATTCCTGTGCATTTCACTGGTTGCTTAGGCCAGATCATCAAGAAACTTCATCCATAAAGATTTTAGAAAAACTAAACTAAAGTCAGTGAAATGCATAGGAATAGCTTATCCCATCAACAATAAATTTCAAGTGTTTTTATCAAGAATAAAAACTGGGAATTAAGCACGAATAACAAAATCTTTTGAAATTAAAATTTTGTACTCCTCAAAATTGAAATTACTTTTTGATAATAAACAGGCAAGTGCACGGCCTAAAAAAACACTTAATTGACAACATCTTTTGTAAGTTGTTGTTTGTTTTTTATTTTGTTTTTCTTAACCTACTTACAACTACAATTAATGTTGAGAGAATTTCAACTAATTGTAGTGGGGAATGTAAGATGAGATAAACCCACTTTTTTATTGTTGATGTGTTTTGTTAAAGCTTTGATATTGTTACAAGTAAAACTGTTGCTATAAGTCTTATACGTTTAACAGTTTTATTTGGTTTAATATCTTTAGTTTTTCTAAAATCTTTATGGATGAAGTTTCCTGATGATCTGGCCTAAGCATCCAGTGAAATGCATAGGAATAGCTTATCCCATCAACAATAAATTTCAAGTGTTTTTATCAAGAATAAAAACTGGGAATTAAGCACGAATAACAAAATCTTTTGAAATTAAAATTTTGTATTCCCAAAAATTGAAATTACTTTTTGATAATTTTAAGAAATTGCAAAAAATTGAAAATGAAAAAACTTCCACAAAAAATGAAATAACACCGAAAACCAAAATAAAATTAAATAACTTCCACGTTAATTTTTTCGGGGACTTATTTCATTTGGATTTTATTTCATTATGAAATAACTCCCAGGCAAAAAATGAAATAAAACCGAGAGGGCTGGGAGCTATTTCGTAATGAAATTACTCCCACATTTATATGAAAAATTTTTGGGTCTAATTTAATTTTTTTATTGGGACTTATTGCACCTGGGAGTTATTGCACGGAGCCGTTGTAAGTAGGTTAAGAAAAAACCAAATAAAAACAACTTGCTTTATCGATCTCGCAAAAAATAAAGCATGTTGCCAGCTAGTTTTTTTTAGCCGTACACTTGCCAGTTTATTATCAAATTAATTTTCGTGGGAATACAAAATTTCAATTTAGAAGATTTTGTTTGTCGTGCTTAATTAAGAGTTGTGTTCGTCTACACAAACACTAAGCAAAATGGGTGTGTGATCCGAACGCTAAATAATGTTCTGTTAATTTTCAGATACGGATTTAAGCGTTTCTAAACATAATAAGATTAATAAAGACGGCAACCGAAACAGTTTGTGTGTGTATAAAAAGTAGAAATCTTCGAAGCTTGTTTTGTCTTCGTATGACTTCAGATTAAATTTTTTTCCAGTTTCATGAAAATCGGCACAAAAATATACAATATTTCGCTATCTTTTCTTTAGAAATTACAAATATATCAAAATTTTACTTTGGACCTGTATGATTTTAGGGCTAATATTTTCCGATTATGTATAGTAAAACCTTCAGAGTATATTTTATATTATCTAGACTATAATATTCCGAATAAGTTTTACTTAAAATTAATAATAGTAAGGAAATTGGGCTTATTCGCCAAATAATGGTCACAAAAATCAGTTTTTCCCTAAAATATCAAAATTTAAAATGCAGGTGCGGAAAAACTATTGGTGATATAGACATATCTCTTTTTTACTTTTATTTCTTGTTATATCTTTTATATATGTATATAAAAATCAAATGTTGTGTCTTAGTCTCGCTAAAACTCGAGAAGTACTTGACCGATTTGTATTATTTCTTATGTTTTGTTCGTCTAATCACGAGGAAGGTTAAGAAGAAAAGAAAGTTCAGAAAATTTTACGTTGCACCATTAATTGCTGTGGATAAGTCTGCTTAAACTCGATAATTGCTTAACCGATTTCAATGATTTATTTCGCCTTATCACGGCGATGGTTGCGAAAAAAGGAAAAAGAAAAAAAGCCTAAAAAAAACGCTTGATACAATTACCAACCCAGATGAAGCAGTCAACTATCCCCCAGAATTCTTGAATTCATTGGAATTGCCTGGATTGCCACCTCACAATTTGCAATTGAAAGCCGGCTCTGTCATCATCATGTTGCGTAACATCAACCAACCTCGACTTTGTAATGGACTGAGACTGGCTGTTAAAAATCTCATGAGCAACGTCATCGAAGCGACGATTATTAAGGGAAAATATAAAGGAGAGGGTGTTTTGATTCCGCGCATCCCGTTGTCTGCAAATGATATGCCATTCGAGTTTCAACGGTTGCAATTCCCTGAGCGTCTGGCCTTCGCAATGACCATAAACAAATTACTAGGGGCTGGCCCCTAGAACTTTGTGGTATTAACTTGAAGTTTCCGTGTTTCTCGCACGGACAACTGTATGTTGCGTGTTCGCGTGTCGGTACGTCATTATCTTTATTTGTTTACGCGCCGCAAAACAAAACGAAAACCATAGTTTACCAAAGAGCTTTGAATTGAATGTTTATTCAATTTTTATCCATTCATATAAATAAAGATGCATTTATTTAAATCAAACAAGAAACGATTTTTATTTATTAACCAAAGAAAACTCCAACGCACAAAGTGCGGCCAATATTGCCTATTTCAATGATTTGGAGTTGTAGGGATGATTGGAATTCATAACAGGTTATGAAAAAATATAATATAATCAATGTTAGGTGAAAGGAAGTTAAACGGGTACAGCTAGTCTTCAGTAAATCCCACCCAATAAAAAATGGAGCTTCCAACGAAGCAGGTTTGTAAGGGAGAAACATAAGCGTATCGCTTACCATTGCGCTTACGGAAGACATGAATTTTATATGGCGTGTTCCCACTTTGAAGCAATACATTTTTGACACATAACGCGCATTAGTCAGCGCATATAAAAATTGGTGTATGTAACGATCAGCCTTACATACTGAGTATTTTGATACAGTTACCAACCCTTACAAACCTGCTTCGTAGTAAGGGAATGCCGTAGTACTTGAAATGTTATTTTTTTTATAAAAGTTGTTGAAAGTTCTTTCACTTACTTTACTGCATTTCTGTATGTCTTATTGAGTAGCGCATAATTGTGCGCTTATTTTTTAAATGTACCAGTAGTGCTTTTGTGATGATAAGAAAAATTTTGAAATTTGTTTTTATTTTTTTTTTTTTTTTTTTTTTTTTTGAACAAATTATGGTTTGTTGGTCATGCCTGCGAATAAGTTGATGGTAACTCATATACAAGTTAATACCGGTATATTTTAAGTAAAAGTTAGCTCTTATTCAAATATTTCTCAAAATATGGTAATTTTATTTCTACATTTCTTGTTCAAGTTGCCTGAGGCACGTTAATGAACTCGGGGAAATTTTAATAACTTTAAAAGTTTTTAACAAAATTTTGTCTTTTATATCTCATAAGAACACATTTACTTAACACATTTCGATTCTTTTACACTAGTTGCAAAGGTTATTTTTTAATAGCAACATTTGTACAAAAACTGAAAAAAATTATTTTTGACCATTGTAAATGCACTTTCAAATTTCAGCGTCATTGCGGCACTAGTTTTAGTTATTTTAATGTCCTCATATTATTTAAAACAACGTATATCCGCTATATATAGAACAATTCTAGGTTGAGGAAATGGTCAAAATGAGCAACTGAATTTTTTTGGAGTACTCTAGTGCACATTCCCCCTCCAAGGGTAAAATTTTTATGAAAATTAGAATATATTTTGATTTTTGTCAAATACAAATCAAACTTTACGTGTGAGTTTTTTATTACTAACACAATTACAAAAATGTGAGCTTGATATGTGGCCACGTCGCACTATGCTTTGTCCCATAGACAAAAATCAAAAAAAATTTTTTGTCTCAAATTGTTTTTAAATACAGATTTTTTGAAAGATAATAAGGTATCTTAAATAAATGTTAACAAAAAAAAATTTTCTGATTGCTTTTGCCACCACGAGAGGGCGTTAAAAGCAGATAATTTCTTTCAAAAATTACTTAACAGAAAGATGAGTTTTAGTTGTTTCACAAAAATAATTCTGAAAAATTCATTTTTTTAAAAAGTCGCTCGAAATTTGGTATTCAAGTACTTTGATATATTTGCAGTTAAATTAAAATTTATAATTTTTTTTATATTTACAAAATAACTTTTTTTATTGCTCTGAAAAACACATTTTTTTTGTTGAAAATTCAAAAATTACTTAAGTTTGATGGAGTATAAAAAAAAAATTATATAAAATTAGATATTTTTTTTTTCTGTTTTTGTATGTTTATACTCTAAGCTAACAGGGTATTCAAAAATTAGTTACTATTTTTTACCACAACTTAAAAAAAAATGCGTTTTTTGAAATGCCTAATTTTATGATTTTTACTCAAATATCAGGCATTTAAGAGTGTTTAATATCATTGCGCAACACGATTTTATATTTTGAATGTTAAAAAATAAAAAAATTTAATTATATCATTAGTAGACCAAAACCACAGAAGTATTTTCAAAATTTAGCTCGAGTTCTTTTTTTATGGCCCACTGAAGTTTTTAATTTTTTTTTAAAGGCGTTTTGAGTAAGTCAAAAAAAATGTACTAAATCTAATTCTGAGCTAAATAAGGTTAATAGATGATTCTAATAAAATTTAATGACGGTTCTTTTCATAGAACTAATTAACCCTCTATCTGCCATTTTTAGGGGTGATTTCGGCCCCTCCTCATAGAACACCACTAACACGTTTAACATTTAAGATAAACTCGGAGACCCAAAATTTGTTGCACAGTGTATGCAACTGTAGCTTTAAGTTATGTAATATATCTCATTAATAATTAGTTAGATCCAATTTAACTATAAATTAGATTCTGTTTTATATTTAAATTACTATTTTAAAGTGTAAGTTGCGATTGACTTCGATTTTGAAGTTTTTTTTTGGTTTCATATTTTTGTTTTGCTTTATCATATTATTTGCCGTTATTTATATTTTTCAAATTAGAGATGATAGCGTGACACATTTGTTTTTAAGTTACAATACACGCGTGTGATAGTAACTATATTCCAGCAGCGCTAATACGACCATATATTAAATTTTCGGAAATGCGAGAGAAATTTTTATTTTCTATAAAAGTTTCAATTGTATAAAAACCGTAAGTGTTACAAATTGAATTGCCTTTAACATAAGTGATCGTGAGTGCTAGTGGATGAAAATATTAACGGGTCCATCTCTATTTGTAATGTAAACAAGGTTTAAAAAATAAATTTATAAATTAATGTAACTAATCTGTGGTGATGGCAAATATTTTAAAAAATTCCGATATAATTGATTGTTGGATAGCAGCATCCTCAAACAATAAAATATCAGAGGTGTATAAATATGTAAAACATAAGATAGGCGATTCATATTTTAACAAAAAAAACTTAATACAAAGTATTCAGTTTTTTAATAGTAAAGTGAATAAGTTATGGAGAGAAAGCAGAGCTAATCGAAGTTATTTTGAAAAAAAAAATTCTAAATGGTTAAGTTATACTTTTTTTGATCCCGACAATGTAAGTTTATCAGTTTTTTACTTCAAATTATGAAAATAAAGAAAATAAAAATACTTAGGAATCTAGCACAAGTAAAACTTGCCTTAAAAATGTGGCTTCCATAGACATAACAGCTGTTACATATACAACAACTACAACAATACCAGCAGAAGGAATAGTAGAAACAGCAGCAAGGGCTTCTGAAACAACAATGGATCCAATAGAAGCAATGGACCTATTAACTGCAACAACAGAAACAAAAAAACGCGGAAGACCGCAAAAAATGTTTCATGAATCTTCCAGCAAAACAAAAAATAGAAGAGTAACAGATTTGATTGAAAAGTATTCTCTTGAGGAACTTGAGTTTGCCGTAAAAAAATTAAAAAGAAGATCAAATTCTATTTCTGAAAGCCATGAAACAAATCTGAAATGTCTACCAGTTTCAAAAGCTTTGGCGCTTTATATGGATTTAGATCTATCGGAAAGAAAATACAGTGTTCTACGCCAAGCAATCAACGAATTACATCCAAATTGTTTTCCATCTTTGTATGCATTGCGAACCGAAAAGCAAAAATTGGTACCAACTATATCAACAACGGAAATTTCAGCGGAAGTGGACTTAAAAAGCATAATGCGCCAAACAGCAGCAAGTATATTTGAACTTTGTGATGTTCAAGAAGATAAAAGTAAAATATCGTTAATTTGTAAGTGGGGTATGGATGGTAGCTCCGGTCATAGCCGCTACAAACAAAAATTTCAAACGAAAACCATACCGATGAGTTTATGTTTTTCATAGCATTTGTTCCACTAAGGTAAGTACATATTTACTTAGTTAAATGTATGTGCTATTTTAATAAATTTTAAATAAATTTCTATTTTCAAGAATGGTAAACTTGACATCAAAAAATATAATATGGTGTAATAAAACACCATCTTCAACGTTGTACTGTAGGCCTATTAAATTTGTTTTACAAAAAGAGAAGCCTGATCTAGTTAAGCAAGTTTTCAGCGAAGTTGATGAGAAAATTAAAAATTTGGAATGTGATGTCATTGAAATGAAAGGTGCAGTTGTAGAAGTTTCTTACGAAATGCATTTTACAATGATAGATGGTGCAGTTGTAAATATTTTAAGCGATACAAATTCATCAAGTAGGTGCTTTATTTGCAATGCAAGTCCGACAGAGATGAACAACATAAACCTTTCAAAAACTCCAAATGTAGACAATTACAAATATGGACTTTCTACGCTTCATTTTTGGATACGATTTTTTGAATGTTTACTGCATATTGCTTACCGGATCCCCATTAAAATTTGGCGGGTAGATAAAGAAAACAACAAACAGTTTTTGGAAAACAAAAAAAGAATTCAAAATGAATTCAAAAAAAGAACAGGATTAATAATAGACCAAGTTAAGTCTGGATTTGGCAATACAAACGACGGAAATACTTCTCGCCGATTTTTTTCGAACAGTGAAGTAGCGGCCGAAATTACAGGAATTGATAAGCGGCTTATTGATAATTTTGCCATTATATTGAGAGTGCTATCTTGTGGATCGCCAATTAATGTACAAACCTTCAAGGAGCTACTTATAATTACTAGAAATATGTATTTAATACACTATGGATGGTATTATATGCCCAGCACAGTTCATAAGGTTTTAGTTCATGGTTGTGATGTTATCGACTTTTTCAATTTACCAATTGGTATTTACACATTTTATTTTAGCGACAAAAAATTAAATAAAAAACTAATTAGCTTTTTTTCATTCAAGGATGTTTGTCTGAAGAAGCATTGGAAGCCAACCATAAAAATGTGAGGAAAGTCCGATTGTCTCACACTAGAAAAACGTCTCGAAAAAACACAAATAAAGATTTAATGACATATTTGTTGTTGTCTTCAGATCCCGTATTATCATCAAAGAGAAACATTAAGATTAAAAATAAAATAATAGATGCTGAAATTGGGAAATATATTCTTGGAGAAAATGTTGAAATCGAAGATGAGATAACAGAAGACGAGATGAGTTCTTCGTTAAGCGAAAATTGGTTTTGGGAAGAATTAAATAGCGATGATTCTTTGTTATAAGTTTGTCTTTATATGTTTTTTTTAACTTTTTTTATTAACAGTGATAAAATATAATTATTTAGTTAAACTATTATAATTTTTGTTTAAAAATCCAAAATTTTAATTTTTTTATCAAAATACATATATCGCACTTAATCAACAGGAAGGTATTAACTCAAAATGTTCAGTAGAAGCAAAACAATTTTAAATTTAATATTAAAGGCACATGAAAAAGAATTTTTAAACCAACCATTTCATTATAAAAAAGTAGGCAAAATAGCACGATATTTTTACAGCGGATATGAATACTACTCGTCGATTTTTTTCTAAAAGTGGAAAAATAAAAATTTTGATGGATCAAGTGCGATATGATTTTTTCATAATTTTTAAATGACGTTTACATTGCTAGTTTTCCTCTTTAATTTTTTCATTAATGTTATCTTTCAAATATCCTTATAGTTTTATTTTTGCAAGAGCATTTTAACCGGTTTATCCTATTTTTCAATAAATGATGTTTTTGTATTTTCCACATTGATAATCCGATTCTACCCAAATTTGGCACAAATATATATCTTGCAAATATCAATTCACATACCAAAATTTATTACGATTGGACAATTTTTGTAGGAGTGATAGCGTTTTTAAGAAAGAGGATATATGGCAGGACATTGAGTCCTTAGCCCGATTTAAAAAAAAATTTACACACACATTGCAAGTTGCATTTGTATCAGCATGACCACATTTTGTAATTTTGTGGGCATTATTGAAGCTAAAATTACATTTTTCAATTTCAGGACACATGGGAGGTAGGCGTGTCCTTGGGCCGATTTGTCCAAAAATTCTAATTTTTCTTAACTAAGCTTTTTTATGCTAGTGTACCAAATTTCAAAAATATCTGACAACTCCTTCTATTTTTGTCCCTTCGTTATATGGGAACGAAGCATAGTGCGTCGTTTTAATCATTTCGATTCAAACTTCTTTTGAAATCATAAAACCGTTTTCTACTGCTTCTAAGTTCTTTTTTTTTAATTACAGTGTAATTATAAGGTTTAATAATTTACTATAATTACTATTTTGCTTCAGAGGACAATTGTATTAATTTATGGGCATATTAGGGTAATAAATTGTACCAAGTTTATACGTGCTAATATTTTCATCTCTGTTTCGAGTATAGTGTAGTACAAAAGCACACACGAAACAACAGAATTATTTGTGCGAGTATTTGATCCTTTATGGTCGAATGTTTTTGTTTTATTATTTTTTTGCCCCTTTCCTTTACTCTGGAGTATTTTGGCTTTGAGTTATACAAGTATGTGTGTTTTTTAGATTTTATTATAGTGTGTGCAGATATGAATGTGTGTGTGCGTCTACACTACACTACTACTCATGCTAAAATTGCTTTGTGTTTAAGCATGCATGTGCGTGCTTACTTGTTAATGCCTCATGTGGCTGATGTATGATGTTTTAATTTTTTTGTTATTCTTTTAATCTTTTTTTTCGTTTCTCTGGCACTCTTCAGATGCTGTACGTAAGTTTCGTCTTGTATTTAGCACAAACGTTCCTTGAATCGATGTAACACATTAGTTGCTCTGTTCCCTTTTGTTAATATACGTTCGTTTGCGTTTTTATTTTTTGTGTAGCTGTATTTGAAGTTTCTGTTGCTGTTTTATTGTTTTAGTTTAATAAAAGAAAAAAAGAACATGAAACAACACGTTACCAAGAATAAAGACTAAACAGCAAATCAAGTATCATTATAGGAACCAAAAACCAATACTAAATTTTTAAGTGTGAAATTGTTAAAACAGTGGTTTTGGATAAATGAAAGGAATTTTATTTTAAGAAAGCGCAAGACGCCTAAACTAAGGCCTTATTTATACCGCAACAAAACGATCTTTATGAAATTTTCTATAAAAAATATTTGAAAATTGAATGTTATTTGAATTAAAAAAAATAATATTCATTTTTTTTCTCCATAGTCCACTGTAAACAATTTTTAATGTTCACGATTTCATTACCCACTTGTCTGCTTTCGTCGTACATTTTGAGTCCATCCCTGTTTCATCGAACTGTCTATAGTCTGTTACACGTACAAGTGAACGAGCGTTACATGTGAATACTCGTTTTTACGTGCTATTGGTAAAGGGTGTTTTTTTAAGCTCGAAAGGACATGAAGTTTTAAAAAACTAGCATAAAAAATTTTATTTAAAACAGAAAATCTTTTTATTCAAAAGCTATTCATAATGTTAATATTTGAAAATAATTTCGTACTGTTCTTGACAAACGCATTGTTGACATCCAATTTTTGAATGTCCGCTAATTCCATCAGCATGTTAGCTGCAACGGTACATTTTTCGGCATGTAATTGAGTCAATAGGATCTATTATGGAGAAGTTCTCGATTACAAAAATTCTCATAACAACACCGCGAAGCATTTTGCTTGTCGCTGAGCACAGGTTTGCTATAAAACACATATGACTGATTTTCTTATAAAATTTTGAAGCGTTGTTCACACGTTAGTCCGTTTATGATGATTTGTCCGAATTTACTCATCATCAAAAATGTCATTAAGCGCAGTCCCACAGTTCGTTTGACAGCCGACTGGTTCGTAAGTTCCGTCGTGCTTTAAAAAAAACACCCTTTACCTTTACTTGTTTTTTGTGATAATGATGACGTAGCAAAACAATCAATTAACGTATTGATAGGCTATCAACCAGGCAATTTATTTCACTTGCGAAAAATCCATAATAAATCTTATAATTGCCTGTTTAAATCAAACACAAAAAAGCAACAAAAAGCACACAAGAACCCTAAACAGACCCTGAAAAAGAGCCAAAATGAACGAAGATATAAAAAGTAAAATATAATCCTTATCGCAGACGAAAAAAAATTATAAATGCAACTGCACACATTTACTTACATATGTAACTTGGTTACATGTACTTTGAGAAAGATACTATAACTTAAAAAAGACTTATTGCTCTAATTAATACAATTTGACAGGGTGTAAGTAATAGTGGCTGTGGTGGCATGTAAATTGGTTTCGGGAAACTAATTTGAAAAGTTTTCAGAATGCAAAGCTTAAAAGTTTACAGAATGCAAAGATATTAACAGGAATTGGTTGCAGTTTATGAATAAAAACTATTTTAAGATTTAATGCAAGGAACAAAAATTAAAAGCTTTTAATTTTAAACACCCTGATTATTTTAAATCTTTGACTTAATTTAAAGCTTAGAAGTTCTAAAAAACTTATCATGAATAATAAGAATAAATTAAAGATTTTGCAAACACTGACATATGTGTGTGTGCATACATGCAGACATACATATGTTTTTATACTTGTAAATATTCATTTAATAAATTAAAAAAGTTTATTATTTTTATAACAACTACAGCACTTTTCCTTAAGTTTCTTCTAAACAAATATGAATGTGGCATGATATCTACTATTGTGTGTGTGTGTGCGTTTTTAAATATTCATCATCTAAAAACTCAAAAGGCATTGGTTAAAGAAGGCAATCTTAAGCAAATTTGTTTAGATTTAAAATATAATTGTAATAAATTCACATTTTCATAGAAAAAAAACATAGAATAAAAAAGATAAGACAGTCAACACTATACTATCCAGCAAAAACTGATGCTTCCTCGGAACCAGTCATTTAAGGGAGATTTCGGAGTGAATCGCTTACACTTCTATGAAAAATTACATAATTTTTGTTTGGAATTCCTCACGTTGAAGCTCTGCTGTAGAGATCTGAAGAACGCTTATTTCACGCTTTAAGAACTGACATGATTTACGTGTCTGAAGTAAGTGAAATGCATTGATAAAATGGTTATCTCAGCTCTTAAAAATTTTTTTTATAAATCTAAAATATTTTTTTTTTAAATAAAATTTTTATAGTTTTATAACAGCTAGTGTTCGCCTTATGGTCAAAATTCGACCATAAATTTTTTTTAAATATGAAGAAAACATAATTCATCTAAGTATTTATGAATTTATTTGTTTCGAGCATTTTTTTCCTTCAAAGTGGATCGATTTGGCGAGGGATCAACCTCCGGTTCATCTTCTACGTGAGTTAATTTAATTTTGTAAGTTTTATATACTAAATACCAATTGAAAAACAAAACAATATCAAAAAGTCTCCATTATATACTGTCATCCAATCAGGACATTGCACGTTTAATTTTATGTTTCTATGTCTAATGTTAACGAAAATTAATCAAAGTACCAGCTGTTGAACGAAAAATTACCAAAAATCTCCCCTTACATGTTCTTGTTCACCCAGTTTAATGTATAATTTTATCTTTATAGGTCGGATATGAATGAAAATTCAAAAAAGTTCCAGAGGAAAAACAAAAAATACCAGCATTTTTTATCTTATAGGTTATCACTCACTCAGAATCCTACACCTATAATATTATGTTTCTGAGTTCAATATTATAGAAAATTTAAAAATGATCACATGAAGCACAGAAAAGTAAAAGAAAGAAATTTAGTTTCCCGTATTTCCCCTTTGTTCTCCCCATAAAGGAAGAAAGCGTTCTTAACTGTTTTGCCTGGCCTGATTTGTACATAAGATTTATATAGTCGAAATATTTGAAACCGGTTTCTGAAAAATATCGAATAATCGATCACCCTAATTTTTTATAATTTGATAACTGAAAATAAATTTGTATTTATTTATTTTGCATTTGTGTTAGTAGCAATTTTAAACGCTTATAACTCTGAAATAATTGAACAGATTTTAATAAAATATATATTGTGCACTTCTGTGAGTAAATTTCTTTCAAATGGTGTATATTTTGTTCAAATCGGTTGGCATACTGAGGAGGAAAGTGTTCTTAACTGTTTTGCCTTAGCCGATTTATATATAGATTATGTATTTATGATTTTTGTATAATTAAGTTAAAATTTTTTATCAGAAGAATAAATAATTTCACTGCTTTAATAAAGCAGTAGAAAATGTATTCTTAAAAAAACGCATAAACAGCGATCCTCTCATAGTATCAAGCACAGCATTTAAGAATTGTAGCATTATGTGCCTTATCTTACAGCAGTAAAGTAAGACAGTTATTTTTAAAAGCAATAAAAGAAGCGGTTCGGATGCAGTATACGTGTTTATGGCTTCGAAATCTTAAACATTTTTTGTTGGGTGGGACTAACGCACCCATAGCACTAAGTTTGCAGTTAAAGTACATGACTTTCTGGATCGTTTACTAAGCTTGTGTTACATGAACCAGTAAATTTGTTTAATACTAACAACACTCGTCTGTACACCAAATTTCATCCTTAGTAATAGGCAAAAATCAGTGCCCATTACGGCACTTTTTAAATATCTCTTTCAGCGATTTCGATTTTAACCACTGCTATTCTTCTGCCTGTGACCTATTCGGTTCCAAGGTACCAAACAAGACTCTGGATAGCCCATTCTTCAGACTCAAAGCTATTTTTGGGAATACAAAATTTCTTACCAAGAAAATTTCTGTATGACGTGCTAAATTCCCAATTTTGCAAATTTGATTAATACACTGAAATTTATTGTTGAGGAAAAGCTAGCTTCTGTGCGCATTTTACTGCTTGCCCAATAAAAAATTTTATCATTTTGCGAAGCACTAAAGGTACATTTAAAAAAAAATAAGCGCACACTTATGCGCTACGCAATAAGACATACAGAAATGCAGTAAAGTAAGTGAAAGAACTCTCAACAACTTTTATTAAAAAAAAATAACATTTCAAGTGCTACGACATTCCCTTACTACGAAGCAGGTTTGTAAGGGAGAATAATAACTGTATCAAAACATTCAGTGTGTAAATATGATCGTTACATCCAACAATGTTTATGTGCGCTGAATAATGCGCTTTATGTGCCGAAAATGTATTGCTTCAAAGTGGGAACTCGCCATATAAAATTCATGTCTTCCGTAAGCGCAATGGCAAGCGAAACCCTTATGTTTCTCCCTTACAAACCTGCTTCGTTGAAAGCTACATTTTTTATTGGATGCTTGTACCAGATCATCAGGAAACATTCTTCAAAGATTTTAGAAAAGCTAAAAATATTATAAAAATAAAATCTTAAAGCGAATAAGAGTTATAAACACCCAAAGGCTTACTTGTAACAATATCAAACCTTAAACAAAACACCAACTATAAACAGAAAGTTTATCTTTTCTTACATTTACAAACTAAAACAAACAATTTTTATTTATTAATAAGCGTGCTAAATTCCCAATTTTCATTATTGGTAAACACACTGAAATTGATTGTTGGCGAATAAGCTAGTTCCTATGCTCATATCACTGGTTGCTTAGGTCAGTTAATAGCGAAAGCTTTTTCCAAAAACTTTGGAAAAGTTATTCCATATAAAAATATAACTAGGGAATGTAAGAAAATAAAAACTCACTGTTTATTGTTTGTGTTTTTGTGCAAGCTTTGATATTGTTGCAAGTAAAACTGGGGCTTATAATTCTTATTCACTTAACAGTTTTATTTGTATAATATCTTTAGTTTTTCTAAAATCTTTGGATGAAGTTTCCTTACGATCTGGCCTAAGCAACCAGTGAAATGCGCATAGGAATAGCTTATCCCATCAACAATAAACTTCAGTTTGTCAATAGTATGAAATGGGAATTTAGCACATTATAACGAAACCTTGATAACTTTTTTTGTTTCTTACCGCACATCATTATAACACCCCCGCCTTGCTTAACTATTGTCAACGGATATCTGGGTGAATATCTCTGTTTTGGCGAACGGCGCACGTAACTAATGCCATTAGAGCCAAATAAGTTAAATTTGAATACGTTGCTTCACAACACTTTGCCCCACTGCTAAATTGGCCAATGGGGATACCGTCTGTCATTGTTAGGCCGTTTTTTCTTTTTAACTTTTAAGTGGTGCCTTGGCTGGTTATCAAGTTAAACACTTTGCCTCTTTTAATCGATTTTTGGCAAAGTGGAGGCCATAAGAAACTTCTAATTCGTTCGTTTACGTAACTGGTAACATCCACTGCCATCTTCCGTGGGTCTGTTTTTACAATTTTTGTCTTAAACGATCTTGGCGGGGTATAGATTTAGGAGGTAAAACACCTCCTCCTGACTTTTTCTCTTCATTATTTATTTGACGGTATATCAATACGGATAACTGCTGGTTTATTTATATCAAATGGATGCGCGACTTTATTCACTGATTTACTTTGTTCCAAGGGCTCTACAATCACAAATTGTGTCTATTAAAAAAATAATATTTTAAAAATGTTTATAAATTTTTTATTTTAACAACAGTATTTTATTTACTTTTACTTCCAATTAATTAATTTAAAAAACATGGGTTGCAGAAAAGCAAACAACGCTTTTTATCATATTTGAAATTGAACGTTAAAAACAGCTTAAGAAAAATAGAATTGGAAACCATAATATGGAGTTGCATTTTTTTCTAGCTACGTACTTAACGCTTATTGATGTGTAATTTGCAGTCCTACCTTTCTCAATAACAAGTCGATTGTGCTGGTTTTTCAGTAAAAATCGAAAATTGTGTATGAAATAGCTTCAAAGAGCTAATTAAAATGACACGCAGATGAACTTGCTAATTTCACTTATCATTTTAGACACAACAAAAAAGAAAAAAATACCAAATTTATTAATTCTCAATTCCTTTTTTTGCATTTGCGAACGAATCAAAGAAAATCAAGACAAAATGAAAATTATCTCTATATCATATGCTGTTCCTATCAAATGTTATGGAACAATTCCCAAAAAAAAAAAAAAAAACAAAAAAAAAATCTTTAGTGGCTTTAACATTTAACTACAAACATCATTAAAAAACCTTCTTGCAAAAATTCAGATTCGTTTGCTAAAAAATAAAACTCCCATTAAATATAACAAATGTCTGTAGTTTCTACAAAAGAAAAAATAATGATTCGTTCACCAACAGAGCAAAAAAAAAAATATATATATATATATAAAAAATGGACTGGCATCTCAACAATGGACACAACAACAAAAAAAAAACATATTGCCATGTTTGAAATTTATGAATTATCTAATAAATTATGTTGAATTACCTAAAATGGAACTGAAACATAAATTAAAAGATTTGTCGTTATTTCTTGTACAAATACGATGGCTTCATTTACTACACAATTCATGCTTTTATAACACACTCACACACACACACACATACATGAGAACGTAGTTGTTTAATATATATAAAATCAATACCATATTTTATTATTCTATATTATACTTTTTTCTATTATACCCTACAAAATACTATTAAGCGTTTTATACCCGAAAACAAAAATAAATATTAAAAATAAGCAAGTAAAACGTAGCATAACCGCCCAAGCCTGATAACTTCATATCCTACATCACAGTTATTACACAAAAATATTCGGGAGTGTACGCTGCTTGACCGCATACGCAATCACGGGCTCAGCAAAACAAAATTATCTTACCGGGTTAAGCTTCATATGCATCTATATGAGATCTTTTCATCTTTAAGGGTTTTTAGGAAGGAATTTTATGGGTAAATTTCAAAGGTCAATCTATGGTCAATTGTCGACCAAATATCGAAATTTTGCCAAGGCATTAAAGCTTTTAAAGAGATTATCGTCGCCAAATTTTGTGTCAATACCAACTGTTTTAACGAGTTAGAAAGGGATAACCACTACTTACTGGCGGGAACCATGTAAATTAAACACTTAGATATATATTTCAAACTGTGTAAGGTTATGTGTTTATTGAACTCTTAGTTTCCGATTTTATATATATATGTATATGCATATAACCAACTTTAGGTTAGGGTTATATTTACTTTTTATTTGAATTGAATATGTAACTATTAGTTTAAAGGGATTTTTAATTTTAGCTGGGGTTTAACTTTAACACAAAGAGTTGTAAATAAAAGAAAGGATATGTTAATAACTCTAAATATGATTATACTTGTTATTGCCAATGCTAGGGTATTTTTTCAAATTAAGCAAATTCAATTTTAATCACTAACTTATTTATTTAGTTGTTATTAATGTACGTTTAATGAAATTCAATTTAGGTATATAAATTTAATTTTATTCACTCGTTTATTTTTGTTCTATTATTATGAAGGTTTTGTTAATTTTTATTTCACTCGGGATTTTTGAGATTTTTACGATGTTTTTCGCTAACACAATATTTAATACTTCGGGCTTATTCTGAGACCAACTTAGTAAAGTTTTACAACCGCTGTTGGACAAGGCAGCTGTTCGTGGGGGCGTTGATTACATCGCCAGGGCTGGGGTGATGTACTGGTTGTTCACGGATGTGAACATCCTCCCCGCCTAGAGGCCGGAAAGAAGTCTAGGCAGAATAGGTGCCCATGATGAGCCATCCGAAGGTGGAGTCCTGAGCCAGTAATGATCCACCATCCACTCGAATTATGTTTGACTTCAAAATCTTCCTGTACAGGTCACCACCAAGTTCGACCTCAACAAGTTCATTTAAATCAAAGTTGGGATCTGCTAATGCGAGATTCTCAAACTTTTCTTTAATGGAACCTCTAATGGGTGCCGTGTATGGGAGCTTGGGAAGATCTCGGGTGACCAGAAGGTAAATGTCGTACTTTAGAATGGATGACATGTTCGGTGTTATGGTCAGTTTAACGTATTTTTTCCCATCCAGCTGAAAGGTGTTAAGTTTGCGTCTATCTACAACCGAATGCGCGATACGTGACGCGACGAGGCCTGGGTTGACAATTGCCCGCAATGACACATAACCATCTTCGGTCATGGCGTTTACTTGAGCTGTAGGTATGATCACTTTGTGCAGTGATGTAGGTAGACCGATGGGGATGACTGTGGTTGTGGAACTGGTTGACGAGGCAAGGGATCGACGTGGTGCAGGAACCGGTGACTTGGGTTGCGATCGGTTTGCCGAAGACGTGGTTGGGAAATTTTTTAAAATACGGTGTGGTCCATGTAGGATGGAGTGGTGTTTACCCCCACACTTTTGGCAGCGGGTCTTACTAGGGCACTTTGCAATCAAGTGATTCCTCGCTAGACAATTAATGCAGTAATGCAACTTTATTGCCTTTTTGTACTTGTCTGCTAGGTTGAGTCCACGGAATTTATGGCAGTCGGCTAGTCGGTGGTTCGCTTGACAGATTCCACATCCAAAATGACGTTTGGGTTCTACATGTCTGGATTGTTGACGAGATTCGTGATGGTTGTTGGATCCAGATTTTGAACGATGGGAACGGTTGTTGTTGGGTGCCATGATCTGTATGAAATATAAGGAACTAAGTTCAACCAAGGGGATTGTTAAGATGAGCTAAGCTTAGTACATAAGGGAAAATTCACAGCTTCATTCCGTTATGTAGTAAACTTGAGGGAGATTAGAGAAAGCATGAGTGTAAGTGTACTTAGTATTATTATTAAGGGTAAGTATAAATGAATTAACTTGTAAATTAAGTAGGGTTAGAGTAGGGTAAGTAAAGAGAGGGGTTAGTAGATTAGACGATATACTAAATTCAGTTAGTGGGTAAGACGACAACTTTTGTTATAGGACGTGTCAAGTTTCCAGACGAAGTTTGTAATTCAACGACACGAATTCGTTCATCTGAACCTGGGTGAGTACGTGTAACACGTCCAAGTTGCCATTCGTTAGGGGGTAGGTTGTCTTGTCTAATCACAACAACATCATCAACTTCAATTTGACGTTTAGGGTTCTTCCATTTATATCTCTTATGCAACTCCTTAAGGTACTCATCTTTCCATCGTCTGCAGAAGTTGTGATGCTGAATTTTTAGCTTTTGCCATCGATTTGCTAAAGTAATGTTATCATTACTGCAATCGGGTTCCGCTGGGGTAAGTATGGGTGAACCTATTAAAAAATGACCTGGGGTTAAAGAACTGAGATCTTGCGGGTTATCGCTTGACGGACTTAAGGGTCGTGAGTTGAGGCATCCTTCTATTCTAGCTAGGAGGGTAGCCAATTCTTCAAACGTGTATTTAAATGTGTTTATCTTTTTTAAGTGGGATTTGAAGCTCTTTACCCCCGCTTCCCATAAGCCACCCATATGTGGTGCTCCGGGAGGAATAAAGTGCCACGTCAAGTTTTGGAAACTGTTAGATGCAATTACAGATCCTTTTAATTGCTTAATGAATTCCTGCCGCTCTTTTTTCAATAATTGACAGGCTCCAACGAAGTTCGTCCCGTTGTCCGAATAAATGGCGGCAGGGCATCCCCGCCTCGAAAAAAATCGAGCGAATGCTGCCATAAAGGCCTGGGTTGACAGGTCAGATGTAGGTTCTAAGTGAATCGCTTTTGTTGCAAAGCAAACAAATACGCATACATATCCTTTTGTTATTCTACAATTTCTGCCAGTGTAAATTTTTATATCGAATGGTCCGGCGAAGTCCACACCAGTATTAAAAAATGGTCTTGTTAATTGAGTGCGCTCTGGCGGCAATGCAGCCATAAATTGAGTGGTTTGTCGGTTCTTATACTTCGTACACGGAATGCATCTGTTTACTACCGATCTAATAAGATTTTGAAGTTTCGGAATCCAGTAACCAGATCGAATTATTCTCAACATAAGTTGATTTCCGCCATGTAGCGATACCAAATGCACGTGTAGGGTTAACAGTTTTGCAATTTGGCTTGCGTAGGGTACAATGATTGGATGTCTTTCAGAATAAGACAAACAGTTTGACTTAGCCAGTCGACCATTGGCACGCATTATATTCGCAGAGTCTAAAAATGGCGTTAGGGTGAGTAAGTGGCTCTTTTTGGGTATTGGATTTTTCCTACTTAAGCAACTATATTCTTCTTCGAAGTATTTCATCTGAGACATAATAATAAGTCTATATTGGGTAGATTTTATTTCAGTTGCATCAAGTGCAATGTTTGGGTGGGTTAGCAGTTTCTGAATTCTCTCTTGATCCGAGCTATTTCGATCATGAATGATCCTATAGTTTTGAACTGAGTTTGTTCGTGTAGATGATGAGCGATTACAAAATCTAAAAACATATGACATTACTCTTAAAGCCTTAGACCATTTTGAAAATCGTCGTAAAATATCTGGGTAAGGGTCGGTTGTACTCTCCGGGGAAGGGTCGATATCAACCATGGTCGAAAATGACTGAATTATTTTAGCTTCAGCTTGAGTGGCAAAGGGTTTATGGGTTGTCGGCCATTTCGAAGGTGTTTCCTTTAACCATAATGGCCCATTCCACCATTGTTTATTTTCTTTTAACTCTTCTGCATTACATCCTCGGCTAGCGATATCGGCTGGATTATCGTGCGAAGCGACATGATTCCAATTTTTTACGCCTACAGTTTCCATTATTGTAGAAACTCGATTCGCTACAAATGTATTCCACGAGTTTGGTGGTTTGCTGAGCCATGCCAAGACTATTGAAGAATCTGTCCAAAAATACGTTTGATGTTGAGATGAATAGAGTTGGGGCAGTAAATTGTGGGTTACATTGGCCAACAGCACGGCGCCACAAAGTTCCAGTTTTGGCAACGAAATAACTTTAATAGGCGCAACTCTCGTCTTGGCGAGAAGTAAGGTTACGGTAGTTGGGCCGTCTATAGGTGTGACTCGAGCATATAAAACCGCTGAGTATGCTTTTTCCGACGCGTCTGAAAAGCCATGAAATTCAATTTTCGCTGACGGTGAAAAATTAATCCACCTTGGAATCCTTATTTGATCAATAGCGTCATAAAACTGTAAAAACTTGTGCCACTTAATAAGGGTGAGTGTGTTAAGACATTCATCCCAAGCTGTGTTATCTTGCCATATTTGCTGCATGATAATCTTAGCAGAGACAACAATTGGAGCTAACCAACCAGCTGGATCAAATAAACGAGCTATATCTGATAGAACGCCCCGTTTTGTGTAAGCTGACTTCCTTTCAATGGTTGGCACACTAAAGAAAAATGCGTCTTCTTTGCGTTCCATCTAATTCCCAACGTTTTCGTGTTGGTAGATTCTGGTAGGGTGAGCAATTCGACATCAAGAAGGTATTCTTCGGGTAAGTTTATTAGCAATTCCTTCGTGTTTGACATCCATTTTCTTAAAGGAAATCCAGCAGAATCGAAGGCAGTTATCAGCTGGGTTTGAGCAATTTTAGCCTGTTCAATAGTATGACCACCGGCCAACATGTCGTCTACATACATGTTATTTTTTAATATTTTTGAAGCAATAGGGTGTGTATTTTGAATGTCTTTGGCCAATTCGTGAAGGGTTCTAATCGCCAAATATGGGGCACAATTGACGCCAAATGTTACTGTTTGCAATTCGTAGTCTTTAATGGGTTCATTTACGCTTTTACGGAATAAAATGCGTTGGTAGGGTGTGTGGGTCGGGTTTAACATTATTTGCCTATACATTTTTGTTATGTCGGCACTAAAAACAATTCTATAAAAGCGCCATTTGAGAATGAGTACAACTAAATCTTGTTGTAAGGTGGGACCCGTGTGTAAAGCATCATTTAAACTGTTACCATTGGAAGTTTTGCTAGAAGCGTTAAACACTACTCTAACTTTCGTAGTAATTCTATCATTTTTGACAACTGCGTGATGAGGTAGGTAATACTGGGTATTTAAAAATGTATTCTGGTTATCCAATACGGGTTTCATATGACCTAAGTCAATATATTCTTGTAAGACGTTATCGTATTCTAGCTTTAGCTCTGATTTCCTCATCAGACTTCTTTCGTTTCTCAAATATTGTGCCATTGCTATGTGGCGCGAATTTCCTAACTCGACTGAGGGGAAACGAAACGGCAGGCTAACTTGATAACGTCCACTGGGTAATTTCTGTGTGGTTTTTACGTAGTGCTCTTCACAACATAATTCTTCTTCAGATGTCTTAGGTTCTTTGGGTATATTCTCAATCTCCCAGAATTTGGTTAAAAATTTGTCAAGCTTGACAGAATTGAAGTATGATACTATGTGTTGGGTATGGTGTGAGTTCTGAACGGGACCAGTTAAAATCCAACCAAATTCAGTTTCCTGCGCTATTAGTGTGTTAAGAACATCTTTCTTAACACCGGGTTTTAATATTTGGGGGTAAAAATCGCTGCCAATTATGAAATCGATCGGTCTACTTTCGTAGAATTTTTGGTCAGCTAATTGAATTTTATCTAAGTCTTTATATAGGGTGGGGTTTATGCTCTGGGTGGGTAGGTTTCTCGTTAGAGTTTTTACGACAATTGCTTGGATATTTATTTTAAAATTGCTTTGGGTATTTGATATAAGCAAGACATTACACAGTTTATTGGACCGAGCAGACACCACTTCGTTAAGTCCAGAAATTTCAGCAACAATCGGGGTAGTGGGTATACGCAATTTGCGTCTAAGTTTATCTGAAATGAACGAAAAGTCTGAAGCTGGGTCTATAAGTGCTCTGGCCGGGAATCTTTCGCCTTGAATCTCAACACTTAGAACTGCCGTGCCTAATAATTTCGCTCTGTTATCTAACATATTCCTGTTAGATTTGGTGTGGGTTGAAAAAGATTGTGCTGTGTTGCTTGACGTTGAGGGGTGCTCATTATCATTTCGTGGGTTCGTGTTTGAAGATGGTTTATGTAGAAGGGTATTGTGTCTGCCACCGCAATATCTACACGTAAATGTGCTGCGACAATCTTTTATTATATGGGCAATAGCCAAACAATTGTAACACATTGCATTCTTTTTCACGAAATCAATCCTTTCGTTTACTCCCAAAGAAGTAAACATTGAACATTCTCTTAAAGTGTGGTTATTTTTGCAAAGCTTGCAAATAGAGCCATCCGGCTCGAAGGACCATGTTTTAACGAGTTAGAAAGGGATAACCACTACTTACTGGCGGGAACCATGTAAATTAAACACTTAGATATATATTTCAAACTGTGTAAGGTTATGTGTTTATTGAACTCTTAGTTTCCGATTTTATATATATATGTATATGCATATAACCAACTTTAGGTTAGGGTTATATTTACTTTTTATTTGAATTGAATATGTAACTATTAGTTTAAAGGGATTTTTAATTTTAGCTGGGGTTTAACTTTAACACAAAGAGTTGTAAATAAAAGAAAGGATATGTTAATAACTCTAAATATGATTATACTTGTTATTGCCAATGCTAGGGTATTTTTTCAAATTTAGCAAATTCAATTTTAATCACTAACTTATTTATTTAGTTGTTATTAATGTACGTTTAATGAAATTCAATTTAGGTATATAAATTTAATTTTATTCACTCGTTTATTTTTGTTCTATTATTATGAAGGTTTTGTTAATTTTTATTTCACTCGGGATTTTTGAGATTTTTACGATGTTTTTCGCTAACACAATATTTAATACTTCGGGCTTATTCTGAGACCAACTTAGTAAAGTTTTACAACCGCTGTTGGACAAGGCAGCTGTTCGTGGGGGCGTTGATTACATCGCCAGGGCTGGGGTGATGTACTGGTTGTTCACGGATGTGAACACCAACATTTTAAGGAACTTATGGCATTAAATTTTTTTTTTTTTGGAATGACATTTATATGGGGACAATGTGAAATTATGGACCGCTTTCACTAGGCTTCGTCCTTATGACAACTGAAATTTATGTTCAAAATCTCATCAGATTCTTTTCAAAATTGCGGCCTGTACTTTGCTTAGAGTGTTACATGGACAGACAACCAGCCATCAAGCAAGCCATGAAGACGGACAGACATCATTCAATTATCTCAAGAAGTGATTCGGAATCGGTTGGTATATTTCAGTGTTACATATATTATCACAAACGCAAAATTTCCCCTCAACTATTGTGGTATTAGTATACAAATGTTTTTTGCGAGTTTATTTTCTAATTTTTCAAATTATTCTTAAACAATTCATTTTATTAAAATTTTAAAGCAATTTTAAGGCTTAATAATCGTCCGTTCTAAATAAAAAAGAACAGTACTGTATAAATTTTACTTAAATAAAAAAACTTAAATTATTCTATATTAAATTAAATCTTCTGTATTTGTACTGTATTTAATAGAAAAGCTTAATGAATGCATTCCCAATTTATATTATTTTTTAATCACTGGAAACATTTAAAAGTTTTCTTTTTTTCTTAAAAATATATATGTACAAGTAAAAAGTGGAAAAATTAACAAATTCCGCCTTGATACTCTCCTAACATTAATTTCATATCGGGATTTTTGCGTAAAGTCTGCTAATTTTGAAAACAAGATATTAATAAGTTGTTATTATCAAAATTTTTAACAAAACTCTTAGTTACAAAACGTAGTAAATTGAAATTGTATTATCACGAAAAAGCCAATAAACAATGTAAATGAATAGTCTTAGGCGTATTTTAAATTCGCCAACCACGATAAGGGTGATTGCCCGACGCATTTCCACAAGTTAACAGTCTTCGGACATTACTAGAAAATACAATAAATGAATAAACTGAGATGTAGAAGAGTTCAAAAATTTTGTCACCAATTTCAGACAAAATTCTCGAATATTGTAAAGACAATAGATTAAAAAACGTCTTATTGCGCTACTGAATATGACTCTGCATTCCGAAAGTGTTGAAGAGACGGTCACCCCTACACCTAGTAAAAGTTCTTATAAGCCTACAAGAACTGACCTTTGAAGCGTTTGTGAAAATGTTATAAGAAAATTTCGAGAAGGTCTGTGCTCCATCTATATTAAGCTGTGGTGCAGTTTAATAAAACGTCTTAATATACCTTTAAGATTTTCTTATTTTTACTGAAGATATTAAATGTTATACCCAAAATTTAAGAACACGGCGCAGAAATAATTTCTGCCGCATCTGAGAGACTATTTTGTATTACAGGTTTGCGTCAAACGGGTTTGCAAAATACAAAAACAAAAATCTTATTAATATTAAGTTTAAAATTCTAATCTTAATCTATTTCACCCAATTTTTGGAATTGATATTAAAACACATTTATGTTTAAAATCGTTTTTAATACAAAATTCTTTTCTTCACTAAACACTTCAATGTAACTTAATTCACGGATGTACCACATTTAAGTTCATTTTAAGTTTCCAATGGAAAAACTTAACAAGGTGGTCTTAATATTAAACTAATGCAACGACAAAAGGTAAAGCAATAGAAAACGACTGTTTTTGGAGGCCACCTTGTAAATAAATACACTTTTTTATGATATTTTTTGTATTTAGTAGTGCTACCATAATTTTATCTTAATTAAATAAGACTTTTTAAGCAGAATTTAAAAAAATGAACCTGTATTTTAACACGATTTAAGTTTATATGAAAATTAACTTAATATAGTTTTAAATATTATCCTAAAAATTGGGCATTAGACTTTTTTGTGATTAAAACTTAATTTAGCTTTTGGTAATTTTACCATGAATTCAAATTCAATTCGTTGCCTTAAGAATCTTAATTATAGCAATTTTAAGTACTCATAACCTCTTCTTAATTTTGTATAAAAAAATGAGTTACTTGAGTTAAGTTAATTTTATGTTCGTCTTAAGTCTTATGTTCGTATCGGTATCGCCGATATTTGCTTATGAGTATCGGTATCGTGTCGGCGGCAAAAAGACGCATCGTTACATCCCTATTATAAATATATCAATTTTTTCACAAAATATTTAATGCTACTTGACAATATCGTGTCCTTAACTCTAAGGTTCCCGATTTATTAAAGAAGATAGATAGCATCAAATCCACTAAAGTCAATTTCAAATTTGACAGAACATGATTTCATGTGTTGCTTTTATTCTTGAGTTGCTTTTGTGTGCCTTTAACAAATATTTAAAATACTGTTTTGGGGGTAAATTCTCGTTCAGGGAAACGGTGAAATAAAAAGTTTTTTTCAGATTTTCATAATACCTTTGATTCCCGTTCAGTGAAATAGTGAAAGCCAATGTCAACAAAATATTTTCTTAAGAAAAAAAGAAAACGAAACAAAAATTTTTCAACGTTCACAGCACTAGCAATTCTTGAAACAGTGAATTGTCCAAACAAAGGCGCATTCATAAAAGGTGGTCTTAATTTGAAAACGTTTACAACACTGTAAAATATTTTTACGTTGTGTCAAAAATAATTTAACACTGTTGTTAACAATTTAAACAAATATTTGATATTGGTTTTAAGCTTCGTTCACAATCAAAAATACATTTTCACTTGGTGTTCACAATAAGCAACAATTTCTTTTGAAAACACACACATTTTACATTAAGAAAACGTTTGCAAATTTTAGCCACTACAATTTTATGCGTTAATTACTATTTTTACAATATTATGATAAAATTTTCATTCAAAACGTCAGAAACAATTTCATACTTTAGTTACATTTTTAATAAATTTTAGTTACATTTTTGTTCTAAAAATGAAAGAAAAATACATGAAATACTTTGGGAAGAGAAAAGATAGAAGAAAAAAGGAATTTTTTTTTTTTAATTGTGAAGGTAGCTTTAATTTTAAATTGTGTGTTTTTTTACTTAAGACGGTATACAATTTTAACACATGTTAAGTTATCAGCTGTTTCTGATGAAACAGAACGAGAATTGACCCCCCTGGAGGGTTAGTGCGCATTTCGATTCGATAGAAATAATTTACGGGTTCGAACAATTTGTACTGTCTATTTCGATTTTTGCAATCGTTCGAAACGATGACAGGTGTTGCACATATTTTTAAAAAAATTGGAAATTTGATAAAAACTTTTGTTCGTAATAGAGAGTGGCTGTTAAGAAAGGGATTTTTTTGTTTTCAATAAAGTATAAAAAGTCCGTTTATTCGAAACAGATATTACGAAAATCGTAACACACATTAAAATTTTTTCTAATCCGTTAATGATTTCTTTCGAATCGAAATACGCGCTAACCGCCTCTGTTCTGTATTTTGGTTCAATAATTATGGTCACCGTAGGTATAATGAATGTTTCATACAATCAAATTAAAAATAAAGTATACGTAACCCGATTGATTTCCATTGCGAATTTTACTAAATGAGTGCCTACTTTAGGGCGTCCGCATGCGTATGATTTATATTAATTTGAACATAAATAGTACGTCCAAAACAAAAATTTTATATAAATTAGAAAATACAGTCGAGCATCGATAATTCGAGATGGTCGGGACCGGAAGGAGTCGGATAATCGGTTTAACCGATTAATTGGGGTAAAATATATTCGTTTTAACATAAATATTTGGTTTATTTAATCAATAAACACACTTGCTAGATATATTTCTAATACATTTTTAATTATTACTTATGTAACACTACGTGACAGTTTTTTGACCAAATGAATCTGACACATGTAAAATTGTAAGCTGATTCCGAATATGAAGTCAGAATTGTCAAAAATAGAACAGTTTTTGAGATTTTCCAAAATAATTTACTAAATCTTCTGTAGCTTTTTTTACCAACCTATGTCTTGTTGGGCGCATAATGTTCATATTAAAATAATCTTATATCGTATGTTATAAAACATTAAGATTTTTAAGTCGTTGGCTTAAAAAAATAACTTGAAAAGAGCAAAATTGCAAAAAATCATCAAAGTTATAATGAAGTTTGAAATGTTGTCCAATATAACTCTGCCATTTATTCACACACGATCATAGATATTAATTCAATTTCATAGCCTTTCACTTAAAAGAAAGAAATACATAGTCCGTTAAAAATTTTTGAAGATATTTGCATTTCAGTCACATAATCTTTTTTAAAAACACAAATAACGGTTATTTTGAAATATCTCCAAAACTGTTCTACTTTTGACAATTTTGACTTCATATACGGATTCAGCGGACAATTACATAAAGTTTAGGTATCAGATTTATTTGGTCACGACTTTGTTGGAAATTAATTACGTAGTGTAATTATTCAAAAAATCTTTAAGTATGGCTTTTGCTTCTTCCTTACCCGTATATTTTCTGAAAAAAGTTTCTCTTGGACACGGTAGATTTGAGTTTTATGTTTTGCAATCCCGGATAATTGAGGTAATCGCGGTTAATCGGTCAAAATGAAAAAAAAATCTTTATTTCGTTATCGACCCCGGGTAATGGATTTTCCCGGTTATCTGAATCACGGCTTATCGGTGCTCAACTGTGCTCTCAATTAAAATTGAATAAAAGTAAAATCTAGGACATCGTTTCAATATTAATAAATTTAAAATTTTTGTTAAATCGACATATGATTTAGAAAGTTATCAAAAACTTTACCAAAATCACACTATTTATTAGAATTTTAGATTTATTTTAGCTTTTATTCTTAATTATTGTGTGGTATACTTTTACCAATTTTTGCTAAAACTTACTAAGCTGACGTTTTTATTATAAACTTTGCGAAACTTTTTTTTTATTTCCTGAAAATAAAACTCTTAACACTAAAGTTTAGTCCCACCTTCCTAAAAAAAGTAGCAAATTCTAAAATTCTCTTTTAACTAACTTTTAAATAAGTATTTTTTTGAATTTATAATTTTAGTTAGCAAAAAACTTATTAAACACACATGCCTGTATGTGTCACTATACTTTTATCCTTAATATAATGAAGTGAGCACTGGAGAGTCAATGACTTTTTTTTCGAATATCAACTATAACAGAAAAAGATTATTATTACGTTTTTCATCATTGCACTTATAGTCGTAATATATAGTATAAACAGCTTCAACTGTAATTGTACTTCGAAAGGATAAACTAATGAAATTTTGGCAGAAAAAAATACGAGCACAAAAAAAGGAAACATATAAAATTGTATAACGAGAAGTTTTTTAAGAGTCTAACAAAATTATTTTTCATTGATTTAGTTACAAGAGAAAATGTCCATATACTCCAGCTGTCATATGCAATAATTTTCATTGATTTCACATATGACATTTGAATTACTATTCTCACAAATACCACCACTATTACAAATTCTTTGGCACAACAAACCTAAAGTGCTACTACACTTTAGTATACATTTATGCATATGGCTTTGAGTCCTTGCAGGAATAGCAGTTGTGCTCGTGAATAACTATCACGGGGAAATATTTACAGATAAATGTGAGTGTGTCTGTGAGAATGGTTTTTTCGTTTTTAGGCAATAAGTAGCATGTTATTTGCAATTTGTTGGATACTCTTAACAAATGAAGCGTAATGGCAACAGTTCAATAGACTTTGAGCGTTTGTTTCTTTATACAAAAATACTGCTGGATCCAATGATTGCATTTAACTTCAATGGAAACATAAGCCAAATAAAAAAAGAAACAAAAACAAACTAAACTTTTAAACGGAAAATGAACGAATTTGGATGTTAGAGAAGTAACTAACGTGTTTAAACAAGAAATAAAGAAATATAATAAAAAGAAAACGTCTCTAAAATGAAATTTACGGGCTGTAAAGTTAAAAGTCCCAAGTCTCTAAAGTTGTGTTTGCTTAAATTAAAACAGTCGTAAATTTCCCAGGCCTATCTACCTATTATTTTCACGCTCTTTCTCTCTCTCTCTCTCTCGCTGTTTCTTTCTTTTTATATCTATTGGCAGTAGTTGTATAATGTCATTCAACACTCGCCTTAATTTGGACCCATCGAGGAGCTGTGTGCCGCTGATGTTGTTGCTGATAATAGAGTTGATGTTTCTGCTGTTATTGTCGCTGTTTGTGTGTGTGTAATTTTCCCTCGTTTGCTTTTTACACATTTTGGCAAATTTAACCCTCACGGCTTTCGTTCCAATAATACCCAAGTGCAGATGGCAATTCGATTCAGTTTAAAAATAGGAAATCTTTCCTTTTCAAAGACTTTCGTGAAATAAATGGGCAAACGAATTAAAGACAAAAAAAAAAAAAAAAATACAACCAAATAAAAGAAAAAATTAAACAATTCACTATAAATGCTGCAAATCTTTCGGTGAATGAATAAACGATATTAGGGTTTTTTGTTTTAAAATTCATACATCAAGATTTTATACTTTTTTACTGTGTTTGTTTGTTTGTTTTTGGCCAAATACTATAAAATTTATTTGTAAGCAGCGGCGGGTTCGCTAATCAGTCCAAGGGGTGAAATTTATAGGGTTTATGATTATAAAGAATCTAAAAATAGAAATTTGTTAGATGTATATCTTTAAATTTCGTTTACTTCTTTCTTTAATTACCAAAATCTAGTTGTCCGGAACATATACAGTTAAGGACAAAATTGTTCACAAAATTAGTGCTATTGGCAAAATAGGCTATAAATTTTTGTTTTAATTAGAATTATTTAATTTTTTTTAACTATATGAAATATAGAACATTTAAAGAACTTAAAAATACAAACTTTTCCAAAAAATATGTGTTCACAATATTGTACAGGATATTAGTATTAAGTTCTGAGTGTGAACAATTATGACCGCAGTTAGAGATTATTGTTGTATTTGGGCCCTAGCTTTTGGTATGTTGTTCCTTTGCTCTTTTTAGCTACCTTAATCCTTTTTAGCATACTCTTACAAAAGTTTTTAGCATTTTCGGCTTTATTTTTCCAAGCTTTAACGGCAAGCTCCCAAAGCTTATATGCAGTGTTAGGCGGGTACCAAAGGTTCTCAAGTGGGTAAATTTAGTTTCGAATTTTTGTTTTTTTTAAACAAACTTTTAGTCATTTCTGAAGTATGTATGCTTAAGATCGTTGTTCTGCATTAGATATCACCCTGTCGTGGTTCTTAGCCGAATATGGCTAATCTTGGAATCTACGGGTCTTCAATTATGGTTATAAAGTACTTGGCACACATTTTTCTTCTGAATTAGCGGAATCCTCAAGTCATTTATGAGATCATCAAAATTTTAATATTTGGAATTATTCCGCTCTTTTACGCTAACACTTTAGCGCCAGCCATGTTTACTGCCGTCCGAATGAATCTAATCTCATAAATGTTGTCCAATCTAAGCATGTTACACGCATTTAATCTTGAAAACTGATTTTTTTTTACTTTTTTGCAAACTTCGGACTTCAGCTTTTATTTTTGCTAAAGGTGTGTAGTCGCTATTTATTCTAGCTAATAATCTACTAGAACTTAAGCAACTTCGTACGATTTTAGTGCTAACATCTAAATTGTACTCAATGCTCAGTATTTGCCGGACCTTAATAGCCATATTGACTACACCAGTACAATAAGTCGCTTTGATTCGCGAAAATGTTTTGGCGAAAGTATTTTTGGGCCGCCAGCTTTGTTGCTTTTGGTATCCAAACTACACTTTTTATTTATTTTACATTCAATTCCCACTGAAATGTTGTATTTTTTGTGATGTTGCGATGTGAGACTGCTTTTTTTTAATTTTTCCCAATGCTCTGTTTTAAAAGTACCGCTTTTGACTTCCCGTTCTTGAAGAAACTAGACAAAATTTAATTGCTCAAATTTTTTTTCAAATTTTAAAAAATTTAATATTAATGAATTAATTTAATCACTTTAAAAGCAAATCCCACAGATAAAACTTGAATTTTTTTGGAATTTTTATGAAAGTTTCACAAAGGGTCAATATTGTTCCCACATATGGTTTGGATGTTAACTTAGTATAAATATAAAAACTAACGGTGAAAATAAGTTGTCATAGTGTTATTATAAAATGTAGAAAGCCATGCAATAGTTTTTGAAAGTTTCCAAGCTGAAACTTTAATAGTTTTCATGATATACATACATTTTTCATAATTTCGTGAACAATTTTGTCCCTAACGTATACATATGTATATATGCAAACAGACGTAGGTAGGTAGGTAGGTAGAAAGGCCGGTGTGAAGTTTCCTTCACACCTTCACCCAGAGACCAATATGGTCCATTGTGACGCCTTAATTAGAGGTAGCCAAGAAGGCATAAGTAGGTGAAATAAGCAGCAGAAGCATAAGACAGATCCGAAAGATGGGTAGAAAAGAAAGGAAGGAAAAGAAGGTAAAGGACCAACCCCGAGAGAAATCCCTTAAACCAAATCCGCCCTACGAGCGGTTAGCACCCAGTCTCCCCTCGCGCAGCCAGGCCATCCCCATTACGAATCCTATCAGATTCTCGAGTCCGCAACCCGAGACATCCCCTAATTCGCCCAGGAATCTACTGCCCAGCCACCTCAACCTGCTACCCTGCAGCCTGGGACAGTGGCACAGAAGGTGCTCAACTGACTCCAACTCCTCAGGGTCCTCGCACAACCTGCATATATCCGACAAGTCGGATCCCATCCTCACCGCCATCCTGCCCATCATACAGTGGCCCGTGATAATTCCTATCATGGTCCTAACGCAGACCCTGCTCCTGCCCAACAGCGACACCGAATCGGACTTCCTAAGCACCGGCCACAGTGTCCGCGATACCCGACAGTCCGTCCGGCTCCCCCAGGCCCGATTGGTCACGCTCGTTATCCATTCCCTAATTCTACTAAAATAGAAGCCCAATGGAGGCCTAACCGCCTCCACACAGTCAGGATCCTCCAACTCTGAGCCCTGTCTTGCCAACTCATCAGCAATCTCGTTGCCGCCTATATCGCAATGACCCGGCACCCAGCATAACCTTAGCAGATACTCCCCTAAGGCTCCCCTCAGAGCCCTCCTACACTCATCAACCAGCTTGGAGTTCACATAACAGCCCCTTACGGCCATAAGAGCCGCCTGGCTGTCCACGTATATAGTGACCTCCGAGCCCCTATCAATGTTGTCCCTCATCAGTTCCACGGCCCTCCAGACCCCCAGAACCTCCGCCTGAAAAACACTGCAGTCGCCAGGAAGCCTATATGACCTTCTTATGTTCAGATCCTCAATGTAGACCCCTGCACCCGTGCCCCTCATCTTTGAGCCATCAGTGAAAATAGCAAATCCACCAAATAATCTGCTCCTGCCCGACCAGCTCTCCCTAGAGGGCATTATTACCTCTGTCAACCGACCAAAATCCAAACTGGTGCCAACATAATCAGTGGATCCCGGCGGTCCCAGGCAATAGCCACCAGCCTCAATCTCACCCAGGATCCGTGAGTGACCCTGAGTGTCATTCCTCGTAAGTCCTAACTCCCTCAGTCTAAGGATGCTCCTGGCCGCCATTCCCATCACATACTGCTCAATAGGCAGAAGATGTAGAATGACATCCAGGGCAGCCTGAGGAGTACTTCTCATGGCACCTGTCATGCCAATTGAAGCACACCTCTGAGCCTTAGAAAGAAGTTTTCTACGACTTGCCAATCTCAATGATTCCCACCAAACACAGCATCCATACGTAAGAATGGGTCTAACCACCGAAGTGTACAGCCATCCCACCACTGACGGCCGGAGTCCCCAGCTCCTACCTATCGATGATCTGCAAGCATAGTAAGCATTGAGACCCCTTTTGAGTCTCTCTTGAGTATTCCTACCCCATGACAGCTTGCTGTCCAGAAAAACCCCCAGATACTTAGCACTATCAGATAGTCCAAGCTCCACTCCTCCCAGTACCGGCAGTCTAAACTCCTCCACCTTGTACCTCCTAGTGAAAAGAACCAACTCCGTCTTCTCCGGGTTTACTCCCAGTCCCTTGTCACTTGCCCATGCCGCCAGTTCGCCCAGCGCCCCTTGCATGATGTCGCTAATTGTCGGCAGAAACTTGCCCGACACCAATATCACCACATCATCCGCGTAGGCTACGACCTTCTGACCCATTCTGTCAAAACGTCTCAGAACGACATTGACGGCCAAGAGCCACAATAAGGGAGAGAGAACTCCCCCCTGTGGGGTCCCTCTAGTCACCGATTTCCTTAAGCGTTCGTTTCCCCAGTCCGAGTGAATAACTCTGCTGCTAAGCATCATAGTTATCCATTCGACCAAGAACAACGGAACCCTTAGGTCAATCAGTGCCTGTCTTATGGCCTCTATCCTCAAATTGTTAAAGGCGCCCTCTATGTCAAGGAATGCCGCCAGGGTGTATTCCCTGGTTCGCAAACCCCGCTCCACATAACCAACCACATCATGCAACGCACTCTCAACAGATCTACCTTTAAGGTAGGCGTGTTGAGCGCCGCTGACGATGCCGGCGTCAATCTTCGTCCTCAGATGTAGATCAATCAGTCTTTCCAACGTCTTCAAGAGAAAAGACGACAAGCTGATTGGTCTAAAATCCTTGGGTTTAGAGTGACCGGTTCTACCCGCTTTGGGAATAAAAACTACCCTAACCTCCCTCCACCTCCTAGGAATGTACCCGTTCAGCACACATACCCTAAACAGTTCCACCAACAACCGGAGTGACGATTTCCCGATATTCTGTAACATCGCCGGAAATATACCATCTGGCCCCGCCGATTTGTAGGACCCAAAGGTATTTACCGCCCATGTTACCTTATCCAAGGTAATCATATCCCCCACCGTCTCCCTTTCCTCACCGCCTGAGCCCGAACCAGAGAAGGGGTCACCACATACAGCCTGTTCCCCCGACCCAGGATCTACACACCCCGGAAAGTGAGTCTCCATAAGCAGACAGAGAGATTCAGAGCCAGATTCCGTCCATGAGTCGTCCGATCTTTGAATAAATCCAGGGACTACAGGGTCCTTAGATAAAATTCTCCTGAACCTAGACATCTCATTCACGGATTCAACTGACTCGCTAAACTTAATCCACGAGTCCCTTTTCGCCCTTCTAATATCTCCCTTATACCTCCCGTAACTCAACCTGAAGTTACTCCAATCCTCATCCCTGCGCGTATACTTCGCCCTATTGAACAGCCTTCTGACGGTGGACCTTTGAGTTTTCAACTCGTCTGTCCACCATCTTGGCTGTGTACGCCTGCCCGGAAAATTTAACGGACAAGATCGCTCATAGCTACTGGTCAATACCCCCGTGAAGGTGTTTACCAGTTGCTCCACACCGGCCGGAGTCGACCCCCAGTTCCGTGTAACCCTAAGGTTCCGTTGCACTAGTCCCGAAAACGAATCCCAATCCGTCCTTCTCGGATTCCTATATGGACACCTTTTCGACCTCTCAAACATTAGACTAAAGGACAGGCGACTATGATCAGAGAAGGAAAAATCCAAAGCCACCCTCCAGTCCTCCACTAATTCCCTACAGTTCGTCAATGTCATATCTATCACTGCCTCTCTATCCCTAGTTCTGAACGTTGGCGTATTCCCCCTATTACAGATAAAAAGATTGCTGGCAACAATAAAATCAAACATAGACTCACCTCTTTTGTTGATGTCGGCACTACCCCATTGGGAATGGTGTGCATTGGCGTCACATCCTAGTACCAGCCTCGAGCCGCTTCTGCCCGAGTGCTCCACCAACTCTCGCACTCCCTCACCAGGTGGATCGGCAGCTTCATATGGTAAGTATGCCGATGCCAGTGCCAGGACCGTTTTGTCCTTGGCTTCTCCTGTCACAACCGTGAGGTCTCCATTACTGAAAGAATTAGAAATCATGAATTTATGTTCAGTCTTCGCCAGTATACAAGTCCGTACCTTCTCATCAGAGCGGGATACGAACAAGGTATACCCCGTGATCTTTAATCCAACTACCCGGTTTTAGTTAATCCAGGGCTCTTGGATTAAAGCCACGTCCACATTGTTGTCAATGAGGTGGGTTACCAATTCGGTTGAGGCCGCTTCACAGTGGTGCAAGTTTATCTGCACCACTCTCAGCCTCTTAGGGTTTATCATTTTTAGGAAACCTAAATCTGATAGACCCTAACCCGAATATAGCAACCCCTCCCATTGACTTCAGTTTTTTCAGAGATTCCCGGTCTACTGCGAACCTGAAATCTCTTCCTTGGTTATCCTTGCAACCCAGTGAAGCTATCATCTTCCACTGGCCTGTAAAGAGTCCATTGTTCTGATTGGCCAGTAACCCCAGTATGACCTCCACCGGTTTTATAGGTGGAGGAATCCATACAGTGACCACCGGCCTCAATGGCAACTCAGACGCGAGTATGACGTCCAATCTGGCTTCAGGATAAGCGCTGCCACACCTGCCGATTGCAGCCTTTAAAAACTCAAAGGTTTTTTGATTGCCGCAACTGACAGTTTTGACACCTCTTATCCAGTCAGCCCCTTTGAACGATACTTCGTCCGGCCTTCCTTTGACGCTAAAGATTTCGTCGAGTAGTTTGTTTTCTAGCACCTGCCATTTCTCGACACTGATCCTTCCATCGGGATCCATACGATCAATGACAGCTGCTAGAATACCGTCCTTACTTAACGACTCCCTTAGCTTCTTTGACGTAGAGGGTTGTTCCTCTCTGGAACCAGTCCTCTTAGTGATCTCCTTTCGGGGATCCTTCCTTTTGGCCGCTGGGGATTTCTGGTCATCACCAGACCTAACTCTCTTAAAAGCCCCCTTTTTGGGGGCCTTAGTAGAGCTCTGTCGGTGATCACCCGATTTCCCTGCAGATGTTGGCTGGCCTTTCTCAGTAATCCCCTTTGTGACCTCCCTTAGGGGGGGGGGGTCGGAGATTATCAAGACTTTACCAGTCCTCATCGCGCAGCTAGTAGAGGGTGGTACTTCATCAGGCTTGGTTCCCTTATCCGTGACCGTACTGTCTCGGTTTAGAGAACCAGGTGTTGATTCTGCACCCCCCTTCTTACTTCCCGTTCCATTATTGGAGGACTCATCAGCAGGGGTTACTGAGGGTTTCTTGTCCATACTGACATTTGAGCCCTCAGCAGCCCTTGCTGTGTATCCCGCAGGATAGGGAATGCCTAGGATATCACCGACAGATCCGTGGATTCGTTCGAATCTGGCAACGTTCTTCCGGTGCTTCCTCAGCAAGTGCCTATCCCGCCCATCGTGTAGTGAGGAGTCTTTCTTAGCTATCTTTTCTAGAAAGGCTAAGGAGGCCCTTACACCACTCTTGGCTTTTTCAAGACTCGTTCGGCCTTCTGATGCGACCTGTTATGTCGCATCCTGCCGAACAATGGGTTTTGATCCACCCACTACTCCGCTCCCAATCTCGAGTGTGACCTCAGGAGCCGATGGCCCGGCCCTATGGTCCTGATCATGAGCCGAAATCATTGTTATTTCATGCTCATCATCAGATCCCAGAGCTAGACCATCGAGTCTTTCCGAGACCCCTGTTCGAGACGGGGAACCGACTGGGGGGTCGCTCGTCCCGCTTGTCTCTGTCAGTTCTGTCAATAACTGACCTTCTTGCTCAAGAATATCTCTGTAGATACTCAGCCAATCGGCGTCTGGATCTGACACCGAAACTGCCGAGTTGTCAGAGATATTCCCTGCATCGACTCTTAGAGTCGCGTCCTTGATTTTTTCTGTAAATTTGTCCAGTTTTTTGGTCCCACGAGTAAGCCGTAAAGAAAAGGACCGTCTCGCGCAGTGACGGCTTGCACGGACTAGGCCAAGTTACAACTGACCCTTGCCATCGGCGCCAGAGGGAAGCTGTTCGCGACCAGTTTCTTTAACCACTAACCAGCCATTCAGGTCCTCGGCACTGCTATCAACCACCTTGACCTTAAAAGTGGGGGAAATGGGAAATAAAGGGGGATTGATAGGATCATAGGTAATGGGATGGGGGATGGGAGGTAACTACACAAAGATTCAAAATCGAGTTTTTAGTTGATTGTGGTTCGTTTCGTTCGTGAAGTAACGTGCGATTCGTGTAGTTACGGCCGTTTGCATTTAAATATTGTTTTCGTTACTTTAGAAGCTAATTTCTTAAATGTCTTGGGATTGTGTTAACAGTCCTGATTTATTTCGCTGTATTTGAGGCGGGTTAACGGCAAATTCGAAAAAAGTCACTTTCTGACAAAATCAAACAGTGTTTTTTAATCGCGACTTAGGATATCAACAAAGATTGTGGTTCCTAAATTGTGCTGCCTGTAAAAATCTGAATGTTTGGTATAAAATACCAGCTAAAAATTTTCCATTTGGAACGCGTATTGTATGGAGCAACCCAATTAATCATGCCGTATATTGCTATTTTCGTCAATCGCAATAAAATAAATTTTATTAAAAAACAAAGCTAAGTTTTAAGTAGATTTATTGCAATGATGTGAATATATGTCACAGCTTTTAATTGCATAATGAAGATAGGCTACCATTTTTGTCACCCGCTTGTAGTGCTAATTTCGAAGAATCTTATGATGTTATGAAACTTGTATTAGGGCTAAATACTTGCCAAAAATTTGTCACGATCTTAAAATTGTTTCTTTAAAAACTAGCTTGCAGTCTTTTTGCCGCATTCTTTTCGAGTGGGACAGCCAAGCCTGATCTAAACATTTAATAAAAGAAGATTGGGAGTCACGTTTCTTCCTTGCAGTGGGACAGAAACACATCCAATTAAGACTTTACTAGGGCGATTAGTTGTTCGAATAATTTAAAATTGCTTATTTTCGATTAACGAATAATTCGCATAATTTGCGTCGATTAATGGACAACTTGTTTTTCACAGTATAAGTTTTTTTCTTTCTTTCCTTTTATTGTTTCTTAACGCAGAAACATTTCCCTCGAGTAACAACTTTTTAAAATACAAAAAATACAATTTTTTTTAAGTACAAACACTAAAACCAAAGAGCTTGAGAATAATTTATTTTTAAGAGTTTTTAGAACAGACTTTTACCACAATAATTTAGATGAAAAAGACGATTTTTTAAGACATATGAAAACAACCTTCTACCAGACCTTAAAGTATTAAAATTAAAATTGTTAAAAGTATTAAAATATTTTGTTATTCGTGCTTAATTCCAAATTTTTATTATTGATAAAAAACACTGAACTTTATTGTTGATGGCATAAGATATTCCTATGCGCATTCACTGGTTGCTTAGGCCAGATCGTCAGGAAACTTTATCCTTAAACTGAAGATTTTAAACAAATAAAACTGTTAAGCGTATAAGAATTATAAGCAATTACATGCAGTTTCCCTGCTTTATAGTCTTTACTCTTTTCTTATTGATTTATTTTAGTCAATGGACTTACATTTTTATAAAATCAAAGTAATTTTTGTGGGAACACAAAATTTAAAATTTATAAAATTCAAAATAAAATTTCGCACTCGATGTTCACTGTCTCAACTTTCACGGATTTGGTTTACGAAACTAGAGCCGCTTTCATACCCTTTTCTTCGACTAACTGGCTTCTTGCTTGTACATCTGCGTCTATGGTAGAGTAAGAGTAGGTAAGAGTATGCGTAAAAGGTAGAGTAAATTCAAACAACTCAAAAGGGACGGTAACAAAAATTCAAAAAGGGACGGAAAGTTTATTATGTTTCAAGGAAAGGCACAATAAAATAATACAAAAAGTAACTAATATTTAAGGAACACGTTTGTGATGTGTTCAAACAATAAAACAAGCCAAAAGGCAGTGCTTTTATTAATAATTTCTTGAAATTTTAGTACAAGGTCCCAGCGGACCTTTCAACACGTTCCCGTACTAAACACATTTAAATCTCAATAGAAACTAAACTATTGGTCGGATCGCTTTGAAATTTTTTTTTCCAACAATTCTAGATAAAATTTCCTCGGATCACATGTGGGGGTCGGGTATACTTCCCATGGACCCTCGAGGAGTAATTTCAGTTTGAAAATGAAAAAGGGACCTTCTCACCCGCCTGAGGGTTAAAAGATTTTGTTTGTCGTGCTTAATTCCCAATTTATATTCTTGATAAAAAACTGAATTTTATTGTTGAAGGGATTAACTATGCACATTTCACTGGTTGCTTAGGCCAGATCATCAGGAAACTTCATTTAAAGATTTTAGAAAAACTGAAGATATTAAACAAAAAAACTGTTAAACGTATAAGACTTATAAGCAACAGTTCTACATGTAACAATATCAAAGCTTAAACAAAAACATCAACAACAAACAGTAAGTTAATCTCATCTCACATTTCCCACTACATAGTGAAATGCGCATAGGAATAGCTTATCCCATAAACAATAAATTTCAGTGTTTTTATCAATAATAAAAATTGGGAATAAAGCACGAATAACAAAATCTTTTAAAATTAAAATTTAGTAATCCCAAAAATTATTTCGATAAGTATTAAAATTGTTAAAAAAAATTAAACAAATGACTACTAATTTTTAGAAAAGACAAAAAAAAAGAACAGAGATATTGAATATGCTCTATAACGCTTTACTTTCAATCTCTCCAACGTCAACAAGGAGTGAAATAGTCTTTTCTAAATCAAGTTTCATCAAAACAATATAAAGAAATCGTTTGAAACATAAACATTTTAACTCTTACCTTTTTGAAAGATTATCTTAGAAGATAAGTTTACATTTAAATGCAATTTTTTAGTTAAAAAGTTTTCTTTTTGCTCCAGACATAAAAGGGGGGTGCTTTAATACCATGTGAGATAAGGCCATAATGGCTTTATCTCTCATTCAAAAGGGAGATTAAGCTTTTTTTTCATTTGAATGGGAGATAAAGTCATCATTTATTAATAGTTTTCTTATTTTTATAATTAAGAGGTAGTGATTTTCCCATTTACGAAATGTTTACATTCATTGAAGGAAGAAAATCTAATAATAATAACATTCTGTAAAAAAAAGTGTCTTCCCAGAGACACTTAAGTTAAGAATTGAAATCTGGCTTCTCATACTAAAGTTTTTCTGCGTGGCGGCATGTGGCCGCTCTTACGGGTTTTCTTCTCCAGTAGAACGCAGCAGGTGGCTTCGCTTAATAAAATTTTCCTGCGTGCATCACAAGAATAAAAAAATGTTTTTCAATGATAACTAAGGATTTTCCCTTTTACACAATGTTTACACCAAACATAACAATATTCTGAAAAAATATGGCTTTATCTCTCATTTGCGAAAAGAGTATGGCTATATCTCTCATTTCGCAAAATTTTAAATATGACTTTACCTCTCAATTGCTCAATTGAGCAATAAAGTCATCATAGCCTCATCTCACATGGCTTTAAAGACCCCCCACCCCCCACCCCCCGCCCCCCCAAAAAAAAGCTAATATAATATTCATCATTTACAACTTCTGTTAGCGATATTAACAAAATTAAAAATTTACATCACTAAATATTTTCTTGGTAATAAGAAATTATACGATTTTCCCAAAAAAAAATTTTTTTGGTGCATTAGTTATTTTTTTTAGAGGTGGGTTAAAATTTCTCCTTTGGCCTGTTCGTGCTGCATATCGGTATACCATTCTTTTTTTTTCTCCCTTCTCGTTGGTAATTCTCGTTCCATTAGCTGTTGTATGATCGATCTAGTCTATTATGCCTTCTTCAATTTCCGCCTTTTTTTCTAATGCAGCAGGTCCTAGGGTGATGGGTCTGTCATCTTTCGTTGCCTAGAAACAACGCCCTCTTTGTATTGTGTGTAGCGGTGGTGAACCTTGCTAATCTTTAATTCCGAATTTGTTCCTATAAGGTGGCGGCATCCTGACCTTTTTGCAATGATATTGTTCTTTTTTCCAGTGGGAAGGGCGGACAGGGGTGGTCAGGGCTTCTTAAATGGATTCTCAAAACTAGAGAACCATAATAAAAATTTTCACAAGTTATGCCACTATATGTTTATCCTTTACATAACGCTATATCGCAAAAAGTAGTGCTGATGAAAAAAAGAAGTGCAGATTTGCGTTAAGCGATTCAAATAACTGAACCAATAACGATAATGTTTAACAAACGAAAATGTTTTTTTGAAATTTATAAACCTGTGTTATAAATCTGTGTTACTTGAATTCTACAGTTTACTTTTTAGCTCTGATTTCCATTCCTGCAACAGTGTTCACAATGAATCCATTTAGTGTTTGGATCCGATCTTCGTTAAAAAACAGAACAATTGTAGTGATACTCTAGACAAACATTATATTTTAATGTTTCTTTTTTACGAATAAAAAAAAATTTTAGCAACGACCGCACCACGAACAGCTTGTGTGTGTATTGTGTATCAGGCATGTTCTGAAAATCACTTTTTGTGAAAGTGATTTGAATTCACAAAAAATGTGTTCTGGAAAAATAGGTTTTTTTCATAATTGTGATTTGAAACCAATCAGCTAAGTGGCCGCCGATTCAAAACTACTTGCTTATTTGTTTTCACCATTTTTAACTAAGTTAAATTTTTTGTTATTTTAAAACACCCATTAATCACAATTGTGATTTCAAAATCACAAGTGATTTGAAATCTTGTGATTTACAGAACATGCCTGTATATGTTTTTTTTTTTTTGTGTAAAATTATTTTGCTCGCGAGCATTAGTAATCTGAATCGAATACAATGAAGTTTGAGGATTTAAAAAAAACCAAACGGAATTAAATATTCTCATCTATTGCTGAGTTTTATGAAAAAAGTGTTATTTGTGTGTTTTTTCATTATTTTCCACACAAAACTTATTAAAGCTTGTGTTTTTTGTTATTCAGGCCTGTTCTGAAAATCACATTTTATGAAAGTGATTTGAAATCACAAGAATGGTGTTCTAGGCATATTATTTTGTGATTTCAAAACGTTCAGCTACGTAAACAACTTTTTGAAATCACTTTGTTATTTTTGCGACTATTGCAAGATGATCGTCATTATAAATTACTTAAAGAAAATATTCAATGTGTTGGTTATTGATTTTTTATGCAATAAGCTATTTTATTTACAACAAATAATAACAAATAATAATTGCAAATTTGTAAACAAAACCTCAAATTTATTTGTAATCGCTAAATGGGTTAAACCAAAACAAAATGTCGGATAAAAACAAAAAAAATTTTTGCAAAATAGCGAAAATTCGCGAAAATGTTTAATAGTTCAAACAAGCTATAAAATTGAAAAGGAATGGCAAATCTACTAAAAATTGCTTAATTAGCGTAAATTCGCTAAAAATTTGCTAACAGCTGCATGATAGCAGAGTCTACTATTTATTATAAATCGTTAAAGCTGTAAAAAAAAAAAAACAGAAAACTTACAGGAACGAATCGCTTCTATCGCGAGCATGGCTAAAATTCGCAAAAAATTCCAAATTTTAAACAAACCCTAAAACTAATTTGAGATGCTAAATCAGTTAAAAGAAACAAATTGTCAAAAAATAACATACAAAGCGTTAAAAAATTACAATTTTATTATGTTTGTTTGTGCTTTCGACAATTGAAAATCACAACGAACACAAAAACGATGTGATTTACAGAACACCACAAAATCAAACGTGTGATTTTAAAAGCACATGTGATTTGAAATTACGTGATTTTCAGAACAGGCCTGATAATTGCTAACAAATATATCGTAAAATGAAATTCATTCATTATTGTGAAGTTAAAAAACAAAAAAATCTCTTTCTCTTCTAAAGTTTTTGTAATTAATTCTTATTTCGCCACTTTTGGTCACTAAGAACAAAAACGACATTAACGACAATATAATTTTTTAGACATATTTTTTTGTATCATATTTATTGTAAAATATTTTTTTTTTTTTGCTTTTTAAGTTTTTTTTTTATATAAAAAAAATTGCTTTTGAAAATTGCAAGACTTTTTTTTCCTAAATTGAGCCCTTTTTTGGCCATCCAGTTCAGGCAGTACTGGCCTGGAGACCAAACTGAAATAACTTGCTTAATGTAGAAATCAATATCGCCTCACTTTTAAAAAATTGCTCCTTTTTTCTTAGCTTTTACTACGCCCCATCTGTTGTATCCCTGAACTTCGCTTACAGTTTTTAAATCCCTGACTAGAGCTGCTACATACCACGTGTATGTTTATGTATGTGTACTTTTACTTGTTCATATTAACGTTATCAAAGCGAATGTTCGTTAAAAGAAAATACAGTTGAATAACAAAAAAAAAAAAAGTCACACAGAAAAAACAGGAACTTTTATTTAAGGATAATGCCCTGTCGTTTTTTTCATTACCCAATCCCTGCGCTGCAATCCCAAAATATAACTTGCCCTGCTGTTTCAACATTGTGTTTTAAAAATTAACGTATAAACAGTTTTTGGACTCTATTCACGTAGGCTTGTGCCAAAAATTAAAAAAAAAAAAAACAGTAAGAAAAAAAACTGAAATAACTAAAAAAAACATACCGTGGTTTTCTAAAAAATTTTTTTGTATGTTTGGTTTGTCTATACTCATACTTTGTTACTTCTTATATAAAGATTTTAAAATAACCATCCCAAAAAGGGTGTTGCATAAAACATTATGGCATCATTGCACAAAAATGTAAGTGTATGAAATCAAGTGTCGTATATTTAATATAAAAGTGGTGAACTTTATGGCATATATTTTTTTAAGCAAACCCATGACACTTAAATGATAATGACTTTTGGACAACAGACATACGTTTATTTGATATTAAATAGTTACACTAAATCGCTAAGGACTTTTTTAAAAAAAAAATGGAAAAACTGTCTCAATAAAATAAAACATAAAAGCTGACTGTTTGAATAAAATATGGCATGTCAATTGAGTTTAACAAAAGTTTATAAAACGTACTTAATTTACAGGAACATTTCCTTTTAGTACTAATACATCACAATCAAAATGTGTTAAATGTCTGTTTGTAAATAAGCTCTCACAAATTATTTATTCAATAAAATTTATCCGAATGTTTTGCTTTCAATTGAAAAGAAATTTTATCTCGTCTTTAATTATTTCCCATGCACATGACCGGTCATCAGGTATCCAAATTAAGGAAGACAGGAATTCCATTTTTTTGCTGCACGTACCATGTTTCCTTCTAAGAGCACTCGTATGTGTATTTGGGGAAAATGGTGCATAGTGAGATATTTGGCAATGGAGTCGTGATGAGATGGTTTTTATATTCGTTTTAAATTTAAAATATTGTGCTATTCTCTTAACAACACAATCACTCTTTGACTTGCCAAAACACACCCGGGTGATCATTTCGGTTTTAATTCTTTAATAACTTCCTTAAATTGTGTTTAGTTAAAAGGAAATTTTTACTCACTAAACAAATTTTAAAGTTCTTAAAAAAAAAACTTAAAAAAAATTGTATTTGTATGATAAAAGTGGGGGTGGTTATTATTAAAGGTTGTACTTAAAAACCCTTGGTAATGCGAAGGTTAAGCGTAGCTTGCAGGAGCTTATGAACTTTTAGATTATTGATAAGGTACAAGCTAGTTATATATATTGTCATATTTTCTTAACACTATTGAAAAAAAAAAACCTGCGATACGTGTAACTTCTGTAAATATGTACAGGTTTCAAATTTTTTTCCCTTTGGTGTGCAATGGTGGGCAAAAACAAAGAAAATAATTAAGGAAACATAATTCCGTATACTTGTGAGTAATAAAAAAATTATGTTTGTGAAATATTCTTTTTGTTTGTATGGAATAGTGAAACGATTTCTACCATTTCAAAAAGGGGTAATCTTTAGGATAATAAAAGCTTGTCTCGATAACAACAAAATCTGCGAAGGATAACAACTCAGAAAGTGACTCTAACTGCCTGTTTAACGATATCGAACGTCATCGTTCGCATAGAAAATTACATTTATAACAAAAACAAAATTCGGACATTGTTCGAAGTTTGTTTTTGTTTTTAATGAAATTTTCTATGCGAACGATGACGTTCGAAATCCATGAACTGGCTGTTAGTTTATTAATATGTTTAGTTTCGTGGCAATATTTTTTATGCTTTATTATGGCGTAGAGTATATAATTTTTTACAGTGTTGTATTCTTTTCATTTAAAATTTAATTAAAAACTTACCCCCATATTCATAAAAGATATTTTTGTTTTATTGGAGGTTTATTGAACGAATTTCCTATGAAAATGTGTTCAATAAACCTCCAATAAAATAAAAATATTTTTTATGAATATGGGGGTTATTGTTTAATCAGTTTTGTGGGTATTTTGTTGAACTATTTATGGGTTTTTATACAAATTTTTTAAATATTTTTTTAATTAGGCTAAAGTTCATCAAATTTAATTTTCATTAAATTATTCTTATGAAGAAAGGAAGTTTACAACATGAAATTAATTAAAATTTATTGATAAATTAAAATAGATAATCATTCAAAGCAAATTTCGATCTACCAAAGGTTAAATACAATTTGGTTTAAGGATTGATGTTTGACTATTGACGTCAGCAGTCGTCGATGGCTGCGAGTGTTAAACGGCAAGCCCTCTGAGGAGATTGAGTGGTTGCAATCGAAACATGTAAGGGTAACCTGTCCGTTAAAACGCCTGGGTTCGAGCCCAGCTTCAGTCAAGAATGAAAAATTATCAATAAATTTTAATTAGTTTCATGTTGTAAACTTCCTTTCTTCATAAGAATAATTTAATGAAAATTAAATTTGATGAACTTTAGCCTGATTAAAAAAATATTAAAAAACTTATTTTATTCAAATCTTATTTTCTCCCTGAAAATATTTACAAAATTTATGGAAAAATTACGAAAAATTTTAATGTAGGGTGCATAAATAGGCAAATACATTGCAAAAACTTATAGTCTTTGTACACCAAAATGAAGCTTAGAAATTTTTCTTTAACATTAATTCCTTAAAACGGAAGAAAATCGTGGTTTCTGACAAAGTTATGACGAAAACTTAAAAAAAGGCCGACACACCCGATTTTTGGCAAAAAAATCGACTTGACCGACCTCTAAACCTCTTGCGAAAAATCTGAAAAAAATCTCAAAAATACATTACCATTTAAGCTCTTAAATTATGCTTGAGCACCCATGAAAATCCAAAATAAATTTTTGGGACACACTAATGTACATGCATGTTATATATGTATGTATATAATTATTTATTTATATTTTATTTATTTTTTTTTTTTTTTTTTTTTTTTTTTGAGATCACGAATTATTAAAACATATTAATATTGAGTTGTTATTATTAAAATTGACTTTTTAAAATTCATTTCCTTTTAAGCAAAAAATTTTTTGTATTATTAAAGCATTTAAAAGCCCATCAAAGATTATATTTGTAATCCTTGTTGTCATGTATATTGTCTGCTACCGAAAACGTGTTCTCGCTTTCTGCCCTGCAGGAAATGTCACTAGTGAATCTTTACTGATATAGTGGCAAATGTAATGTATTGTAGACACTTCGTTGAAAATGTCACCAATATAGTCGACAAAACTGGTGACTTGGAGACACTTGCACCCAAGTTTTCTTCATAGTGGCTTTATAGTAAGAAGCGCATCATACAAAAATTATAAATTTGTTTGCCTATTAGCCGTGACTTCATAAACGTCAAATTCTTTTTTTAATATATTTTCAGGCTTTTGTATTTTCTTAACATTTATTTTTTTTAAATTTCTAGATGGTTCATCATCTGGTGGTGGTGATGGTGTATCGTAACATTTTCATTTTCTACTTCAAGTAGCTTTTTAGGCATTTCATCAGCAATAAAAGAGACCGTTGATTTATTGGCAGAGGAAAAATCGTTCGATTTGTAGGTAGTTCTTGCTAACTAATTAAAATTTCAAAAAATTTAATTTGAAATTCCCGAAAATTCCAGGAAAAATTTCCCGGGAATTTAAAAAAAAATGTCCCGCGTAGAAATTCTAGTCAGATGATAATCTGACATCAGAAGAAATTAGTAATATAAACAATTTTGTAAAAAATATAACCGAAACAATGAGATGGGCTAAAAATGTAAAAAAATTAAGACATGACTCTAATGGCATAATTGAAGATTTTATATGATTAGAGAAATCCAGGAAAAGGACTGATAGATAAGATATTCTGTATAAGGGGTTTCTTTCGAATTCTACAACAACAACTATAAGTGAAAGAATTTTTTCAAGTCAAGTTTTATCAAACTAAAGTAAAGAACCGTTTAAACCCTGACCATTAAAACCAAATTATTTTTCTAAAAGATTATTTTATAAAACTATTGAAAAAACTAGTAAATTGATCTCACAGTTTATTTTTTTTTATTAATACAGAGTATGTTTTACTTAAAAATATATTTTACATACATACCCTGTCGGACATTCAGTTAACTTTAAATTAACTGAAAGCTAACTATTTCTCAAGTAGTGGTGGTTGACACTTGTATTACTTTTATATGGAATTAACTAACTATTTTACCATTGCGTTGTCCTAGGAAGTAGTCAATTGTCCGACTCTGCATTACTTGCAGTTAACTTTAAAGTTAGCTACCTAGCCGTTAACTTAAAGTTAACTTTTTGTAGTTAGCTATAAACTTACTACTTTAAGTTGGTTTTTTTAAATTTACTATTTTATTAAATTGTATTTAGCTATTTTATTTAATTTTTTAGTTATAGTATAACCTGGCCATTAACGATTACCAGTTTCTACTCCTTATATTGTAATAATGGCCCTAAATAATTAAATCTTTTGTGGGTCTTGGAGCCGTTTGCTTGCCAATCGACTTGGCTCTCTCTACTTAAAATTCACAGTGTTTGTATACACTTTGGTTAATGTAAATTTTGCATTGCTTAGTCTATACAAGCTAACTTAAAGTTGGCTTTTTTTGTAGTTAGCTACTCATTTGACGGCAGGGTAGGTATAAATTATTTTTTTTTTTGTTTTCTCGTTTTAGATCAAAAATTGTTATGTGAAGTTTTTTTTTACTAATAAACTCAAAATAATAAACAATTTATGCATTTTTATTTATTGAAATTACTAAGTTTATAAAAAAAAAACCTTTATTAGTCGCATCACTAACAAAACAAGCCGATTAAACTAAAACCTCTGATAATTAATCGAGCGATTAACCGATTTAAGCAAAATCCCGATTAAATGAATACCCTAGTGCTGATGCTTAGTTCATTTAATCGTTTTTGTTTACCGATACAGGATTTTATCTGTCTTTGTAAACCTTCAGCGCAAACTACAGCACGCAATTCTTAGACATTATACTAACTTTTTAGCTGTCATAAGAACAAAACCTGTTGACATTGGTAGGAATTATTTTATCCAGTCCGCTTACAAAAGTTGACCGAGATAGAAACATTTTGATGTAAAAAATCGCTACAAATCTATTATAATTGTTGATATTAATACAAAATTTGCCACTAATCGTTTTTCTGTAGTTCAAAACCCCTGTTTAAAATGCTGTTCCTTCCGTCTCATTCTTAACCGTTCTTCTCATGCAGGGAAAACTTCCAAAATTCTTTCCTTCTAAAATTTGGTACTTAAAGTTTGTTTTAGGTCTTGTTTCATTGAAATAATACTACATTGTTGTAACAAACACTAAACACGTTCATTGAGAACAGATATCTGACTTGTCAAATGGTGGGTGGCAGGTGTCAATTAATCCTTTCCAATTCCAACCCCATGTAAAGTGTAGAACTAGAACCGGTCTCTACCACCCAAGACCTCTAGGCTTAATATAAACTTTTTTATTTCCCAGCCAAACTTTAAAGATATTCAATACAAAACTTTGGAAATTTTATCAAGAAAAAGTAAAAAATCTAATTTTTGAAAATCCCAAAATAGTTAAAAATGGATTGGGAGTTTAGAGATTCTATTGCCAAATTAAGAAACGCTGTTCTATTATTGTTCTTAACAAGCTGTGCAATTTCATTAAAATACTTTAATAAACAAAAATTGTATCCCATAATAAAATACACCATTTGCACCAAATTTTAATTTAAAATAGTTTTTGCTAGATTTGCTTAATTTTCTAATCACTGCTGTATAATTTTCCTTCTAAAAATAAATAATTCAGAAGGCTCATCCTATAGAAAAATCACATTAATTAAAAAAGGTGTTGTTAATACGTATATAAATTTTCTAGGTATCCCTATAACTTTAAAACTAGCTGTCACACTAATGAAGTATGTTTGACTTTTTGCAGTACACTTTGGCAAGCAATATGCATAGATATATGCCAAAAAACGTTTACAATTCATGGGAATTTATTTCCGAAATTCGCACTCTATTCGCCAAACTTAAAGATCCCTTCTTCAAGTTTACATTACGAACAATCGTTCATCGGAGCAGTTAATACTCATGACCACATTTACAACTTTGGAAAATACTCATCCAAATCAAACCAGTTTCGTGGGTACAGAAAAAGCAATTGCCGCTGTAGACATGAGTGTGACAGAAAACATGAGTGTGACAGAGGACTTGAATTTATACTCAACTACTTGGAAAATTTTGTGGAAAGATCTTGTTCTTCAGCCATATAAAATCATATAAACTGGTACAAAAATTTAAGCCAGCAAACCATCAATTGTTTCGTTTGTATGGTGAATGGACTGAGAATAACCTGGAAGTTGAACACGATATTTATCATCAAATCCTCTTCAGCGATTTGGCCGATTTTTTGCTTAAAGGGTATGTAAAAAGTCAGAGTTCTCTTTTCTGTAAACAGCAGAATCCTCATGAAACTCCATTACAAAAAATCACTGGTTCGTGCAGCGGTTAACATGCCGTAGTCGTCATCGGCCAATATTACCGTGAATGGCACATGATGCGTCACATATTTATTCCTTATGTTATTTCAAATCATTTGGAGGAGAAATGGTTCGAATAAGGCGCAATGTGCCATACAGTGCGTAAAGCCATCACTTTGTTACCACTTTGAATTATTTAGAACCGAATTATCTTAAGAAATTGACCTGTGAATTGGCCACCTCCATCGTGTGATTTGAAACCTTTGGTTACGTCAAATAACTGGTATATGCTGATGAATCAGCGACGATTAACCATTAAGAAGTCACAACACGATGCACTATTAACACAACAAAACCAATTGGACCGACAGGATGGCGCTTATGGCATTTAAATTGTAAGTAATCGAAGCCAAAATTTTTTTAATTTCACTGAATTTGTTGTATTTTATTTTTTTATATGAAAAGTTTGCGCTTAATCGTATGCCACGTTATATTACATACGAAATCCTGGGCAAACAAACATTTAGTGTTCAAACCAGCGTTTAAAAAACTGCAGCCAAAGTAGAAAAACTGCCATTTCTTCCACTTCTTTATTTGTCATTGGCCAAAAAAAATGTTGCTTTTACTTTTGATTCATTAAATGTAAACAGTTGCTGTCAAACAAACCCAAAAAGGGAAACGTTTAGGCACATTTTCGTTTTTTGTTCGACAGTTTGTGGTTTCGACTGCAGTTTTTTAAATCGTAGTTCAAACAGAGCTGCGTCGATACCACATTTTCCATACAATTGGACATTCAGATTTGTCGTAGAAGTCCCTCGTGACATAAATAATACACTCAAATATAGACACTTATTCTCTTATTAAATTTCATACATTTTGTAAACAGAAAATAAAAAATTAAAACAACAAAACAACAAAACAATAGGAAAATAAGAGAGAATTTAAAGTTATTGCCGACGTTTTAATTATGGGCCTTATGATTTTTGCCTGAAGTGGAAAACTGAATTCTGTTTGAATATTACGTAAAGGTTAAAAAAAACTGGTGGAATAGTTTTTATTAAATTTTAACCAACGCTATTTGCAGAATTAACTTTTTAGCCATGATTTTTTTTTTAAAGACCTAAAACACAGCTAATGATTATTTTCCAATTATTAGCAATTTTAACATTTCTCCCTACAATTTATACTTTTGTCATTGAATTCTATTTCTAATCGATTTAATTGCTCTTCACTTCTACAAACAGAAAGGAGTATACGGTGTAAAATATTAATTACGATTTGATTTATTACAATTTCAGACTCAATCTATTTTTTTTTTTTTTTTTTTTTTGGAAATTCCCTAAAGATTTTTATATCCGCATTTGGTGCGGCTTTAATATCAGTAGTATACAAATTAGATGTTTATGTTTTGTGTTCTACTTCATGAGAAGCAGTATGAACCACAAAAGTAAAAATCAGAAACAATTATTGTACACATCCTTATTTACCAAAGTGATGTTGGGAAACGCACAGTGTGAATGCGTTTAAAATAAAACCATGAAATTAAAGGAATAATTTGTTTAACATTTTAATAAATTTAACTAGTGCATGTACATTTCACTTATTAAAATTGTATACTTGTGTAGTCAATCAGGCCTGTCACATAAATTAATTCCGATAGAAAGTGGAAGTGATTTCGTATCTTACTTCACATAAAACGAAATCACTTTTGACCGGAATTGATTTATGTGACATGCCTGAATGTATGGATAGCATTTCAAAGGATTATGACAATAGTTCCTGATCGGTGGCGACTGTTTCTTTGCTAAGTTACTATTAATTAAGTTTCAGAAAACAAACGTTTGCATGTCCTTGATATCAGAAAGATGCAGAGACATTTCGTATTTGATAGGATAAATTACATACTTGTTGTTTCTTCGCTCTGCTTAAAACTACAATGGTCTCTTTAAATATAAGCGTATTTCCACAGGAATGCCATGGCTTAATTCACCTGTTGTGTTTCTATAATATGTTGATTTTCACGAAGCTAAATTGCAGTGTTTGGTTCGGTACTATATGCTTAGGACTATTTTGCTCACTGGCCATTGATGACTTTAATTTCTGAAGAACAAGAGTCCTTATATTAAAGTTGGAAGTTGGTGTACTTCTAATAGATAAATACGTAAAACTACAACTTTATTTGTATTTGTATTTATTTGGTGACTTTCTAATACAACAAGATAGAGTATCTTATAAATTACAGTATTAGAATCCGATTAGTTATTAAATATTAAAAAAAAAAAATTTTATAAAGTTTCGACTTAAACCTAAATACATATTAGAAAATCAAAAATTTAAAACAAATTGAACATTCATAATTTAAGCATTAATAATACTAAATATTCAAAATTTTAAGCAGTTACGTAATAAACATTCTAAAAGTAGTATTCCATTAGTAATTTTTTAAACTTTATTGTGTTGCTAGTGAATTGTATGTTTCTGGGAAGATGGTTCCAGAGATAAATTGTGAAAATAAAAAATTGATGAGAAGATGCTGTATCTCGATACTTAAAAGTTCTGATTGAATTATTTCTGGGTGAAGAAGTAAATGTTAGTTTTTCAAATAAGTAGCTGGGCTCTTTAGTTGTTATAATTTTGTGTAAAAAAACAAGATTTTTCAGCTTCAAATAATCATCAAGAGAGATACCAAAGATACGTTTAGTGTACAAGGACACACTCTCAAATCATTTTATACCAAATATATAGCGAGTTATGTTATTAAATGTTGTGTTCATTTTCCTCTTGTCATTACTGTTACAGCTTGCAAATATTTCCGATGAGTAAAGGAGTGTGGGTATTAAATATGTTTTTGCTAACAACATTCTTATCCTAGGTGGTGTAAAGTGATGACTAGACCATAGACTTCTTAGCATACTTTATATGTTCTTCCACAAGCTTGGTTAATGTGATCAGTCCAGGTGAGCGAGCTATTTAAAATAATTCCTAGATTTCTGACAGACTTAACCAACTCGATTTTAGAGTCTCCAAGATATATATTTATTTCATCACTGATCATAAAAGACCTCTTACAAATTATTAAACACCTAGACTTTTTGGGATTAAGTCGCAAACCATTAGCTGATGCCCAATTGAGGATTCTTTTTAAATCGTAGTTAAGCTCGTTGACTTTATGCCGAACTGATGTTTTGGAACAACTTAGATATAGCTGAACATCATCTGCATACATCTGTATACGAGTGTGCTGAATTTGGCTGGGTAAATCATTAGCATATAGTGAATATAGAAGTGGACGAAGTATGGAGCCTTGTGGGACACCTCTCGTAAGTATTAGTGGGTCAGAAACTGCTCCATTATTTGCAACCGATTGAAGCCTGTTAGACAGGTATGATGATATTAACTTTGAGGCTGGTGAAGAAAAGTAAAACATTCTTTTAAGTTTGATTAGAAGTATTTGGTGTTCAACTGTGTCAAAAGCCTTTGAATGATCTAGCAAAACCAGGAAAGTTACTTGACTATCATCCAAATTACTGCGTATATTTTCGATTACTTCAGTTAAAGCTGTTGTGCAGCTATGTTTTGATCTAAATCCAGACTGTCTATCAGTTAGAAGAGTTTTTTCATAAATGTATTTAGTAATATGCGTATGTAAGAGGCGTTCAAAAACCTTAGAGAGATAAGGAAGGATAGAAATAGGCCGGTATTCTTTATCAGCTTTAGGTACTGGTATAACTTTGGCGTACTTCCATTCAGCTGGGAATGTGCTTGTAGTAACAATTGTATTAAAAAGGTGATTGACATATCGAATTATCCATGGTAAAATTAGTTTTATAAAACGTGGATGTATATCGTCTAGACCAACTGCATTAGATGTAACATCACGGAAACCCTCAACTTTGTCTGTTAAGCTGAAGCATTGAAAGTAAAATAGATTTTCAGGGTTTAAAGGATCAACAAGAGAAATCCGATCATAAAAATTGGGTTGAACCGGAGGTTGTAAAATATTAACGAATTTCTTATTCAGAGCATTAACCTCCACATCATTAGTGGGAAACTGCTTTCCAATAATGCCAATGTCCTTTATTTGCTTCCATGTTTGCTTTGTATCAATTGCTGTGTAGAATTTATTCCCATAGTATATTCTTTTATCATGTCTTATTTTGGTAACAACTGCCTTTCTAGCTGAACGAAAATCTTCATTATATTAGAATAAGATACAGACAGAAATTCTAGTGCAGTTATAAGAGAATCCAATTTAATATTTTTGTCTGGTCTGTACACACATCCAAGTAGCAATTTTTCATTTTTTGATTTCAGTTCTATAAAAATGTTTTCCACGTCATTTTCTGCTTTAAATGTTTGAACAATTTTGCCAGAAACGTTAGCCTTTATGTAGATTGCAACACCACCTGCCTTGCCATCACGGTCACATCGAAAAATATTATATCCACGTAAATCAACTAGCTTGTCATTATGTGCTGTAGTAAACCATGTTTCCGAGACACATATGACATCCATGTCAGATTCTTCAAATAGAAAGCGAAATTCATCAATTTTACGATATAAACTTTGAGCATTAATGTGGCATATATTTAGTGCAGAATATTGTTTAGTTAGTATACAAATCATGTTATAGTTGCCTTCTCTGGATCCAATATGGTCAATTAAAGAGTTCGTCATATTGGTTTATTAGTGCAACGCAATAAATTTTAAAAAAATATCTTTTATTAAATAATATAAAAATAGTAATAATATGGCCTGATAAGAGGTTTAAAACAAGAAACAAAAAACTTGTAAAATAAGATGTTATACTTTCAATCTCGAAAAAGCAGATCTAACGCACCCATAGACTCTTTAAGGATTGGGTCATCAGTATTAAATTTTCTGATATATACAAGTCCTCTGAGCGTATATGCAGCTTGAATTTTCCGCTCCCTTTTCATGGCCCAAGCAGCAATAAATATTTTGTGATTATGCGGTATTAAATTTTTACATATATTGGACGATCACTTTGCATTCCCAAGTGGTTCAAAGACAATGTGGTTTTATTATCACGCCTATATTTCGCTATTGACTTCAGTAGGAAGTTTTTATCAAAAGGAGATTGCAGTTTTGCTATTATGACTTCATCACCAGGAGTACATGGTTTGTGGTTTTTGTAGATTTTTTGCAGTCTATATATATTTTCAACTTTTGGAGAACGAATTTTTAAATTGAGACAAATATTATCTAATATACCCAAAAGGTTTTCATCTTCCGTTTGGGGTACACCAGAAATTCTGATGCTACTAGCTACTGCAGAATTTTCATGCGTTTGTATCTTTTTCTTCAAATCAGAAATTTCAGTTTGCATCTGTTCAAGTTGGGAACACTTTTTTACGAGATTTGTAACTCGCTCAGTAACATTGCTGAGTATTTTTTTGATGCTTTGGAATTCAGTTTCAACTACCGAACGAATTCGTTGTTCACTTTCTGTTATAAGTTCTTTTATATAATCAAAGTGTTGTTTCTCGCTATCCATTATGGAGTTTTTAATAAGTTGGGCTGTTAGTGTTTCACTTTCTCGAATAAGTGCAACGAGAAAACTTTTATCACCATTAGATAAACGAGGTGATTTTGCTTCAATCTCAGTGGGGGAGTCAGCAGTTGATGCTCTGGGCCTTTTCGATAAAGGTGATTGACTGTAAGATTTACTGATTAAGGTTTTTTCCATATTGAACCACTTTGTTAAACGATTTAGTTAGTTTTATCCACGTTCTTAAGTTAATTATAAAGTTTTATAGTTCTGTATGTATGAATTTTATTATATTTATATGAGTTTTTTATATTATATTTTAGTTAAAATGTTCGCTAGGATAGTTTGTAACAGAAATTATATTAAATGGCAATACCGTACAATCACATTAATTTCAGTGACTTTTAAACTGTTATTTTTACTAGGCAGCACTTTTTTAAATAACCAGTATTTGCATAAGTGAAACAGCTGGTGTTGTTTACAATTTATATTTTATAATTTTTGTTGTTAATAGTTGTCCCTTTTATGTCATTTGAGTGACTTATTTATATTTTATATTTAATTTTGTTTAACTTTTATTTTGATTTATTTACTCTGTTCCAAATACAATCCATCAAGTATGTATAAGTGTTCTTTTACTTTCTTATTTTTGTTTGCAAAAATTTTAGTGTAAAAACTAAGGCACCTTCACTTGGTTTTTAACTTTCGAATAGGAGCTCAATAAACACACGTCCGTCCGGTTGTAATCCAATTTTGTTTAGACTTGGGAAACTGCATAAGCATACCTACAGACGCACAAAAAAAAATAAGTTTTATTGTGCATGCCCATAATTTATCGATTCAGTTAAGATTAAAATAAAAAATTGCCAAAATTTTGATAATAATCGATTTCAGTATAAAATCGCATACGCAAATTCGTTTGCAAAAAATCTATTTTTTTACAACAAAATCGATTTTCGATTGGAGTCCCCTCCATTCCCTACACAAGAGTAAAGCACTCTTTTTTTTTTAAATGTTCACACATTAATTCGTTGTTTGCACTTATCGTCAGTATAGAGTTTGAAAAATGTTCAATGATTTCAATATGTTTTCAAATTGTATTCTGCAGTCCTCTAGAATGTAACAATACCTCTACTATGCAGTGACTCCAACATTGAAAGTAAAATAGATTTTCAGGGTTTAAAGGATCAACAAGAGAAATCCGATCATAAAAATTGGGTTGAACCGGAGGTTGTAAAATATTAACGAATTTCTTATTCAGAGCATTAACCTCCACATCATTAGTGGGAAACTGCTTTCCAATAATGCCAATGTCCTTTATTTGCTTCCATGTTTGCTTTGTATCAATTGCTGTGTAGAATTTATTCCCATAGTATATTCTTTTATCATGTCTTATTTTGGTAACAACTGCCTTTCTAGCTGAACGAAAATCTTCATTATATTAGAATAAGATACAGACAGAAATTCTAGTGCAGTTATAAGAGAATCCAATTTAATATTTTTGTCTGGTCTGTACACACATCCAAGTAGCAATTTTTCATTTTTTGATTTCAGTTCTATAAAAATGTTTTCCACGTCATTTTCTGCTTTAAATGTTTGAACAATTTTGCCAGAAACGTTAGCCTTTATGTAGATTGCAACACCACCTGCCTTGCCATCACGGTCACATCGAAAAATATTATATCCACGTAAATCAACTAGCTTGTCATTATGTGCTGTAGTAAACCATGTTTCCGAGACACATATGACATCCATGTCAGATTCTTCAAATAGAAAGCGAAATTCATCAATTTTACGATATAAACTTTGAGCATTAATGTGGCATATATTTAGTGCAGAATATTGTTTAGTTAGTATACAAATCATGTTATAGTTGCCTTCTCTGGATCCAATATGGTCAATTAAAGAGTTCGTCATATTGGTTTATTAGTGCAACGCAATAAATTTTAAAAAAATATCTTTTATTAAATAATATAAAAATAGTAATAATATGGCCTGATAAGAGGTTTAAAACAAGAAACAAAAAACTTGTAAAATAAGATGTTATACTTTCAATCTCGAAAAAGCAGATCTAACGCACCCATAGACTCTATAAGGATTGGGTCATCAGTATTAAATTTTCTGATATATACAAGTCCTCTGAGCGTATATGCAGCTTGAATTTTCCGCTCCCTTTTCATGGCCCAAGCAGCAATAAATATTTTGTGATTATGCGGTATTAAATTTTTACATATATTGGACGATCACTTTGCATTCCCAAGTGGTTCAAAGACAATGTGGTTTTATTATCACGCCTATATTTCGCTATTGACTTCAGTAGGAAGTTTTTATCAAAAGGAGATTGCAGTTTTGCTATTATGACTTCATCACCAGGAGTACATGGTTTGTGGTTTTTGTAGATTTTTTGCAGTCTATATATATTTTCAACTTTTGGAGAACGAATTTTTAAATTGAGACAAATATTATCTAATATACCCAAAAGGTTTTCATCTTCCGTTTGGGGTACACCAGAAATTCTGATGCTACTAGCTACTGCAGAATTTTCATGCGTTTGTATCTTTTTCTTCAAATCAGAAATTTCAGTTTGCATCTGTTCAAGTTGGGAACACTTTTTTACGAGATTTGTAACTCGCTCAGTAACATTGCTGAGTATTTTTTTGATGCTTTGGAATTCAGTTTCAACTACCGAACGAATTCGTTGTTCACTTTCTGTTATAAGTTCTTTTATATAATCAAAGTGTTGTTTCTCGCTATCCATTATGGAGTTTTTAATAAGTTGGGCTGTTAGTGTTTCACTTTCTCGAATAAGTGCAACGAGAAAACTTTTATCACCATTAGATAAACGAGGTGATTTTGCTTCAATCTCAGTGGGGGAGTCAGCAGTTGATGCTCTGGGCCTTTTCGATAAAGGTGATTGACTGTAAGATTTACTGATTAAGGTTTTTTCCATATTGAACCACTTTGTTAAACGATTTAGTTAGTTTTATCCACGTTCTTAAGTTAATTATAAAGTTTTATAGTTCTGTATGTATGAATTTTATTATATTTATATGAGTTTTTTATATTATATTTTAGTTAAAATGTTCGCTAGGATAGTTTGTAACAGAAATTATATTAAATGGCAATACCGTACAATCACATTAATTTCAGTGACTTTTAAACTGTTATTTTTACTAGGCAGCACTTTTTTAAATAACCAGTATTTGCATAAGTGAAACAGCTGGTGTTGTTTACAATTTATATTTTATAATTTTTGTTGTTAATAGTTGTCCCTTTTATGTCATTTGAGTGACTTATTTATATTTTATATTTAATTTTGTTTAACTTTTATTTTGATTTATTTACTCTGTTCCAAATACAATCCATCAAGTATGTATAAGTGTTCTTTTACTTTCTTATTTTTGTTTGCAAAAATTTTAGTGTAAAAACTAAGGCACCTTCACTTGGTTTTTAACTTTCGAATAGGAGCTCAATAAACACACGTCCGTCCGGTTGTAATCCAATTTTGTTTAGACTTGGGAAACTGCATAAGCATACCTACAGACGCACAAAAAAAAATAAGTTTTATTGTGCATGCCCATAATTTATCGATTCAGTTAAGATTAAAATAAAAAATTGCCAAAATTTTGATAATAATCGATTTCAGTATAAAATCGCATACGCAAATTCGTTTGCAAAAAATCTATTTTTTTACAACAAAATCGATTTTCGATTGGAGTCCCCTCCATTCCCTACACAAGAGTAAAGCACTCTTTTTTTTTTAAATGTTCACACATTAATTCGTTGTTTGCACTTATCGTCAGTATAGAGTTTGAAAAATGTTCAATGATTTCAATATGTTTTCAAATTGTATTCTGCAGTCCTCTAGAATGTAACAATACCTCTACTATGCAGTGACTCCAACACTTGGGATACTTAACGCCTAATGACTTTTGAAAAACGAGCAAAAAATCGCAAAAAGACCATATATACACCAAAAATGTTAAGCATTTATTTATTTATTGAAAAACATTATTAAATATGAGATCATTTTACATTTAATTGAACTAAGATACAACTGTAGCTTTAAGAAGCATTTGCACTCTTTAAAAGTTTGTAATTTTTCAATAAAATTTCCAGTTCCTGCTCATCCTCGTCTGCATTTCTCAAATCAATATCTATGTAATATTGAGACTTTTTGGATGTTTCCCTAGAAATAACTTTTTAATCATTGTTCGTCAGGTACCTCGTAGCTTGAAGAACCACGATTATTTCGTTTGGGACTATATATAATGTTTATTATTCATGACCCTAAATGTCCTTTCAATTTCAGCGTTTGTGTACAGTTATATCATTATATTTATAGCAAAACTAGAAAGTTGAATTTTTATCACTTTGAAACTGGATCCAAAACTGATTCATACTTTTAATATATTTCTTTTTGCACTTTTTTAAATTTTTAAGACAGTTTTTACAATTCGACATTGCCAGAAAAGCAAAACATATTAATAAGACAAACTATAAGTTAAAACCTTTAAACGGGCTAAATTTTTTTAGTTTATCTTAATATATTTTTTTGCGTCTCAGGTACAAAATAGACTTAGCTCACAAAGGCTTCGTTGGCATCACTACTACCATAATAATCCTTATCAGACAATGAATTATTTTAAAGTACTGCAAAACCAACATTCGCAAATTTTTCCACAGGATATATGCAAATGATAACCACTGGGATAAGCCAACCACATATGCAAATGTCTGTACATAAGTGTAGGTACACATACATACATGTAAATTGAGAAATTTTCTAAAAAAAAAAAACAAAATTATAAATCCCGCTTGTTATTTTCCCTTAATATTTTTCATTTTTCAAAGCAACTAATGTTTTAAATGAGGTTATGTACACATTTAATGGTATTTATCTGTAAATGTATAGGTATGGTTACATACATAAGTAAATATGAAAGTGTGCGCGTTTGTATGTAAATGCGCTACATTTGATGTTTTATAAACCAGGCACATCAACACAATGATTTTATTTGGTTTTACCATTTTTCTTTCTGTATGTATTTAAGCAATACAAATATGTGTGTCTACGTTTATATTTTTTCCATGTGTAAGTTTTTTTTTCTCTTTTTTTTTTTTTTTGTGCGTGAAACTAATTAGCAACAAATGTGCGATTTGAGTAGTATTTTAATACATTTTTTCTGAATTGTTTTTCTGCTTTGCTGCAGTTTTTAGACCTCTCTAGAGAAGAGGCATAGTTTTTAAAACCATTCTTTATATATTCTGTATGTACAAGTATGTCTCATCGTGTACATAAAATTCTTGTTGACTTTTTATTCGCATTGCTTGCCAATGCGCTTTACACACACTTTTGCGTGAATTCATTTTAAATGGAAAATTAACTGGCGTAGTTTATAATGTAAATCATTAAATATTTGTCTCATTTGTAAACGAAATGAAAGTAAAATAAAACACAAAATAGAAAAAATTTTAAATGAAATACAAAATGCTAGTAGTTAATAGGGAATTACAATTAAACTGCTGCTATTGACTTGATAACTTTTCCATTAGAGACTTGTTAAGTAGCATTTGTGTATGTGTAAACATGTTTTAACGTCAAATATTAAAAATACGAGGGTTTGTTGAGCAAATTTGAGCACTGGTAAAAATCGGTTTGATAGAAAGAAACAGTAAATGCTAGAAAGAGCAAACTATAAAAAATGTGAAAAAAGTTTTTTAGTTTTTTTCTCTTGTTATGATTTTGTTTCAGGGATGGCGTTGATAATTTTAAAAATTGTACCAGCAACCTTTAAAAATTTTACCTAATTGTACTAAAAGATTTTTTTAGTTGAAATTAATTTTATTTATGTTCTAAAAAACACCACAAAAAGGTATTTTAAATCTTAGTTTAAAAAGTATCAACAAAAAAGTACAATTGAAACAACTTAGCCATCCCTGTTCTGTTAATTTTATTAAATGTTGCCAACTTTTTGTTTATGAGAAACCTAAAAACAAAAAGCGGTAAGTCGCTGAATTCGCCCATAAACCGCTGATTCAGCAACACTTTTAATATTTCAAGCTTGAAATGTCAATTTTAAGTTGAACAATTTAAAATTTTTTTTTTTAAATAACTTCATTTTTTATCGATAACTTTAGTAAAATGTTTGACAGCTTGCTATTTATCTTAATACAGCTGAACCCTTCGCACTTGGTAAATTTTTCTATTACTTTATATTCATAAGGGCTTGAAAAAATTCGGTAAAAACAGAAAATTTTCACAACAAAAGTAAGATAAAATAAAAAAAGTTTATCCTAAAAAAATGTACTGTAATTTTATGTAGTTTTTAATGTCCATGCTCATTTTTTGTTAAAATATTTTAATAAACAAGATTATATAACAACAATGAGCAACCGACATTTAGCTGTCCATATACAATGGGTATCTTAATATATATATTCCGGCCAGTGGACCATACGTTATCTGTATACCAAATTTATTAAAGAGAGAAAAAGTACGAAAAGTAAAATTTTTTTTTGAATTTTTACATCAAAATAAGTACCCTATACTTTTATTTGGGCCATAAGATACATTTCTTTACCAAATTTTTCGGAAAAAAATTGTAAAAAATGCACCTTAAAAGTACAATGTATCCTAATGTAGGATTTAAACTGTATGTATATCAAATTCTTTGAAAAGAGAAAAAGTACCAATTTTATCCCGTTTTTACTCTTTAAATAGTACCAAATTTATCCCTTAAAAAATATCCTATATTTTAAACGCAATCGGCATATATAGAAAATAGTACCAAGGTACCAATTTTTTCTCCGATTTACCTCTTAAAAAGTACGCAATATTTGAATGTGGGCCATATGCTATCCGTCAAATAAAATTCCTCCAAATCCATTGAGACACAAACTAACAAACATCTAAAAATCCAAACAGAAATCTACAAACTACAAACTTTCACTATTAATACGATTTCCGTATGACGTGCTAAATTCCGCAATTTTTTATATTTGATACATACACTGAAATTTATTGTTGAGGGAAAGCTAGCTTCTATGCGCATTTCATTGGTTGCTTAGGCCAGCTCATCAGGAAACCTTTTCCAAATATTTTAGAAAAGGTAAAAATATTAAACAAATAAAACCATAAAGCGAATAAGAATTATAGACACTTTAAGTCTTACTTGTAACAATATTAAAGCTTAAACAAAACACCAACAATAAACAGTGAGTTTATCTTTTCTTACATCCCTTTCACATTTGTTAAATAAGTAGGATACACTTTAAAAGGACCTGTAGATAATTAATTTCATCGTTTTAAAAAAGCGTTTTTTAAGTTAGATACAATTCATCTCGGGAGAGATAACATAACGGCATTACTCGATGAAGATCCATTCTACACTCAAGAATTATAGAACGAGTAAGAAAAATGCCTATCATTACATTCTTAATTAATTTGCTTAACAGTAATGTTTGCTCTGAATTCCTACTTAATAATCTTAGAGTCAATGTTCCTCAATGATCAAATCGTAATTTCATACCATTGTATGTTCAAGTCATTTACACATACCACGCAAATTCTGAGCCTTTTCGGTGAATATGGAAAGATTTTAACTTAATGTATAATTTTATTGACTTTCCTTTGAATGTAAGTGTCATTAAATCTAGTATTTTTTTGGTTTGAAATACATAACTTAATAATATTATTTAAAATTTAAATATATTTTATAATGTTGGAAGAATTTCAGTCAAATGTAGTGGGGAATGTAAGAGAAAACATAAACTCACTGTTTATTGTTGTGGTATTTGTTTAAGCTTTGATTTTGTTACAAGTAAAACTGTTGGTTATTATTCTTGTTTGCTTAACAGTTTTATTTGTTTAATATCTTTAGTTTTTCTTAAATCTTTAGATGAAGTTTCCTGACGATCTGGCCTAGGGAATGGTAAATGGATTCAAAAATCGATTTTCGATTTTTCGATCGACTTTTTTATTTCGGTTTTTGAAATCGATTAATCGAGCCACAAAATCGATTTCAAAATCGTTTAAGATAAATTTGCAATCTTATATAACAAAGGGGGATACCTGCATTTTTTTTGTTTTGGCAAAATACTAGAGAAATTGAACTAAGATTTTTACAGTGGACAGATATTACTACTGTTTATAACTTTCCTGCAAAAAGTGAAAATGTGTTAATTTTTAGATGACGTTTACAGGAACAAGTGCAATATTTCGCATATTAAAATTGTGTTATTGTGTAGTGAGTCAGGCCTGTCACAGAAATCAATTCAGGCCTGAGTGTATGGATAGTATTTCAAATGATTATGACAATAGTTCTTGTTCGGTGGCGACCGTTTCTTTGCTAAATTACTATTAAGTTAGTTTTAGAAAAGAAACGTTTGCATGTCGGAAAGATTCAGATTTATTTCCTTATAATTTTGTATTTGTTAGGATAAATTACATACTTTTTGTTTTTTTCACTCTGCTGATAACTAGATTTTAATATCGCTTACACACTGGTCTGTGTGAATATTAGCGTATTCCCACAGGAATGTCATGGTTTAATTCACCAGTTGTGTTTCTATAATATGTTGATTTTCACAAAGCTCACTTTCAGTGTTTGGTTTGGTGCGATAAGCTTAGGACTGTTTTGTTCAATGTCCATTGATGATTTCAATTTCTGAAGAACAAGAGGACCTATATTGATTAAAGTCGGAAGTATACCAAGGGTACTAATAGGTAAATACGTTAAACTACAACGGTTTTTTTTACTTTAAACCTGGGAAAAAATTTCAAGTTTTACTGTGCATGCCCAAATTTTGATAAAAAATAAAAAAATCGATTTTAAAAGCACAATAATCGATTTCAGTATAAAATCGCATACGTAAATTCGATTGCAAAAAATCGATTTTTTTTACCACAAAATCGATTTTCGATTGGAATCGAAATCGATTTACCATTTCCTAATCTGGCCTAAGCAACCAGTGAAATGTACATAGTTTATCCGTTCAACAATAAAATTCAGTGTTTTTGTCAAGAATATAAATTGGGAATTAAGCACGACAAACAAAATCTAACCCTCCGGCGGGTTAGAAGGTTCCTGGGGACCTTTTTCATTTTCAAACTGAAATTACTCCTTGATGGTCCATGGGAAGTATACCCGACCCGCAAATGTAATCCAAGGAAATTTTATCTAGAATTGTTGAAAAAAAAATTCAAAGCGATCCGACCAATAGGTAAGTTTCTATTGAGATTTAAATGTGTTTAGTACGGGAACGTATGAAAAGGTCCGCTTGGACCTTGTACTGAAATTTCAAGAAATCGTTAATAAATGCACTGTCTTTTGGCTTGTTTTATTGTTTAAACACATCACAAACGTGTTCCTTGAATTTTAGATATTTTTGGATTATTTTATTGTGCCTTTCCTTGAAACATAATAAACTTTCCGTCCCTTTTTAATTTTTGTTACCGTCCCTTTTGAGTTGTTTGAATTTACCCTTACTTTTTACGCACACTCTTACTCTCGCATAGACGCCGATGTACAAGCAAGAAGCCAGGTAGTCGAAGAAAAGGGCATGAAAGCGGCTCTAGTTTCGTAAACCAAATCCGTGAAAGTTGAGACAGTGAACATTGAGTGCGAAATTTTATTTTGAATTTTATAAATTTTAAAATTGTGTATTCCCACAAAAATTACTTTGATTTTATAAGGATTTAAGTCCATTGACTAAAATAAATCAATTAGAAAAGAGTAAAGACTATAAAGCAGGGAAATTGCATGTTTTTCCTTGTGCGACGAATGAAGGGACAGACAATATATTAACCAGCTTAAGAGACTTTTGTGAATTTCGACATCGATTTGTTAGTGCATATTTTTGCATATTTTACCCTTTAGAGCATTCTTTAATCAAAATGACATTTTGGCAGCATTTTTGAATACTTTGATACTTGTTTATTCGTGCAAGTGCGTAAAATAACTAAATTTTGGTTACCTTTCTATTTATGCCCACATAATCATAAGTATGTAATACATACCTTTTAGTGTATCTGTCGATTTAGAATCACTTTCTAAATCGATCTATACGATGTCAGTCCGTCCAGCTAACTTTCTGTCTATGTAAACTTTGTGCGCAAAGTACAGGTAGCAATTTTGGAGATAATTTTAAATTAAATTATTGAAAATGGTGAATGTAAAAGGTAATCTTTTAGTAAACTGTATTTTCTATGCTTTAGGTACCAGATTGAGATCTGGTTAAGGCAGGGATTCACTATCCCACACAACTGTACGATTCATTTACACGAAATTCTGACAGAATTTTATTTGACATAAAAAATGTCTGCAAACTCGGTTGTCAATGCCGCATTTTCAGACAATAAAGATGCAAAATCATATGAATCAGCTTCTTTTAAAGAAAATGCAACTCTGACCGCACAGATTCTTTTATTGTATGAAAATTTTCATAAAAACATTTGCAAATTGCGCAGATTTTTCGAATAAATCTGTCACTCCAACTTCATGTTTATGTCACACTCTCAAACTTTATGAGCACGCATAATTACGTCTGAACAGGATAGTGAATCAATCACCAGCTTGAGCAGCAAATTTTTGGGGAGCCTGCTAATTTTTAAGCTTTAAACATGTTGGAAGTATTAGCTTCACCTTTATCCCATGCAAAGAGTTATGTGATAAATATATACGTACAACCCCTTGATAAAATTGGACAGTTGTTTTTCCGAATTATTCCCAAAAACTCCTTTTTAGTCCAAAATCTTTCCGTGCACGACTTCCATTTATTTCGACTCAAGAAGTGGAAGTGTTTTTCAGCGTGATGGCCAATACTTTGAGTACAGTGCAGTGATACCAATATTAGGGAATTTTTCCTTTTTATAGTGATTTTTTTGAAAAAGTTTAAGCGTAGGGAAAAAAGGAAAGATATTTTATTTAAAGGTAAATGAAAAGAATTTTCAAATAATTTTCTCATTTTCGATATATTGCCTGAAAATACGTTTTAGTCGTCTTATTTTTATTTAAAAATTAATTTTTTTTCATATAAAATAACATATAAGTACAAATGTTGTTCTTAAACAGAAACCCCATACTATGAGTCCTAAAAAACATGCACCCGAAAATTCACTGCCGCCACAAATATACAACAAGGAGGCTACGAATATTCGCTTACTGTATTCGCACTCACATTCGCTAAAATGTATGCGAGTTTTAAAAGCGAATATCTAATGAATGAAATTTCTACATAGACATTAATTAATGTACCAAGAAAAAACAATCCTATCTTTAAAAATAAGAGAAACAAATGAAATTTATAATGAAATTTTTTAAGGATAAGGAAGGATAAGATATAAGTAATTTTTCTTTTATATTTAAGCTTTACGTGCTCGGTATTGTAAGCTTACGTCGGCGGTCGGAAGTCTTCATTTGTATGGAAAACAATGTCTACATATGAAAAAACACCAGAAATCATAGTTTTATACTTTAATGCATATTTATAAATCTAATAAAGTCAAAAATCCAAGAACCAGCATGCATACCAGTGATGAAAGGAGAAATTTAAAAATTCCTTACGTTTTTAATATCGCTGCCTATTTCCGATATGCGAAAGAATTCTTTCATACGTGCAATTACATTTAAAATAAAAACAAATTCGAATTTCTTTCGGACATCGGAAATAGGCTATACTATCAGGGGTGTGCTGGAAATCCTAATCGTAAAACGCAAGAATTTGGAAGTTGTTTTTTATAATTTTTGATCTAATTTTTATAATTTTTGTTATATAATTCTTTTTAATAGAGAAATATTTGTATAATAAATCGTCATAAAATTCTTTTATTACAGAAATTTTTTTAAAAACCGACGTTTAAAATTCTTGCGTTTTGCGTTTTCGATTTCCAGCACACCCCTGTATAAGTATCTAATAATTTTAAGCAAACTTGGGGTACCAAATAAAAGGGAAGGTTCTGTAGAATTTAGAAAAAATAAAAATATAAAGAATATTTCCTTTTACAAATATAACCTTCCAAATCCTTAAAAGTTTTTATTAAAAATTTGAAATTGTATGTTTTGATTTCTCTTAGTTTAGGAGGTGCGATTATATTTTTTATTAAATATTCGCTTTTAATATTCGCATACATTTTAGCGAATGCAAATAGAAAAAATGCGAACCCAAATATTGGGTTTGGCAATTTTTGAAGGTTGTCATGCTGTAAGGACCCGTAGTATAAGGTTTCTGTTGAAAAATACTTTGTACTTAAATGCTATTGTATATGAATAATTTAAAATATTAAAATAAAAATAATACGAATATTTACGTATTTTTACAGAATATATTCAATATATCCTCATATGCCTTAAAACTAAAATTTTGTCCTTTTTCCCTACGCTTGAAAAAATACCTACAAAAACGGAAAATTCCCTACTGTTGGCATCACTGATGCGTACACAAACATGAACAAGAAAGCAAAAGGTAAAAAAAAATTACTAAATGACATGTTTGACATGCCGCATTCAAAAAAAAATATGAGTTAAGTTAGATAGTGATGTGAATTTCCATACATTTTATATGGTGTCTACATTTGTAGACTACCGACCAGGTGATGGTAATTTTGAAAAGTTGGTAGGTAACAGCTCCCCGTTAATATTTTTTTTAACGCATTAGTGGCGAAAGCAGCTTAGAATTGATTTTTAAGAAGCTACTGAAAATTTCGGACCCTGCTGTTGTGGAAATTATTTTTTTATTCATCTTTTTCTGCAAAAATGCTTTTTTATTATATCTAAATCATGAGACAGGTAAATATGCAAGTTAATAAAGATATATAAAAACTTTAAGACTTTATTAACCACCCTCGTTTTTAATGAGCAGCTAAAGCATCCACTTTTACCACAAAATTTTTTTTGAGTTTAAGTAAATTTAAAAAACCAAAAATAAAAAAAAGGAAGTTTTTCTTAATTGCTGCATAACCTCATTTAGTAATGGCAATTAAATCGACAGAGTTCAAAAATAAATTTTTTTTTTTTTTATTTTTCCAGTAAAAACGTCTCATATGTCTTTATTCACTTAAAAGGGTAACATTTGGTTATAAATTATATCTACTTTTCTATTTTTTCATCGCCTGAAAAAAGAGAAAAAACAAGCATCCCCCACCCTTCATATTCACATATTTATATAAATTTTCTTTGTAATTTTTTTTTTTGCTAGTTTCGCCTTGATTTGTTGATTGTAGTATTGGCTTATCTCCAATTCTAAGTTGATTAAACTCTACAGATTTTTTCTCGTTTCGGTATAATTTTTTTTTTTTTTTTCTTTTTATGTTTTTATTTGATTTTATTTTACTTCAACTCGTTAGAGTGGCTTAATTTACATAAACTCATACATAAAAAAACAAATTCATACTAAAAATATAAATGTATCTGTATCTTTACCCATACAAATAAACAGGGTTGATGCATTTATTTGGCTACTAACGTGGTTGGTTTTGTAGAATGTTGTTGTTCTTTTCACCTCGGGAAATAAATATACATACTCGTACATACCCATGTACATATAAATACTTTTATAGTTAGATAGATAGATAGTTTTAGTGGTGTTACGAGCGAACAATTTGTTTGTCATATTTTTACCAATTTTTAGTGGTTTTCATATGCGGCATTTTTAAGCCGCAAAACAAAGGCTGTTGACCAAATTTTTATATTGATACGTCGTTGTACTTTTATTTGGCCACTAGTCTAGTATAATTTTTTTTTTTTTTCATAAGCACATTCTAAGCTAATGAAAGCATATCAAAGGATTGAGTATCTGAAAACAAATCTAATTTAAATTCAAAGATTTATACGCTACAGTAAATGTTTATGACTGTTGAATTTACTACAGAGAAAATTTATGTTTTTGGAAATTAGTTTACTAACTTTTGCACAACTTAAAAACTAATTGGAAAATTAAAAAAAAAAAACTTGAAGCATAATTTTTACTGCAGTGTTGATACTAAAAATTTGTTTTGAATTTTCGAGCAAAACAATAAAGAAGAGTGTGTAACTTAATGCAGCTTTTTGTTATTTAAAAATTGTAAAATAAAAATTATTTTATAAAATTGCACAAATGGACATTTTAGTTTTGTAACATACTAGGGGGCATTTGTGATAATTCGAAGAAGTTTATTATATATTTTCGATATTAGACAATAGAGGCGTTGTCCAATAACGTACCACCAGGTTGACTTGAATTCCTTCAATAATATTTATAAACCTTTTCCGAACTTGTTTAAAGAGTAGTCGCTTCAATTATGTAAGTCGTTGTCGAAGTCGACATTAGATTTTCACGAATTTTCGATATTTAAGCAAATTTTTCAGAATTTTCGCGTTTAATTTATTAAAACAAATTTACCGTTATATTGTATTTTCTTTTGTTTTTGTGATACTTTACAATTTTTGTGATTTTTAGCAAGGCCAGTAACAATTGAACTGGGTAGAGCAAACAAAAGTTTCTTATAGATTTCTGAAGAAGAGTGATTGTGTATACATTTAATAAAAAGTTACAAGACAATTAGTTTTTTTTCGACAACGTTATGGGAGTAGCAAAATCGGTGTACTTAATAAAGTACAATGGCGTGATATGTTTTTTTTTTTACAAATTTTCTTGGACAAAAATGGAATTTCAGTCCATCAAACCGTCAAGTTTTTAAGGTTAAGCTTTTGCAAATTAAAACAGCTAGATGAAGATGATCACACAAAATTCGATATAGCTATTATTACACCAGATCTGGACTATAACACAGATAAAGAGGAGGGAAATGCTGAAGATTTTCTTTTTGATCGCATGCCAAATGATTAACCAGGTGAAGTCGAAGTATTTTTCGGCAGTGCTAGCGAAGCAGTTGCGACACACAATAAAATTTTCAAAATCAAGCACAATAGCTCCTAAGTGGACAAAGAGACCTTGTGATATTCAAATGCATCAAACCAATGATTTTGGAAGCCACTCTTCAAAATAATTCATAAGTCTGAGTTCATACGGCTTATATCTTATTGACAAAATTCTTCCTTTTTCTACTTTGAACATGAATTGGTGTTCAAATGAATCATATCATGTTGACAGTATGTTTTTTATTTTGTTTGTTTTGATATTGAAAACAAAAACAAAATTAAACAACGAATAAGAAAGCAAAACGTAAAGACAGTACATGCATCTGTCTACTTCTTTCTTTTCCCCTCGTCCCTCTCGCCTATAAAGTAGCAATCTTGTCAATAAGACCTGAGTCGTATGAACACAGACTAAGAGTGCAACTAGTGAGATATGGTTTTAAAAATAGGATACACGAGCAGCTCCGGCTATTTATACCAATTCGATACCTACTGTGGGGCCAAAGGTATAAGTGTAGAAATTTCACAACTCCCTTTTGGATCCCGAGTCGTGTTTGATTTTTTGGACAACGCTCCTAGCCCTTCAGATCATGTTGCAAACAGAGCTCAAATGGACTTGCTTGAGTTTCAACGCAACTATACCCAGAAAGTGAATGTTTCCAAGCAGTCGCTGGCTGCTGGTGTTGGAACTAGCTGTGAAAACCTCTTTTCTCAAAGGATACAAAATCAGTTACGATGTCGTGAGTGTCATTAAAGAATAAGATGGGTATTTGAGCAATGAAATTTTGCTCTATGTGTTGAAAAGTACACTCAAAAAATTATTACAGTAACTGGTTGTGAGTTATTTAATTCGTTTTCCGTACTGTTTAAATTGAATAAAAATATAGTTATTTTACGAATAATTTTATTTTTTAACATTTTTGTTTGTTATTCAAAAAACAAACTACCAAAAAATAATGTTTTTCCGTATTTATTTTGTTATGTAGTTTGATTTTTGTCGGGTATAATATATATTTTTTTAAGGAATATGATGTTCAATAAAAAAAAATTAAGAAATTAATGAAAAATCATTTGTTTTAAATGAAATGTAAATGATCCGTTTTTTAAAAGCATTTTATTTTGTTTAAAATGAATTTTCGTTTGAATTTAACTACATAATATTTTGAGTGTATGCTTTAAAAATTTTCATACTTAAACAAATAGCATACTCATAACGCCACTGTACTCGTCCGTTTGTTTGTTTTTCTATATTTATTAAATGTATTTAAGTATAAAAAAATAAATGATTTTCAATCGTGTTTGTTCTTAATGGTCTTGGCGTTTAATAAGTTAATTGAAAATTAAAATTAAAATGTTTGTGTATATTTTTGAAAACAAACAAACAAACAAACCTGAAAATATTTTATGTTGTATTAAAGCTTCAAACAATTTCAGTTAAATGTGTTTATGGAAAAAAATATTTTGATATTCTTTTGCTGGCGGTCACATTTCAATTAAACCTACTCAGCAGCAATAAAAGCTTACACGTACAAATATGTTAATTGATATGATAGATTTGTTTGCAGGCGGAAAATCAGTACGAAATTTTATTAATAGTAATTGAAGTTGGTTTTTAATTTTTTCTGTGCTTCTGTGCGGCTATTTACATTTAATGCTGGTGAATAGTGATCGATTGTTGTCAATAGCGGCGAAAAAAATACAATTACTGTTCCGGTGCTGCCGACTTTCAAAATAGGTGTGATTATAATTTTTTATTCATATTAATTTGTCAAAAAATATATAGAAAATAGGAGAATAATTTGTTGGATGTTTTAAAATTATGACGACCCCTACCGGCATTCGATGGAATATGATGGAAAACGTGAACGATATAGAATATGCAGATGATATATGCTTTATAGCAAACTGCTTTGTGAAAAAACTGAAAACGCCAAAAAAAGTAAGGTATTGAGAATAAACATCAAGAAGACAAAGCTGATGCGTATTTTACTAATTAATATAACAGCACCACTCATTGTTGATAATACGATATTTGAAGATGTAGAGTCTCTAAATTATCTCTGATACAGAACTACAAAATACGCTGGTTCTGCAGCCGATATTGATGAGCGCATTAACAAGGCAAGTGTTGTGTTCCTCAAGTTGCACAAGCTTTAGCTAACTAATTGGATATCCAGTAAAACGCTGTGGAATCAAGCAAATTGTTGCCCTATAATCTCAGACGACCAACACATGATATTGCCAAAGTTGCCCGTGACTGGAATTCTCAAGAGGCCCAAATTATATATATTTAACTGTAGCACTTCATTGAGCCTTGCAAAATTAACCATGAAGAAAATACAAACGTTCGTTAACCGGTGTTTAGCGGACAATTTCACCAAGTTCAGTTATAAAAACAAACTGTTAACTGGAAGTTAAAGTGATAGTTAGTTTTAACTGAACTTGGTGAAATTGATCGTAATATAGATATTACTGATTTACCAGCCGAATTGGATATCCAATGAAACCATATGGGATCAGACACATTATTGCCATATTGAAAATGATACACGAAAACGTTAATGGACTTGGGGCGGCTATATTCTAAGACGAACATCAACTTATAATGCCAGAGCTGCCATAGACTTGAATCTTCAAAGGCAACGTCAGCCTGGTCAACCGCCTAATTCTTGAATCCGGCAATGAATATGAAGCTGCTCGTCTTACATGGAACGCGATAAAACTAGTTGCCAGAGACAGAAATAGTTGGAGAGAATTCGTTGACGCCCTATGTTCTCCGTGAACATTTTGTACTTATATTATTTTTAGATAAATAAATTTAGATATATGTATTCATATATGACGACGATGCAAGACTACACCATTTTTCATTGAAAATGAGAAAATTCCAAATGAAATTGAGAATTTCAATTTGAAATTGAGAAAGTTCCAATTGAAATTGAGAATATCAATTTGAAATTGAGAAAATTCCAGATGAAATTGAGAATTTCAATTTGAAATTGAGAAAATTCCAAATGAAATTGGGAAGTATAAATTGAAATTGAAAAAATTCCAAATGAAATTGAGAAATTTTAATTTTTCCTTGATAAAATTGAATTATCTATATAATTTTTATTATATTCATTCAACAAACATACATAACTAACAAGGATCGAAAAAAATTAAACTAAATAAAAATCGCAGTATTATTGACCAACAGGCATCCAGATCGTCGTATTGGTATGTGACAATGCTCAATGCCACAGTCGGCTACAAATTATTTCTGACAACTCTCCAGCTACGCTCCTGCGATTGAGCTTCTATTCACCGATGCTTAACCCCATTGAAATTATTTTGTCAAAAATAAAAAGTACGGTAACAACAACGATGAATGTACCGAACGTAATTCCCACCCATTTAGGAGAACAGAGGCTTGTCTTTTTAGAACAGATGATTAATGCTTCTAAGACATGTATAACTACTGGAGATTGCAGTAGAGCCATACAACATACTTCATCGTTTTACCAATCTGCTCTGGATCTGGAAGATACGCCTGTTGGTCAATAATACTGCGATTTGTATTTAGTTTCATATTTTTCGATCCTTGTTAGTTATGTATGTTTGTTAAATGAATATAATAAAAATTATCAATGAAAAATTAAAATTTCTCAATTTCATTTGGAATTTTCTCAATTTCATTTGGAATTTTCTCAATTTCAAATTAAAATTTCCCAATTTCATTTCGAATTTTCTCAATTTCAAATTTAAATTCTGAATTTCATTTGGAATTTTCTCAATTTCAAATTTAAATTCTCTATTTCATTTGGAATTTTCTCAATATCAAATTGAATTTCTCATTTTCAATTGGCATTTTCTCAATATCAAATTGAAATTCTCAATTTCATTTGGAATTTTCTCAATTTCATCTTGAATTTTCTCATTTTAAATGAAAAATGGTGTAGAGCATTGCTTTTTTTATTGTTAGGACCAGCACTCAGGGGATGACCCCTACTAATGCATTGCATTGTGTTGGAACTAGGAAAATAGGTTGTGGGAAGGAGGATAGAGGGAGTAGTGTTTGTGAACATTCGATTTGAACTTAATCATGTTGTAAGTGAGAGGGAAGACTTCTGCAGGAAGGTTATTTCACATACGAACAGTCCGGGAAAAAAACGAATTCTCTCTGTAATGCGTTGTACGATTCACCTGCCAATCGACCACATAAGGATGGGCTCTTGAGGAAAAACGTTTATTTCGAACAAACGTACGGGTTTCGGGAACCAGATCCTTAATTTCGTTGAAACACATCCCATTGTAGTAACGATAAAACAGGCAAATACAACCCACATTGCGACGCACAGTCAGGTATTTGGGCCTAAAAGTCGCTCAAAAGTATATTTTTTTTTCATTTAAAATTTGTTATTAGTATTTTATTGGATTTAAAGGTAGGTTAGGGTATTTCAGTGCAGAACAAGGCAAAAAACATTATATTAAATCTTATTTATTCGTCATTTTTTACAGTGTCGTATTTATTTTCAATATTAACGTTGAAAAATATGACATTTTATTGAAATTCTTGATTAACCTAGTTTTTAAAGTCCATGTATTAAAAAAATCGCTAAAAATTTATGGGTAGATTGGAGTGGCTGTTTTGTGCTTCTTAAATTTCTGGAGGATCTATTCTACAAAATACTACCAAAATTAAAGCTCAGAAATGAACAGAAATAGTTTGAAACCTCTGTGAAATAAGAAGATGTGTGTGTTCTTTTTTTGCATTTGAAGAGCTTAACCATTAAGGGCAAAAAACTAGTTAATAATTTGAATCAATGTAAAACTTAAGCTTTAGTTAAAGCACATACCTGATTGAACACAATCCGTAATAGAAACTAACACAAAAACTACTTTATCACCATAAAATGAATAAAGACACTAAAGTTTTGAGCGTATCGAGAAATCATACGCACACGTTTTTCGAATGGTAACTTCCAACTGACTTTATGCAGCTGGTGAAAGGTTGAGTTGCGCCATGCTGGTTCTATTTAAAAAAATAACAGTAAAAAGGGTGTAGTGCTAATAAAAAAAATTGAGTTTTGAGCGACTTTTAGGGCCAAATACCTGTCTGTGCGACGGTGCTCAATAGAATTGGATGCCCTACTGTTACCAATGAGAACCTTCGCCCTCTCCTGCACGCGGTCGAGAAGCTCCAAAATAGACTTTGAAGCACCGGCCCACACATTAGAGTTGTATTCCATACGCTGTCGGATATAGTTGGAATAAATAGTAAGGACATCAGATAGAGTGAAGTATATCTTACACCGTCTTAGAAAACCGAGGCACTTGAATGCTTCTTTCGACACCTTGAATATATGTTCTGTCCATCGGACGTCACATTGTATCCTCATACCCAGAACATCAAGAGATTCTGATTCCTCAATAATTATACCACCCATATATGCAGATGAGGCACCCCGGTTTGTCGCGCGTTTATGCGTCAGCACGCAACATTGGGTTTTTCAGGCATTAAAATCGACCCTATTTGCACGACCCCATTCCGAGACTATGTCAAGGTCTCGGCCAAGCGTATCATTCATATTCTGCCTCATAGCACCGACATCGGATACGCTTGGTCTGCATTCAAATGAGTACGAATGGCAAAGGTTGCTGTCATCTGCAAAAGAGTAGATAGGGTTGGAAGTTTGACAAAGGAGGTCATTTAGAAAGATAAGAAATATAGTAGGAGAAAGAACGGAGCCTCACGGCACCCCTGAATGAATCTTGAACTCGTTTGACGAAACCCCATCTATAACAACTCGTATAGTGCACATTTTTTTGAAATGAAACACAATAAGTGTTCAGCTCGTAGATTTGTGGAAAAAATCATTAAAGAAATAACGTTTCCCTGTTTGTCATCTTTTGAACACAAAAATAATACGGTTTTTATCCAACTCAACAAAAGATGAGAACCTTTAATTCCGTTCAGTTCTTTTTAAAACACCACAAACTACATTGTGTTCGGTTCGGTTAATTAATGTTCCTCCTTGTTCGGCTAGAAAAAAACCAAACATTTTTTACAAAAATAAAATACGCATACGAAAAATAACAAAAAGCCAGCAAAATAATTTTACACAAACAAATATATACAAAATAAACACACAAGATGTTCGTGCTGTGGTCATTGCTAAAATTTTTTGTTTGTTCATTCACTAAAAAAAAAGATATAGTTCTTGGGTGTGGGAGCCGAACGCTTATCAATGTTCTGTTTATTTTCGAGCACTGGTTTAAAGTATATTGATGTTTTTTCATATAGAATGATATTCACGTAAATAACTTTGTTACTCTCATCCAATACATGGCTTCGAATTTGTACTGCATTCTATCATGTTTGGGCCAGAATTAAGATAACCTCGAGTTTAATCCAAAGTACCAGGTACTTACATCCGTGTCTATGTGACTGGCACTACAAGATCATCTATTATTTGACGCGCGTCTTTATTAAGTAAAAAAAAAACTTTATTTATTTAAATCTTTAAAGCATCAAAACCAATTTCTATAAAAGCAGAATTTTTATCCAAAATACGGACAAAAGACTTTTTTAGAACTAAGTAAGATATTTCAAATCCCATCGTTTTTTACCCAACCACTGTACAAGCGATTTCTATAAAAGTTGTTAAGTGTACAAAGAAGTGATTTTGCTTTTTGCCCTAATCATTTGAATATTTAAAATTTAGTCATTTTTAGAAGTTTTTTACATATATTTTTATACAAGGAATCAGTTTTGTATTAAACAAAGTACGAAATAGTTTACAGTCTTACCTCGCCATTTATTAGAATTTTTGTATATTAAAAAACATAATTTTTTTTTTAATTGCACAAGTTCAATAAACTTTTAAGTATTTAAACAATGTGTTTATGAAGTGCACGCATTCATAAAGCGAAAAAAGTTGTATTTAAACTACAACTTTTTTATAAAAAAAAAAGTTTGTAATTATTCATTACACCTCTTCAAAACGTAATGAGTTTCCTTTACCTCCTCAAACAGCTTTTAATATTGTAAATAAAATTTTTTGCTTCAACTAAAATCCATTCCACAACTTTCAAATTATTTATGTAACTTTAATTGAATTCCTGATTTTTTTCTCTCTCTTGTTTTTCTTACATAAAATAAATTCATAACAAAAAAAAATCAAAATTTTCAAGTTCCATTCAATTGTTTTAAGCATTAAAGTAGAGTGAGAAACATATAGTGGGAAGCAACAACAATGGGAAAAAAAGAACAGAAAACCCAAACACTTGACCTTAAACTTTAATTACACCTGCAGTGTTTTAATTCAAGTAAACAACCTTTTTTCCGCCCATTCGAACTAACGCTTCCTCTTCTCATGCTCTTTTGTAAAATATAAAATAATTGTATTGTTGTTGTTGGTATTTTTATACTCTGATTAAAAAATAACAATCGACTAACTTTTCGTTTTTTTTTTTTTTTTGTTTTCCTTATTGTTATTTTAATTCACATTTAGCTTTTATTTTATATTTTTTTTTTTCGAAATGCATCAACAACAAAAACATTCAATAAAATTTTACATTTTTTTCTCAAGTACGACAACAAGCAGAAACTGGAAAAAACTGCCAACAAAAAAAAAAAGAACTGCAAGAGTTTTTTGAAACCAGTACACATATTGATCGAGAACAAAAAAATATCATATTATTTGAACTTTTGAAACAGTTTTCGTGTAGAACAGCAACGCAAGAAAGCACACCGTTCGATCAGAGGTGTTAAAGAATTTTTTAGTTGGTGTTGGAAAGCAACCTTGAGGTTGCATAATAATGTCGCCCTTAAAACAAACGAAAACTTTTAAAAGTTTAGTGGCTTTTATAAGAACCTCTAAGTGAGTTACCTCTACCGCATGTAGAATTCACGATAAAAGTCGCAATAAATTTAGTAAAAATTAATTTTTGGCAACTGATTCATTTAGTATCCACAATTTCACCCAGCACTTTCAAGTCAAGTCAAGGAAAGTGATATAAGGCCTTTATTTCCAAAAAGGTTTTATTGCACTTTAAAAGTGAAATAAAGCCGTAAAGGTCTTATTTCACTTAAATTTCTTTTTAAATGAAGGAAATGTCTGGAAAAAAGCATACACAAATACTAATTTAACTGCAACAATATTGAATATCTTTGCTTTATAAAGTTTTTCTGCGTGGCGGCCGCTCTTAGGGGTTTTCTCCTCCATGGCTTCGCTGAATAAAGTTTCCTTGCGCGCGTCACACTACGGAAGATAATGACACGCGCGCAGGAAAACTATATTCAGCGAAGCCACCAGTCGCGTCCTATGGAGGGGAAAACCCCTAATATCGGCCGCAGGCCGCCACGCAGAAAAACTGTATTAAGTGAAGATTTAGGTGGCTTTTTCCAATGTAGTGCATAAAGTCCATGAACATTATGTCACTATTTGTGTGTCACAATGTTCATGGACATTATGACATGCCATCGAAAATATATACTTACATGTTCATTATGAGCAATATGTATTATCAAAAAATATAAAATAAAGGCTTTATTGCGGCGGCATGAAATAACCCCCCAAAATATAACCCCCCAAAAAAATAATGAAATAACCCCCCAATGCATGGGGCCTTATTTCATATACAATAAAGCCCCATTTTTGAAAATGAAATTAGCCCCCAACGAAATGAAATAACGCCCCAAACATAAATGAAATAATTCCCTAATTTTTGGGGGCTTATTTCATACGAAATAAAACCACAATTTCTGAAATGAAATAAAGGCCCAATATATGTAATACATTTAATCATACAGTTTTGTTTTAAAGGATCACGCGATATATATCATGGAATGATATACCAAACACAAGCTTCGCCAACTAAAGCTTTTCTGCATAGCCGGCCTTTGGCCGGGCGCAATGACTTTTTCCTCTATGGTATAACATACACCGGCTTCGCTAGCTAAAGCTTCTCTGCATAGCGCCAGGATTTTCTCCTCAATAGTATAAAAATACCGACTCGTCCCGGCTACGCAAAGAAGCTTTAGTTAGCGAAGCCGGTGTTTGGTATGCCATATAGAAGAAAACCATTGCGCCCGGCCGAAGGCCGGCTATGCAGGGCAGCTTTATTTATCGAAGCCGGTGTTCTGTATACCAAAGTGGATAAATCCTTGCGCCCAAAAACATTTTCATTATAAATTTAAAAATTAAATAATCCCCCAAAAAATATATTGGGGCTTTATTTCATAATGATTTTTTGAGGGATAATTTCATATGAAATAATACCCCAATTAAAAAAATGAAATATCACCCCAAACAAAATGATATAACCCCCCAAAAATCGTTTTTGTTGTTCTCTGTACAAGCTTTTGGGGGGTTATTTCATCATTTTTTTGGGGAGTTATATTTTGGGGGGTTATTTCATGCCGCCCTTAATTGCACCTTTGGCTAAATTTCAATAAAGGCCTTATGTCACTTTCAAAGTGCAATAAAGCCCTTTTCGCAATAAAGGCCTTATTTCTCAATTGGAAGTGAAATAAAGCCTTAAAGGCCTTATTTCGTTAGGCGTTATTGCACCCCACCATTTTTACGTTCTCTTTACCCTTAAATTATAGCACTAAGAAAGCACTGTTATCTATGCTAAGGTTTATGGAGGCCGCGATTCTAGGTCAAAGATAATGGCAAAAGAAGTAGCGGTTCGAACGTGAAAAAAACAGAAGTCATTTTTGTGGCCATGTATAAAAAGGCGCAATTCAGCGAAACCTTTCACAATTTTTTAGTCAAACTACTTTCAGAATTTTACGTAGCAATGTAACAATAAAATGTCTTGGTTTGATTCTAAAATCTTCTGTATTTTCTTTTTTTTAAGCCAAAATCTGGGTTGATACGTGACATTTCCAACGTGAAATTTTTTCCGTAAGAATTTAACTGAATAATGATTAAAATAAAATAAAAACTTACCGTTTATCCGAATACCATCTTTCTCTTTGAACTCTTCTTTAGATTTCAGACCATGTAAGAAATTTTTTTTTTTGAATAATTTTTATCAAATATCACCTCTTTTAAGAAAGATCAATTTTAAAGAAAACATACAATAAAACATTCTCACATATAAGAAATTAAGTTTGCACAACTTTGCAGTCTGATTGTTTATCTAAGTGAACAAATTTATGAGTAAATTTATAAAATTAGTAAAATCTAAATATTTCTCTAAAACAATATCGTAAAATAATAAGCTTTTAATAAATTTTAACTTTTCGGTCACGGTGGACCTTTTAACGGAAATTCCCATATTGACTGGAGAGGAAAGAGGTAGAAAAAACATAATTAAGCTGTCAAAAAACTGACTGTATATATATGTTTAGAGTATTGTTGTTACTACACACGGCTTTTTTAGAGATCATTTCTTATTTAAGGTTGTTAATGTGTAATTTTCGTGCATTCTTCACATTTCTTTTTCTTTATTAGAATATAATTTTATTTTTAAAGTTGTATTGCTTGTTTCAAACATACAACTTGAAAAATTTCCTCTTAAGTCATATAGATGGTATGAAAAAGTCATAAGTACCTGGATCCAGATAATCTCTTGTACAGCCTGTGTATCTCACCATCTCAGGTTCAGGCTACGTATAAAGCCTATTACCCTGGATGGTGAAAGATCATTAATTTCAGTTGGGCTCATAATTTTCCCCCGACAAATATCTGCCTGGAAATCGCAAATGCGGGACGGCAACACAGCAGATGTTCTAACGTTTCGCCATCAACCTCACAAAATCTTGGTACTAACATGTACCATTTTTTTTTATTTTTTTTTAAGGTCGAGGAGATTAATCCCAACAGAGGCGGTACCACTACTACCCTTGTGTTGGCCAAAATACCCTCTGCTTTCGAAAGAAAACTTAGTAGGTATAAGCTGCCAAAACCCGTAGTTCTCTTCTATTGAGACCATTCGTCCCTATTGTCCTCCCAGGACAGATCAGTTTTTTTGCGATACCCAGTATCTTCTATGCTCCCTAAGAGACCAGTCCTCTTAAAGGGACTGGGTAGTTGACCAACTAATCCCACAACAGGGCATTACCCATAATAAACTGATGGTATCAAGCAGAAGTATCCTAGCTGCCTTGCCACGGACAAGGTCACACATCCCCCGTACTCTCCTTGCCCAGACGTGGAGGTCCATGTGTAAACGAATTCACGTTTAAACCATGTTTATATCGTCCTTTTTATGTAACCAACCAGACTTTGTTCATCAATTGAGACACTTGTTTAATTAAAAGAAAAACTTCCTTTAAGCCTCTGTGATTTAAGTTCACATTAGAGAAACAACTATAAAAAATGGATGATATAAAGTGGTTTACTTACTACCTCTCCAAAATCGTTGTTTTTTATTTTAATTCAATGCTGCAGGTGTTTCTAAGAGCCGTCTGCCATTTTAGACAAACGATAACTGTGTAAAATCTATAAGAAGAAAAATAACGTTAAAGTTTTTTTTTTAGTTTCTTTAGCGTTTTCAATATTTTTCTACGATATCGTCTAAAATACTTATTTACACAAACACGTTATCTTGATATTAAGACTAGAACTTCTTCATGCTACTGCAGCAATATATAAAAGAATTCTAGTCCTGGACGTTATATACGTAAAATACGTTTTTATCATCAATCATATTCATAAAATAAAGACTAACAAACATTCTTACATCAATATTTGTTTGTTTGTGTGTGTAGTAGATTTCAGATTTTTTGACGAAGAAATATGAAGGGAAGTTGAAAAGTTGTAAAGGTGCTTTTAATTCCACATTTCATTTCCTATTTTTTTTTTTTTTTTTCTTTCATACACTAGGCTTCAAGTGTTTTTCCCAACAGTATTTTTTATACTGCTGTTTCATTTTTTGTGTGTGTGTGTTTGTGTGTATGGAAAAGAGCAATAAAATATATTTCTATGCAAAACTTTACGCGAAGTTTATAGGCATGATGTTGCACCATTTTGTGGCATGTTAAATGTTTGTATATTGTTGCTAGTGGAAAATAAAATAGAATTTAGTTTGATAAGATAAAAAAAAAAAAAAAAAATAGAGAGCATCATAAAGCCAAAACAAAAAAATTAAACATGTAACAGTTGTTACACATAACATATATTTGCTTTTTATTAAGCATTATGATTTTTAGACTTTAAAAAATAACCTTACGCAGTAAATACTTAGAATAATAATACTTAACATTTTTTAAGTTTATTAAGAAAATCTGAATTGCAATGTAGGGCAAATTACAAGCACACTGTTAAAAATTAAACAGTGTGCTGAATCAAATCTCTTACTAATGCTCAGGAAAAATTTTGAATTACATCCATATTGAAAGCATAGTCTAACAGTTTATTTATTAAAAGCTTTCTTCAAAAAACAACAATAATAAAACCGGAACTAAAAAGAGAGTGGCTTATAAATCAAATAATTTGCTTCTTCCAATATTTTATTGGTAGTTTTTTTCCTACATTCAACAATTTTATGGTAGTTTTTAAAGTTGCAATAAAGAATTAAAAAAACAAAACTGCGATCAGTAATGATTCAACATAAAATAAATATTGTTGTCGAATAAGGCTTTTAAATGTAAAAAAAAAAGTTTTATATCAGCCGTTCATAAATTTCTTTGCTTAATTTTTAGACCATTTCTTCAACTTTGGCTTCTTAATTGTAAAAATAAGAGTAATAAATAAAATTTTAAAAATTCTCTGCATCTCTAAAAATTTTGTTTTTCTGCGACGACTACAACTATTGCCAAGAAACTGTAATGGTAACAACAATGCTAGTAAAAATATGGCTGAAATTTCTATACATTTTTTAAGACTTTTAGCAAATTTTTACAAGTACACTCAAAAAAAAGTTTACTAAATTTAAGTAAATTTAACTTAACTTAAAGAAATTCGGGCTCCAAGTAAAATAAAACTTATATTAAGTTTAAAATTTCCTTAAAAAATAGTACAAATTATTTTCTTGCATAAACTAAAATTAAGTACATTTTTACCAAACAGTAAACCAATTGTACTTTTTACTAAATAATAATTCCTAATAATTCTTATATGATCTGAGTAAAAGTTTGCTAATATAAAGTTAAAAATTTGTCAACCTAGTCCTATTGTGAGGTTATTTTTCCTATTTTTAAGAATGCTTTAAACTTCAATTAAGAAAAAAATCTTGTTTGTATTATGTTCCAAAAAGTATTTAACTGCTTTAAGTTTGATTTATTTAAATTGGAGTTCAAAAGATATAATTTTTACTAGAAATTTCCTTAACTGAAGGAAAAAGTTATACTTGATGCTAAGAAGTTTTTACTTAAAAGAACAAAAAAAAATCTTAATTATAGTACAAACCATTAACTGAATTTAAGTATTATTTGTAAAGGGTGGTTAAATTTCAAGGGCCGATGTTGATTTTGAATAAAACACAAACTATTTAGGAAATTATTGTAATTTTATTGTTATGTTTTTTAGAAAACTCTAAACGGGCTTATTAAGGTCTTGTTTATTTTTTTTTATTTTATTATGATATATTGGTATTACTCAATTATGTATGGAACAAAATATCGGCCAAATGGGCGCCGCGACCACGGCGGCACACCTCCATCCGATGGTCCAAATTTTCGATGACCCTGAGGCATAATGGAGGTTCTATGCCGTTAATGTGCCGAATTATCTCATCCTTTAGCTCTTGAATTGTTGCTGGCTTATCGACGTACACATTTTCTTTCAAATAACCCCAAAGAAAAAAGTCCAACGGTGTCAAATCACATGATCTTGGCGGCCAATTGACATCGCCATTACGTGAGATAACACGGCCATTGAATTTGTTGCGGAAAAGAGCCATTGTTTCGTTAGCTGTGTGGCAAGTGGCACCGTCCTGCTGAAACCACATATCGTCCACATCCATATCTTCCAATTCGGGCCATAAAAAGATCGTTATCATCTCACGATAGCGAACACCATTCACAGTAACTGCCTGACCGGCCTCATTTTGGAAAAAATACGGCCCGATGATGCCGCCAGCCCATAAACCGCACCAAACAGTCACTCTTTGTGGGTGCATTGGTTTTTCGACAATCACTCTTGGATTATCATTCGCCCAAATGCGGCAATTCTGCTTATTGACGAATCTACTGAGGTGAAAATGCGCCTCATCACTGAAGCTGATACGCATTTTGATTTGAACGCCCATTTTCATAATAAGTCTGGATAACTTTAACACGTTGTTGGATTGTGTATTTCTCCATGGTTCAAATTGAGTAAGTCTGAAATAGAGAAATGTCAAATAAAATTCGGAAAAAAGTGTTCTAAATTTGAGTTCAAATTTAAACTCAAAGTAAGTAAGATAAACTTCAAATAAAATAAATTCTTTCTTAATTTAAATAAAAAATGTACTAATATCAAGTATTTAATTTCCTTAATGAAAGTATAGTGAACTTACTTTAAGTAGAATGTAGTACTAAAAGCTTAAATAAAAAGTCGTTTTTAGTTTATTTGTTTTCTTATTTATGCACAAAAAAGTCATTTATTTTTCAATTTGTTTTTTTATATGTTATACAAATAGTTACATTTATATTTTTTTTTTCATTTTTTTATTAAATAACTTATACAGTACAATTTTATACAAATAGTTACATTTATATTACTATTACTATTTTGATTTTGATATATTTACATCTAATGGTTTTTTACATTCGGTTCTAAAAACTATTTTAAAATAACATTAAAGCTATGCATATTAAACAAATACCAAAACTGTTGATTTAATTTTATATAATTTATATATAACATATAGGCATTAAAAAAGTGATTTTGGTCTTAGATAGTAACTACTCTTTAATAATTTGGTGTATAGGAGGAGATTTTATAGAGGTCGCTAAAAAATTTTTGAAGTGCAATGAGTTCTCATCTACTAGATATGATACAAAACTTTTTTCATAAGAAATAACGTTCAGTTGTTTGCAAAAAAGTAATATTTTTCCATCTAATGAAAATATTTCTTCAATTTTAAATGCTTCAAATGTAGGAACATAATTAAAAACAAGTAAGAGTGCTATATTCGGCTGTGCCGAATCTTATATTCCCTTCACCATTGTGCGAGCAGAATACAGAGCAACTAGACAAAAACTAAATACATTTTACATACCTATACATACATATTTACAATATTTAAAACTTCATTATAAATAAAATTTAAAAAGCGAAAACTGGTAAATATTTTTTTTAAATCGTTTTTAGAACATAAAAAAAATGTTTCTTTTTAAAAAACCAAGATTCGAACCAGGTAACTCTCAGTTTCTAACACACCCTCTAGACAACTGAACCATGAAGGAACGTTAATCGAATATCATTAAAATGAAATATGGCACGTTTACTGTTCACATAATTCAATAAAGTTGAGTTGTAATTACTGCTGATGTTTTTGTTCACCACAATGGCAAAGTTGGGAAATATATTCACCAAAATAGTTTATGCCATGTATGTGAGTTTGTTTGTTTGTTTTCTTTTATCTTTTTTGGCGAGTTTTTAAGTAGAAAAAAAAACACAAAAATTCCTAGTTTCTATTTGTAAAAATATTTTCGTTAAATAGATGAAATAATAAAGAAGGGTGATAACGAAAATCATATTGGGCGTTATGCTAGTGAAGGGTGGTTAAATTGTAAGGGCCGATGTTGAATGTGAACCACACCTAAACCCCAAGTTTTTTTCCGAATTTTATTTGACATTTCTCTATTTCAGACTTACTCAATTTGAACCATGGAGAGATACACAATCAAACAACGTGTTAAAGTTATCCAGACTTATTATGAAAATGGGCGTTCAAATCAAAATGCATATCGTGCACTTCGTGATTTTTTTTGGTCAATTTGATCGTCCAAATGTGCGTACAATCGCAAAAATCGTGGAAAAATTCGAGCAAACCGGGTCTGTAGAAGATGTGAGAACACCAGTGCATGCTCGTACAGCTCGTACTGCAGAAAATATTGCTGCTGTTCGCGATAGTGTGGCTGAAGAGCCGTCCACCTCAACTCGTCGTCGTGCCCAACAATTGCACCTCTCATGCTCGTCGTTGATGAACATTATGCATAAAGACTTGCATTTACACGCTAACAAGGTGCAATTGACTCAAAAACTAAAGCCTCTTGACCATTATTCCAAACGTCGTGAATGGGCAGAATGGAAGAAAATCATCTTCAGTGATGAGGCACATTTTCACCTCAGTGGATTCGTCAATAAACAGAATTGCCGCATTTGGGCGAATGAGAATCCAAGAGTGATTGTCGAAAAACCAATGCACCCACAAAGAGTGACTGTTTGGTGCGGTTTATGGGCTGGCGGCATCATCGGGCCGTATTTTTTTCAAAATGAGGCCGGTCAGGCAGTTACTGTGAATGGTGTTCGCTATCGTGAGATGATAACGAACTTTTTATGGCCCGAATTGGAAGATATGGATGTGGACGATATGTGGTTTCAGCAGGACGGTGCCACTTGCCACACAGCTAACGAAACAATGGCTCTTTTGCGCAACAAATTCAATGGCCGTGTTATCTCACGTAATGGCGATGTCAATTGGCCGCCAAGATCATGTGATTTGACACCGTTGGACTTTTTTCTTTGGGGTTATTTGAAAGAAAAGGTGTACGTCGATAAGCCAGCAACAATTCAAGAGCTAAAGGATGAGATAATTCGGCACATTAACGGCATAGAACCTCCATTATGCCTCAGGGCCATCGAAAATTTGGACCATCGGATGGAGGTGTGCCGCCGTGGTCGCGGCGCCCATTTGGCCGATATTTTGTTCCATACATAATTGAGTAATACCAATATATCATAATAAAATAAAATTACAATAATTTCCTTAATAGTTTGTGTTTTATTCAAAATCAACATCGGCCCTTGACCATCCTTTATATGTAAACAATTGAAGGGGGGAGATAGGAGGACATCATATGGTTAAATCAAGTTCTCTCCTCATAAGGACCCAGAATATATATACTTTATAGGGTCTTAGATCAATATTGCAGAAATTACAAACGGAATGACAAACTTATATATACCCTTTTCCACCTGAGGTGAAGGGTATAAATACAAATCCTGCTTTATACTTTGTACCATATCGACTAAAAGATGCATAGCATTGACATTGAGTTAAATTTGTATTACGAAAACAATTATTTATTTCTGTATTAAATGGTGACTTTTCGATGCTATATTTTGCTGAACCATGCACAAAACTATTAATTTCAAAGTTAAGTATTTATTCTGAAAATGACATACAAAATTTTATAGCTAAGGACAAAGTTATATTTTTTCTTGAAGTTATATTTTTAGCATACGATTTAATGTTTAGATTCAAAACTAAAGGTCCATAAAAATATAAACGGATCGGAGTGTTCTAATATTCTGGCATAATGACATAAGAAGTGGTGCTTAGGTTTTAAAGTATCTGAAAAAAGTTCAACGTATTCTTTATTGTGATATTCAATATGGGATTTTAAATTAATAATATCTTAGCTTGTAAAATTTGCCATTAGCAATATATCCAATAACTCAATTAAATTTATGACAAACGCCCACAACTCGCTATTCACATCTACCAAATCACCGATAATAAGTGGGAAAAAATGAGCGAACGAAAGCATTTCTCTACCTGACATCTTAAGTTTTAATGCCTTTAAATGGTGTAGTTGTATTTCGGGAGACTTGTTTCCATATTCTGTTTCACCATAGTTAAAGTTTTGTTTTCTTATATTTAAAAGTTCTAAATCGAATGACTTGTTTTTAAGAAAAGTTTGATAATGTGACATAAATCATAATTTAGAATACCTTCTAAAACATCATGCAGAATATCAGCGTATAAGTTTTCAGTTACGTGGTAACCGTTAATATTATTAAATTTTGTATTTTCTCTAATACCTGTATTATCGGAATCAATCGAAGAAATATCATCGGAATAATTTGATTTCTTAAATGATTTACGCTTTCTTCAAAAAGTGTTTTAGCTTGTTCTTTATCGACTTTACAGGTTCTGCAAAAATAGTTCGACGAAAATGAACGTGAGAACCCCAATACACTATTTAACGCCAAATTATCTCCTACAATTAACCCATTTCGACCCAGCGATTTTTTTTTCGAGTAACTTGATAAAACGTGGTGGCTGATAGATAACATGGGACTAGAAAACACGAATCTGAAGTCCAAATTTTTTTTAGATTTTTTGTTTTTGAGAAAAATGGTGTTCGATTAATCGAACATTGGGCACTATTCAGCATTTTTGTTTAATTGCTCCTATAGATTGTTAATATAGAAAACCTTAGTTTTTTATAAACTCAACGTAATTCATTTTATTTAATTAAAGAAAAAGAGAACAAGTCATTTATTAAAATTAAAAATATACAGTTGAACCTCGATTGACCGACTCGCACCGGACCGGGCTGAGCATTGGTAATAAAAAAAACTTGTTTATAGATGTATCGGGTGATTCATCGTGAACTTGATATATTTATTATCGGTTAAAATAAAAATTTATGGCATTAACTGTATGTAAATGATATCATGGAAATGTTGGACATGACTTTGTGTGAGGTGGTCCATTCGGAACTTCCAATTTTGGGCGATTCATTCGAGCAGAGCGACTAGTATTTCACGAATAACACGAGTAATGTTAGCTTCCAAAACGTCAATCGTAGCTGACTTATTCCGGAAGACCCCAGACATTACATATACACAGAGAAAGTAGTCTAAGGTGTGATATCGCACGATCTAGGTGGCTAATTTACCAAAGCAAATCATGAAATTAAATTAAAATGTATGGCTCAAAGTGCCGTCCTGTTGAAACAAGATCTCACCAAGATCATTCGTTTGATTTTCAGATTACTCTACTGGATACCTACTGTCCCTGTTATCATTTTGGCGAAAGTAAGGGAATTGGTAAAGATATTTCCAAGTCTGACAGTGTCTGACATGGTACACTCTTGTCAAAACTTGTTGCATTTGGTGTCGGTGATAATTTTTCTCGATTAATATTGAGTTTTCTCAGAGATCGCACTATACGAGTTGTTATAGATGGAGTTTCGTCAAACGACCTCCTATGTCAAACTTCCAACCCTATGTGCTCTTTTTCTAATGACAGCAACCTTTGCCATTCGTAATCTTTTGATTATAGACCAAGCGTGTCCGATGTTGGTGCTATGAGTCACAACATGAATGATACACTTCGCCGAGACCCGTACGTTTGTTCGTAATACACGTTTTTCCTCAAAAGCGTACAACGCGTTATAGGGAAAATTCATTTCTTGGCAGGACTGTTCGTATGTGGAATAACCTTCCTGCTGAAGTCTTCCCTCTCACTGTCAACATGAATAAATTCAAGTGGACTGTTCACAGCTACTACTACCTCTTTTCTCCTTCCCATAACCTATTTTCGTTCCAACCCGCTGCAATGCAATAGTAGGGGTCATTCCCTGAGTGATCTGATTTTCCTCCATTTTGAAAAATTACGCTCTCAGCTTCAGCTGTTATATTGACTTCACTACGTACTGGATGTGGTCTAACCGGTCGAATATCATCCACCAATGTAAACTGAGACTCATTACTGCGAATGATGTTTGCACTTGTGGTTTCAGTAGGCCGATTATGCGCACCGTAAGTTCCTCGAATCTCACGATTTAACTTTTTATTGATCAGCAAAAACAAAATAAGTATATTTCTGTTTATTCAAATGCGTGAAAAATTTATATTATGGTAATATGCGATGATTCAGTTAGCATTTCAGAGAAAAAACAAAAGTGCTCAATAGTGCCCAGTGTTCGAAAAATCAAACACTGCTTTTTCAAGTCAAATAACAAAAACACAATTGAAGAACGCGGAAATTTTCTTGCTGTTGTTGAAAGTTCAATCGTTTTTTAATGGAACTACATTTTCACTTTTTTAATTTTTTTATATTTTATACAAAGTTTTCAGTTTTTAAAATGATGCTAAAATTAAGGGTTTTTCTTCCACCTTGTTATACAAGGGAGGAGTGAAGTGGGTAAGAACTTTTATTTTTATATTTGTAGCTAACCACTTACAATATATAATTGTTTAAAAAAATTAGTTCTTTGTCTTACCTAAAAAGAGTACAAAAATTACTAAAACGCGTAAAATTTACTGTTCGAAAAATCGAACATTGGGACGATATGGGTTAAACCCAAGTACAAAAATATGTTTCTTTTTCCTTTTTTAGTAGTAATTTCTACACCAGTTTTTTCTAGGTCGTTCAAAACTTCAACTAATTTAAAGAAACATACATAATTTCCAAAATTTTTAACATCTTTTGATTTAAATAATGCGGCAATAAAAACGTTATAAAGTTTAAATTTTATTAAATCAGGAGCGGTTGGAAATGAATAATAAACTGCCAGGAGACTTGAGCAGTGTGAACCAAGTGGGTTATTTACCTCAAAATCATCAAAGTATAAAAAATAAGGTATAGCAAATTTATTGCAGCAATGTTTAGTTTTATTTCGCAAAATTTTACCATTGCAAAAATTTGTTAAAGTTGTGCATTCAGCTATATTTTTCATATTATTTTCAAACTCGTCATAAATACCTTCCATTTCAAAAAACTTTTGAAGTTGAAACTTAATTGGAAACAATATTCCCTTTACTAAAACTTCATCAAGAACATTTTCGTGATTTATTACTTTATTGCTAATTGTATTGTTTAAGGTTATAACTTTGGGGCATTCATACAAATTAAGTTCAGTTAATCTTTTAATAAATTTATACTCGTTATCGATATTTGCAAAAGGCTTATCGCAAAAGTTTACTAGTTTGTTAAGGTTATTTTTAACATCGGTGAAATTGTTTGAATTTAGTGATGTAATAATTTTTTTTAACTCGTCTCTAATAGGATGAGTAACATTTTGTTCTATACTAACTTGTATTTTTGTGGCATCCTTTCTTGAAAAGTTCTTGTAAGCATAGTTGCCTAAAGATAATTTAAATGAGCTATCGGACAAGACTGCTATAGCATTAACATCCTTTAAAAATTGGGCAATGTTAAATTAAATTTCCAGTTCTACGTGATTCTCGTCTTCATTCTATAAAAAATTATCTATGTCATACTGGAACTATTTTTGTTTGTTGCGTTAGAACTAGTGGTCTGAAACTGTTGATAGCACTATTGATACTATATATTGATACTATTTTGACTATAGTATCACCATCAATAGTTTTCAGTACACTCGATTGTTTTCGGTAGTTTCTTTTTCTCAAATTGTTGTTTTATGATTAGCTTTTATCGTTTAACAAAGTTTGACTGTAAAGGTAGAAGTACATAACACGCGTTAGTGCGCGCGCGCTCTGTCGACTTCTGTCAAAAAAAGTTAAGCTAGTGTGTTTTCATAGAACAAGCTACATGCAAAATATTTTGACGCGTTTGCGCCAGAAAGTTGGTTAACTTTGAACTTTTTAACGCCTTGTGTGTTTTTGACAAGTAATCTGCTGACAATAAAAATAATAATTTAACAAATTTGTGAATCATGAAAGAAAAACTTATTGAAGTGCTTAAAAAACATACAATATTTATACAAAAAGAATAAATTTAATAAAATAACAAAATCTTGATATACTTTCGAACCCGTTTTTAATGCACAAATAAGTAAACAAAGAAAAATCAGCTGACAGGAATGGCTTTTGTAACGCGTGTTGTGTAACTTGCAGTTTTTGACGCGCTAAAGTTTATAAACGCACGATACTTGTCGACGAACTAACGCGTGCTATGTACTTCCACCTAGTTTTTAACCCTGAAATGTTACTTTTCATTTTAGTACATAAAGGTTACTCATCGTCGAATCGCAGAACTTTTTAAAAAATAAATTCTACCGGAACGATTTTTCAAGTAAAAAATTAAGAAAAATAATATATAAAAAACAAGTAAGTAGTTGTATAGTCGGTCAAGCTCGACCATATGATACCCTACACCACAGTATTTAAAAAAACACATCAGATTCATGTGTCCATATAAATATGGATTTATCTATGTTTATAAAGTTCATTAAAATTTGTTTGAAAGTTTGTGAGGGGCAGAAATTGTTCCCTTCCTCCCCTTGTGGTCCTAGTTTTGAAAAACTGTATAGCTTATGTGTCCATATATATATGGATCTATATATGGTTAAAATTTCATTAAAACCGGTTTGAGAGGCAGAAATGTGCCCTATATCCCCTCGTGGTCCTATGTTTTAAAGAATGCATAACTTTTGTGTCCATATAGATATGGTTGTATCTATGTTTTAAATTTCATTAAAATCGGTTTGATAATTTCTGAGAGGAAGAAATTTCCCCCTATCTCCCCTCATGGTGCTACAATTCGGCCCATTTTCAATAGGCTTGGCCCTTAAGCCAATATGAACCTATGACACAAATGTTATCAAATTATTTCCAAAATTGCGACCTGTACCTTGCGCACAAGGTTACATGGACAGCCAGACAGACATAAAGTGATTCTGAGTCGATCGGTATACTTTAAGGTGGGCGTAGGACCAATATTTTAAGGTGTTACACACATCAGCACAAATGCACAATACCCTCTTCCTTATTGTAGTGTGAGTATAATAAAAATTATTTTTCTCGTGGTTTTTATTTAGTTTGGCTTGAGGTCATTCTCTTTAAAATTCGATACGAGTTCTTAATCTTTTTTTTTTTTTTTTTTTTTTTTAATTAATTAATTTGTTAAAATAAGTTACGTTACTGCCTTTCAATAACGTTTTGGTTTATTTGCTTTATAACACTGCTTTACAAATTTTTTAATTTGGAAAAATACCAAGAACGCCACATGCCTAGATAAGTAAATTGGGACCTCCTGAACACGATGTTAATTGTAACGGTCCTTTCGAGGGCTTTCTGCACATTGGGATTGAAGTGTACTAAAGAATAACAAATTTTCAATAACAATGTGAACTTCTACAATTAGTTATGAATACAAGACAACTAATAAATCAAGATAACTAATAAATACAAATAAGCTTAACTAGAGTTACTTTCGTAACAATAACAAAGAGGTAAAAAAAAAAATTTTTTTTCTTACTCAGCCTTTAAAGAAAACTCTTCGGAACAGTAAGTTTGCAAATTTTTACTAACTTGAGGTCGCTGATTTCAAAACTAAACTCCATTTTTCTCTATCAGCTCTAGTTTTCGAGATATACCGTTATGTCCAAAATTAAGGACTTTCACCATATATATTGGAATGACTTGAAAACGGCTGACCATATTCAGTTAAAATTGCAAAATTTAAACAAAAAATTTAAATTAAACAAAAAATAAAGTATGTTTAAGTAAAGTGTAATCTATAATAACTTTTTTTAAATTTTATTCCTTTTCTTGCAAGCCAAATACACTTTTTTCAATTAACTTTTTTCTCAAATTTATAATCAGGTATGTGATGGAATACGATTTTGAAAACAAAACGATTTGAAATCGATAATTTCGGTTTCAGTATCTTTCAAAATGGATTTCTAATACATTAAACTCTTTTTTCATTTCTTTATTCTTTTAAATTTTATATCAAAAATGTTTGTTTATTGAACTGTATTTGGAACAAAAAAATTGGCCCTCCTATGCAAAAAAAAGTTACAGTTCATTTACCATATTAGGCAAACAACACATTAAAACCTGCAAAAGTGAATGGGCTTAATGTGTTGGTTAACTAATATGAACTTTAACTTTTTTTGCATAAGGTGGTAAGAATATAATACTTAAATGGATTTCAAAATCGCTCGAAATTCATCAAACCTTTTAAAACGATCGTTTTGAAATCGATTGATTTATATCATATACCTGAATATTAAAATACATTAGATTTACTATGCGTAAGAACCCTGTAGGAAACGGTACTAGTGAGTGAATCTGTATTGATTCACTATTGACACAGTCACCAGTACAAGTGATTTATTTACTATAGACATTTAACATGTGCGTGTCATTGGAACTCTACTTCTGACGTTGGTACTATTGACCAGGTAGTTCTTTTGGGAACATATGTAGACATTGGAAGTAGAGAATCAATAGTACATTTAAGTAAATCTAGTCTACACTTTTGGTAAGAATACGAATTCGTAACAATATTTTTTTTTATTACTGCGTTAACTTTTATAGGAATTATACTTCTCAGGTGTAATTGATTAAAATTTTTCGTATTAAAGGCAAATATAGTGGCATATGTATTGTAGTGCAGCGTTTAAAACACTGCAGTCAAAGTCTAAGAACTGTAATTTCATCCACTTCTCAATTTGTCATTGGCCACAAACAAAAAACTTCTGATTCAGTAAATATCAAGAGTCGCTGTCAAAGCAAATCAAAAAGTGAAGAGTTGTCCACAAAATTTTCGTTTTTGGTTGACAGTTTTTAGTTTCGACTGCAGTTTTTTAGACCATATTGTACACAATTTGTTGAAGATGTCACGAAAATTGTCGACAAAACTGGTGAAGTGGAGACACTTGCATCCAGGTTTTCTTCTTATATAGACTTGTAATTTTTGTTGCAGCAATTCTCGAGTTTATTGGTGAGAGATATTTAAGAAGATTTCAAAGAGATACTCAGTTTTATGTATTCGGCAATTCTGTTTCTTTGTAATAATCACACTTTTCAACTTGAAGTTGACTGAAGGTGTAGGTGTATTTGTGTTTATATGTAAAATATAAAAGATAAGAAGAGAGACAAGTTTAAAAAACAAAAATTGCAAGACTATAACTTCATAATCTGGACACTAATGCAATTTCAAAGCAGAATTTTAAAAAACCTGGTCAACAATTTCTTTTAAAATAAGAAAATTTCGGTTGAATGTTTGTAAGGCACTGATTTTATTTTAATTTTAAAAATCTTAGGAAATAACTTAACAAATCTTTAAACTAATCTAGAATGTAGGAAAAAAGTAAGGGCTGTTTTACAAAGTTGTTAAAGACCAACGCACATGCGTATGTCTTATCATTATGAATAAATTATTTATGAAACACCAAGTTCTATTGCAATTAAAATTACCTGGTATTTCTGTTTTTGTGCGATTTTATTATTAATAGTAGCTGGTATGTGCATATTCAACTAATATGAACATTCTGCCAGTCACAACGACTTAAGTTCCTACCACTAACTAGCTAAACATATTCTGATTCCGCAAGTGCAGTGGAGAAGAGAATTTTACAGTTACAATTCCTTTAGGGCTACAAAAATTTTTTCATGCGATATTCAGAATCCTTTCACTCTGGTGTAAATCATTGAGTGAAGTCAACATTAATTGGAAATGATACAGGAAGGAACTCTATAAATTTAGTAGAAAGATTTTTGTCTTAAAATGTTTCTTTTAAATCCGACGGTGATTGACCATAAGCGACTGTACTGATCTTGAACGGATCTCCAAAGTTACTGTCGACAATCACTCCTTTAAGAAAAATGTTCTCATATTGGCCCAAGAAGTTATCTTGCTTCTTACGTTCAGCTGGATCAGTTGAGGATGTTGTGGATGGTTGGATTGCCTTTTTTATTACTGGCTCTGCCCAGTTAAGTGGTTTGCTGTTATTGGTATGTTTGGGAGCTGATGGCGGTGGTGCCTGATCTTTTTTGGTGATTTCTCGAGGCTTGCGAATCGTCTGTGGGTGTATATCCTTTGCCTCGTAGCCTCCAGTGTTGCTAGATGTGGATGTTATTGAGGATATTTCGACTTGAATCTCATTGTTAGATGTTAATAGTTTTAGATCTATATTATGAATCTTCAGCTGAAGACCCAATTCTATTAATAGCTCTTGAACTTTCCCAATGGGTATATTGATCAAAGGATTGTTTGAGACAACTTTTACTCCGGACTGAGTACTGTCTAATTCAAAGGTGACCCCTGATAGTTCTGAACCATCCGGAGTATGAAAATCGGACTGAGTACTACATCTGGCATCTATTCCTCCAACTGCTCCATCATCAGCGCCGAGCGGCACAATATACCCGATACTATCGAGTAAAGATTGATCCATCTCGTTTTTGTCTTCTTCTTCAGTTTTGGAGAATATTTTTAAATTCTCGCTATCTGCAGTCGTCTTCTCGAGCTCTTTCATAACTTGTCCATTATATTTGGCTGTCCTATCTAACCAGGAGGGATCAATCAATGTTGAATTGATGGGGGATTGCACTGATCCTTCTTTGATGTCAGACATGGTGAGATTATGCTCTGTTTTCTGGGCATCAAGCAATTGTTTAATCATTTGTTTTATTTCTCCTCGTGTTATTGATGATGTATCTTCTTCAGGGACCTGCATTTCTGTTAGCATTTCTATTTTGCATCGACCAATCATTTTTGTTAGTATTTCGAAGAAAATTTTCTCAAAATAGTCTGACGTCTTCCCTAATTTCAGAAGTTTATCGTCATTGCTTTTGAATTTAGCTTCTAATTTCTCAATCCGTGTTTGGTTTTGACTGATTGTAGAACTCCTTACAGAACTGCTTTCCAATTTTGTCAGAATGGCAGCAATCTCATCGCTTACTTCTGTTTGCGATTCGTGCAACTGATGCCTTTGTACCATTTTAATTTTTTATTTTCGTTGTGTTTTTTTTAATTATGGTAGTTGTTTTAGCCACGACTAACGCTTCTTTATTTTTATATAATATTTTTAATAGTCGCTGTTTCAGCCAACACTAACGCTTCACTCTCTTTTTTTATAATTTAATTCTATTTAGTCGCTGTGTCTTTCTTATCGAAAGACCATGAAGATTTTCTTTTAAAATAAGACAATTGCGGTTGAATGTTTGTAAGATACTGATTTTATTTAAATTTTAAAAACCTTAGGAACTAACTTAACAAATCTTAAAACTAGTCTAGAATGTAGGAAAAAAATAAGGGATGTTTTACAAAGTTGTAAAAGGCCCAATGCACATGCGTGTGTCTTATCATTATAAATACATTATTTATGACACACCAAGTTCTATTGAAATTTAAATTACCTACTTAAAGATCACGGAAAAAAACTAAACATGATTAGTGCAGATGTTGGTATTTCCGTTTTTGTGCGTTTTATTTTTAACAGTAGCAGATATTTGCATGTTAAACCACTAACTAACTAACCATATTTTGATTCCGCAAAGGCAGTGGAATAGAGAATTTTACCGTTACAATTTCTTACAGCTACAATTTTTTTTTTTATGCGACATTCAAAATCCTTCCACTCTGGTGTTAATCATTGTGTGCAGCAGTGTTGCCAGAAGTAAGGGAATATTCATACATGTAGGTTTTTTTGATACTTAAATAGAAGCGTAGGGAAAATCGGACAGATTTTTCAAAATCTCCCAAATGTAAGGATTTTTCGTATAATCATAAAATTAATGCTGAAAAAACGGTTGAAAAAAAAATTGTTCCCCTAAAATAGCTTCAAAATATATTTGTTTATGGCTTAAAAAGTTGGCGACACTAATATGTATGTAGGTTTGATGCCGTACTTGTTGGGTAAAGTTCGGTAAAATGAGAGTTAACAAAAATTTCTCTCACTAAAAGATAAAAATTTTTTTATAGCATCTTGTAGTAACTTTTATTTATTTCGATATTTTTCATAGGTTAAGTATTGCTTATGTAATTATAGCTGAGAATAGTTATATAAATAAACAAAAAAGTCCAAAAAAGATTGACCAGTAAATTTAGCTTTTATTTTTAACAATTTCTATGGATTTGCTTAACTTTATTTGTAAGAAGATAATTGTAAAATGTAATTAAGAAACTGTGTAATGATGTTTGATCTAGCTAAACGTTTTGCAAAAGTAAATAATTTTTTATTAAAACAAGGAACGCCAAATATTTAATAGGTATGAACATAACTTAACTAGTAAAATTTTTACTAGCAGAAATTTTCGAAAAATAGTTGACGGAAGCCGTTGTCGTGATAGAAGTCGTAGCCGTTTGAAATTCGAAATCACGACAACGACAATGTACAACACATAAGTAAAAAGTTCTCTGTACATAAGTCGTTTGCGTCAATCATAATACCAACTTTTAAAAACGACTATATTTCGACCACGACAACAGCACTCATAAGAAGGCCAAACAAGATATTTTTCCCTGATACCTAAGCCAAAAACTAACTTTTTTTCGTTATGAAAAAAAATAAACGATTTAATTCTTAGTTCTTTTGCTAATGTAACTATAATTCCCATAATTCGATTTACTTTTGCTCTTGATACCTGCTTATAGATGAAATAAGTATGTGGCAAATATGCTTTCATCGCTAAATGGACTATCACGTAAATCCTTTATATTAAATTTACTTATAACAACAGAAAAAACAGATAAATTGTAATATATCGCTAAAGTGGCTAAAAACTGTAGTGACTATAAAAGAAAAGTACTGTATGCTTAAGCCTTATTTTTAAATTCTCATGCAATAGGCATAGGCATAAAACTTACTCTAAGCTTTGCTTTTGTTCAATAATTGATTTGTGGTCTTGCTATTGTCACTGAAATATGGAATAGAAATATGTATGTTTTTTGTTCTTACAAAGTGAATTAAACAATTTAAGTCCTTTGTAGAAAAGTGATTTTTGCCCAGCTGTTGTAGTAGCCCTCTTTAGCCTAAAGTTATCGGCATTTCTCAATCCATATGGTTGTAAATCGCCTACATATTTGATTTGATCACATAAATATTCAGGTGCATTTCCATACTTAATTTTGTGAATAAAGTTCAAAGTATTTTGTGCAAGTTAGTATCTGTTTAATGTTGAGCCATTTAAGCGCGTCAAGCATTGTTCGTACATTTGTATATCTATTACACTTTAAGTTAGTTCGCATTGCTTTGTTTGTAAGTTTTGAAGTCTTTCTATTTGGGATTCGTTACAGCACGTATATATTATTGTAGACCCGAGCTCAAAGTGAGGTTTTATTATTGTATTAAATATATTAATAGAAGTTATTACAGATATTTTGTTTCTTATTCTTTTAAAAAAGCCAATTTTTTACTTATTTTTTTACAAATATATTCTATATGGTCTTTGAATTTCATTTCTTTGTCTTTTATAAATCCTAGATATTTAATATTTTTACTTTTTCTATAACTTCGTTATTTGTTTTAAATACTTTTTCGGTGCTCATAATTTCCATAGGTTTTGTTTTGTTTTCATTGAGTTTAAGTTTAGTTAACCAAATATTAACATTATCTATATCGCCCATCATATTATCATAACACTTCTCACTAGTGTCCCCTTCTGTGTATATTAACCTTTATGTGCTCCGTAGTCCGTAGTACATTTGTAGCATTTTTGCAGAAAAAGTTGAATAAAAAAATAATTTCCACAACAGCAGGGTCCGAAATTTGCAGTAGCTTCCTAAAAATCAATTAAAGGTTAAAAAATAATTAAAAGCTCCCCCCAGACCCTACTTTTCAAAATGACCATCACCTGGCAGATAGTCTACAAATGTAGACACCATATAAAATGTATGGAAATTCACATCTCTCTCTCTCTTAGGTCTGTAATTTGTTTGCAAATTTTTACTAACTTGAGGTCGCTGATTTCAAAACTAAACTCCATTTTTCTCTATCAGCTCTAGTTTTCGAGATATACCGTTATGTCCAAAAATTAAGGACTTTCACCACATATATTGGAATGACTTCAAAACGGTTGACCATATTCAGTTAAAATTAAAATTGCAAAATTGAAACAAAAAATTTAAATTAAACAAAAAATAAAGTATGTTTAAGTAAAGTGTAATCTATAATAACTTTTTTTAAATTTTCTTCCTTTTCGTGCTAGCCAAATACACTTTTTTCAATTAACTTTTTTCTCAAATTTATAATCAGGTATGTGATGGAATACGATTTTGAAAACAAAACGATTTGAAATCGATAATTTCGGTTTCAGTATCTTTCAAAATGGATTTCTAATACATTAACCTCTTTTTTTATTTCTTTATTCTTTTAAATTTTATATTAAAAATTTTTGTTTATTGAACTGTATTTGGAAAAAAAGATTAGCCTATGCGAAAAAACAAGTTAAAGTTCATTTATCATATTAGGCAACCAACACATTAAAACCAGCAAATGTGTTGGCTAACTAATATGAACTTTAACTTTTTTTGCATAAGGTGGTAAGAATATAATTCTTAAATGGATTTTAAAATCGCTCGAAATTCATCACACCTTTTAAAAACAATCGTTTTAAAATCGCTTGTTTTATGTCATATACCTGAATATAAAATTACATTTAAATCTATGTGTAAGAACCCTGTAGAAAACGTAACTAGTGAATCTGTATTTTTTTTTTTTTTTTTTTAATTCCCTATGCTAATCCCCGCGAAGCTTGACGCTTGTCTGCAGGAAATAAACCAGAGTCTCTGGCAGGAATCTAACCCGCAACCCCGGGGTTGGTAGACCAGCTCACTACTAGCTAGCCTACCGGGGCACCCAAATTGTTTCACTATTGACACAGTCACCAGTAGAGGTGATTTATTTACTATATACATTTAACATGTGCTTGTCATTGGAAATCTACTTCTGACGTTGGTACTATTAATCAGGTAGTTCTTTTGGGAACATATGTAGACATTGGAAGCAGAGAATCAATAGTACATTAAAGTAAATATAGTCTTCACTTTTGGTAAGAATACGAATTCATAACAATATTTTTTTTATTATTGCGTTAACTTTTATAGGAATTATACTTCTCAGGTGTAATTGATTAAAATTTTTCTTATTAAAGGCAAATATAGTGGCATATGTATTGTAGTGCAGCGTTTAAAACACTGCAGTCAAAGTCTAAAAACTGTAATTTCATCCATTTCTCAATTTGTCATTGGCCACAAACAAAAAATCTTGCTTTAACTTCTGATTCAGTTAATATCAAAAGTCGCTGTCAAAGCAAATCAAAAAGTGAAGAGTTGTACACAAAATTTTCGTTTTTTGGTCGACAGTTTTTAGTTTCGACTGCAGTTTTTTAGACCCTATTGTACACAATTTGTTGAAGATGTCACACAAATTGTCGTATGTAAAATATAAAAGATAAGAAGAGAGACAAGTTTAAAAAACAAAAAATTGCAAGACTATAACTTCATAATCTGGACACTAATGCAATTTCAAAGCAGAATTTTAAAAAACCTGGTCAACAATTTCTTTTAAAATAAGAAAATTTCGGTTGAATGTTTGTAAGGCACTGATTTAATTTTAATTTTAAAAATCTTAGGAAATAACTTAACAAATCTTTAAACTAATCTAGAATGTAGGAACAAAGTAAGGGCTGTTTTACTTATTTGTTAAATACCAACGCACATGCGTATATCTTATCATTATAAATACATTATTTATGACACACTAAATTCTATTCAAATTAAAATTACCTACTTAACGATCACGGAAAAAGCCAAACATCATTAGTGCAGATGTTGGCATTTCTGCTTTTGTGCGTTTTTATTGTTTTGAGATATTTTCCAATGAATGCCCTTGAACATCTAAAAACACACATGTAGCAGGTATTTGCATGCTCAACAAATTTGAACACTAGGCGATGACTTAAAAATGACAACCTCTAAGCCCCGTTTTCACAACTTACCTATAGCTAAAAGTAGACTTTAAATGGCCTAATAAGAAGTGTTTTATTATTAAAACTTTACTTTAACCTAAAGTGAGCGATAAAGTAAATTAAGGTTCATCCTATCTGGTAGGTTAAATTAAAGTTGCAAAAGTGGGATCCTTTTTTTACGGCCGATAAAATCCAACCTTTAGCTATCGGTAAGTTGTGAAAACGGGTCTAAAGGGACATAATTTTATATTGTAGACTTAGGTTTCTGCCGATTTATTTGGGACTCTACTTATTCTAACTTGTAAATGTTTTGAATTTAAAAGAAAATATTGTAAGTTTTAAAAACTAGCGAAAACTATCGATAGTTATCGATGGTTTTTAAAAAACTAAAGCGTACTATCGATAGTGCCAACTATCGATTGTTTCAGACCACTAGTTAGTTAACTACTTAAGCATAGCTCTTCAGATATTTCGTAGCTTAAACAACAACAATAATCTCGTTTGAGACTATATTTTAATGTATTGAAGGACATTTTATTTTCAAACAAATTTTTGACACTAAAAGGCATTTCAGTTTGAAATGATTTATAACAATTGCATTTTTATAGTTTACAAGCTTGATCCAAAAACTTTGCGGGATTAGCTAAAAAAAAACAAAAATAAACGATTTTACGCTGCTAAAAAACCAAAAACTGTAACCATAACAAAAAGTAAAAAGGGTAAATAGTTTGGCAAATAGGGCCAACAATTTTTTTCGCTTTTCTGATACTTAAAAGACGGCTTAGTCTAGACCATGTATGGGCAAATACAATAAGAGCGAATGATATGTACAAACACAAAATTGTTAAGCGAAGTAGAGAAACGAAATTATGCTTACAGTGCAGCCACACGATCAAGATTTTCTTGATAGTCTTTTACATATACTGATTGTCAAAATATGCAAAAGTTGACAGCTGTGACGTAGGCTGCACGCAAGTTGAAAGCAATTTACTTTTTCAAAATGTCATCGCCGAGAAAACAACTCAAAATGTTTAGCTATTTTCCACTTTTGATTTTTCTGCACTGTAGGCTGTTCGAAGGGACTTTATTTTTTTCTTTACTTCTTCCACTGGCATTTTTGTTTCAGAAGCTATAGACTCGTAGGCTTTTATTTTCAAATCATTTCGCCTATATGATGAAAGATTCATAAAATTTCATGGCTTCTGTACAGCTCTATGAATCGCAGAACATCATTTTGCTTATTAATTTTATTAATAAACATATTTCACTATTTTTTTAGGTTTTTAGTTAAAATTTTAAAATTCCCGCAACAATTTGTAAAAAAAAAGAACTTCAGCTTTTGCCTGCAAAATATTTGTGAAAAAAAAACAAAAACAACTTCAAAAGATTTGTAATAAGATGTTTTCTTGAACGAAAATTGATACACTCACTGGCAAGAGAATTTTAGAGGCAAGTTCGTATCAATTTTTAAAAGTATGAGTGTATTGGTAAAAAAGTGTGAGTGTATTAAAACTTGATTGCCAAAACTTGATCGTGTAACCCTCAAGTTAGTCTAGCAAAAAATTTCGAATGCAAAGAGCAAAAGAGCATAAAACCAACAAATGCAAACGTAAACCAGTGATGTCAATTATGATTGTGTTGGTGAGATTACTCTTATCTCTTACATGCCCAGCGGGCGAAATATGCGGTTGCGAGGCCTATTGCGAGGCCTTATTAAAGATATTTTCTAAGGGTCATCTATGTTCGATTAAATTGTTGGGAATCAGGTAAGGTATTAAAACTTACAAAACATTTTCATGAAAGGGCGATGCAAACACCAGGGCCAGCATTATGCGAGGTAATATACTTTCCATTCATTTTTCATCAGACCATTTAAAGTTAACTTACATTTATTGCTATGAAGACTTAAAAGCAATAAATAATAATACAATTATCGAAAAATGTTGAGTTATGGACAGACACAATCAGCTATTATTTAAATAAATTTAATTTGGAACCTCAGAAACTTTGCTTATTTTTTGGAAAAATTGCGCAGTTCACAATATTTGAAGTCTTTTTACAACCTAATACAATTCTTTCCAATATTTTTCGTTTTTTGCTCAACATACCTTTGCGAATTCTAACAATGAAAATTCATTTGCTCATACTAATGCAAATATTAAGTTTAAAAATATTCTGTAAGTATTTACCACCATTATAAAAAGAGAAGACTTTACTAGCCTATAATAAATACTTTTATTTACCAATAATATCTTCTAAATTTATATTGCAGTTTCGTAACAACAAAACATTTTTTAGGTTTGCGGATGTTAATTTATTGCGTTGTTTTGAGCAAATGTATTTCAAATCGGAAAATATTTGTTCGCAAAGATATGTTGAGGAGAAAAGCGACAAACATTTGAAGGAATTTTTTTTAATATAGGATATAGCGCCCCGTCTAAATTTTTCCAGAGCTCAATAATATTTTCCCTGTCTGGAGGATTAATTTCGCTCCTAAGTATGATTAGTTCCGACTGGATGCTGAATTCATAACTCGCAATGTCGCACTTAAAGGGATTTTGGAATATGTTAAGTAGTGGTTTTATATCCTCAAAATCTTGAAAACGATCTTGAAAGTTGTAAAAAAGGTTTTCAAAAATTGCCAAAAACTCAGATTTTTTCAAATATTTCTCCTTGTCATAAATAACCAAAGTTTTAGGAAAGTTGGAAAAATCTTCATTATTTATTTCATTTGTTAATAAAAATAATTTGGTTTTAAAATTAAAAACAATCGTATATATGTCACTTAAATTGTTTCCCTTTCCTTGTAGTTCCAAATTTAGCTCATTTAAAATACTGCTTGTATCCGCCAGAAACGCAAGGTCTAAAATGAACTCATAATCATTCAACTGTATTAATTCACATTCGTCTAAATTTTCAGTTTCCCAAAAACGCAACACCTCTTTTCTAAGATCGAATAACCTGTTTAGACAATCACCCCGACTAAGCCAACGAACTTCCGTAAACATTTTTAAGTCGTGGTGATTGGCGTTTACGTTTTTAAGAAAACTTACAAATTTTCTGTGCGTTAGTGAATGATGACCCCCCCGTATTCTATTGATTATCCGCTCTGCAGTCTTAATAGCGGCATGATCACTTATAAATTTTGAGGCAAGCATGGACTGATGAATTATGCAATGGAAAGCATGTACATCAATTCCATTTTGCTTAAGCTGTCCTACGAAACCTTCATACTTACCGGCCATAACGTTTGCACCATCCGTGCAAACTCCTGCTAATTTTGAAGCTTGTGTAACAGATATCAGGTTTTCAAAGACTACGTCGTATAATACCTTACCTGTTACATTACCGTAAAACGTTTCAAGTGAGTACATAGTTTCAAAAACATTGTACTCACTATCTATGCATCGAACACAAATGACCAATTGGCAAAGATCATTAATGTCGGTGCTTTCGTCGAGGCAAAAAGAAAAATATTCACAATTTTTTAACTTTTCCCTAATCACAGATTGTATATGTGCAGCTAAAATTGATGTGCGCTTGACGACACTATTTCGGCTCATGGGAAGCGTTTTTATTACGCTGCAATCGATTTTCAGTTTTTCCAAAACTGCATTGAAAAGCTTTTTTATAAATGCCCCATCGGAAAATGGTCTTCCCTGTTTTACTATTTCCAAAGTTAGTAAATTTGATATTTCTATTTTTGACTCTTCTATCCTATCTTCATGCTCTTCTTCTTGTGATACCCAACTTTTCAAGCTATCCAAATAAACCTTTTTTTTAATCTTATATTGGTTTTCCCTTTCTTTTACTTCATATTGTTTAATATCATTATGGAAATGATCATAATGCCTTTTCAAAGTATACAATCTCTTAAGTTCAAATGTTTTAAAACATAAGAGACATTGAAAATAATTAAATGCATTTTTTATCATAAAATATTTTTTATATGGCATCATTTATCTTTTTTTTAATAAACTCATCCGCTTTCACGTCCGTTATCGCTGTCTACAAGACTATTAAATGAAATTCTAATTTGAAGTTTACAGGTATACACAATTGTACATAGAAATGGATTTCCCTGGTCTATTTATTCAAAAATAAAATTAATTACATGAGAATTATAACGTGAAAAAGTTATTTTAGTAAAAAGTTAGGGTATTCATAGTGGTAAGTACAATAGAAAGGGTATTCACGGTGTTGGGTTATTATACTTCAAACATCTGTGCATACATTTTAATTCGAGCTAATGGTATATCATAACTTTTTTACAAAATACCAAATGCGCACCTGAGTTTGCCTGCAAAAATGTATAAAGTCATTATAACAGGTCAAAGTTACGTTAAATAAATACCATAAAGTAGTAAGGTTTACTCTTTAGACTCGGTCATATAATTGTAGCATAAAAAAGTAAGCAATAAAAATAGTGCGAAACAATAAAGTTTCATTAATACATCAATAAAACACATCTTCTTACCCAAAAATTTTACCTGCTGTCACATTTGTTTTTATGTGTATAGGTTTACACATAAATTGTAGCAAAAAAAGACTTTTTTAATTTGTTTTTTAAATATTTTTACCTACTTAAGAAAAGAGTTTTCAAAAAAAAAAATCCACCGACGCGATTGGTACAGAAACAAAAATATTTTTACAATCACAAAATACCAACAAATTCTTGTGGCTTTTTCTTTTCTTAATAATTTCTGCATTTAGGTACGTCTTTTTAACGAAAGAAAAAGGGACCCTGTTACAGGCATCAACGAATTTTTTTCACGAACAAAACACATATCGTTAGCTTAAATGCAAAACAATTATTTTGAAAATTTGAAATTTTTGTTGATTAGGATTCACTTTACATATATATTTTTATAAAATTTTAAAATTCTATCTTAAAAAATAACCACAATTGCACAATTGTGCAAAGAAATGGAAATCCCTGTTTTAAAATCATTGTACAATGTCAGAAACAGAAATAAAACAAAACAAAAACATAGATAATAAATAAAATAAAAAAGATAATAAAACAAAAAAAAAGATGTACCTACATACAGTTATTGTATATTTATTTATATACATAAATATATTTAGAGGCCTCAAAACAGGCCTTGCAATATTTGCGATATTTCCCGCTGAATGAGAGTGTTTCTCAGTAAACAATTATATTTTACGCTCGCAAAATAAAAGAGCGTAAGCGTACATGTGAATTAATTTGCACAATTGTGCAAGGCGCTGACATCCCTGTGTTAAACCCAACCGGCGGCTCTGCTCTGCCTTCATCTTCTCATACAGTGCTTGCTTGTGTGCGCGTCATTGATTGTGCAAAAACTTTTTTTTTTTTTTGATTTTGAAATTAAGTATATGAATTTCAATAATTAGTATTGTTATGTTTTTTTTGTTGAACTATTTATGGTTTTTAATCCAAATTTTTAATATTTTTATTTAGCCTTAAGTTCATCAAATTTAATTTTCATTAAATTATTCTTATGAAGAAAGGAATTTTACAACATGAAATCAATTAAAATTTACTAATAATTTTTCATTCTTGACTGAGGCTGGGCTCGAACCCAGGCGTTTTTTACGGACAGGTTACCCTTACATGTTTCGATTGCAACCACTCAATCTCTTCAGAGGGCTTGCCGTTTAACACTCGCAGCCATCGGCGACTGCTAACGTCAATAGTCAAACATCAATCCTTAAACCAAATTGTGGCGGCATGAAATAACCCCCCAAAATATAACCCCCTAAAAAAATTATGAAATAACCCCCCAAAGCGTGGGGCATTATTTCATATGCAATAAAGCCCCATTTTTGAAAATGAAATTAGCCCCCAACGAAATGAAATAACGTCCCAAACATAAATGAAATAATTCAATAATTTTTGGGGGCTTATTTCATATGAAATAAAACCCCAATTTCTGAAATGAAATAAAGGCCCAATATATGTAATACAATTAATTATACAGTTTTGTTTTAAAGAATCACGCGATATATATAATGGTATGATATAACAAACACAAGCTTCGCCAACTAAGGCTTTTCCGCATAGCCAGCCTTCGGCCGGGCGCAATGACTTTTTCCTCTATGGTATAACAAACACCGACTTCGCTAGCTAAAGCTTCTCTGCAAAGCGCCAGGATTTTCTAATCTATAGTATACAAATACCGACTCGACCCGGCTACGCAGAGAAGCTTTAGTTAGCGAAGCCGGTGTTTGGTATACCATATAGAAGAAAACCATTGCGCCCGGCCGAAGGCCGTCTATACAGGGCAGCTTTTTTATCGAAACCTGTGTTCTGTATACCAAAGTGGATAAATCCTTGCTCCCAAAAACGCTTTCATTATAAATTTGAAAATGAAATAATCCCCCAAAAAATATATTGGGGCTTTATTTCATAATGACTTTTTGGGGTATAATTTCATATGAAATAATACCCCAATTAAAAAAATGAAATAACACCCCAAACAAAATGAAATAACCCCCCAAAAATCGTTTTTGTTGTTCTCTGTACAAATTTTTGGGGGGTTATTTCATTATTTTTTTGGGGGGTTATATTTTGGGGGGTTATTTCATGATGCCCCAAATTGTATTTAACCTTTGGTAGATCGAAATTTGCTTTGAATGATTATCCATTTTAATTTATTTTACATGTTTTTCCTTACTTCTGTTTTTTTCGTACTTTTGTCAAGAATTCTTCTTGAAGTCCAAAGTACATATTTTGTTTTGTTAACTTTTTGTTTGAAAAAATAGTGTTTTTTTTTTCAATAAACAAAATACAAATAAATTGTTTGAATATGCGAATTTATTTATAGGACCGATTTCAGACAAAAAATTGTTTGGTTCTACAAATTTTTTGTTTGAATTGGAATAATAATTTTTTCTGTGCGGTAGTGTATAAAGGCATTTATGAAAAATTTAAGGAATATGACTGTTACAAAAAAGCTTTATCAAATACAGAACTGAAATTTAGTTCATAGAATCATTTCGAAAAATACAAAATGTTGAATATGAAAAATAATATTATTTGTATTCTTTGTTTAATACTGTTACGAAAGTTAAATTAGCTAAGAATTATTTATAGTTTTTTTTGTAATAGTTCTATTCCTTATATAGTTATAGTTATAAGTAATTTTGTACGTTATAGTTTTATGTTATATGAGTTACTAAAAATTGTCATGTATAATTTTCAACACAACTGTTATTTTAAAATAATTCTTACATGTATTTCTAAGTCATTTCTAGAAATGGTTTTAGAACATAATATATAGTAATTACAGGAAGGTTTAGGAAAAATCTAGAAATAGCTATGAAGTATAAAAAGAGGTGGCTCATTTATAATTAGTTTAGTTTGTTTTGAGAAACGGTTCTGTTCGTAACTAACAATTGTGAACAAAATACTTCATTTCAATAAAGTTTGTCAAGTTGAATAAGTGTGTGTTTTTATTCGGATTTGCAATTAAAAGAACTCAAACGCGTTTATGAAAGGAAAAACGTAACAATGTAATATAAAATGGGTTTATATTTTTTGAGAGCAAGAGCGAGATAACTGTTATTCAAATAATAAAATTATGTATCATCAGTGATACAATATTAAGTGTAGGTGCATTTACACCTACGCCATAAACATGTTATAAGTTGTTTATGATGATAAACTAGTTTGTGAAACTTGTTTATGATGATAAACTAGTTTGTGAAACTTGTTTATCCATACAAATTATAAACACGTTTGTAACTAGCTTTTGAAATAAACTGGTTACAAACAACCAGTTTTGTTAATGCAACTCTGTTTTTCAAATTTTGTTCTGGCAATGCTTGTGATATTTGACATTTCCTCAAAAATAAAAAAAATCAAGTAAAAAAGAGTTTACTTTTATCTGTAAAAAAAAGCCAAAACAATAGTAAGAAAAATAAAATAAACAAAGAAAATGTTTAAAAAAATGCCAAATTTATAAGAAATGTTAGTTTTTTTACATATTTTCTTTTAGATGGACAACGGAAATAAAAGGTTTGTTTATATGTTCGTGTGTATGCGCATCAACGTTTTTTTTTTATTATTGGGGCTAAGAACTGTCAAAGATAAACAACTTAACTGTCAAAAATGCTGATGTAAACGGTATAGTTTATGAAAGTAGTTTACGATCGTAAACTAGTTTGAAAATTACAAGTGTAAATGCACTATAACAAGAAACATTTTAGTTTTCTTGCTTTGAGTAGACTACTATTAACTATTTCATTGTACCTTTTTTTGTCTTCACTAAATAAAAACTAAACAAAATTTATATCATGAAAAAGCAAGTCTATGGCAATTTTTGACATTGAGTTTAGCGAAAAAGATCCAAATAAATCTGACAACCCTGCTACTGCTACTACGACTGTAAGACATTTAATTTTACTTAAACTTAACTGCCCGTCTAATGAGCGGCTACTAGACCTGCACATCAGGGAAAAACTGCAGGCTTCCACACCATTGCACCGAACGCAGTTTGCTTACCAAAAGGATAAGTCGACTGAGGTGGCATTGCACCATTTGGTTGCACAAATAGAAAAGGCACAACGTAATGGGGAGATCGCATTGTGTGCATTTCTTGACGTGGAGGGTGCCTTTGACAACACGAGCTACGGTTCTATTACGGATGCTCTGGCGCGGATAGACGAGCTCACGGTCAACTGGATCGGGGCTATGTTGAGGGGAAGGAAAATCACTGCCTCCTGGAATGACACTTGTGTCAGCATCAGTGCTGTTAAGGGTTGTCCACAAGGGTGGGGGGGGGGGTTTATATCACCTTTATTATGGTGCCTGGTGCTTGATGATCTGCTGGTCAAACTCGAGGGATATGGCCTTCGGGCCATTGGCTATGCGGACGACCTGGCAATAGTGGTGACTCCAAAGTTCGAGAGCACCATCACGAAGGTGATGCAGGGTGCTCTCAGTAGGGTTCTTGGATGGTGCCATGAAAGGGCGGTCGTGATACCATTCACGAGGAGGTACAACTACAGGCTTGAGAGCCAAGTAGTGGACGGAATGGAGGTAGAGTACTCCAATGAGGTCAAATATCTTGGAATTGTTCTGGTGTAAATTAAAACAATTTCTTTTGTTTTATTTCTATAGAAGGTGCAATCGAGTTGCACTCTTCACTGTGTTTATTTTTTAATTGTTCTTAAATTATAAATTATTCTACCTTATATACTACTTATGAGAATTTAGCTTAGCCTAATAATAATACATGTTTGTGTGTATTTTATATATTTTCCCACGTTGGAGACAAATGGGTTTCAAATAACTTTTCACAATTTAGCATGAGTGCATTTAGTGTGACATACGATATTTGGATGTCAGTCACTTAAAGTAATGAATTCATCATTACTCAAATAATGCAATCATGCTACACTGGACAGACGGCTCAATCGGAACTCGCACTTGGATCAAACCCTCGGGAAGGCGGTAAGGGCCTTCTGGGCATGCAAGAGCTTCTTTGGGAGAACTTGGGGTTTTAGTCCAAGTATTGTAAAATGGCTATACTTTACGATGGTCAGACCGATAATTACTTACGGATCATTGGTATGGTGGCCTAAGATTCGGCAGGAGACTGCAAGGAGGAAGTGCAACAGGCTGCAGCGGTTGGTGTGTCTGGCCCTGACGAGGGTAATGCGCACATGTCCCACGGCAGCACTTGAGGTTATAGTGGGCATACTGCCACTACACATCAATATAAAGAGGACTGCTATGTCCAGTCTCCTTAGGATCAAGCTGACATCGGGACTTGCTGAGGTCCAGGGTCATGCTAGCTTGATGGACATGGCTCCGGGCCTATCTGTCTGTACAAGGGCAGACAAAATAACCACGGAACTGGTCTTCAACAGAAGGTTCAGGGAAATCATTCCGGACGAAAGGTCCTGGAGTGTTGGGAATCCATGTCGGGAAAACAATGAATTGCACTGGTATACTGACGGGTCAAAATCGGAGCACGGAGTGGGTGCAGGGGTTTTTGGACCTAATAAACGACTCTCGATGGCAATTAGCGAATCACCGAGTGTTTTTCAGGACGATATTTGCGCCATTGATGTGTGTTGAAGCAACATTCTTGATAGGCGAATGGTTGGCGGCAGTATTGTGATTTTCATTGATAGCCAAGCGGCCATTAAAGCACTCTCTTCTTGGAGAATGTCCTCGTAGCTGGTGGCGGAGTGCCGTAGAAAGCTACAGGAGCTAGGGACAAGGAGCAGAGTGACGCTCTGCTGGGTGCCGGGTAGAGTTGTCAATTATTCGACTTTCAACTTTGTTCGAATAATTCAAATAATGGTTTTTGTTCGTTCGATTAAACGATTAAACCGTACAAATTATTCGATTAATCGATGAGAATAACGAATAAAAAAAAATTATTTTTACAAAAAAGTTACGTATTTGAAATAGATATATCTGCCCATTTATCTTCAATTATGGAACATCTTCCATTTTCTTCTTTATTTTTTCTGAAATCCGCTTTGACTTCATCTTTTTTTGATGCGTAAAACTTTTCATCATAGTTCCTTATCTGATTTGTTTTTTATTAAAGCTTATCGTTGCATGTATTATTTAAACACATCGTAAAACTTAAATAATCCGATATTACTTTGGATTTTGGAAAAGCGTTTGCAGACCTACCATCTTCAGCCATTCTTCTGCATACAATTTCTTCTATAGAACAACCGCTGTCTCTCTTTATTTATTTTTTCATTGAACCAAGCTCGTCATTTTTTGATGTCGTTTGATTATCTTCCATGGCATCGTTTTCAATGGCAATATTGTGACAGTTACGCAAATGGTAAATATATATACATACATATATATAATTTAAAAAAAATATAATAAATTAACAACATTTTCTCCTTCATGATATAATTTAAAAACGATTCTTTATTTTTTTAGTTTTTTGTTAATTTCTAAGTTTTTCACTTGAGAGTGAAAAATTCCCTGTCTTAAAATTTGTTAATGTTTGATTTAAAAAGAAAACAGCTGATAGAATTGCCTGTCAAATATTTGTTTAATAAGAACATTAAATACATTTTTGAAATACTATGAGTACTTAACACGATTTTTCTTACTAAACACTGACATATTTTTTAACTTTCCTTCAACTGTGAGTCACATTTTTACTTCAAGTTTTTGACCAACTTAATTTGACATTTCTTTGCTTCAGTTTTTGACAAATTCAATTATGGAGAGGTAAACAATAAAGCAGTTTCACAAATAGGTTTCATAGAACCTTCTATAATAATAAAAAGTATGAAGATAATTTTCCAAAAACTTTATGTTGTATTTGCAATTGACATCGTGCGTTTTGGTGGGACCACCCTTTACAAAAACACTAAAAAGGGGTAAGAATAAATCAAATCCTAAGCTTTTATTTAATTTATTTTTTGATAAAAAAAATTGTTCGATTAATCGATATTAATTAATCGATTTATTCGTTATTCTAAAATCGCCATTTTAAAATTATTCGAACAAGACTTTGGTTTTGTTTGATCGATTAATCGAATTATTCTTAATCGGTTGACAACTCTAGTGCCGGGGCACTCAGGGGTCCCGGGTAATAAAATGGCTGATGAGCTGGCCAGGGCTGGTTCTAACGCCCGGATGATGGGTTCCGAGCCCTTCTGTGGATTAAGTTGGGCAGGGGTCCAGTCCCTCATGGAGGACTGGGCTCTGGGTGAATATAGGGGATACTGGGTATCGCTTCCGGGAATGCGTCAGGCAAGGAAATTAATCTCACCCGGGAAAGTAATGAGGACGAATAGTCTCGGCAGACGGGATCTGCGACTGCTGGTGGCCTATCTGACTGGTCACCACACGATCAAATACCACCTTTATCGGATGGGCCTGGCTGAGGATCAGGAATGCAGACTGTGTCTAGACGGGGACGAGATGACGGAGCATGTACAGTGTAACTGCCCGGCGCTGGCATGGGCCAGAAGGAGGCACTTGGGGCATGGTATAATGTGTGCGTCCCGAATCGGTGATATATCGGCAAAGGCCCTGATTGGGTTCCTTTGCGAATCAGAGGGTTTTTGGCCAACTAAGGGGATTGGGTACAATAGACCTAACCAGGTCGCGGTACCTGTCACTGTGGGGGAACCTCCCCGCTTTATCGTTGGAAAAAAACTGCCCTTTTATACCAGAGATAATTATTCCGACATATATTGCAGTAAATTTTAAAATTATGTTATCTCTATTGTAGACAGCAATTTTTTGTACATATTTATTGCCGGTAATTTATGTTGCAATAATTGTTAGTCTATTTTCGTTGACAGTTATTGCTAACGTAAAACGTCAAATTTGGTTGTCAATTGAAAAAAAGAAGCAAAAAAGAAAAACAATATAAGCAAATTGTGGGAGAAAGAAATTGAATTTGTGAAATGGTAGCAAATTATTATTAGTAAAAGAATTAAATTAAAGAGTTAATTAAACACTAAAATAAAATACGAAAAATTAGTTTTTCTTAAAATAATTTTTTCTTCTTCGATCTTTGTTATTGAAATTTATATTTTATTTGTTTAAGTTTGAGTTCTTTTTGATATAAAAATATAAATTTTACTTGACCAAAAAAAAATTTATGTGTAGTTTCCAGGTGACAAACAATTGATTGTGTAGTAAAATTTATATGAAAAGCACTCAAAAAACTGAGTGATTTTCATATAAATTTTTCTACGCAATCAATTGCCTGTCACCTAGAAACAGCACATTAATAAAATTAGTATTTTTATATAAAAAAAATACCTCAAGCTTAGTCAAATTAATTTACATTTAAATAATAAAGTCGAATAAGAAAAAATGTATATTAATAAAAATATTTTTTGCAAGATAGCGGCAGTTTTTACACTGCACCTTCTTCCTTGATTTTTTTTTAAATTATGAGTTAACATAAATACGTTTTCCCATGCCAAAAAGATTTTGTTATTCGTGCTTAATTCCCAGTTTTTATTCTTGATAAAAACACTTGAAATTTATTGTTGATGGGATAAGCGCATTTCACTGGTTGCTTAAGCCAGATCATCAGGAAACTTCATCCTTAAAGATTTTAGAAAAACTAAAGATATTAAACCAAATAAAACTGTTAAACGTATAAGACTTATAAGCAACAGTTCTACTTGTAACAATATCAAAATTTAAACAAAAACATCAACAATAATCAGTGAGTTTATTTCATCTTACATTCCCCACTACATGCCTTAAACATAAGCTGAGCAATAAGAAATATTGCTCTGTTATTCTGCCGACGTTATTGGCAACTTGCTGAGATATTTATCTTTAGTGTAGACCTAGGGTAAGGTACGGTCACATATGGCAAACATTTAACGAACAAAACAAAACCACTTCGTTTGCTCATTATTAGTGTAATTTAACTTGTATTCTATATTACAAAACAAATATTGCTGTAAAAGCCTACTTTTATATGATTTTTAAGAAATGTTAATTCATATTTAAAACAAAATATATTTATTAGAATTAATAAAAATAAACATTGTTTGTCTGTTGGTTTTTTGGTCAAATGTCAAACTAGAATTTCAAAATCTGGACACTGATGCAATTTCAAAGAAGAACAAAAAGCAAAAAAATATGGGTATTCTCAATGTGGTTTATCGGTAATTCGGTATTAGATTTAAGCCGGTAATACCGGTATTTCGGTATCGGTGCTACCGGTATTGAAATCCCTAATCGATAGTGTCGACTATATAGATAGTTTCAGACGACTAATAATAACTTGTTTTTAAGCATAGCTCGTCAGATATTTCGTAGCTTGAACAACAATGATAATCTCATTTGAGACTTTACTTTAATGTTTTAAAGGACATTTTATTTTCAAACTAATTTTTGACACTGAAAGTCTTTTCAGTTTTAAATGATTTCTAACAATAAACAGTTTGACTTTGCTAAAAACCCAAAAACTGTAGCCATAACAAAAAGTGAAAAGGGGTTAATAGTATAACACTTATAACGTTTTTTAGTTTAGGACCAAACATTTTTTCGCTTTTCTGCTACTTAAAAAACGGCTAAATCTAGACGGAAAAGTACTAGGTAGCCATCACTGCTTACGCAATTAAAAAAAAATCAGATTTTTCTTTACACGCCCAAAAAAAAATGTTTACCATAATAAATCCATTTAAATTTTTAACAAACATAAAATCAAAAACAAAATTTTTAGGAACATTTAAAATTTTTATAATAATAATTTTTCCATTTAATGTTAAAGGTCAAATATAAAACTAAGAGGTTTATAGTATAAAATACGATTATTTAAAAAAGTACTTCCAATTTAAAGAATTTTCAAAATCTGTTCCATTTTTCCTATTTCTGGTAGCACGCTTTCCCATGCACATTAAATAGTCCCCTTCCAAACCAACAATGTTTTGTGGGTACAAGAACAAATCGTTGGAAATATAATTTTAAATTGTTTTATTGCATGGGAAACACGAATATGAAGACGACCAAATCAAAAGCAACAATTACAATCACAATGGCGTTAGTATAGGTCAGCGATAGGCAACCATTACTGATTTTAGAAAAAACCAAAGGCGAAGCGCCCTGAACTTACATAACGCAGGTCCAGGTTCCCACGTTTCCACTTTTGGTGCTTAACTTTTGAGTTTTTCGGAAAGAAAAGAAATGGGTTGGTACGGAGAGATGCATATACAAGGCAGCAAGCTTTGTTTTGCAATTCGTTATTATATGCACAAAGATGGCTGCAAAAAACGATTAGAACACAAAGGGAGAGAAAGCCCCTTTTTTAAGTTAGAAATGCATATATTTTGTTGTTGTAATTTCGCATGTAGGACATCCTTAAGAGACAATTTTATTTATTTGAATAAAGTTTTTCTCTGGTTAAAACAAATGCCTGCGTGTGATATTTTTGGCAACTTTAAAAAGGAAGTGGAGAGAAGTTAAGCAGGTGGGTGAATCTAGAATTCATATCTATAGACTCATTTTACACATTGAAATTTAAAGCTAAATAGACGAAATTTCTTAGCAAGAGGGGAAAATGTAAAGTGTGGTTTTTAACGTTTAATTATTCACAATCTTGAAATCTAAAACTTTAGTAAACGCTTAATATAACTCACGAGTATTGTTAAAGCTGCCCACACACAAGCGATGTGTGCTTATGATTTGTGCGAGATCGACGTCTTGCGACTTGTTAGTGGGGATGTGCGCGAACAAATCACAAGTAACTGAAAATTATGAATTTCTTGTAATTTGTTCGATGTGTTAGTGGGCTTGTGCGTGAACATTTAAACTTTTTTTAATTTTGGTGTAAAACAAAACGCCGAATTGTATCCATTGCGGAGTTGTTTAGCATACACAATTTTTTGTATTATTTTTATACCCTCCACCACAATTAGTTGTGAAGAGGGTATATTCAGTTTGTCATTCCGTGTGAAACTTTTTTACTATTCATCTCAGACCCTATAAAGTATATATATTCTGGGTCCTTGAGTAATTTTAAGTCGATTTAGCCATGTCCGTCTGTCTGTCCGTCTGTCCGTCTGTTGAAAACACGCTCACTTTCGAAAAACTCAAAAGAAATCAACAAACTTGGTGTCAAATTGCTTGTAGTTATCCTAAGCAGTTTGGGATTGAAATTCAGCAAAATCGGTTCAATAGGATCTGAGCTATGAATCAAAATGTGGAACCACCACCTAAAAAAAATTGATAATTTTGTTACAAAAACTAGCATAAATGGTGGAAAAATGCACTGAATGATATAAGATTTCGCAACAATTCGTTTTATTAAACTGGAAATCACGCTGTGAAATTTCGTGAAGATCCGTCAATAATTTACCCTAGGCCCCATATAAGCCCTACTCCCGGAAAACAGTATATTAAGCCTAAAACCCTAACTAACAATGCTATCATTACAAATTTTGGCAAGTCACAGTTACATAGGACTAGAAATTAAACCGTTAAGTTTCGTGAAGATCGGTCCATAATTTACCATAGGCCCCATATAAAACCTACTTCCGGAAAACAACTTAGTACGCCTAAAAACGTAAAAAATAATGCTATCATAACAAAATTTGGTACATCAAAGTTTTATAGAACTAAAAACAAATCTTTGAAATTTCGTGAAGATCGGTTCATAATTTACCATAGGCCCCATATAAACTTTACTCCCGGAAAACAACTTAGTACGCCTAAATCCGTAAAAAATAATGCTATCATAACAAAATTTGGTACATCAAAGTTTTATAGAACTGGGAAAAAGACTGTGAAATTTCGTGAAGATCGGTCCATAATTTACCCTAGGCCCCATATAAACCCTACTACCGGAAAACAGTTTAGTCGCCTAAATCCATAATTAATAACAAATCGTCACTGTTTAAGATAATAATAACATCATACAGATATTACTCCTTAAACATTCGAACTGTCGGTGGAGGGTATTAAAGATTCGGCACAGCCGAATATAGCACTCTAACTTGTTTTTTTTTAATTTCTTTATTTGTTGTGTCCACTAACCAATTATCAAAAAAGCAATTGAATTATCCGCTGCACAATTCATGTTGTATATTTAACGTTTAAGCTTATTGTGATATATTCGTCGTGTGTGCAGAAATTGTACGCTAACAAATCTCGTGTACAAATCACTAGTGTGAGGTCAGCTTAACAAAAATATATACTTGATGTACTTTAAATAATGAAAACCTAATTTTTTTGTAATAAAATTTTTTAAAAATATTACTCAGATATATTTTAGAGGTTATTAAAAGAGTCAAATGATTAAAATAATGAAGAAAGGAAAAAATTTAATGAAAAGTGTGTCACGCATATAGTTTCGTCCCCTTTCCAACAAACTTCGTTTGTCTGCCTGTCAATTTCCAATATGTAAAAGGGGTCATAGCAATACTGTCGTTAGGTGTCGTTGGGCAAGTAAATGATTCAAGAAAACTCTTTGTAAAGAACAAAACATTGACAACAGCAGTCTACACGAGTCCAATTCATGTGTGTACGCGTAATTGTTTGTTGTTTGAACTAAGCGATGGCCTGTAAAAAGAGAATGGTATTTATTTATTAAAAACTTTTTTAAAAGTTAAATACTGTTTTAAACATTTTCTAGCCACTAGACCAAAATAAAGCCATAAGTATTGTAATAAGGGAAAAATATTCCAGAAAGAACAATTTGTTTTCTAGACATTTAGCTAAAAACAGATAAAATATAAATACAATTACCATATTTGTTTTATTAGAAAACGTGCATGTTTTTAAAAAGAACTTACATTCCATCATTTAGTCATTTTAAAAGTTTGTGTTCCAGTTTTCATATTTGACTTCATTTTAAAAACATTCCTTCATGTTTGAGCACGGTGAGTGAGGGTTTACTCAATAGTTAAAGAACAACTTGAAACGTTAAAGGTAACAGATGTTTTATTTCAAGTTCTTTTACTAAGTATTTGTTTTTGAATTTTGCCTAGTTTTGCTTGAAAATGAAAAATATATTAAAAAATTAAATAACCAAAAAACTCTTTTTATGCGAGTTACTTATATTTCAAACCAATTTCAATTTAAGCATGAAATATAAAGGTTTTTCTTTTGGCTTTTTTTTTTCTCCTGTTTTCGTTTTTAGTTTCTGGAAAATCTCTTGAAAAAGTATGTCGTCGTTCCTTTGGCTCACAAAAACAGCAAAAAACTGTTCAATATTCAAAAGCTCAATTCACTGATTTTTTCCTTTCGTTTTTTTTTTTTGGTTTCGGGTATCTGTTTCTTTAAAGTACATTTATCGGTGTGTTGTTAGTGTGTGGGTGTGTGTGTGAGTAAATGTTTTTGGGCGTTTGTGTAAATATAAGAGGATTCAAGTGTATTTTTTATGAAAAGTTCATGATACCAATACTCGACTCTATAAAAGTGCATCATTTGGAGAGTCTCTATTTTTGGCTGCCTATTTTCTACTTTTTGTTGTTGTTATTATCGCTGTTGTTGCTGTATTTCAATGATAGATTAAAACACATTTTTATGGAGCTTAAAAGGATTTTTACAGAGATAAATTTTGTTGTTGTTTTTGTTGTCTCTTTGGCTTTTTTGTAAACAAAAATTAATATTTTTTCTTCTTCTATTTAAATTGACCACATAAACTTGTTTTTATTTATAACAGAAAATATCATATAATTGAAATTTTGCACTGCTTAAATCCTGCGAAAAATTTTGCCATTTAATAAATCCTTTTTTTTAACCAACTAATCTCCAAAATTATAAAATATTGCAGTTTTATTAATAAAATAAGATAAAAAATGGTTTTCATATAAATTATTGACATGCTTTACACTAAAATTTTAATTATTTATATATAATTTTGTGTAATATTTTTTACAAATAAATGCTTTAGCAGAAAAATTTAATTCTTAAGAAAGACGTTACAAGGATAAAATTTTGAGTATCAAAAAATGTTATTTATTTATTTGGTACACAGTGCAACAAGATCGAGTCTTTTTTAAAGCGCAGTACATATAACGTTAATAACATATGTAATATATATAAAAAAAAGTTTAAACAATAAAATTAACGATGATCGATCAGTCGACTATAAGTGACAGTTCCCGTGTAAGAACGCCCAGTTCAAAGCGCCAAGACAAAAGGAGAGATAGCAAGGCACTTGTCATCGACAAATAAACAAAACAACATCTCCAACGGAGAGTGAGAAACCCACAAAACATCTTTAAATATAAAAATAAGTTGTCCTATGTTAGTCATTTTATAACTCGAGAACCAATCAACCGATTTTCAAACGAGTACATGCGTTTTGGAAAGTTCTACTTTCTACGAATATGCGTTATACGCACACTTTTATGATTTTGTATTTTCTTTATATAAAATGTAATTTTTTTCCTTATGATAATTAAATTTTGTCAGTATAAGGCTCTGCCAACAAGAACAATTAAACCAAATTATACTTAAAACACACAAAAACAAAGCTTAAATATAGTTGTTGTAAATAAATTCATAATTTTAATAATTTAAACATCCTCTTTAATGGTTTTAATGGTTCTAATCAGCAAACCACCAAGCAAGTAAGTTATTAAATTTCTTTGAGTACAATATTAGCTGATATACAACACCGCTGTTGTACCCTACACACAGTTAAAACATTTCGTTTAATAAATTAATTTAATTATCTACTTCGGTCACGCCAAGTAGAAACAACAATTTTCCAATTCACGATTAGAATTTGTTTTACAATAGATTAATATACAATAAGGTAAAATACAGTGGGCAACAGATTAATAATTTATTTTAAAAAATAATTATTAGTGATTTAATGATAATACTAAATATAATACTATTGATAATACTAAAAAAAAAATTTGTTAATAAGATTTTGTTTGTAGTGCTTATTTTTAGGAGAATTCCAACCAATTGTAGTGGGGAATGTAAAAATAAAATACACTGACTGTTTATTGTTGGAATATTGTTAAGGCTTTGATATCGTTGCAAATAAGACTTTTTGAGTGTTTGCAATTCACATTTACTCTGCAGTTTTATTTGCTAATATTTTTGGCTTTTCGAAAAATTTTTTGGGAGAAAGTTTTTTGATAATCTGTCCTTAGCATCCAGTGAAATGCGCATAGAAAAAAGGCTATCCCACAACAATAAATTTCATTATTTTTATCAAGAATAAAAATTGGAAATTAAGCACGACAAACCAAATCATATTAATTAAAAATTTGTATTCCCAAAAAATTACTTAAATAAATAAAATAACTAAATTTGTAACGATTTACAAATTTTCAATTTACAAAGTTTATAAATTTACAAAGTTTATCAATTTATTAATTTACTAAATTCCGTGTTCTTATTTTGTTCAAAAAAAAAGTTCAATTATTAAATTCGCACCGATAACAATCAACCTGCAAGACAAGAATGAATTCGTTATGCGCAATACAAAGTCAATGCGGTCACCATCGCGACCAACAACAACCTTGATTACTTAGCTAATTGTATTTATACACATACAACGACAGCTATCGCCATCACGAAGTATGCGCAGTAAATACAATTAGCTTGTATAACCATTCAGACCAACCTGCAGGACAAGAATGAGCTGCCTTCGTCAAGTGTTCTGCTTTTATACTCTTTATTATGAGCTTTCAACTCAAACCAACAACTAAACACTTGTTAGTTTCAAATAAGCTTTTACCAAACGAAAGAGCTTTTTCTTGTTGCAGTGTTGTTTCCAAAGTAAGTCACACATGCTAGTGACGTACAAATTAAAGTTTTAGTAACCATTACATTTAAAAGATTATTAATATAAGAAATAAATAAAATAAATACTATAATACATTTGTAAATAAATACACGCCGCTACATTCTCCCCCTTTGACGTACAGGTTCTCGCCCCGAGCAGTACGTCAACATCCTTCAGTGCTTCATCTACTAGGCATCATCTATTTGGCTTCATCTATTTGGCATCATCTACTAGGCTTCATCTATTTCGTCTTTCTTGGCCGGCCACGTCTCTTCATAGGATTAACAGGTGATGGAGCTATCATTTTGTTTGTACCTCTGTATAACGTCAATGCCGAAGCATGATAGGCACCAAGGGGAATACTCAAGTTGTCTGGTAATGACACTTCATATGTGGAAGACCCAATCTTCCTGGTGATGATGTAGGGACCATCACGTTTAGGCAGAAATTTTGATGTTATTCCCTTACTTGCATTACTCAAAACATGGGTTGTTACCAGGACTTCAGTACCAATTTCAAACTTAGGCTGTGGTCGTCTTAGCTTATCAACATACGTTTTGTTCTTATCCTGAATCTTTATTTCAGTTTCCTTCGCATCCTTTGGAACATTTGTGATTGTTTGTAGATATGATGTTATTTCCGGGATAAAACTTTCGGCTTCAATAATTCGTCTTTCATCATGTTTGACATCGTCTAACGTACGTAGCTCTCTACCAAAGGTAAGGTAAGCAGCGCTATAACCCGTACTCTGGCATTTTGCAGTATTCATAGCAAAACGTATAGCAGCCAAACTATCATGCCAATTATCATGTTGATTTTGAACTAATATGGCTAGTTGACTCTTCATGTCCCTGTTCTTTCTTTCGACAGGATTTGCTTCGGGATGATATACAGGTGTGAATTGCTGTTGTATACCAAGGCAATATGTGACCTTCTGCATTATAGCGGATACAAATTGTACTCCGTTATCGGATTTAATACGTCTGGGTATTCCATATCGCAAAAAGATTTCATCTATTAGAATCTTTGCGCATGCTTCAGCAGTTGCATCTTTTAACTTAAAAATTTCAGTCCAACGGCTGGCAACGTCTTCTACAATTAATATCCATCGATAACCACCTTCAGTCTGCGGCAAGGGACCAAATAAGTCCACAGCCACAACTTCAAATCTTTGTTTACTGCTAGTTGTCTGCAAAAGTCCTGCAGGTTTCATATTAGATGCCTTAAAACGTTGGCATTCAATACAGCTCTTGACATACCTAGCTATTTCGCTACGCATTCCAGGCCAGAAATATCTACTAGATATACGTGCAATGGTTCTTTCCGTGCCATAATGGCCTGCAGTACTCTCATCATGGTACGCTTTTAAAATTTCAGAGCGTTCTTGGGCGGGTATTACGAGTTGTGCATCTTCACTGTCATCATTTGCATAACAATACAAAATGCCATCATTCAACAGATAACTCCTATTAATCCATCGAATGGAGTTTTCATCCTGTTTCTCCAACGAATTTATTATTTCCTTTCTATACTCATCCTTCATCTGCTCTTCTCGGATTTCTTTAACGCTTTTCGTTGGCATGTCAACATAAAATGCACAGAAACGATTATCATTGACCTCATCATCTTGATCAGAACAAGGTGGCCTGGATAGCATATCAGCCACAGCATTTGCCCTACCAGGAACGTGTTCGATTTTAAAATTGTATTGCTGAATTTGCAGTCCCCACCTAGCAAGTCTTCCCGTGGGTGATTTTACCGTCAGCAACCACTTTAAGGGCTTGTGGTCCGTTAGAAGTTTAAGTTCCTCTCCTTCGATATAGCCACGAAATTTATTACAGGCCCAAATGATAGCTAGAGCCTCTCGTTCCGTAGTGGAGTACTTACGTTCAGCGTTGCTTAACAAACGGCTTGCATATTCTAAAGGGTGCTCTTCTGGACCCTCCCCCTGGAGTAAAACCGCTCCAAGAGCATATGCGCTCGCATCCGTCTTAATAGCATATGGCATATTGTCAACAGATTGTCCCAGCACTGGGGAAGTAGTTAAGGCTTCTTTCAAAGCACCAAATGGTCTCTGTTCCTCGGCTTCCCATTTCCACACTGCCGGTTTCTTAGTCAGATTTGTTAAGGGTCTAGCGATTTCAGCATAACCATCAATAAACCGCCTATACCAGGAACAGGTTTGAATGAATGATATTAGTTCCTTCACATTTCTGGGCTCTTTACGTTCAACTATAGCTTGGATTTTGCACGGATCCACAGCAATGCCCTCTGGTGTGAGAATATGTCCAAGAAATTTTACACTGGGGCAACAAAACTTGCATTTACCATTATTCAAACGTAATTCAAACATTAACAGGCGCCGTAGTACCACATTGAGATTTTCCAAGTGTTGTTGGAAACTCTCTGAGCATATGATTATATCATCAAGATAGGCAAAAATACATATGTCAGGAATACCGGATTTAAATCGATTAACAAGCCTCTGAAAGGTTGCGGGGGCATTTCGTAAACCAAATGGCATTCTTTTAAAACGAAAAGTTCCAAAAGGAGTAATAATACACGTTTTGTCACGATCCTCTTCAGCTACTTCCACCTGGTAGTAGCCACATTGTAAATCGAGTGTTGTCATATATTTTGTGCTCTTTGCTGAGTGTAACATATCATCCATACGAGGTAATGGATACCTGTCGGGAACAGTGATGGCGTTCAGTTTTCTGTAATCAACACAGACACGTATTGATCCATCCTTTTTGGGAACCATAACAACGGGAGACGACCAAGCAGATTCACATTCCTCTATGATATCATTTTCCAGCATACCCTCAATTTCACATTTTAACTCCCTAGATTTTGCAAACGAAAGACGATAGGGTGGTGAGGCAATAGGATGGTGATCACCAGTATCTATTCTGTGGACAGCGTACGGTGAAGGTTTTCCCAAACTACCAAAAACATTTCTATGTTCAAAAAGAATTCCATCTAACTGCAGCTTATGTACATCACTTAATTGTGCACCATCTGTTGGTTTTAGTGTTTTGTAATCAAAAGAATACAGCGGGGTAAATATTTGGTCATCATCATCATTATTTGGAGGCTTATATACGACACCACTAAAGAGACCAGTGTCCTTTGACCTTTCAGGAGTCACCATATCAGGAGGAATTGCGTCTTTAAGTAGGGGAGTAGTCATTCTCCTTATTATAATCAGGGCCGTAGGACTCAAAATCTGAAACATACGTACGGCAAATTTTCTTAGGAGTCATTTGCTGTTGTTGGGGAATGCTTTCCTGCGTAACACGTTTGCCGGATGTTTCCGTAACTTTTATTGACTCGATCAAATTCAAATTTAATGGCCAAGATTCACAAAAATCAAATTGTTGAGTAGGATTTCTTTCAAAGTACCAGTAACGCTGGCCCATATTTAAAACAATTCCTGACTCCTCCATAAAATCTGAGCCAATTAATGTGCGGTTACTCTTATCCTCGGGAAAAATCAAAAACTGAATATTTAAACATCTTCCGCCAATAACAATCTTACATTGCGTTGTCAGGCACTTTCTGTTGCAAGATGAACCATCCGCAAGGGAAACGTCACATATAATGGATTCATACTGACAACCCTTAAAATCCATTATATTTTTCAAATTTGTACCAGCTACGCTAGTTTTAGCACCAGAATCAAAATACGCCTGTCCAGGAACACCAAATAGCTGCACATTTACCACTGGTGTATTCCGGCCAATACATAAACCAAGTGAATTAAAACTTACACCCACCGGTGAACTTCCATTGGTCTTTTTTCTGCAATTTGGACAATTAGCTCGAACCACCCCTGGAGCATTGCATCCATAGCATGCAAACTTTGGTTTAAGTACCACAGTGTCACTTTTTGCTTGCGTTTGTTTCGGTATCATATCCTGTTTTTTAAAACATGTTTCCACAGTATGTCCTTTTTTACGGCAAAAGGAACAACGTTTAGGACCCTCTCCAGGACCACTGCTACTATTTAAAGCATCTGCGTTCACTGCACCACGTTCACTTAAGACATGCTCCGCTTCCCGAGCATCCACAAGTAGTTCATCAAAACTCTTCACTTTATGACGGTAAAGCCGTTCACGAATTTGCGAGTGAAGCATACCAAACACCATATCTAATTGGTCACATTCAGACGAACAATTAGCAAGTTGGGAAAACAGTGAACGTTTTTTCCGAATGAAACAATCCGTTGACTCGTTTTTCTGTTGTTTGTGTCATTAATTTCAGCATAAACTCTCCATGCTGGTTTGGGAGGCGAAAACGACTCACGCAACATACGCACCAAATCATCAAACGTTCCCACATTTGTCTTTACACCACGCCACCACTCTGCAGCATCACCCTCAAGTAGCATCGGCATACCATTAACAGCATCAGAGTCTGATATTTTCTCCACCATTTTAAATGTAGAAATGGCAGAAATAAATTCCTCTACCTTTAAAGGATTCCGTTCACCATTATAACGTGCCAAACAGCTGCTAAAAGAGCCACACCTTTCACTGGGCTTACCAACAGCACTCAGGAGTTGTTGAAATTGTTCTGTTGATAGCGTCACCATATTGAATTTGCCTGCCAAACGTTGACTTCTTCTTAAATTTTCACAAAAATCCGCCACGATTTAAAAAATTTCAACATATTTAATTTTTTTTTATTTTTCCCGTTTTTATATATTTATATGGGCGTTGTTCACGGCCTCTCAGTTGGGCGCCAATTTGTAACGGTTTACAAATTTTCAATTTATAAAGTTTATAAATTTACAAAGTTTATCAATTTATTAATTTACTAAATTCTGTGTTCTTATTTTGTTCAAAAAAAAGTTCAATTATTAAATTCACACCGATAACAATCAACCTGCAAGACAAGAATGAATTCGTTATGCGCAATACAAAGTCAATGCGGTCACCATCGCGACCAACAACAACCTTGATTACTTAGCTAATTGTATTTATACACATACAACGACAGCTATCGCCATCACGAAGTATGCGCAGTAAATACAATTAGCTTGTATAACCATTCAGACCAACCTGCAAGACAAGAATGAGCTGCCTTCGTCAAGTGTTCTGCTTTTATACTCTTTATTATGAGCTTTCAACTCAAACCAACAACTAAACACTTGTTAGTTTCAAATAAGCTTTTACCAAACGAAAGAGCTTTTTCTTGTTGCAGTGTTGTTTCCAAAGTAAGTCACACATGCTAGTGACGTACAAATTAAAGTTTTAGTAACCATTACATTTAAAAGATTATTAATATAAGAAATAAATAAAATAAATACTATAATACATTTGTAAATAAATACACGCCGCTACAAATTATATTTATAATCCAAATTTTTTTTTAATATTTTTAATTAGGCTTAAGTTCATGCAATTTAATTTTCCATTAAATTATTTTTATGAAGAAAGGAATTTTACAACATGAAAATTAATTAAAATTGTTACCGATAATCTTTCATTCTTGACGTGGCTGGGGCAGTGAAATGACATGTCTTCGTTTTTTAACGAAATGTTTTCGTTTTGAAACGATTTCAAAGCTAATCCTCTGGAGTATACCATGGAGTAGTTTTAAGACTACTCCTTTGTAATGCAAGCTGGGTTATATGCTCCTGACCTAGGACATCGCAATGTTAAATATGCCATGTTTTTTCTATTAATTGGGGTTAACTTTGGACTAGTCCTTGCCCCTTATGGGCATCATTTCACATGTGTGTATGGACTAGTCGGGTAAAATACAAACATGCATACATATATACATAAGTATGTACCCAGCTAGCATTTTTAATCGAAATAATCTACTGGAAATCTCATGAGGAGCGTTTTTGATCGTAAACGAGCGCAATTTTTAATCGAAGAAGATTCTTCGCACTTGTTACACAAGCTGAATCCTCTGTGAGTTACTTCTACAACACAGCGAGATACGCTTATATTAATCGTTGATGAAGAAACTATTAACTTTCATACAATTGCTACGAAAGAAACATTAAGATCAGGAATCAAACGCCATCCTGTTGGAAAATCTTATTTGGCAGATCCTTACGTCGGGTTTTTTTAATTAAAATTGTATTGACAATAAATAAATTTTAATGCTTTAAAAACGCTCATTTTTAGGTAGCTCGGTAATTGTTACATGGTCTTTTAAAAAAAAGTTTATACCTTCTAGAAGGCATACTTCTGAAGGCAGGATATCATGCGAAGCGAATCTTTTAGAAAGAAGTATAGAGGCCTTCAAAAAGGCCTGCCACTTGCGGTCCTTTCAATATTTACCGCTGGGGTTATATAATAGATATTTAAGACTACTTTGATTCTGTATTAAAATATTTTAAATATCTAACCACAGAAAGCGAGATGTTTATTTCAGTTTTTTTAATGCTTTTCAATTTGATTTTAATGAAAATGTATGTTATGTATAAATATTATTGGTTATTACTGTAAATAGTTATGTTATGTGTTATATGTGTGTATCTCGTGTGATGTAATATAATAAAGAGATCAGTCTTAAGACAACCACCAAAGTTATTATTTCAATTGGATATAACATTTTGGCGACGAGAATATTAATCGAAAACACGTGTGTTTTTTTGGTATTGTTGCAATTTTTATAAAAAGCAAAAATGAATTTTATCGGACAAATTTAATACTTTGATATGGAGGATGATTTTGAGTGCTATATTGATCGAATGGAGCACTTGCTAAAATTGAACAATATAATAGAAAACTCCAAGAAATTCTCATTTCTAGTGAGTACAGGTGGAGGAGACTTATATAAAATCGCCAAGACACTGGTTGCTCCAAAAAAACCTGAAGAAATGAGGTACGAGGATATAATTCAACGATTAAAAATTCATTTTCAACATAAAACTAACGTAACGGCAGAACGTTTTAAGTTTCTTAATAGAATCCAGTTGCCGGAAGAGACAATACAAGATTATATAGTCACTATTAAAGGATTAGCAGCTACTTGTGACTACGGGTCTTATCTGGATGACGCCCTTAAAGACAGGTTGTTAATGGGAATACGAAATAAAAATATTCAAGCAAAACTAATTGATGTATCCAAACCAAACTTTGAAGAAACGTGTGAAGCGGCTCGTAATATGGAGATGTTGGAAGATGAAATAAGATACATGGGAGGTGAGCAGGGAATAGCATTGGTCAATAGAGTGAGAAGTGTGAGAAATAAAAAAGAGAAGGCGGACGAAAATCCCAGAAGAAGAAGTGTGCAGTGCTTTCATTGCGGTCGTTGGGAACATATACAAAAATTTTGTAATGTATATAATAAGCAAAAGTATGGGGGTAAGAATAAGAATTTTAAGAAACAACTTGCGGACCGTAATAATTATATCGATGACGTCATATCAGATGACGGGGAGAGTAGTGAGAATGTAGAACAACAGAATATCAATACTGAGTTAGGGTATTGAAATTCATTGAGTGGTAATAGTTATCCTTTATGTATAACGGTATTCTGCAATGAAACGTTACTCCGAATGGAAGTAGCCGCTGGTGCATGTACATCGGTAATTCATGTAAATACGTATAAAACACTTTTTTCTAATATCCCACTTAAAACTTCTGAAAGGCGATTGAGAGTACTGTACCAATTTTTTATAAACCATACACGGTCCCTTATGGAATGCGCAAAAAGATTGAAAATGAATTACAGAGACTGCAAAGTGAGAATATTATTTATCCAATTAGATATAGCAGATGGGCATCTCCTATTGTCCCTGTGGAGAAGTCTAATCGACAAATTCGTATATGTGTTAATTGCAAGGTGACAATCAACCGTTTTATTGATACAAACCACTTTTTATCCTAAGGCGTGTTCAACAGAATTTAGCGATCCCTCTAGAACGCCATCATAGCGAAATATCAGGGTTCGGTGAAACGGTGGTAGGAAGTTCGAAAGGAAGGTGCTATGTCACAATTAAAGCTCGAATATCCGATTTTCAACTTAAAATCCGAGCGATTGTGGGACCAACATTGGCACATTTTATGCCTTCACGGCCGATCCCAATTCAAGCGGTAAAAGATATAAAAGGTTTGAAACTTGCAGATCCCTATTTCTACAAACCTGCTGCAATTGAAATGATAATCGGTAGTGATTACCTGCCTTTTATAAATTTGAGCGGCGTAAAAATGAATCTCGGCAACAATCTTGAAGCCCGAGAGTCCCACTTTGGCTGGTATTTGCTAGGCCCTGAACCAGAAACTAGAGTTCAGTCATTCCATACTTTTGTTTCGCCTGGCAGCGATCTGGCCCTTCATGAGCAGTTAAAAAAGTTTTGGGAAAAAAAAGAGGCTGAAAAAACCGACTGTCAAGCTGAAAGTGACATTTATTGTGAAAATTATTTCAAACGTACCACAATTCGGCAGTCTGATGGACGTTACGTTGTTCGACTACCGTTCAAGGAACAATTTCCGAAAGAGATTTTTTTAGGCCCCTCCCGAAATATGGCTCTTGCGCAGTACCATAGAATGGAGAAAATGCTCGATAAGACCCCAGACTTGAAGGCGCAATTCGCTGAAGTTCTCTAAGAATACCTGGACTTGGATCACATGGAACCAGTTGCGCATTTTGAACCCAAAGAAGGAAAAGTTTCTTCATTTTTTCTACCCCACCACGCGGTTATCAAGCCAGAAAATAAAACCACAAAAGTGCGACTGGTTTTTAACGCCTCAAAGAAAACCGGAAGCGGGTTTTCATTAAATGATGTGCTATACCAGGGCCCAACGCTTCAAACGGATTTGATGCAGCTTGTTTTACGTTGGCGAAATTATAAGTACGTATTCACTGGAGACATCCAGAAGATGTATAGGCAGAGTTTGATGCATGAAGCAGATCGCTCATATCAACAGATATTATTTCAGCTTAAACTGTTACGTTCGGCGTAAACTGCGCCCCCTTTTTGGCGATTAGGACTCTACTTGAACTAGGTCATGATTGCAGACACCTGTATCCGAAAGCATCTAATATTCTGAAGAACGAGGTCTACGTTGATGACATATTGTCCGGGGGACACACGCTTGAAGAGGCCAAGCAGAAGCAAGGGGAGCTTATCACAGCTTTGAAATCAGGTGTCTTTCCCCTTAAAGAGATGACAGCAAATGATCAGTTTTTACTCGAAAGTTTGCCCCGGGAGGATCTTCTAGACTAAGATTTCTTGAAGTTTGATGACTCCAGCTCTTTAAAAACATTGGGAATTCGCTGAAATGCGTTGGCGGATATATTCTACTATGCTGTAGAGCCAATTGAGATTGCCTCATCCGCTACAAAACGTAAAATCTTGTCGGTAATTTCAAGATTATTTGACCCTCTAGGTTGGTTAGGCCCAGTCGTTATTGTTGCTAAGACTTTGATGCAAGAATTATGGGAAGCAAAGTCTGATTGGGACGAAGGGGTACTTCCACACATACTTGTAAAATGGAATTTATTCTTAAAAAACTTGCCATTTATTTCAACCATTAAGATACCTAGATGGGTAGGTTTCTCCCCAGGATATAAAATCCAAATACATGGCTTCTGTGACGCCTCAGAGAAGGCATATTGTGGTTCAGTGTATATTCGAACAGAAAACTCAGAAGACCATATAAATAGTCATTTGCTGGTAGCAAAAACGGACTACCGTTCCGAAACTCGAATTGTGTGGAGCTTTATTGTTGGCTAAGCTCATCCGTAGTGTAGTCACGAATTGTCAGTTTACCTATGAGCTATTTCTGTGGACAGACTCGTCCATAGTCCTGGGGTGGTTGCAAAAACCTCCCTATACATTAAAAACTTTTGTCGCAAATCGTGTGACTCAGATCATCAGCATCGCCAGCACTCAACATTGGAAACACGTCAAAACTGAGGAAAATCCGGCAGACATGGGCACTCGAGGCTGCTCCCCGCAGGAACTTGCAGACAATCAACTCTGGTGGCATGGGCCTACCTGGCTACACCTTCCCACAACTTTGTGGCCAATATCTCGTACGTTTGACCCAGTCGACTTGGAGACAAAAAAGGCCATCATCAACTTTCATCTTGGCATAAATTGCACAGATGTACTAGCAGAATTTTCATCTTTCGCAAGGGAGTTGTGAATTCTTTGTTATCGACTTAGATTTGTCAACCGAGTTCTCAAGAAACCATTTTCCACCGAAAAGTTTATTACCGCTCAAAAAATTAGCTCAATGAAAACTCGACTCATCTCGCTCGCTCAAAAGAGTTATTTTTACCGTGAATATGATTGCCTGAAAGAAAAGAGACCGTTAAACCGCAAAAGCAGACTGCTTAACTTGAATCCTTTTATTAATAAGGACGACCTTTTACGAGTTGGCGGCAGGCTTATTAATGCAGGTTTAAGTTACGAGGAACGTCATCCAGTTATTGTGCCAGAAGGGTCTCATTTTGCGAGGCTCCTAGTTCATTTTACCCATCGCATTATGCTCCACTCTGAGCACCATATAATGCTACGTGCGTTTCGCCAGGGATTTTACATCCCCAAATTAAAGAATCGTGTCCAAAAATGCATCAGAGAATGCGAGGCCTGTACGATTTACAAGCATAAGGTCCAGCACCAAATCATGGCCGCACTCCCCCCAGAACGCGTGAATTTTTCCCTGCCCTTCACATATACCGGAGTCGATTTCGCTGGCCCCTTTAATGTTAAATCCTCGTCGTTGAGAAATGCGAAGATTCTCAAAGGTTACGCTGCTGTGTTCGTATGTTTCTCCACTCGATCCGTCCATCTCGAAGTCTGTTCAGACCTCTCAGCCGATGCCTTTCTAGCCTGCTTTCACCGCTTTACTGGGCGCCGAGGACTCCCCAAGACCATGTTTTCCGATAACGGTCGAAATTTCGTTGGTGCAAGCTATGCTCTTCTTAAAGGCCACAACGAGTTCTTAAAATCTATTGAAAAGACTTTAATCGAAAAGTACTCCACCTTGGGCGTTACCTGGCCTTTTATACCGCCATATGCACCTCATATGGGTGGCCTCTGGGAGGCCGCAGTCAAGAGCATGAAGTCTCACCTGAAGAAAGTTACCAGCACCCTGTCTTTCACGTTCGAAGAATTCAGCACGCTTCTAGTTCGTATCGAAGCCATATTAAATTCGCGACCTCTATCGTCTCTTACCGGAAACCCGGGTGAGGTTCTACCACTGACCCCAGGGCACTTACTTAGAGGGGCTGCAATTACAGCATTACCAGAAGCACCTGCTGAGCCTTAGCTCGAAGACGTGCCTTTTCTAAAACACTGGGAAAGATGAAAAGCGCTACAACATATTTTTGCTCGACGGTGGAAGTCTGAATATATAACCGAGCTTCAACGCCGTTTTAAATGGCAGAAGGAACGTGACAACTTAAAACCAAATGATATTGTTATAGTCAAAGAAGACTTACTCCCACCTACCGAGTGGCTCCTTGGTCGCGTTAGTAACGTAATCTATGGTCGAGACAGCAAAGTAAGAGCTGCTGAAATAGTCACTAAAAAGGGCATAATTTTACGCCCAGTTGTAAAACTATGTTTGCTACCGACAAACAACACTATGAGTAAATCACCACCACCTACCAACTAATCTACCAAATTCCTTAACAAAAATAGAAAATTAGAAAACTCAGTCGCATTAGGTATTTTTTTAACACTGTATATACTTCTTTCTTTTCTTTTGCTAAAAATACAGATGGAGAAGTAATCACGATGCCACATTTGCCAGCTCAATTACCTTCTGCAATATTGCCTGAACGACATGGCCTACAATCATGTAAGCGATCAGTGTACCTCAACCAGGGGATGTGCAGTTTTGGTCAACAGAGTGGCTTACAATGCCTTTAACCACACTCTGCTACACCCAAAAATCAGAAAGATGTCCTCGCTGAACCTCAGCGCGAGGGACCCGTGTTAGCTAGAGCTCTGGCAGCCATTCCACCAACAAACGCAGTGGCAACACTAAAAGCCACAATCTCTCAACAAGATGACACCCAATTGGCAGCCGTGGCCAAGAAACTTCATCTTGAAGAACCCCGTAGTACATCCAAGCAAGCATCCCTGGAGGCTGTAAAAAAGTGCTCTTGAATTCAACAATGCAGCCGGACTTTGACGTACCAATATCCCAAACATCTATCATTGGCTCAAACGGATCCAATTTGGATCGAACCTTAGGCGTGAAGGGGGTGCTTTTGCCACTCTTCGGGGGGAGCATGTTGAAGCGACTTCAGTTTTATTTTATTTTATTTTTTCAATTTTCTTATATTTTGTTAATTTTCTTTTATTTGGCTAATTTTCTTTAATATTTCATTTTCTTTGAATTTTATTATATTTTATTTAAAATTTGTTTTCTTAAAGTTTAAGTTTAAGTTTGAATTTTGTTTTTATTTAATTTTTAAATAATATTATATTTATATTTTTTTTTCTCTGAGTGTAAACCACTCGTTGGAATTTTCCAACACTCGTTACCTATTTTGTTTTTTATAATGTATTGTACATAAAAGCAGTTCAGTTCATTTTGTAATTTTGAGTAAGCAAGAAGCTTAAACAATAAAAACCCTTTGCGTTTAATATATCAAAAACCAACCGTGTTTTTAATTTTCTAAAAATACTAAGAGGCTAGAAACGTTACTAGCCCCAACAATAATTATTGGGGGATCGTCATATGAGGAATGTAGGAGTATTTTATGTGAGGTGCTGGGAAGACTAAGCAAATATAGGGTGAAAGTGAATCCCGCAAAATGCAAATTATTTGCAAAAGAAATAAATTTTTTGGCCACTGTGATGCCCACTGTTGATAAGATGGAGGCAATAGAAAAGGCCCCAACACCCGAGAACTTGACTCAGCTTCGGTCGTATTTAGGATTTTTTAATTATTATTCACATTTTATACCCCCTGTTTGCGTAGTATGTGGTGAATTACATGGAACAGTTCTTTGCGACAAGTCTAAAACCGACCCCAACGTAAAAAAATGTAGCAACTGTGGCGGTAATCACACTGCCAATTATAGAGGATGCCCTGTATATACTATCGTCAAGCAGTCGGTCGGACCGAAAACTAATCCCCCTCAAATGCAGGTAACAAATCAGGTTAACACAAATGCAATTCAAGCCCCCCAGCCTAGTAATAACAGAACCTCTTACGCTAACGTCCTAAAATCAAACCATGAGCCAATGCAAGGTGCCTCGCCAAGTAATGATGAAACTCAATTTTCTAATTTAAGTCGTTTAGAAAAAACCATGGAAACATTAGTGCAAACAGTAAATAATTTTACGAACACAATGGGTAATATGATGCAGGAAATGCTTAGAATGCAATCGATGTTATTGCAAGCTGTACTTAACAAACCATGAACTGTTTAAAAATTTGTTTTTGGAACGCAAACGGCATCCGCCAACATAAAAATGAATTAGAATACTTTCTTAAAAATAAACAAATTGATGTCATGATGATTTCTGAAACTCATTTGACCTCAAGAAGTACGTTTAAAATAAATGGTTATATACTATATGATACCAAGGACCCTCGAGATAGAGCTTGTGGAGGTTCTGCCATTTTAATAAAGGCCCGAGTCAAACACTACCTAATGTGTGATCATCGTGAAGATTATCTCCAGGCAACGAACATTTGCGTTGAGGAATTAAATAGAAACCTAATAATTTCATCGTTATACTCCCCGCCTAGATTTTCAATATCGGAGGACCAATATTGTAAATATTTTAAATCATTAGGACCGTGTTTCCTAGCCGCTGGCGATTATAACGCTAAACATACCCTCTGGGGGTCGCGACTTATAACACCAAAGGGTCGTGTTTTATTTAACATAATTTCTAAAATGGATTTAAATGTGGTAGCGAGCGGACAACCAACATATTGGCCCACTGATCTTCAAAAAATTCCAGATGTCATCGATTTCGGCGTGGTTAAAAACATTCCCATAGAAACGATTCAAGTTGAAGCCTCCCTAGATTTATCTTCCGACCACACACCTACAATTGTTACTATAATGAACCCCAATAGAATTGTACCTCCGACGACAGCTACGCAAATTAATTGGTTGAAATATAAAAAATATCTCAGTACCCATTGCACAGAAAATATTCCGCTCAGTACACCGAATTATGTAGATCGCTCTATTGACAATTTTGACAGTTTTCTGAAACTAGCTGTTCAACATTCCAATATTGCCCCCAAAAAAACAAAAACTATAAAAATATATTCCACAGATGTCGAGCATCTTTTGTCTGAAAAAAGGAGGGCTCGAAGAGAGTGGCAATTGCACAGATCCCCTCAACTTAAGAACTTACTTAAAGAGTGTACAAAAAGACTAAGAAAGTTACTGCAGACTAAGAAAACGGCTTCTCTTGAAAAATATCTTAAGGAACTTGATGCAACCCCACAATCAGACTACTCATTATGGCGTGCAGCTAGAAATCTCAAAAGGCCAGTTGTCTCTAAACCACCATTAAGAAACTTGAATGGGAGTTGGGCAAGAAATGATGGTGAAAAAGGAAATCTGTTTGTCAATCATTTAAAAAACGTATTTACCCCAAATATATCTCACGATATTGCGGTCGAGTTACCACCTGTTGCTGCTAGAGCAGCTGTTCCGCTAAGATTTGAGATAAGAGAAATCGAAAAGGCTATTTGTGATTTAAACCCCAAAAAGGCTCCTGGTTTTGACAAGATCAGCAACAAAATGCTTTTGGAGCTACCCAGCATAGCAAAGAAAATTATTCTTTTAATTTTTAATGCTATTTTACGCCTTGAATACTATCCTCAAAAGTGGAAGGTCTCCTTAGTCACCATGATACCTAAACCTGGAAAGGATCACACAAAAGTTGAGTCATATAGGCCTATAAGCTTACTTTCTAATATATCAAAGCTGTTTGAGAAGCTGTTAGCGTCAAAATTAACCCCAATTTTAAATGAAAATAGATGTATTCCTAACCACCAATTCGGCTTTAGAAGAGAACACAGCACAATTGAGCAAACCCATCGTATAGTAAACGCAATAAGAAAAGCCTTTGAAGAAAAAAAATATTGTTCCGCTCTCTTCATCGATGTTTCTCAAGCTTTCGATAAAGTCTGGCATGAAGGCTTATTACATAAATTGAAGCTAAACTTACCAGTAAACATACACAAGCTGTTAGAAAGCTACTTAGTCGGTCGAAAGTTTATTATAAAAGAAGGTGATTATTTAAGCTCTCCTCAGCAAATTGACGCTGGAGTCCCTCAGGGAAGCATCCTGGGCCCACTTTTATACTTAATATATACCTCGGATATGCCAACAAACAACTACACACAAACTTCAACATTTGCTGATGATACAGCTTTTTTGAGCGTGCACGAAAACCGTCAAGAAGCATCTCGTTACCTACAGGATCATATATTTCAACTCGAACTATGGTTAAAGCAATGGAGGATAGAGGTCAATGAGCAAAAATGCGTACATATAACATTCACCTTGCGTCGGGAATCATGCCCCCCTATTAAAATCAATAATCAAATAATACCTCAAAATTCGAATGTAAAATACCTCGGTATTCATCTAGATCGCCGTTTAACGTGGAAAAGCCATATAGAGGCAAAATTAACTCAAATGAAACTAAAAGCCATCCAAATTCATTGGCTTATTGGAAGAAACTCTGTCCTTAGTCTCGACTGCAAACTTCTTCTTTACAACTCCATCTTAAAGCCAATCTGGTGCTATGGTATTCAGTTATGGGGCACTGCCTCGGCCTCTAATATCGAAAAAATTCAAAGGCGCCAAAATAAATTACTTCGAATAATCACAGCTGCCCCTTGGTATGTTAAAAACTCAAATATTCACAAGGATCTCAATGTTCCATTAGTTAAAACTATGATTACGAAATATGCAGTAAAATACTTAAAAAGGCTCGAATTGCACCCGAACCCACTAGCACGAAATATTTTAAATGATAGCGGCCACACTCGCTTAAGAAGAAGAGACACTGCAGCACTTACCCAATTAGATGAGCGATAAACACCTATAAAAGTGAACAGAACCCGTGATGAAGAAAATTTTGTCTGGCACTGGCAGGACATAAAATAACGTATTAGGTTAAGATTTGATTAATTATTGTTAGTTCATATTTAATATATGAAGATTCAATAAATAAATAATGAAAAAAAAAAAAAAAAAAAAAAAAAAATTTTATACCAAATTTATCATCAGAACTTAGCCCACTGTGTGAATTGACAAAAAAAAGAGTAGCATTTACATGTTCAGATGACTGTGAAACTGCTTTTATAAGAAGTAAGAAATTACTGTCAGTAAATAAGGTTTTGGTGCTATACGATCCTCAGAAACCAATTGTTGTACAGTGTGATGCCAGTCCTTACGGAGTTGGGGCTGTGCTCTCAAAATGTGGAATATCTAATCGGAGACCGATAGAAGTCAGGATTGGCCGTGTGGATATGTACTTTGTAATATATTATTAATACTAATTTTAATAATGAATTGAGTAGCTTTGAAATATTTGATTTCGATTTTAATTTTTTTTGAAATAATTTTTGAGCATTCATTGTAAAAACTTGAACGAATAAATATCTTTTAAATATAATATTAATATCGTTTCTTACATATATATGGTAAACCTTTTACTATATTATCTGATCATCAACCACTTAGGGACATTTTTAACCCTACTAAACCAACGTCAATGCTGACTGTGGCAAGACTTGTTAGATGGTCTGTAATATTAAGCATGTATGTATAATTATACTATTGAATATAAGAAGGCAAGTCTAATGGCGAATGCGGATGGCTTATCACGGCTACCAATAGAAGATAAGACAAGGGAGCTCCAGCAGAACATACATCATGTACGGATGGTTAATACTGATTATGTTCCGATAGAACAGGTCAAATTTGAATTGGACAAAGATGAGTGCTTAAGGGACGTAATGAAAATGTTATTAAACGGTTGGAAATTTCCGGTTGCAGGTCATATTGACCATATTATAATAAAAGATAAGGGTTAGTTATTGAGGATGGTTATTTGTTATACAATAATAGATGAGTAATTCCTATTACAATGAGGGCACTGATTTTAAGTAGTCTTCATAATTCCCATATCGGTGTGGTTAAAATGAAATTATGGGCCAAGGGCCAGATATGGTGGCCGAAAATAGGAAATGATATTGAGAATTTTGTATCAAATTGCAAAATTTGTCAGGCTATGGTATCAAAACCTTTATCATCGACAAAGCAAAGTTGGCCACCTTCTGAATACTTCTTCCAGAGAAAACATATTGATTTTTTTCATTTTAAAAATACAAACTTTCTGTTAATTGTGGATACTTACTCTAAGTGGAGAGATGTTAAGAGTATGAAAAATAATAGAGTAGAGGCGGTTGTATCAAAATTAAGGGAAATATTCTCAAACTCCGGGTTACCAAATACATTAGTCTCGGATAATGGGCCCCCTTTTCATCTGAGAGTTTTATTCAATTCTGTCGTTCTAATAATATAAACTGTTTGAAAAGTCCCCCCTACCATCCCGAATCAAACGGAATTGCTCAAAGAGCGGTACAAACAACCAAAGCACATCTTAAAAAGTATTTCTTGGATCCACAAACTTCAACATTACCACTGAATTTAATTTTAAGTAATTTTTTGTTAAAGATTAGATCCACCCCTTCTACTGTAACGGGAAAATCTCGAAATGAATTAATATTTTTACATCGGAGAAATTCACTATTTTCTAATCATGTTAAAAAGGAAGGGAGTGTTACGTCACATCAGGAGGTGGTGAGGCATAGTAGAAGACTCGAGAAAGGAGATGTTACGACGCTCAAGTCAGTTGATAGGGTATTTTACAAAATTGTGTCTAATATGAGAACTAAGTGCACAGAAAAAATTATTGCCGAATTATTTTCAAACAAACGCTTGTTTGAAATTTTTTTTGATTTCTACAAATTTTTTTACTGATTCAATCAATATTTTTGTTTGATTTTTATTTAACCAAAAATATGTGGACAACTCTTCAAAAATTTAATAAGCGCGCTATTGGTTTGAAGTTTTCATAATTTTGTATGAAATATTTAACGCTCTTTAATGTTGTCGTCTTTTTGCATTTTTTTTATTGATTGTAAGCAACACTTCTTTATGTGAAATATAAGAACTACAACAAAAAACACATGCAGTCTACTTTTGGACGCTTTAAAAAAGTACAGCAATAAGAAAAATGATAAAATAGCGTGACGAAGTTTGTAGTAAAAAAAACAACAAAAACAATAGCAGGTAAAAAAAACGTTTCTTTTTTTTAAACAACAGAAAAAACACATTATAAGAAACAAAATAAATTTTTGGTTGGTTTCAACGTTGGTAACAAAATCCCGTATTAAATTTTTTCAAATAGTTTATTTAAATACATCAAATACAAAAATAAAATGATGGCGGAAAACATATCGAGTCGGTCTGCCGCCATTTTTGGTTACATTTATTCTTCATTAGCAAAGGAAAGGATAAAGCAACAGTGAATGATGAAGAAAAACACGGTGAGTATAAATATGACTTCGTTCAAAAATTATTCCAACAAAAAAATGTGTCTCAAAGCCAGCCGGCCGCTCTGCTCTGCTTCATCTTCGCCAACAGTGCTTGCTTGTGCCAAAACTTTTTTGTTTGATTCAGCAAAATTATTTGTTTGAAATTTATATGAATTTCAGTAAACTTTTTGTTTGATTCTGTAAAATTAATTGTTTGAAAAAATCGGCGGTTGTTCAATAAACAAAATGCAAACAAATTGTTTGAATATGCGAATTTGTTTGTAGGACCGATTTTAGACAAAAAATTGTTTGATTCTACAAATTTTTTGTTTGAATTGGAAAAATAATTTTTTCTGTGTGGCTTAATGCCACTGTTATTAGGCCAATAGGTAATGTTATGTATTTAATTAATGTTGGGGGATACCATAAAACGGCTCATATATCTCAGATAAGGTTAGATAAACCAAGCAGACTTAGAAGTACATTTCTTAAAATTTGGTGCAAACCAAATTTGATTGAGGGGAAGGGAAAAAGAAAAAGGTCTGAGTCGGCTGAGGCTAAGTGCGTTTTGCGAAGGTCTGAAAGATTAAAACAGAAAAGAATTGATTTAACGGACTCATGAAAAGAATACAATAGCAAAATAATTAAATTTGGATTTCTGGACGTTTCGATAAAGAAATGTCACTGGAGATATATGTATTTTATTATTGTGATGATTAATAGGAAAACAGAATATTAAAATTATATTTCCGGACGTTTGATTAGGAAAGGTCATATGAGATATAATTTTAATATTGTGATAAGTAACGGGGAAAACATAATATTAGAATAGTTTATTTTTATTTAAGCGGAAAGGACTGTTATGTTATAAATATTATTGGGTATTACTGTAAATAGTTATGTTAAGTGTTATATGTGTGTATCTAGTTTGATGTAATATAATAAAGAGATCAGTCTTAAGCCAACCACCAAAGTTATTATTTCAATTGGATATAACAATGTAAATAACTTCTTTGTCCGATTTTCATTTCCAATACGTCGCTAGATAGGTGTTGACGCTTGAGAATTTAGTAAAAATTACCTTCCTATCTTACTTTTTGTACACAACATTCATTTAAAAATCACTAAAAATTATTTTATTTCATTACCACAAAAAGCATACATATATTTGTGCAGAAAACACGTTTTAAGGCTCAGGAAGCCGGAAGTAACAATAACTTAACCTTACCGTAAAATAGTAAAACCAATCTATTTCTTACAGATTGAGACGTAAGATCTAACTGCTAACCATAAGCGTTCTAGTTGAATTACATGCAACAAAATGAAGCAGCTGATTTGCAACGTTACCGTTACTCCCGGCTAACTGAGTCTATTAATATATTTAGCTACTATTAAATGACCAATATTTTTGGTATTTTACAAACCATTTTTCTTCCAGTGTACAACATGGTATTCTTGCTCAAGCTCCTTTGTTAAAAAAACTGTGAAGGTGATTTGGAACAAGTAACTACAGATGAATGATGGTATATGTAAAGATCCAAAAATTCTACTTTCAGGAGCTAGTTTTTGTGAATAATCTTTAATGAATGTAATATATATGGTGAAGTGTAATAATTAAAATTTATCCTTTATATTTTGCTGAAAATGTAGGCATTAACAAATTTTGTAAATATTATAAATAAGCTAACTAAAAAATGTATTACTTAAATACTAGAGTTGTCAACCGAATAAGAATAATTCGATTAATCGATCAAACAAAACCAAACTCTTGTTCGAATAATTTTAAAATTGCGATTTTCGAATAACGAATAAATCGATTAATTAATGTCGATTAATCGATCAATTTTTTTTATTTAAAACTTAATTAAATAAAAGCTTTGAATTTGATTTATTCTTATGCGTTTTTGGTGACCAAAACGCACGATTGTAAATAAAACTAAAAGTTTTCTAGGAATTTTTGCAAAATTTTTTATTATTATATCAGGAAATATGACAAATATGTGTGAAACAAAATATCGGTCAAATGCTCGCCACGGCTTCGGTGGCATACCTCTTTCCGATAGTCCGAGGTTTGATATCGTGAATGTGCAGAATTATCTCATCCTTTAGCTCTTCAATTGTTCTTGGCTTATTGACGTACACTTTTTCTTTTAACACGGCCATTGAATTTCTCGCGCAAAAGTGCATTGTTAAATATATATGTAGGAGGGCCAGCCGTTGGTCTTCGCAGATCAACAAGAAACAGGGGAAATAGGGAAATAGAGTAGAACGAAAGGGCATATTAGGGATTTGTCGTGAAATGAAAGAGTTAGTTGAAAACAATCAATCGAGCGGAACAGACCATCAAGTCGACACGGACAAAATATTTAACTTGAAATAATAAACTTTATTCTTAATTAAATATAAGTAACAGTGAAATAAAATGCTTATAATGAATTATTATTGATTTAAATGTTACCGTGTTTTATTTAAAAAATCAATTACAAGATCATCAAATCCCACAAATGGGGGCTCAACCGGGATCGCCTCAGTAAATTGAGCTAAAGTGAGAAAGTTTGTGTGTGTGTTGTGCAAATAAAAGAAAGGCTAAAGTTATTTAAAAAGTGTAAAATTCTAATAAAAGTAGACCCATTGTAAAACTAAGTTGCTAGCAAAACGCTGCCAAAGAAAATTTATGTAAAGGCAGATTTGAAAAAAAGCATAAGTGGAAAAAAAAAAAGAGAAGAAAAGATTTTTCTAGAAATACACGCATGCCTAACGGTAAACTAAGTTGAGTAAAGGCAAATGTAAAATTCTTAAATTAAAAGTTGGCGATGTACATACATATTTACATATGTATTTTAAAGTACGGTAAAAAGTGATGCAATAATAAACAACAAAAAACATCTTAAACATTAAGCCTTTGTAGAGTTTTGTCAACATGAAGAATTAAAGAACAGAAATTTTACCAGTGCAGTGAGCAAGCAAAAGAAACTACCAAAATTTAAACAAAATAATTATTATTTTTTTTGAAACAACAACACAAAGAGAATGCATAGAGAAATGATTGGAAGTTTATAGAACTAACAATTAAAGTTAAAGTACATACTACATAAATAAAAAACACACAATATATAAAACAAAGTGCATAAGAGTAACAAATGTATTTTTAAATATTGAAAATAAAAGAACAAAACCAGCAAGTTGTTAACGAAAAAAAGTGCGAAAAGGGAGAATTTGTCAACATATGTATATACTTATGCTTAGAGTGGAATGTTAAGAAGAGCAAAAGCCTAGTTATACAGTATTGCTGAATTGAAGGGGAAAACGTGGAAGCAGAGTCGAAGCTGAACGACTAAAGAAGAGAAGCATTTGTTAGGCTGAGTGGATCACGCATTATCGGTGACGTAGAATTTAAATTATTTAAGAGTTTAAATATTGTAAGAGAATATATTGTTGTAGGAGGGGTGTGAATTAATGTGAGGCGTTAAATGTAAAGAAGCTACAACAAACCAATGTTTTGAAACGTGCTTAACAGCAGGGGAAAATTTATTTTGAATAATAATACTGTAAAGTAATGCAATGTATCAGAATTTTGAAGTGAGAATACATTTAAAGTTTCAAATATTGTAATGTTAATCTAACATAGCAAAACAAAGTTATTAGGGGTGCGTTTAATACTAAAGTATTGGTTTGATATCATCATATATAAACTTTATTTTGTCAAATTAGTTTTGCTTAAAATTTTGAACTTTTGTTAATTTATAAATATAAATTTTGGAATGTATCACACCCTATAATTAAATTTTGAAAATACTTTGAATTTGGCAGAATCATTAAAGGGAAACATTTTTTAATACCAGTGTTTATCTACAAATCAATAAGATAGAACATATAATTAATTATCTCTTTTATAAATTATTATTTTTATTTTACATTTTTTATATATTTTTTTTATATATATAATTCTATATCTGTATATATATTTTTGTTCATTGATAATAAGATCAGTAATATTTAATTCGAATTTATTCTATTATTTGACCGGACTGAAATTGAACTGTTGGAGATTTTAGGGCTAACTGTTGAGGAATTGAGGGTAAGGTTGTGCGAGTTAGGCTTAGACGGAGACGGACCCAAGATAATTTTTGCAGGAAAGGTTAATAAGACATTTCGGGTTGGGACAGACGAATCAGGAAAATGTTTCAGAATATGGTGAAGCGGCTTCTGATATGCAACAACTAGTTAGTGCAGAACATCATGGACCTCCTACTTTTACCTTAAAGGATATTGAAGACTCGTTAACGAAATTTTCCGGCGAAGGGCAACCTGACATTGGGTCATGGTTAAGTGATTTTGAAGATTGTGCGATCACTGTTGGCTGGAACCACCTTCAGAAATATATTTACGCGAGACAGCTACTAGTAGGTGCAGCGAAAATTTTTTGTAGAAGTCAACATTCTATTCGCGATTGGCCGTCTTTACGAAATGCGCTTAAGAAAGAGTTCGGGGTCAGACATTCAGTAATAGAGGTTCATCGGTTGTTAAAGAATAGAAGGAAACGCGCGAATGAAAGTTTACGTGAATATTTATATTGTCTCATGGAGATTGGTTCTACAATACATTAAGACGAAGACAGCATTATCGAGTACTTCATTGAAGGAATACCTGATAGTAAAATAAATAAGGCAGTTTTATTCCAGGCCACAAGCATTGAGGATTTAAAAATGAAACTGAGAGTCTATGAAAGGGTAGCCAAACCAACACAGCCGTTTAGCCAGAGCAAAGCGGGCCAGAAGCCAGAAGTTCCCAGTGATTGTAAGAAACAAGAGTCTAGAGTTTCGCGTTGTTTTAAGTGTGGCGAAAACGATCACGTAGTTCGGAATTGTCCTCAAACACAGGTAAAATGTTTCAGGTGCAACGAGATTGGCCACAAGTCATTCAATTGCAAACGTACTCAGGTCAAAAAAGAAGAAGTCCCACCAAAGTCGTCCAACGACACTATTCATACACTGTCAACCCAGAATTCAACGCCATGTGGCGTAGTGGTATCCAAACCAAACAGAATTTTTAAAGATGTTACAATCCTCGGTTTTGAGCTGTCAGCCTTCATTGATACTGGCAGCGATATCAGTTGTATTCGTTATGATGCCCTAATGATGATGAAGGATGTGAGCGTAAGCGCTGAAAGAAGAAAACTGATCGGTATAGGAGAAAAGGAGATTGAGACAATTGGCTCATTCGAAGCTGAAGTCGAGTTAGATGGGCAAGTAGTACCGATAAAATTTCATGTTGCGCGAGAACGCGATATTCTGTACTCAGCTGTGTTAGGGAACGATGTTTTAGAATTTGTTGATATTTCCATAAACGCTGAAGGAGCCCAATTCTCTGCCAAGGCTGCCCAGGCCCCAATTAATGAGAATATGGTAATTACTGAACAGGCTGCCAGGCAAATCGTTAGAGAAAAGGAAAAGGGGGACGAAGTAGAACAAGTGATCAAAGAATTTGGGGAGATTTGCATGTCCGTAGATCCTTATGATATAGACGTTAACCATTTGAAGTTCGGTGTTCGAGAAGATATTATAAAGCTAGTCACTACTTATAAGCCGATTAAACCTACCTCGTTTCCGGTGAAAATGAGAATCTTGCTTAAAGATGGGGCACCGGTCTGGCATCATCCCCGTAGAATGTCGTATGCGGACCAGCAGACAGTAGACCGCCAAGTCACGGAATGGCTGAAAGAAGGCATTATAAAGCAAGGTTATTCTGAATACTCGTCGCCCGTTGTTTTGGTATCTAAAAAGGATGGCAGCAAAAGGTTGTGCTGTGATTACCGCCGTCTCAATGACAAGATAATACGTGACAACTATCCAATGGCAATTATCGATGATGTGTTACAGCGGTTGCAGGAGGCTAAAGTTTACACCACCCTGGATTTGCAAAACGGATTTTTCCATGTGCCACTTGAGGAAGATAGCCGACGGTATACATCGTTTGTGACACATCGAGGACAATACGAGTTTTTGTATGTCCCATTTGGCATAACTAACTCACCGGCTGTATTTTGCCGTTACCTAAATGCTGTATTTCACGAGCTAATAATAGATGGAACAATAGTCATTTACATGGACGATATGGTTATCCCAGCGAAAGATGAGGAGGAGGGGATAGTCAAGTAAAAAAGAGTACTGAAAGTCGCTGCTGCAAACGGACTTCGTATCAAATGGAATAAGTGCCAGTTCCTAATGAAGAGAATCACGTTTTTGGGCTATGTGCTAGAAAATTCCACAATTTTGCCGTCAAGAGAGAAAACTATAGCTGTCGAAAAATTTCCAGTGCCACAAGATAAAAAGGCTGTTCAAAGGTTTTTAGGCCTTACGTCATATTTCAGACGTTTCATCCCCAACTATGCAGTAATTGCAAGACCACTGTCAGATTTATTGAGGAAGGACACTGACTTTCAAATGAATGACGAACAATTCCTGTCTTTTAAGCAGCTGAAAACTGCTCTGGTCGGTGCAAGTGTATTAAGATTGTTCAACCCAAATGCCGAAACTGAACTACATACCGATGCCAGCAAGCACGGATATGGGGCAGTATTATTGCAAAGGGACTCTGAAGATCGTCAGTTTCATCCAGTTCAATATATGAGCCGCAAAACCACTACTTGTGAGGAAATGTACCATTCCTACGAGTTGGAGGTGTTGGCGATAATCGAAGCTTTAAAAAAGTGGCGAGTTCTTGTACTTGGGGTGAAAATAAAGATTGTCACCGATTGCAATGCCTTTGCAATGACAATGAAAAAGCATGAAGTCCCATTGCGAGTCTCAAGGTGGGCCCTGTTCCTACAGGACTTCGATTATGTTATTGAGCACAGATCGGGTACGAAAATGCGCCATGTCGATGCTTTAAGTAGAGCATCAAGTTTAATGATGGAGGACTCCCTGCGCCATAGAATAAGAGAAGCTCAACAACACGATGACTGGGTAAAAGCTGTTAGCAAGATTTTGGAGACTCAAAACTACGAAGATTTTTACTTAAAGTACGGGGTGGTGCACAAGAATCCAACCAAGGAGCTTATTGTCGTCCCCGGCAGTATGGAACGAGAAATTGTTGAGTTGGCTCATAAACAAGGCCATTTTTCTTCAAGGAGAACCGCGGAGCTTGTTGAACGTACCTTCTTTATCCGAAACTTGGACGCCAAGGCTGAAAGGGTTGTAAAAAGTTGCGTCGAATGTATTATGACGGAGGCCAAGAGAGGCAAAAGGGAGGGATTGTTGACTCCCATTGACAAGGCCGATAAGCCATTAATGACCTACCATTTGGACCACGTAGGCCCAATGGAGTCTACGAAGAAGCAGTATAACCACATTTTAGTCGTAGTGGATGCCTTTTCTAAATTTGTTTGGCTTTATCCAACGAAAAGTACGGGAACTGGCGAGGTAGTAGACCGATTGCGGAAACAAGCTGAAATTTTCGGCAATCCAGTGAGATTTATAACGGATAGGGGCACCGCCTTTACTTCAAATGAATTTAAGAGCTATTGTACCGAAGAGGGTATCCAACACTTAACAATAGCAACAGGTGTGCCGCGGGGTAATGGTCAAGTAGAAAGAATGCACCAAATCATCATTCCATTGTTAGCGAAATTGTGTCTTGAAACCCAACCCCAAAACTGGTATCGTTATGTTGAAAGGGTTCAGAAAACTATAAATAGTACGCCCTCAAGAAGCACGGGTTATACCCTTATCGAAATTATGACAGGTGTTAAGATGAGAACCAAAGAATGCCCGGACGTACAGAAGTTACTGGAAGACGTAGCGGTGAGAGAGCTCCACCAAGAGGGTGACGCCACCCGGGAACGAGTGCGTGAAAATATCCTGAAAATCCAACAAGAAAATAATCAATCTTTTGATAAGAATCGTCATCCAGGAGGTAATTATGCCGTCAACGATTTAGTGGCTATCGTGGGTTCGTTTACCCAATTTGGTCCTGGTCTGAAGCTAAAGCCTAAGTTTTTAGGGCCCTACAATGTAACAAAGAAGTTGAATCATGGGCGGTATGAGGTCGAAAAAATTGGTGAGGGTGAAGGATCCAGGAGATGCACGACTGTTGCTGAATATATGAAGCCGTGGACTACTACATTCGGGACGAATGCAACGTCAGGAGGGCCGAATGTAGGAGGGCCAGCCGTTGGTCTTCGCAGATCAACAAGAAACAGGGGAAATAGGGAAATAGAGTAGAACGAAAGGGCATATTAGGGATTTGTCGTGAAATGAAAGATTTAGTTGAAAACAATCAATCGAGCGGAACAGACCATCAAGTCGACACGGACAAAATATTTAACTTGAAATAATAAACTTTATTCTTAATTAAATATAAGTAACAGTGAAATAAAATGCTTATAATGAATTATTATTGATTTAAATGTTACCGTGTTTTATTTAAAAAATCAATTACAAGATCATCAAATCCCACATATATATATCTATATATTTATATCATTGAAGTAGATTTAGATCAACAAATTGTCAAATACTCCACAAAAATAACTATTATCATCTCGCTATAGCGAACGCCATTCACGGAAAATGCTTGGCCGACTTCAATTTCGAAAAGGTACGGCCCGACGACGCCGCCACCCCAAAAACCCCTCCAAACAGTCACTCTTTGTGGAGGCATCCGCTTTTCAACAATCACTGACTGGGTGATTCTCATTTACCCAAATGCGGCAATTTTGCATGTTAACGAATATACTGAGGTGAAAGTGTGTGCCACGAAGTGCACGAAATACATTTTGATTTGAAGGCTCATTCTGTGAAAGACTTCAACAATCTTAATGCGCTGCTCAATTATGTACATCTCAATGGTTGAATTTGTCAAACACTGAAACAAAAAATGTCAAATTAAGTTGGACAAAAAACTTGCCGTTAAGTTGCGAATCAAAATAAGCACCGTGCATTATGGTTGGACCTCCCTTTACACAATGTAGGAAAGCTAAAAAATATTTTAGCCGTAGCCCTGATTGTAATTAATCTCAATATTTAGTTTAGTACTCATAGTATTTCAAAAATGTATTTTATTTTTCGCAAAGACATCAAAAATTGCCGAACTTGATCCAGTGGAAAATACATAAAGAGAGACAGCGGTTGTTCTACAGAAAAAACTATATGCAAAAGTTTGAAGATGGAAGGTCTGCGAAGGCTTTTCGAAAATCCAAATAATATCGGATTATTTAAGAATTAAGGATTTTACGATGTGTTTAAGTAATACAACGATATGGAGTTAAGATGAAACGTTTTACGCATTAAAAAAGAAGTCAAAGTGGATTTGAGAAAAAATAAAGTAGAAAATGTAAGATTTTCCATAGTTGTAGATGAATGGACGGATGTATCTATTTAAAATACCGAATTTTTTTTGTAAAAATAATATTTTTTATTCGTTGTTCTCATCGATTAATCGAATAATTTGTTAGATTTAATCGTTTGATCGAACGAACAAAAACAATTATTTGAATTACTCGAACAAGGTTCAAAGTCGAATAATTGGCAACTCTATTAAATACACATACATATGTGTGTATGTGTTTGCATAAAAATAAATAATGTGTAAACGATACATAAAATATCTTAATAAATATTGGAAATTTTTTGGTTTTCTATCTAATAAATCGGGAAAATGGTTAATGCAGCCGGTGGGAAAAATATATTGATAAAGTCAATCAAATCAATTGTTATGAACACCAATTATGTTTTAATTCAGTTGCATCTATCACATATTCGGGTAAGCATATTTTTGTTTTCTAATAAGCATACTAACAACTTACAATATCTGTTGTTATAACCGATAGTGTACTAAAATTCAAATGTTGCTATCAAAAATATTATGCTCAGCAACGAAATTTTCAGTAATTGTAACCGAATTGTGTGATAGTACATGCAACCGACGAAATTCGATTGGGGACAAATTCGGTTGTGATAACGAATCTGTTTTCTCTGTGCATATATAGAAAAATGAATAGGTTTAGCGGCATTGTATGTCTTGTTTTATGTTACATGTTTATTCACAAATAAATAGGATAAGTCAGTAAAGTCGGTTCAGACTAGAGGTCTGCTTTGAATAACTCACTCGTTTGCCTTTACTCAAAGTGCACAACATTTATTCAAATATAAAACATTCAAAAAGATAAGAAGAGAGTAAACCATATAAAAAACTAAGAAAGAATGAAATGAATAAGAAACTTTTTTACTGTAAATGAATTTGAGAGTCATTCATAAATAACAAAACATTGAAATGACGTGTTAGAGAGAGCCAGTTTACAAAAAACATTTAAATAATTTTTGAATTATTGAATATGCATACATTTATTTGAATACATTGACATAATATGTGTGTTAGCTTGTGGCTTCTTTTACTTATAAGAGTTAAGCTTACACATACATGCATAATGTGTAGGTACAGATATTTTATATATAAATTATATTCGAATATTTAACTCATTTGATTTGAGTTGACTGAATTGATAGAGTTTTTGCTTGTTCTGTCTTTTGTTATTCTTTCATTTGTTTCGTTATTATTTGGTATTCGACACATTGTAGTTTAAAAACAAATAAGTGTGCTGAAATTGCTTTAAATTTATTCTTGCAGATCTCTTGTTCACACAGACTATTTGACACCTCATCACAGTGTATAAACACACATTTTCGAGATTGTACTCCATTTGGAACCCATGACTAATCATGGACCCGATTAAAGAAAATTATGTTGTGAGTTAAAGTTTCATAGAACAGTTACTTCTGCCAAATATTATTTTAATATCAACAACAATATATATTTTGCTCGTCTTAAAGCGATTTTGGAGAGGGGGTATATATGGGGCATATGGCCAATGGACCTACCAGAACAAAATTTTCCCATATCATAGCTATCAACCATTTGACGACCAACCATTTTCCGCTGAAGCAATTTACTTTTTTCATTTATTTTCTCAAACTATGGCTTAATTGTAGTTGTTTAGAAAAAAAATTGCCCTCCTGGCTACCCTTTAAATCCCTGATTTGGCTTGTCAAATAAAATTGCCTATGGGCTGAAAGAAAATGTTTTTCCCCAAATTATTTTATTGGAGAAAAGATCAAAAAATCGGTTTCTATTAAAAATATAAGGTAAATTACAACAGAACTCAAAAATAAATTGTTGTTAGTGTTGTTCGTGATAGATTCCAAAGCGGGACATAGTGAAGCAAAGCAATACATTGCATTGAACGAAAAAAACATTTGTGCAGCTTTAATATCTATCAGAAGCACAACGAGAACAGCCTTCTTCACTCATTGCCATTTTATGGAGAGATCTGGGTTTGCTTATTTAATGAGTTGCAGAATTGTTTTCCGCTTAAAAAATCATGCTTTCTTGCTTTGAGCTACTTATCAGTCCCTTAATTGGAGGGCTCAAAGCTGAAGCGAACCAAGTCAAAAATTAAAATTCGATAATATTTTGAGTTTGAGTAAGTGAATTTCCATTAATTTCTTACCTTTGGAACGAAAAACTTTTTGATTTAGTCCGTTACAGAACTCGATAGAGTTAAACTTTGCAAAGAATTTCACACCAGTTTTGAAATACATATATGCATTTTATTTTATGACTTGGTTCGGTTCAGCTTTGAACCCTCCAATTAAGACACTGTTTGCTAGTTTGAGTATTTTTTTTAAATACATAACTCAAAACGGTCAAAGAACAAACGTAAATCAAACGTCATTTACGTCCACGATCGTTCTCATAATGTATTTTTTATCCATTAGATCAATCCCTTCCATTCCCTTATTATAGCGCTGTATAGTCAATTTTACTAGCTTATTATCGCTATTGGGTCAATATAATTTGAGGCGAAGTAGATACCAAGATTATCTATCTATTTGACTACAGAAATGCTATCCGATATGTGCTTTCTATTACACCGGAGCTTGACAAGATATTATCTAATTTTTATGGAGAACGTGCATTTAGTTCAGGCTTGCAAAGCAATTGTCGAAGTAAACTTCATCCTCTTATTTTGCCAGTGGCCACATAATTGCAAGAGAACCAACTCAACAAGACTATGCTCAACAAATGATTTCTTTCCGCTGCAAATGTTAATATAATACAAGTACCCAGTTTCTGACACACATAAGAATCCATATGAAACAGGTTTGTCCATCATGTACTCCCAATAAAATTTTTTACCATTTTGCGAAGCACTAATGGAACATTTACAAAAAATAAGCGCACAATTATACGCTACGCAATAAGACATACAGAGATGCAATAAAGTAAGTGAAGGAAATCTTAACAAGTTTTAAAAAATAAAAAAGAACATTTCAAGTGCTACGGCAATCCATTAGTGCGAAGGGAGACTACCAAAAATAACTGTAAACGCCCATTAAGTGTGTAAAGAAGGATGCAACGTTCACCAGTCTTTATATGCGTTGAATAAAGCGCTTTTTGTGTCAAAAATGATTTGCTTCAAAGTGGGAACTCACCATATAAAATTCATGCCTTCCGTAAGCGAGATGGTAAGCGAAACTCTTTAATTTCTCCCTTACAAACCTGCTTCGTTTGAAGCTCAATTTTTTATTGGGCTGTTTCATGGATTATGTCCCTTAAACTTTACCATATGTACATGGATTTTTGAGTAAACAGCTATGCTTTTACAGTATTTAACAGTACTTTGAAAAAGGGGTTAAAAGCTATAACTTTAATTTCAAATCAGAGGTTCAAATAAGCTTAGCGTTTGCGCCAACTTCTACATTATATTTTTTGATAAAAGAAACGCTAAGTCTGCAACAAAAAAGTAAGCTAATTTTTTAAGGAAGTATATTATGCACTTACAGCTTTTTTCGGTTGTGGATTTGTGTGCAAACTATGATCAAATATGGACCGATTGCAATTAAATGTGGTTAGATGATTTAGATTGCAATCAAATAAGTTTGCAACGCATTTGAAAATTTTTTAGTTTTTTAATAAAAAAAAAACAAGTAAGAAAGTATAGTCGGTCAAGCCCGACCATATGATCCCTACACCACAGTATTTAAAAACACATCATGCTTATGTGTCCATGTAAATATGGATTCATCGATCCCAATAAAAAATTTTATCATTTTGCGAAGCACTAAAGGTACATTTAAAAAAATAAGCGCACAATTATGCGCTACGCAATAAGACATACAGAAATGCAGTAACGTAAGTGAAAGAACTCTCAACAACTTTTATAAAAAAAAATAACATTTCAAGTGCTACGGCATTCCCTTACTACGAAGCAGGTTTGTAAGGGAGAATAATAAAAAATAACTGTATCAAAACATTCAGTGTGTAAATATGATCGTTACATCCAACAATGTTTATGTGCGCTGAATAATGCGCTTTATGTGCCAAAAATGTATTGCTTCAAAGTGGGAACTCGCCATATAAAATTCATGTCTTCCGTAAGCGCAATGGTAAGCGAAACCCTTATGTTTCTCCCTTACAAACCTGCTTCGTTGGAAGCTCCATTTTTTATTGGGATGTTTATAAACTTCATGAAAATCGGTTGAAAGTTTGTGAGAGGCAGAAATTGCCACCTGCCTCCCCTTGTCGTTTTTTTTTTTTTAAAAACTGTATAGCTAATGTGTCCCTATAGATATCAACCTATCTTTGTTTTGAATTTCATTAAAATCGGTTTGAGAGGCAGAAATTGCCCCTATCTCCCCTCGTGGTCCGATGTTTTTAAAAATTTATAAATTTTGTGTCCATATAGATATGGTTCTATCTATGTTTTAAATTTCATTAAAATCGTTTTGATAGTTTCTGAGATGAAGAAATTTCCCCCTATCTTCCCTCGTGGTCCTACGATTCGGCCCATTTTCAATAGGCTTGGTCCTTGTGCTAATAAGAACCTATGATCTTTTTTATCAAATAATCTCGAAAATTGCGACCTGTACTTTGCGCACAAGGTTACATGGACAACCGGCCAGCCAGCCAGCCGGACGGACATCGTTAGTTCGACACAGAAAGGGATTCTGAGTAGATCGGTATACTTTAAGGTGGGTCTAGGACCACTATTTTAAGGCGTTACACACATCAGCACAAATGCATAATACCCTCTCCACTATTGTGGTGTGGGTATAAAAACAAAATGACCCAGCCAGCAAAATAATCCGACGTCGTTCAGATATCTGAGAGAAACGTCGGCAAAAAAGTCGGACTCGTATACGAATTCTGTCAGATTTCTGACCCAAAAACGTATGAAGTGGTTGACACGAATTCTGACAGACATGTCGTGGGAAATTTTGGTTTTTTGTCTGCATTTCTGATAGGTATCTAACAGAAATCTGATGAAAAAGGCATGGGAAGTTCTGATGTGTTAGCCGAGATTGTTTTGCTTTCGAACTGATAGCTGAAAGAAATAATTTTATTGTAAAATTTGTACATAACTATAAATTTTACACGTACGTACCTTTTTTATGCTTTTTATCTTGAACAAATAAAATAAAATTAAAATTATTTCCAACTGAATGAAAATTGTCATTATTTTAAAAAAATAATAAGTTTCTTTAGACAAATCTGAATGAATTCCGTCGGATTTCTATTGGACATATCTGTACATAAATTCCCCCCGATATATCCATGCGAAATCGATCAGAAATCGGCCAGACAGTAAGAATATTCAATGTCTGACAGAAATCCGACCGAAATCTCTAAGAATGAAGTCAGACATTTGCACGAAATGTCTGATTCCGACAATGTCGAAGTATTTTGCTGGCTGGGGATCTACTTACTTTGTTTGTGTTTTTTTTTTTTTTTTTTTTTAATTACACTTATTTTGTTTATTTTTTTATAAACTAAATATTAAATAATTTTAAATAATATAATAATTCTTTAAAATCAATTTAAAACGGGTCAGGTTATTTTTCTTTATTTCATTTTATGAACTCAATTTCTGTGGTTTGTATTGATGCTGGTCTGGCCTACATTTTCCAAACAAATTTAATTTTTTTTTTTTTTCTTTTGTATTCGTAAATAGTTTTTCGTCTGTATTTGTGTGTGTTGGGTAAACAAACAGATGCATACAAACAAACCTGAGCAATGTAAATAAAACAATAGGTTACACAGACATGCACAAAATTTTCAATGATTGATTTCATTTCGGTTTCAATGTTTGTTTGCAAAGTGCAAATAAAATTTTAATGAAAATTTAGTAAAAATGAAAACTAACACGTACAAATTAACATGTGTTGAAAAATCAACACAAACACTTTTTTGAGCAGCTGGCAGAATTATTGGTTAAATGATTTTAATTAAAATTTCAAAATAAAAACAAAATAGAAGTGAATTTTTAAAACTAAAATTTAATTTAAAGCCTGGTACTCTGTTCAACATTTCACGTGAAATGCTGTCAAAACGCATATGAAAAAAACTTGTGCGGAATATCTATGAAATAATGTTGATAGAGTTGTACTCTGTTCATTTTATGAAAAAGTTCCGAAATGTTTCTGGCAACATTTTTTTACAACTGCGAGATAAAGTAAGCTGCACTTATTTCACGTGGAATTTTAAGCAAAAGCAAAAAAGGATGAACTGATTATTTAATAAGAAATAAAAAATTAATATAACACAACCGGTAACAGTTTTTTATCCATATTTACTTTCTTTTTTATTAAAAAAAATTATTTTATAAAATACATGTGGGGTTTGTTTACATACGCAAAACAATGTCGCATACTTTGCATGAATAAAATCGGCAAATTGTACAAACTCGCATGATAGGTAACATCGATACATGTCAAAATTTTCGTGTGAAATAATAAATGTTGCTCAACATTTTTCATAAATTTGAACAGAGTAGAGTAGAGCTTAAGACAAAATTTTAATCAAAAGAGTTTTCGGTAATAATGTGACGGATTATTTTATAAAAGAATTAACTTTTGGCAAAGGTTTATTATAGGAATATGAATTTGTGAATTCTTGAATTTCAATAGAAAATTAATTTGTGACAAATTTTTTTAAGGATTTTTTAATAAAAAATCCCTCAATTTACATGATGAATTTTATGACGTCCAATTTTAGACGTCGTTTTTTGTTTGCAAGCGAGCGGTGTAGAGAAGAAAGAGGAAGAGAAAACAGAAATCATGTCTATTTTCCTACCCCTCTTTCTTCTCTACACCGCTTGCTCCCAAACATATAAACCCTACTCCCGGAAAAAAGTTTAGTACGCCTAAGACCATAATTAATAATGTTATCATAACAAAATTTGGCTTGTCACAGTTTAATAGGACTAGAAATGATACTGTGAAGTTTCGTGAAGATCGGTCCATGATTTACTCTAAGCCCCATATAAACCCTACTTCCGGAAGACCGTTAAGTACGCCTAAACCCGTAAAAAATAACGCTATCATAACAAAATTAGGTACATCAAAGTTTTATAAGACATTAAGTAAAAGTATGTAATTTCGTGAAGATCGGTCGATAATTTACCTTAGGCCCCATATAAAAACTACTTCCGGAAAACAGTTAAGTACGCCTAAAACCGTAAAAATAATTATTTCATAACAAAATTAGGTACATCAAAGTTTTATAGGACAAAGTTTTATTTCGTGAAGATCGGTCCATTATTTACCCTAGGCCCCATATCAACCTTACTTCCGGAAAACAGTTTAGTACGCTTAAATCCGTAAAAAATAATGCTAGCATAACAAAATTTGTTACATCACAGTTTTATAGAACTAGAAATGACACTGTGAAATTTGGTGAAGATCGGTGCATAACTTACCATAGGCCCAATATAAAGCCCACTCTGCTAAAATAAACTTTCTTCCAGTTTAGCTTCATATTTTTTTTTTTTTCTTTTCATTATTTATTTATTGAATCTTCATATATTAAATATGAACTAACAATAATTAATCAGCTTCATATAGCCAGAAAAAATGTTATGCAATTTTATGATATACGGTCCATAATTTACCTTAGATTCCATTTTAGCAGCCTTCTGAAATTCGCTGCAAACGATTAAACTAATTGCACCGTTGTATTGAAATTTATGTTTTTTAATACCAGAAATCGTTCTGCAGAATTTGGGATGATTGTTCGTAGCTTACCATGGTTTTATATAATTTGTTCAGCTTAAACTGATATTCTACTCAAGCTTTTTAAAATTGATTCTGATTGTCGGTCAATAATTTTATATATGTAGTTAGTTCTAAACCGCAACAAATTTTAATGCAGATGTCTGTCTTTATAAAGATAAATTAGTAATAAATTGGCATCATATACATAGATATTACTCCTAAAACATTCGAAGTCGGTGGAGGGTATCAAAGATTCTAATTTGTTTTATATAATTATTGCATGTTTTTTAAGCTCTTCAATAAGTTTTTCTTTCATGATTCACAAATTTATTAAATTATTCTTTTTATTGTCAGCTGATTACTTGTCAAAAGTACACAACGCGTTAAAAAGTTCAAAGTTAACCAACTTTCTGGCGCAAACACGTCAAAATATTTTGCATGTAGCTTTTTTTATGAAATTACACGAGCTTAACTATTTTTTGACAGAAGTCTACAGAGCGCGCGCTCATACGCTATACGCTATTATTTTTTTATTTCATATTTAGAATCTCCATCATTGATTTTATGTCTGGTCCAAATTTCGTCAAATTCTACTTCCAAAGAGGGGATCAAAATGTCGTTGAAAAAATAGTGTATAGTTTCTTGTTCAAAATTTTCCTTCAATAAGTGTTAAGCTCATATGCGCTATTTTACTTGAAATTGCCACTCCAAAGTTGTTAAAAAAATAATAGTGTAAACGCATTATACTCCATTTTAGCCTGTAGAAAAAAATACAATTTATGAAAACTTTAATTCATAAAATAGCTTATAACAATATACACTATTGTTTGAGAAATAGTTTCATTCCGACCATCGAAAGCTGCATGATCTCCAAAATTTGTGCAAGAAGAATGTGATTCCTCGTGGCTCGCAATAATTTTTTTCTTTGACTTACAGGGTGGAAAGTAGCAAAATTGTTTAGATGAGCCAGATGTAGCAGAGGAAGAGAAAGAAGACGAATGAACTTCTAGTTATCTTTGATTTACGCAATGTATGCCTTAATTTGTCATAATTTTTTGTTTATAATAACCCAAATTGGAAAGTAATGAATATGTGCCACTGAATTAACAAAACTTTAAATTAATCACTGTTTTATAATGTTACAAATTGATATTTTTGAGATCAAATATTTTAATAAAAATACCGTAAAATTATTGAATAAAACAGCGTATACCATACAAAATAAAATAGTGTATCAGATACATCATACGAATTCCTTAAAAAATAATATAGCCTATATGGAGGACTTGCTCTTTGAATGACATAATTATGGTCTTAAAGGATACGTAGAATTAAAAAAAATTGGTAAATTTAAAGACAAGAAACGGTATTATGTATTCGTCGAAAAATCCAATATAAAGAATTTATATTTACCGCGATATTGAGGTTTTAATAGACAAAAACGAAAAATGTATATGGCGGTTTAATAAAATTCTTAAATTAATTAAAATTTTTCGTTTTTGTGAATACATTAAATCAAAAGTTGTGAACAGATTTTAATCATTTATAGCTTGTTTTGTTTGCAATATTGTTTTTTATATGACTGTATAAAATTAGAAGCATAGATGCATTTTTCATTTTTTTATGAATTTTTAAAAACAAAAATTCCGAAATTTTATTAAAAAAATAACTTTTTTTTCCAGAAAAAAAAATTATGTTTCTAAAACGACTGCGCATATAAGAAAAACGTTTTACCTTTCTTAGAGTAAATTTAATTGCGGAATTTCGTTTTTTTAGTTTTTCAATAAGCTAAAGCGTTTTTGAGTTGCGCGGACATATGTTGTGCAACATCCTTAAATCTCGAAAACCAAAGCTAACCTAAAAAAACGGCTAGCATCCCGAATTAGTTAAAATTAATTAAAAATCTTTCGTTCGTATCATACTAAAATATTAAACAGCAAATACTTTAATCTATCTATACAATATATAATTTCTTAGTATGGCTGGATGTTTGCATGTATGTCCTATTTTTTCCGCAACTTTCTGAAGCCATCGGATGACGTAGGAAGCTGAAATTTGGCACACTTGAAGTACTTTCTCTGCGGAAGATCGTAGAGATGCCATATTTTTGATTTTCGGCTTTTCAACTAGTATAACTATAAAGATCTAACAGAAAAGATGTTTTTTATAATATGGGGAACTTTGGGCCCCACCCGGCACGGCTAGGCACCGTCGGATTGACCTGAAAAATTAGATCATGATTTCTTACACCAAACCTCATATTTTAAGCAGCGCAAACAATGCGACCAGTCTAATACACATATTAAAAATGATTTGAAATACTTATTTTATATTACCTCGATTAAGTGAACTTTTCCATTTAGTGAACAGGCCCTGTCTGAATTAGTTCATATAAGCGAGAGTCTTGTGCGGCAATCAAACAACACAATACGCGCCAATATTTGTCTTTTTTAAAAAATTTTACGTTTTTGTGTTTCCTTTAGTAAGTAATGAAGATAAATATGAATGTATTTATTTATTATGTATTTTAATTTTTCCTGTACTATGTAGCTGTTAAGTGCGAATATTTTATTAAAGATATTTAATAAAACTTAGTATTGTTTCCTTTACGGATATTCGTCGTTGATATTTCTTAAAAAAAATTTTTGTTAACTTGAAAACGAAAATAAAAAATTTGTTTAAGTAGCCGAATTTCTCTTTACTAAACGATATCGGTAGTTAAATTTATAAAGTTACAGAATTTAGAAACTGATATTTAAATAATATTATTTAAATTTTATTATTGTATACAAATTTTCTATGCAAACGTTTACATTCGAAATTGTTGAACAGACTGTTAATTTTTGGAATTTTATAAATTTTTCTCAAAATATTTCGAATAAAACTATTCAACAAAACTGAATGAACATACCAACTTGAACTTCCAAACAAATGAAAAAGCTACCACAACAGCTGTTTTCTTAGTTGTCAAGTAAGAACAATCCTGTGACTGTGCTGCGGCAATTATTGTACCCATTTCCCTTTGTACCAACTAGCGGCAATTAAATTTGTATAAAACAGGGCAACCGTGAGATTTCAGAATATGTGATTGGTGCAATTTCTTTATTGTGCGTCAATAAAGCACAATCAAAATTGTGCCATATTGGTGCATTTGCGGCAATCGTGTGATCCCAGCTTTATGGTTTAAAACTTTGCTATATTGCGGTGAACCAAAACATCAGAACCGTTTAACGGGCCATATTTTATTTTAATGGTATTCAAACACAGTTCCTTCATGGTTCAGTTGGCAAGTGGGTTTGTTTAGGTTAGAAACTGGGAGTCCGCTGGTTCAAATCTTGGTTTTTCAAAAAGAAAATTTTTCTTTTTAATTTTTTTATGTTCTTAAAAAGATTTTAAAAAACTATTTACCAGTTTTCGCTTTTTAAATTTAATTTATAATGAAGTTTTTAGTATTGTAAATATGTATGTATATGACCATTTCCACCGAAAGGTCCACCGCAACAAAAAAATTATAAGTTCTTGAAAAGACTTTGTTTTATCATATTTTAACAGGAAAACAATCCAATTTAATAAAAGTAAAAAATTTTATATTTATTTATAACCCATTTCAAGATTTATGAATGCAAAGTGGAACAAGTGCAACTTTTCTTATTTGGATATTTTAATTGTTCGTTTTGCTATGACAACAGTTCTTTAAGGGAGACATTATGCATTGACTTTTTCTCTCTAAAACCTTTCGGAAGGTACAAAAAGTCAAAATAGAATGCACAAGAAACTATGCGATTGCAAATAACTGTATTTTTTTTATTTGTATTATCTCTTATTTCGATGTCATGTACGACATTAAAAAACATCATTCTATCAATGCGTCGAAAGTAAAAGTAGAAAGCTCATTAAATTATTAAAATAAAAAAAAATTTCTGTAAAATAGCAAGATTTGTGATCTTGGTACTTATATGTATGTTGTTCACGTGCGACATCGTAAGTGTGAAAATTAATAATTTGAAAATAATTTTTTATATATGTAAATGATTTATTTATGTTTATATATACATTTCAATCATTTAAATCTAGATGAGCAAAAAAAGCACTAAATTAAAAAATAAAGCCATATTCTAGCCATTAACAATGATATACGATACGATCAGATAAGACTTTAAATGACGATGCTATATGTATATAAAACAAAAAGGGCTGTAATTTAGGGCGTGACAAAAACCATTTTTTAAGTTTTTCAAACTTAATAAATATACCTTTTATTTTAGGGCGTGACTGATAAAAATATTATTGCCTGTATTGGCTTCTACCTGATTTAATGTAGTATGTGTGTGAAAAAGAAAAAAGGGGCTTAATTTGTTGGCGTGTAATAAAAGTGGGCATTTTAAAATCTACACATACGTAGTTTTAAAAGGACTTTCTTTGCACGTAAAAAAATTGGACATTTGGGAGAAGGATCCGAGATGGCATAAGTGGCGCCCAGAATTTGAGGTCGGATTAAAAAGTCACTAAAGACAAAAATGAAGCCACAATCAAGCCATGAAAAACGATATGCTATATGATGAGATCGGACTTTAAATGGCAGCGCTAAATATAAAAAACCAAAAGGGCTGTATTTTGGGGCGTGGCAAAAAAAATGCTTCCTGTTTTAGAAACTTCTTTCATTCTAGGGGGTGACTGGCACTGGTCTAATCAACATATATATCATGATGGAAAAAAATGTCATGTGCGACAGATCACGTGCGACAGCGATTAAAGCTAAATAAAAAAAAAGTATACATTATTTTTATTTAAAATTACAGCCATATTTAAGAGATATGAGTGCATAAATTTCTAAAATTTTTTGCATTCAAATATTGCCTCAGGTTTCGCTGAAATCGGCATTCGAAAAAATGGCCACAAAAACCACTTCTGTTTTTGTCACGTGCAAATGCCTTGTTTTTTTGCAATTTTCTTGAAAACGAAACAATTTATCCAAATGAACAATAGCAGCAATTATAGGGCTAATTAAAAGCTATAATTTGAATATATTGCCAAAATAAATATAAGTTTTATTTTGACTTTTTTTTAACTTTAAATGTGTACGATGGTCACGTTCGACATGATGGAAATGCCCATATGTAAAAATGATTGAGTTTGTGTCTAGTTGCTCTGTATTCTGCAAGCACAATGGTGAAGGGTATATAAGATTCGGCACAGCCGAGTATAGCACTCTTACTTGTAAGTGTTTAATTTCTCTAACCGAACTTCCCCAATAAGAGCGGCATGCATTTTTTATGCGAAACAGACAGATCGTTATGTCGTTTTGTTTTATTGAAAATGTATTGGAAATGGAATTTTCATGTATAAAAAACGCTTGCAGTTATGCAAAAAAATAAGCCTTAGAAATTAAATTGTTTGTTCGAGAAACTCTAAAAAAAGTTAAGAAGTATCGCCGATATCGTTATATCGGTAAGCATCCAGTATCGCCGATATATCGGTATCGGTCTCGGTTACAATCCTATTTTTTATAGAAAATTGCAACTTTTTTTAATAGAAAAATAAATTGATCTTAAATTTCTTAGACATACTTTTTAATAAAAATAAGAATTTTTAAAACATTTTTTAAGACAAATTATTTGTGACAAATTTGTCTACAGAATGCTTCATATGTAACCCATTTTTATAGCGCTCTGAATCTGATATAAAAAATATTTCTTTTAAAAAGTTTTAAAACTGCTTGTGACAATTGATAGAGATAATATATCCTATAGAAAATAAAGAAACATTTTTTTACTAAACACTTAACTTTCTTCACTATAATTAAATTTGGGAATGGTCATATTTTTAAAAAGTTTTTCAGAAAAACTTGTTTTAGTTTTCTATGAAAATTTCTTAAATGTACCTTTTATAATTCTAAAATATTTCCTAACAATTATTTTTTAATGTAATACTTTTTAACAAAAAAATTCTCCAATTACTGGCTCGGACTTTTAATTCTTTAATAAGACTGAGTTAAATATAATTTTCTGTATAAACTTTACAACTAAATTTTAAAAACAAAACCACTTACAAAATAAACAACTTTTTCATTATGTCTTATGCCTGAGCGAATGAGCATTATGAAAACACATAAATTATTTAATATTAAGCATACGCCACATCCATCGATCATTGAACAAGAAACAGCTCTATTTTAAGTAGTTTTTTTAATACATTATAATTGTAAAAACATGCAAATTTTACTCATAAATCTTAAAGACTCAAATAAAATTTGAAAATCCAATTTCATTTGATTAAAAACTAAACCCACAAGGTGCTTATGTGCCAGTATTAACTATTTCTCATTGCAGCTAAATACAGCAACGATATGCATTTATGCATAAACTCATCCATGTTCAAGCATTTTTACACAAACTTGTGTTGCTGCAATCGAAAATAACTAAAACTATCAACAACATATAAAACCACAAAACAACAAATTCCCTAAATCCCAACAAGACGCGACTTTGCAACACTACAACAAACTCACTAATATGCGGCGACGACGACGTCAACATCGATGATGATGATGGCGAGGAGTATGACAATGATGATGGCGATGACTATGACTTTGGTAATATAAAACTCATGGCTTAAACCGGCAAAGTTAAGTGAAAAACAACACTATCATACAATTTAACAATTTCTTGCATTTTTATTCATTTCATTTAATCTTTTTTTTTTTTTTTTTGTATATTTAACTTGAAACTAAGCATTTTTGTACACAAAATATAAAACCACCAAAAGTGAGAGAATATGTTAAAAAGAATATAAGAACTAACAGAAACAAACATTCGCATACCTATACGTACACACGTATTCATATTTGAAAAGCAAACAAAAAAAAATATTTAAATCGAGACTTTTTTTGTACCAACCACTCGAATTTTGTAAACCATTCAACATGAATTAGACAAGTCTTACGTTTAAGCCCCAACCATGGTTGCATACAACAGAACAAACTTGCATCCCCTCCTCTACCCAACTAAACACATACATACACTGATTTTGAATAAACGAAAATGGATATTTTTGATAATTTGTGTACTCAGTGTTTTTTCACAGAGTATATTTTGTATGTGTTGGTATATTTTACATGCGGTTTTTGAAAAGTTCTAGGATGTAAATGTGTTTGTGAATTTTCGAGTTGTTTTTCATGTCACTTAAAAAATGAGATTTCCGCTACCTCCCCCCTCTCCTGCACTCCACATTTGGTAGATGTATTTTTTGTTCTATTTTTATGTTCTATTTTATGAATTTGCAAAATTTAACTTTTAACAGTTTCGACTTCAATGTTGAGCATCCTTTTAATACAATGTTTATATAGAGATAAAAGATAAAAACATCTTTAATTAAAAAACCCAAAAATCGTTAATAGTTTTTAATAATGCGAAAAAGTCCAATAACAATTAATGATGATTTTAACATTTATACTAAAGGCCAATAGAAAGGAAATGTTTTCTATATATGAAAATTTCTATATTGCTTTGATTAATATTCTTTAGAGAAAAATTATCTGATAAAACCGTTTCTATAGAGAAATCACAAAAAGTAATAGAACAAGGTGAAATTGCCACTTTACAATTTTCATAGATTTAAGTCTCATTTTATAAACAGCTTGTCTATAAAAAAATAGGAATTCATTTTAATAAAAATAGAAGCAGTAAAAAAAGAAAATAAATATTTAAAAAAAGAAATTGCTGATTTAAAAATGTCCGTGAAAATGTTAAATGACCAAAGGGTAAAGTATGATTGTGTCATTAATGGGTTGGGGTGCGATGATGATACGGATACTGCTGGAACCCTAGTGAAGTTTGTAGGAAAGTTTGATGTAAAGATAGAGCCAGCTGACATTGATGAGGCGTATTTTTTGAATAATGTTAATAAATCAAATAATAATGATGCCAATAGAACAGATAAAAGAAAAAAAAACTATGATTGTGAAATTTAACAACAAGAAAGCAAAATAATTATTTATGTCAATAAAGCCTAAACTTAAAGAAAGTGATAATAAGTCTGTATTTATCAAAGATTTTTTAAGTAAGGAAACACTTGCTTTGCTCAACCATGCTAAGAGCTTGGGAAATGTCGGCTATCGTAGAATATATGCCTTAGCTGGTCCTGTTTACGCTAAAAGAAGCGAATTATCAAAGCCAAGGCTTATCAAATCTTTTGAAGAAGTAGATAGTTTACTACTTGAAGCAACCACAAATAATGCACGCAGGTCTTTTCGCCGTGAAGGTATAATAGAGGCCACTGACTATAGTGATAATGATGTTCAATCGCCGTTTTTGTTGCCAGCTTAATATTAATTTATAATTAATCTGCATTTATTAATTTAATTTTATATACACATTATTACTAATACAATTATGAATTCAAATCAATATTTTCATTCTTTTTCACGTTATAAAAACTTCTTAAAAAGTCAAAATAAAGCTTATTTATCAATTATATCTGTAAATGTTAGAAGCATTTCGTCCCTTACGAAGTTTAATAAATGTAAATCCATAATTTCTATTTTTCCAAAGCTACCGGATATTATTTGTATTCAAGAAACTTGGTTTGATAATGAATTAGTACAGCTTTACAAAATTCCAGGATATACCTCAGTCCACTGTTGTAGAACAGATGGCTATGGTGGTACGACCGTGTATGTTCGTGAAGACATTTTGTTTACTGTTGAAAGCTGTGAGAGTAAAGATTTTATTGAGTCCATAACATTAACTATACAAACTCAAAACTTTATTAAAAGACCAATGAAACTGATTTCATTCTACAGATCGCAAAAATGTAACTTTGAGAAATTTTCGGAATTTATTGAGAATTGTTTTATGGCCTTGGGTCAAAGTCAATGTATATTTGTTGGTGATACGAATGTTGATTTCCTGAATAATTCTCTAGCTCTTGATTTATCTGATCTTTTACAATGTTACGATTTTAAAAATTGTCATACTATCGCAACTCGTCCTAGCACCGGTACCTCAATTGATAATGTGTTTAGTAATCTTGATGCGAAACTCGAAATTAGTTCCATTGAATGTGTAATATCAGATCACAACCTAATAAATATGAGAATTGAAGCAAACGTAAAGACTAAGGACTATATAGAAACGGTACGTTATCATTGTAATTATGATAACGTTAGAGAAATTCTTGGAAGCACTTTGCCAATATCAGGCTTTACTGACAATCCTCAATATGATACACCCCATTTAATAGACTGTGTAGCAAATGCCGTTGCTATTTCAACAAATATAACTTCCACTAAGAAGGATTTGAAACTAAAACTAATACCATGGATTAATGTTAATTTACAATCACTTATGGATTACAAAAGCAAACTTTAAAAAAAAAGAAAGAAACGACAAAATAAAGATGTTGTTAATATCTGCCTTAAGAGATTAAGTAAAATAATTAAAATAGCAACCAAGGAATGTATGAATAATTATTATAAGGAAAATTTAAGTAAAATGCAGGAGAATCCTAGAAAGTGTTGGCAATTTTTAAATCAGACCCTTGGAAGAAATTCTAAACCTGAAATTAATATAAGGAATGATGAAGGTAGAATAATTGTTAATGATAATGACAGAGTTGAAGTTTTCAATCAATATTTCCTTAATTGTGTAAAAAATTTGAATCGAGGCATTGAATACAGCTCCACTGATCATTGTAATGCTTTTCGATCCTTAATTTATACTCGGAAGCAATTTAGCTTACATCATACCACCGAAAATGAAGTCTATAATTTAATTACTCGTTTAGATTTTGACAAAAGTCCTGGAAGTGATGGTATAACGTCAAGGTGTGTATTTGAATGTAGAGAAATTATAGCACCTTTATTAGCTAAAATTTTGAACTCTTCAATCACGCAATCGATTTACCCTGACGCACTTATAACTCACAAGATTATTCCGATTCCCAAGGATGTTCATAGTAACACGGTTGATAAATTTAGACCTGTTGCAGTTTTATCTGTCATAGACAAAATGTTTGAAACCATTTTGTATAGTCAACTATCAAAATTTTTGGAGGAGGAAAAATTAATATATCCAAATCAATATGGCTTCCGTAAGGGTTGTGGTACTGAGGAAGCAGTGTTAAACGTGGTAAATTACATCTGTGATGGCTTAGATAAAGGATTCAATGGAGTTGGTGCAATTTTTTATGATCTTTCCAAAGCCTTTGATCTTGTTAATCATTCAATAATGATTGAAAAATTAAAATTTTATGGTGTAAGAGGTGGTGAATTGAGTTTTTCCAAAAGCTATTTGGAAAATCGCAGGCAATATGTGCAGATTAACAATTGCAAAAGTTCAATGGTAGATGTTGAGTATGGAGTTCCTCAGGGAAGCGTGCTTGGTCCTTTATTGTTTAACATTTATCTAAATGATGATGATGATGACTTATGTCTACTTTATCCTTATAAAGAAAATCTAGCGTTCAAAACATTTGCTGAACGGGATGCACCACTAATTGCGGAGTTTACAAGAATAAATAAATAAGTAATAAACTCTAGTAAAACGAAGCTAGTACGTTTTAGACCAAGGCATAATCGACATGTGGAAGAAAGGCCAGTATTAATGGATGGAAAGGAAATTGTTGAAGTAGATTCCATAAAGTATTTGGGAATTATTCTTCAAAATAATTTATCATGGCAAAATCATATTAAACATGTTCGTTCAAAAATATCTCCAGCACTAGGTATACTATTCAAGCTAAAGTATAAACTGGATGAAAAAACCAAATTTATAATTTTTCAAGCCCTTATTCAAAGTCATCTAAACTATCTCACACTTGTTTACGGGTTCAAAAAGAATGCTGATTTAAAATCTCTACAAGTTATTCAAAACAAATCATTGAAGGCTGTATTCAATCTTCCTCAATTGTATCCGACTTTGTCGCTTTATAAAAACGTCGCTAAAAAAGTGTTGCCAATTTATGGTATTTACAAGCTGCAGTTGTTAATATATGTTTTTAAAGTAATTCGTGGAATTGGGCATCATACGATAAGTTTTTCTATAAATCAATTAATATTTAACACAAGAAATAATTCGAATTTATGGCTCGCTAGATGCCGGTTGGAAACCACCAAACAGAGAATTGAGTACAACGGTAGTTTGGAATACAATAGTTTACCTCAAATTTTTAAGGATTGTTTGTCAATATCTTCATTTAAAAATCAACTAAAAGATTACCTTTTACAAAATATTGAAATGCTTTTAATATAATAATTGCAATTAGTATTATTATTTAATTAAGCTTGAGGTCTCTTTTTTTATAAAAAACAAATTATTTTTATTTAATCCAATATTTCGGCACTCCGTTGTGTGGATTAAATAAAAATAATTTGTTTTTTATAAAAAAAGAGACCTCAAGCTTAATTAAATAATAATACTAATAAAATTTTGTAAAGGTCGAATAATGGTCAATTTATATAATAATTGCAAATTATAAATAATTTCTCACTTTTTTTTTTATTTTTTGTATACATATGTATTTATTTTTCATGTGTTTTGTAGTAATTACATAACTATGCCTTGTTATAATTGCCAACGCTGTCTCAACAAAGCCTTAATGGCGCTGAGACCATTATATAAATTGTAAAACATAATTTTGAATTAATAAAGAAAAAAAAAATATCAAATTAACTTTAGATTGCTTTAAGGTTTGATTTCAATCTAATATTTCAACTGAGAATAATTTTCTTTTAACAGAATTTTCCTCCTAAAGTTTGATGCCACAAAATTCTATAAACAATTGAATTATCCATAAAAATATTTATTTTGTGCGATTTTTATACCCTCTTTTACTAGTTCTATTCTGAGTCCTTAAAAAGTTCTAAGTAGATTAAGCCATGTCCGTCTGTATGTCCGCCTGTCTATCCATATGTTAAAATCACGGTCACTTTCGAACGAATCAAAAGACAACAACAATATTGGTATCAAATTGTTGCTAGTTCTCCTAAGCAGTTTGGAATTGAAATCCAGCAAAATTCGTTGAGTAGGCTAAAAACTAAAATGTGGAACAAACACCCTTAAAACTGTATCATTTTGTTACAAAAACCAGCATAAATAATGGTGGAATGCACATATTGATATATGATTTTGCACAAGTTCTATATGACCAGATATCATACCACTAAATTGCATGCTCTTCAAAAACACTTTGGTACGCCTAAAGCAGTAACGAATAATGCTATTGTAATTAATTTTGGTCTGCTACAGCTTAACATGACTAGAAATAACACTGCCGAATTTCATGAAGATCAATACTTTATTTACCATAGGCCCCATATAAAGCCCAGTACGCGCAAAACTGTTAAGAATATGATGGTATATTCAAGTTCATTCTGCTACTATTTCAGAAGACTAGAATTCACATTATCAACTTTCGAGAAGATCGCTTCATAATTCACATAGGCCGCATATAAAGACTTCCTTCGGAAAACATTTTAGGACGCCTTAAATCGTAATGAGTAATTCTTTGATAATAAAATTTGGCCTGTCATAGTTTTATAAAACTAGAAACCAAACTGTCAACTTTTGTGAAGATCGGTTTATAATTTGCCATAGGTACTATATAAAGCCCACCCTGAAAGTATTCTAACTAAAGATGTGGGGTATCATAGATTCGACACAGCTAAATATAACACTCTTACTTGTTTTTAGCTAAACATATTTTTATACCATCCACAACTTGTTACCTAGAAGGTATACAAAGTTTGTCATTCCTTGTAAAACTTTTGCAATATTCATCTTAGATCCCATAAAGTATTTATATTCTGGATGCTTGAAAACATAATCACTTTTGAGCAACTCAAAAGAATAAAGTAATATTGCTGTCAAATTGGTTCCATACAGAAATAGGAAATTATTCCTATTACTTAAATTAAGACGATTAATTTAAGTAATAGGAATAATTTCATATTTCTGTAAGACATACTACCTAGTAAAAAATGGAGCTAGCTGGTAATCAGTTTTGTAAGGGAGAGAACCACAAACCTGCTAAAAAGAGGCATGATTTTTATATAACGAATTCAAACTTGGAAACACTACATTTTTCCTCACCGCTAAAAAATAATTTATTGGCTGATTGGGTTAAAAAAAAAATGTAATTTCTATGCTCGGTGATATTTCGGGAATGATCGTTAGAACATTTTAAAATCATTGCAATACAAGCTGATTAAATGTAAGGGAATAACAGAAGCACTTAGAACAGTGTTCGTATACTTTTTCTTTAAAATAATGATTTCAATTGAAGCCCAGCCCCGAATAACATTGTAAACGCCACATTTTGCAAAAACTGGTATTTAATAGATAACCATTAATCTTACTCTCTTACACAGTTTAAACATCAAATCAACCAAAACTATGCACCTTAACGCCTTCAAAATGGCATACAAAGTGTCAGCCAAGGGAAGAACATTGCAAGTTACTAACAAAATAATGAAACCGAAATGGTTTTGCAGTGCGAAATAATGTTTTAAAAGCCTTTTGCATAAAATTTTTTATTATCATTATTTTTATTAAAAAAATTAAAACAAATAATGCTGCCTGTCAAAAAACGTTTTTTGCTCTACTGAAAAATGATTATTTTGTAACTAAAAACGTTATTCGTGGCTGTGCTTCAATTATTCACTATTTTTAAGAGATAATGCAAAGGTGGCATGTCATAACGTCCAATGTCATAGTGTCCATGGACACTAAAGTACTCCAAAAGTTGTTTCTATTCTATGGTATAACAAATATCGGCTGCGATTACTAAAGCGTTTCGGCATAGCCTGCCTTCGGCCGGGCGCAATGATTTTCTCCTCTATGATAAAACAAGTACCGTCTTCTATAACTAAAGATTCTCTGCATAGCCGGCCTTTGGCCGGGCGAACGGATTTTTTCCTTTACACTCAAAATATTATGTAGTTAAATTCAAACGAAAATTCATTTTAAACAAATTAAAATTCATTTAAAAAACGGATCATTTATATTTCATTTAAAACAAATGATTTTTACAGTCGGTTTTAATTTTTTTATTTATTAAACAGCATATTCCTTAAAATTGAATAGGTTTTACTTTTAAAAAATACATTTTAACCGACAAAAATCAAACTACATAAAAAAATAAAAACGAAAAAACACTATTTTTTGGTAGTTAGTTTTTTGAATAACAAACATAAATGTTAAAAAATAAAATTATTCGTAAAATAACTATATTATTATTCAAATTTAACTGTACGGAAAACGAATAAAATAACCCACAATCAGTTATTATAGAGGATAAAATCCTTGCGCCCAGCCAAAGGCCGGCTGTGCCAAGACGCTTTATTTAGCGAAGACGGTACTTGTTTTACCATAGACGATAAAATCCTTGCGCCCGGCCGAAGGAGAAAATCCTTGCTACCAATGCAACGATATTCAATCATTTATTGCCTTAAATTAAAAATTCACTTAAATGATATTGCTGCTGCTTCTTAGTAATGTGTATCTTAGTAATATCAGCGCTTTTCGTATTTCCAGGAAACTAAAAATGTTTTAATGGGTAACATTTAGGGTTTTTTCCCGGGATTTCCCGTCCCGGGAATTCCCGGGAATTTCAATAATTATATTTCCCGCTTTCCCGGGATTTTTCATGCGGGATCCCGGGAAATAAAAAATTCCTCATAGTTTAAGAAAACAGCTATTTATACTTTGAAATTTAGTTTTCTATTCTCTTAAAATAAGCATCTGTGGATGGGTTGTCGATTAGATCAATTACAAGAAGTGAGTACATACGTAAATCAATGTCTCCTGATGCAATAAATCTACTTAAAGCAGAATAGGCAGCGCAACAGTTGATAATTAATAAATTTAGTGAAGTGAAAAGTTAGTAAAGAATATTAATTCAAAATAAGATGCAGGTAGTAAAGTTTAATTGTCCATGGACAAGTCTTAAACATAGCGGATACCTTGACATATAGCTCCTTTATTGCAACATAGTCATATCTACAAAAACAAATAAACTTGGCAAAATGCGATTAAAGTTTTCAAAATGTACCGATTTAAAGATATATTTTGCTATAACTTCGGTTCAGTTTGAGATAAAATACGAGAAGGCATGAAGGAACACTTTGCTTAAATAACTTACAATTTTTGATTTTTTGAGATATGACTATGTTGCAATGAAGGAGCGATATGTTTATTAGGTGATAAACACATTTTTTTTCAATTTGTGTTGGTTTATATACCCTAGAAGTGCGGGGAAACCGAAATAAAAAAAAATTTGGAAACTCGTGTAAGATACTACAACATACAATTTGAAAAACACATTGTCCTAAAGATTACATAGACCTAATGAAATGAAAAGGTTTGTAAGAGTTTGATGCATGAACCTTGACATACATTTGACTGATATAGACGTTGTTTATAAAAAAAATGCTTCATATTGTGAATCAAAAGCCTTCTACAACGGTGCACTTTTAACTATTTATCCAACCTCGGTAAAAAAAATTAACGAAATTTTTGGGAAACATGGTAATTAGTAAATAAAATAATCAATATACTTTTTGACGACTAACTAAGCGCTTTGAGTGTGTCAGAAAGTTATTTCCTAAGCCGTTAAAAAATGTTAATATATTTATTTAAAATATTTTAACTATTTTATGAATTAACTTTTTGATCTCATATCTTGAGTACCTCAATGTGTTTGTTTTTATTATTGTTTTATGTTAAAAAGTTCCTCTTTTTATCTTCATTTAATTTTGTAGTATTTAAGGATTTCTTTTACTTACTTTGTAAACAAGTTACCTTACGTTTTTTTATAAAAGTTTTTTTTCATTATTTAAAAACAAATTTACTGTGTATTATTTATATGGAGCGGGATCCCGGGATCCCGGGAAATTCAATAAAATTTCCCGCTTTCCCGGGAATCGAAAAACTCCGGGAAAAAAAAACTCTAGTAACATTAAATGGTGGCGGTATGTACCGATTTTTATTAAATTTTTCACAAACTTGTTTTATATGACTAGTGATTTCGCTATGATCGTTCCAAAATTTATCATAAACCCCATAAAAAGCCCACTCCTGAAAAATTCTACTTCTCCGTGGAGGGTATCAAAATTTCGGCGCAGTAGAATATAGCACTCTAATTTGCTCTTAATTCAGTTTTATATTAAATAAAAAATTAAATATAAAGCAAAAAAAATCCATAAATAATCGATTTTAAATCTAGGAACTCCTTTAAGACAGCTAACTACCATCACGTACCCAACGTTGGACAACGTTGGACAACAGCAAAGCAGCGAAAATCTCTGTTATCAAAAATTAATGTGGCTTACGTTTAATATTAAATATACCAAAAAAAAATGTATTATGGCTGTATGATTGTAGGAGTTATGATGTGAAAAGGTGAAATATATGAATGCAAGGATTGAACATTGAGTAAAAATCTATATATAAGATAAACAGCAACAAGCATATAAGTCGCATATATTTTAGGGTTTCTGAAGATTTTCTAAAAAAAATCGTTAGTATCGTTTTGCCTTCTATTTATATAAAGTTTTAGCTATAAGTTGCACTTATAGCGACTAAATTTATAATTATTTGTTAATAACTTTATTTTTCATATTCAATTAATTTTAAAGAATTTTTTACAGCCAAACAACATCATGTACCGTGCACTTTAATTTTTAATGCCATATATTGGAGGTTAATTTAAGTTGATTTATATTTTCTTAACAACCCCTCTTTGTATAGACACACATTTATGACTGATTAAAAAAAAATCTAGACTTCAATACATAACATTTTCAAAATTCAAAGTATGGCTTTGATCCAGAGAAAACTGGTGTGGCTTATGATGTATAACGAAAAACATTAACAAAATTTTTGAATTGCAATAAGTGGATTAACGTTGAAATAGCTGAAATCTTTTTTGAGGGAATAATGGAGGGCTAGATAGGGTATTTTTTTTAGCTGCATAAAAGCTTTCTATAAAGATGGTTTGACAGCTGAGAAACTGTGTTGACATTTCTGTTCAGCAAGGCTTGGCAGGTTACCATGAATTGTTTAAGGCGAAGACAACGCTTTCAAATTGTGCAAATTTTTTTCGAAATTTCTTCGTGAAGCTCATAGAGCACTTGGTCCATTTTACGAAATTCATTTCTGGTTGAAAGGCTACGTCAATAAGCTAAATTGGTGTATTTGGAGCAAAGACAATACACAAGCCGTTGACGAATCACGATTACATCCATTAAAATTAATTACTTGGTGCGGTTGACACGCTCTTGCGAAATGAGCATGAAGCTGCCATTAGGGTTACAACAAGACAGCGCAATTTGCCATATAGCGCCTTAACAATCGATTTATTTCAAATTAAATTTTGTGACGCCTTTATTTCCCGTAGTAACCCGCTTCAGTGGTTTCCTATTGCGGAAGATTTAATGTCTCTGGATTATTTTTATGGAGCTATATTCAGTCATTGCATTATGCCAAAAAAAAAAACCAGTAGTATTGGAATCCATTCAAACCACCATTTGCACCATACTGCCAGAATTATTTTTAAAAGTAGTCAAATTGGACTGATCGAATGGAACATGTTACTCATAGCAGCGGCGGACATATGCCGGGAATAAAATTTGAAAAATAAATACTATAAAATTGTCTACCAGATTATAATAAAACAAATTAATTCCAACAATATTTCTGTCGTATATTAAATATCATTTTAAGTTTTCATGAAGCTTAAAAAAGCACTCTATACTTACAATGATTTTATCATAAGCCCTTCAATTATATATCATTAACAAAGTTTTGTTTTGGTATAAATATTTATTATTCAATTTAGATTTGTATCTAAAACACGTTTATATTTCAATTGTTTTTAAAAAATATATTTCCACAACCAAAGAAAATTAAATTATTTTTTATCGTCTGCAAATTTGTCTACAAATTATCCATAGTTCTCATATTACCAAAGAAAATAAAAAGAAGAAAAAAGTATTTTAAATCCATGAAAAAAGGGATTATGTAATTTTTAATTGCTTCAACGACAGACAAAACAACAAATAATAAAACAAGACAACACAATGACAAAACAAATTTTTGTTAGTGTTTTGCTGACTTTATTTACTTTTTTTTTTTTTTTTTTTTGTTGCAATTTTTGTTTCCAAAAACTTTAGCGACAAAATATTTAAGCCATGTCATAAAACGTTGTTAACGTCTGTGCTATAGAGGTGTTTTATTAAAACTTGTCTACGATTCCCACATACATTCACACTTACATGTGTACATTTGTGTAATTGTCTATGTATATGTCTGTCTCTCAGTCTATTTGTTGTTTTATTTGTATATTTGCTTTTTCAAGCAGAATATCAAACAGAAGGAGCTTGAGTTTCAACAAAACAACAACAACAAAAAGCTATATACAACTTATAGTCGAGATCATATTGTCACATATTTGTAAGTAAAACTTTATAATTGAATTTTTTTCCTCTACATTTTTTCTTATTAGTTTATTTGTGTTTAATTTTGACTTTTAGCTCAAGTTAGCAAAAGAAATCAAGGAAGAGATAAATGGATGAATTCTTAAGTATATATTGTATAATATTTAGATAGAAATTTATGTAAAGATAATTGCGAAAACTAAATTGACATTTTTATTAGTATTTAAAATTTATTAAGATTTGTTTGTTAATTTTTTTCTAAAGAAAATGGGTTTTGTAAAAAATGTTGGGCTTAAAATTAAAGTTGTTACACAAATGTCTATAGTAAATTTCGTTTTTGCCAAATTCCGATCTGTAGAAAATTAAGTTTGTGACAAAAGTATCTTTAGAAAATTAAGTTTGTGACCAAATTTTCTACAAAAACTTTAGATTGTGACAAATGTTTCTATACACTTTTCAATTTTTAAATTTTCCCATATAAAATTGAGTCTATGACAAATCTTCTTAAGTGAATTTGCTTAACACAAACGTTTAGAAAATTTAAGTTGTAATAAAATTGTGCCGTAGGACTCCATGGTGGAATGAAACGCTCGAGCAGAAGCGGAGGCATGTCAGGAGGTTATTCAACAGGGCAAAACGGACCAAAAACTGGCAGGAGTACAAAGGTGCCCTAACTGAATATAACAAATCCTTATGCAAATCCAAACGGGATTCATGGAGGAACTTTTGCAGTAGTGTCGCAGGCCTCCCTAGCGCGGCAAGACTTCACAGGGTAATGACCAAGGGACACTCAAATGGAGTGGGTCTGGTGGAGAGGACAGATGGTTCCTTCACGACAAACCGCAAGGAGACTTTGGAAACCTTGCTACGGGTACACTTTCCGGGCTCGACTGTTGTGGATGATACTGAGCACACAAACGTCGAGACGGCAATCCCGGGGACTCGCCGGGCAAATGGCTTACCCGGTAGAATTTTCGATGAGGATAGGGTACGGTGGGCAGTTGGCTCGTTCGGCCCATTCAAGTCACCAGGAGGTGACGGAATCTTCCCTGTATTGTTACAGGAGAGTCTTGATATGATAATAGGGCCGCTGATTGGTCTTTTTAGGGCAAGTTTCACCTGGGGATATATTCCGACTACTTGGCGTACGGTCAGGGTTGTATTTATTCCCAAAGCTGGCAACAGGCCGCTGAAGAAGCCGAAATCTTATAGACCTATCAGCCTTACATCATTTCTGCTGAAGACTGTTGAGCGGCTGCTGGACCTGCACATCAGGGAAAAACTGCAGGCTTCCACACCATTGCACCGAACGCAGTTTGCTTACCAAAAGGGTAAGTCGACTGAGGTGTCATTGCACCATTTGGTTGCGCAGATAGAAAAGGCACAACGTAATGGGGAGAGTATTCCAATGAGGTCAAATATCTGGGAATTGTTCTGGACAGACGGCTCAATTGGAACTCGCACTTGGATCAAACCCTTCTGGGCATGCAAGAGCTTCTTTGGGAGAACTTGGGGTTTTAGTCCAAGTATGGTAAAATGGCTATACTTTACGATGGTCAGACCGATAGTTACTTACGGATCATGGGTATGCTGGCCTAAGATTCGGCAGGAGACTGCAATGAGGAGGTGCAACAAGCTGCAGCGGATGGTGTGTCTGGCCCTGACGGGGGTGATGCGCACATGTCCCACGGCAGCACTGGAGGTTATAGTGGGCATACTGCCACTACACATCCATATAAGGAGGACTGCTATGTCCATTCTTCTTAGGATCAAGCTGACATCGGGACTTGCTGAGGTCCAGGGGCATGCTAGCTTGATGGACATGGCTCCAGGCCTATCTGTCTGTACAAGGGCAGACATAATGACCACGGAACTGGTCTTCAACAGAAGGTTCAGGGCAATCATTCCGGACGAGAGGTCCTGGAGTGTTGGGAATCCATGTGGGGGAAACCATGAATCGCACTGGTATACTGACGGGTCAAAATCGGAGCACGGAGTTGGTGCAGGGGTTTTTGGACCTAATACACTACTCTCGATGGCAATGGGCGAATCAGCGGGTGTTTTTCAGACCGAGATTTGCGCCATTGATGTGTGTTGCAGCAACATTCTTGATAGGGGAATGGTTGGCGGCAGTATTGTGATTTTCACAGATAGCCAAGCGGCCATTAAAGCACTCTCTTCTTGGAGAATGTCCTCGAAGCTGGTGGAGTGCCGTGAAAAGCTACAGGAGCTGGGGACTAGGAGCAGAGTGACGCTCTGCTGGGTGCCGGGGCACTCAGAGATCCCGGGTAATGGAATGGCTGATGAGCTGGCCAGGGCTGGTTCTAACGCCCGGTTGATGGGTCCAGAGACCTTCTGTGGATTAAGTTGGGCAGAGGTCCAGTCCCTCATGGAGGACTGGGCTCTGGGCGAACATAGGGGATACTGGGTATCGCTTCCGGGAATGCGTCAGGCAAGGAAATTTATCTCTCCCGGAAAAGTAATGAGGACGGATGGTCTCGGCAGACGGGATCTGCGACTGCTGGTGGCCTATCTGACTGCTCACCACACGATCAAATACCACCTTTATCGGATGGCCCTGGCTGAGGATCAGGAATGCAAACTGTGTCTAGATGGGGACGAGACGACGGAGCATGTACTGTGTGACTGCCCGGCGCTGGCATGGGCCAGAAGGAGGCACTTGGGGAATGTTATAATGTGTGCGTCTCGAATCGGTGAAATACCGGCAAAGGCCCTGGTTGGGTTCCTATGGGAAGCAGAGGGTCTTTTGGCCAACTTAGGGGAGTGGGTACAATAGACCTAACCTGGTCGCAGTACCTGTCACTGTGGGAAACCTCCCCGTTTTATCATTAAAAAAAAAAATAAAAAAATTAAATTTCATGAACTTAAGCCTAATTAAAAAAATTTGGATTAAAAACCATAAATAGTTCAACAAAATAACCACAATACTAATTATTGTTAAAGCTAAGGCACGAGCTCTATGTGTACATTTGTCCTTCAAGTTGTGCTGAAAAAAAGGTCAACGGAAAAGAGAAAGACAAAGTGAAAAAACAAAAAAATGTACTTGGACTTCAAGAAAAATTCTTGACGAAAGTACAAAAAAACAGAAGTAAAGGAAAAAACATGTAAAATCAATTAAAATGGATAATCATTCAGGAAAGCAAATTTCGATCTACCAAATGTTAAAATACAATTTGGTTTAAGGATTGATGTTTGACTAGTGACGTCAGCAGTCGTCGATGGCTGCGAGTGTAAGACGGCAAATCCATCTGAGGAGATCGAGTGGTTGCGATCGAAACATGTCATGGTAACCTGCCGGCCAAGGTTCGAGCCCGAGCCACGTCAATAATGAAAGATTATCAATAACATTTTTAATTAATTTTCATGTTGTAAAATTCCTTTCTTCACAAAAATAATTTAATAAAAAAAATTAAATTTCATGAACTTAAGCCTAATTAAAAAAATTTGGATTAAAAAAATAAAATTGTTTTAGGAAAATTATAATTGTCGCAAAACTTTCAATACAAATATAGTTTGTAATAAGACTTGTTTAGAAAATTTTGGTTGAGATTTTGTTACAAACATAATTTTTTACAGAAAAATTAGTTTGTGATAAACTTTTTAATAAAATATTTCATTTGTGACAAAATTTCTATGGAAAAATTGGCTTTGTGTCACATAATTTTAAAAGAAATTGAGTGGGAAAACTTCCTACACGCAAAGAAAAAACATGGTTGTGGTAAACATATTCTAGGAGCAACATATTATGATAAGATTCATGATTGTAGTCATCATATTAAGCTTATTATTTAATCATATTATGACTAAATATACTCGTAATATTACAACATAATATTTTTTCCTTTATCATATTATTATTCTGTTAATCATACTAAGTTAAGAAGTAATCAAATTATTGTCATGCTAATCATAATAAGTTAAGAACTAATCAGATTGTTGTCATGCTAATCATAATAAGCTAATAAGTAATCATATTATCATCATGCTAATCATAATAAATTTAGAAGCAATCATACTATGATAAAGCCCCTGAGTTAAAACACGTCAAACTATCACGAACAAATGGCATTTTCGGCATCATCACCTCCGATTGGAATGAAATTCAACACAATTGTTGTATGTAATTGGACTTTAACAAAACATAATTTTCAGACCCCAGATTCTTTCGGCTTCCGAAATATGACGTCATAAAAGATGTGAAAAATGTGAAAAAAACACAAAAGTCTCCTAACAAAAGGGGATAGAACTCTTGAACTACGCAAGATAATTTAGTTTTTTTGATATCGTTTTAAAGGTGAAAGTGCACCCTTTAAAATGATAGGCATTTTGTGTTTTTTTAAGAAGAGGTCAATGGTAAATTTTTGGGGTCTTGAGTTCAAAGGTCCATATCTGGAAAAGTATATTTTTTAAAATTCTTAAAAAAATATATGTTAAGTATTATACCCTCTTCAACATTTGCAGAAAATTTAAAGGTGGAGACTCTATTGGTGTCAGAGTTATATACCAGAACGTGATTCTTAGTATGTTTTGTGTTCAAAAATCCCTTGTTGTTGTTGTATTTTAATTATTTTTTTCAGTATATCTGGAGAACGGCAGGAGCCAAACTTTGGTCCAATAACATACAACATTTGTGTTGAATTTCATTCAATTCGAAGGTGATGATGCCGAACGACTTAATGGTTTGACATGGATTCACTCCCCTTTCATAACTGTCATAAAAATACAAAATAAATTAAAATTGTTTTGCATCGATTTTTTATTTTGTGGCTTTTTACAATTTTTCTTAATGTAAATCAAACACCGGAGCGCAATATAAGGCTTGCAAAATAGCAAATGCAAAATCTGTGGTTATCATGGGCACCCGCGTATGCCCATTTAGTCGATTTTAAGATGTTGATGCCATATTGCCTAATTTTAAACGCACTTTACATGTTTCATAAAATTTTTGAAAAAAGATACATATGTAGATCAATTCCGATTTTTTAACGTAATCACAAAGTTTAAAAAGTGCAATACCGCGCCCATTTGATCTTGGATGGTTTTTCCGCTTTCCTGAAACATTTGTTTTAAGACATACGCCGTTGCACGTAACACTTTTATAAAATAAAACGAAATCTCTGTGTGTTTTGATGTTAGATTTTACCAAAAAACTACGATATTTTGCATTTGCACTATTACATCACTAATACCGAATTTTGATTATTTAATTTCTTTAAACTTATTTTTTATGGGAATTTATCTTTAAATAGTTTAACCGCTCACATATAAATTAAACGACACAACTGATTCAAAATTATTTTACAAATGGCGCTTACATAATATCATTAGAGTAACAATAGTTTGATTGCAACTTAAACATTTTATAATAAATAAATAGAATGTTATCATGTTATGGCTATTAAATATCATGATATGGTTGTGAGTAATATAATATGTTTTGAAAGTTATCATACTTTAGTTGTTAGAAAAATAATTATTTTTCGGTCAACAATACTCAAATTTATAATTGCGATAAACATTGATATGTATACAGTAACAATAATATTGTTGATATTAAACAAAAATGACAATGTACGACAACAATATATTGTTACATTAAACATAGTGTTGTTGCCGTAACAATGCCCAACCATATTTTTTCTCTGCGTGTAAATATTGCAACAAGTTCTAAATAGAATTGAGTTTGTGACATAAAAAATTTGAATCTGCAAAAATAAATTATTGTTAAAAGTTTAGTTAGTAAAAATTGTCTTTGTAATGAAATTATCGATAGCTAATTGTGTTTTTAGAAAATCATGCATATGACAGAATGTTTTTTAAGAATATTAAGTTTGTGATACAACTTTTCAAAGAAAGTTAAGTTTGCGACAATATTTTCTATTAAAAATTATGTTTGTGGCAAAATGTTCTTTTAAAATAAGTTCCTGGTAATATATTTTCAATAGAAAATAAATTTTGTGACAAAACTTTTCTAATAAAAAATAGGAAAAAATTCTGTGGGATAGTAAAATTTTTGTTAAAATGTTCTCTAGAAAATTAAATTTGTGACTAATTTTTAAAGAAAATTGAGTTTTTGAAAATTTTTCTAAGAAAGGTAAAGTTTATGACAACATTTTCCGTAGAAGTTAAGTTTCTGAAAAAAATTCTATAGAAAATTAAGTTTGCAACAAAATGTTTAACGGATATACTTATTAAGTATTACTTAATACAAAAATTTTCTATAAAGACCAATTCAAACAATTTTTGTTGTTTTCAATATGAATCTATTTATATATTATATTACTTATACATATAAAAAGAAGTGTACACTTTGCTGTCACAACTAACTGCAGAAACGGGTCGACCGATTTCAACCAAATTTCAGGGTACGTTGGGGATAGTCTGTAGATGGTTTATGTGCAGTTTGCAAGAACTCGGCAAAGTGGCTATGGAGATATTGCATTTATATTTTTCTATATATTCCTTAGCTAATCAACCGGTTTTCTTAAGATTTGGCATGCGGGCACTGTAACATCTGAAAGAAAATAGGGAGTAGGGCGTGAAATAGGGCAAGAGGGATAAAAGCTCTCCCTCCCTATATATGCTTAACTAATCGGCCGATTTTCTTGAAATTTTACAGGAAAATAGTGTAATATCTGGAAAGAACTATAGCCTTAAATTTTTATTATTTATGGCGTGAAATATGGCAATAGGGATAAAAGCTCCCCCTCCCCAATTTTTTAAACTAATCAACCGGGCTTCTTAAAATTTGGCATGCAGACACTGTAACATCTGAAAGGAAATAAGGAAAAGAATGTGAAATAGGGCAAGAAGGGTTTAAGCTCCCCCTCCCATTATCTTCTTAACTAATCGACCGATTTTCTTGAAATTTCGCAGGCAAATAGTATTACAGCTGGAAAGTACTTCACACCTATAGCTTCTATTATTAAGGGCGTGAAATAGAGCAAGTATGGTAAAACCTCCCCCTCCCTATATCTTTTTAACTAATTAACCGGTTTTCTCAAATTTTGGCATGCAGACACTGTAACATCTGAGAAAGAACAGGGCATGCAATAGGGCAAGATTAGCAAAAGCTCCCCCTTTTATTATTTTCTTATCTAATCCACCGATTTTCTTGAAATTTCGCTGGCAAATAGTATTAAAGCTGGAAAGTACTTCACACCTATAGTTTTTATTATTTAGGGCGTGAAATAGAGCAAGAGGGGTAAAACCTCTCCCTCCCTATTTCTTTTTAACTAATCAACCGGTTTTCTTAAAATTTGGCATGCAGACACTGTAGCATCTGAAAGAGAACAGGGCATAAAAAAGGACAAGAGGAGCAAAAGCTCCCCCTCCCTATATCTTCTTAACTAATCAGCTGATTTTCTTGTGTAACATCTAGAAAGAACTATAGCCTATAATTTTTACTATCTTCTTAACTAATCAACCGGTTTTCTAAAAATTTGGCATGCAGCCACTGTAATATCTGAAAGAAATAAGTTATATGGCAAAACAACGTTTGCTGGGTCAGCTAGTTGTGTATATAAAAATAAGTTCTCCTGTTTTCGTCATTTTATAACTCGAAAACCACTCAACCGATTTTCAAACGAGTACATGCATTGGAAAGGTCTACTTTCACTGATGGCTTATGAAAAAAAAACTCCTGATAGGTGGCGCTGTTGTCCTGATGTTTAAATTTTTTAATTTAACAAAATTCTCCAGTATTTAATTTTTTATTTTTATTTGGAAAATCCCGAGCAGCGCCGGGACCAAACAGCTAGTTTTCTATAAAAATGTTTTTCAAAATAGAGACATAGTTTTCTTAAAATACATATGTTTATGTGTTTCAATTTTTTTATACCATAAACGGATTAACTAAATTTAATAAATTGAAAAAAACCTGACCTATAAATCTTAAACTCCAACTGCGTTAAAAAAGAAAAATTTTAAAACACCAACTGAAGTTTAACGATTGCATTGCACACTTAAATGAAATTGATTTCAGTGCAATGATTGTGATGAAAAATACCTCTTATGCAGCAAAAAGTAATCTTATACCTTACAAATCTTAAAAACATGGTATGGATTTGGAAATTGCTGATGTCGTCGTTACTGACTGCGATAGTGATGGGGCGATTATATACAAACAAAAGGCCATGCTACTAACTGACATATCAATCGAAAAATAAAACGAGAAATGTAGGTATATTTCAAAAATATTTTCCTTGATATTTCGGCCAACAGATGCTGACTTCTAATTCAATGTTGCAGTAACTAGAACACACCAAAATAACAAGAACAACGAAAGTTAAAGACCAAAGAACATGCAGCAAACATCGAGCAAAAACAGAAGAGTTGATAAGGGAGCTAAAGCGAAATGTAATGTTGATTCCTCACTGAATAATGATAGAAGAAGAAGCTCTTTTCTCAAAATAAAACAAACACAAAAAGAAAAGAAAAGAATGACGGTCATTACCTATAGACGGAGATGAGAAATATTTTAATACTGATGGCAGTAAAAGAAAATATTATTTATGCAATAAATAAATGTTATTGTTGTAGGTATTGTTTAAAAATTTCCATTTTATTTCAGACAATGGCGTAGCAAAATGCTAGATAATCGAACACTTTTGTAAGGAAAAACAGTGGGTCAAAAGAACAAAAAAGAATTAAGAAATAAATAAAATAAAGAAATTTGTTTTTGAATTTTGTTTTTTCTTTTTACACACTAACAATAACAATAAGATTAAGAAAAAAAAAACCAACAAATTGTAGCAGAATGTTTATTTTTAGTGTTTTGTCAAAGCTTTCATATCGTTTGCAAGTAAGACTTAAATGTTTGTCGTCCTCATTGTTCCCTGATGATCTGGCCTAAGCAACCAATGAAATGGGAATAAGAACCAACCAGCTTTTCCTCAACAATAAATTTCAGTGTACTTATCAAAAAAAAAAAAAAAAATGGGAATTTGAGTCTAAATACAATGTTCGCGGTGCGGTGCGATTTCTCGTTGCGGGATAGAAAAATAAACATAATATAACGGAAGACGGCGACGGCAAAAATTATCATTGTTTTTTTACATTTTTATTAATTTTTTATCAAGTTTTTTGTTTACTTTAATGTTGTGAACATAGCAATTATTCAAAAACTATGGCAACATTAGAAAGAGAATGAGTATCACAAATTGAGAGAGACAGAAATTCCGCAATGAAAATAAAATAGATTTTAATTTTATGCCGTTCCGCACTGCGGTTTTTTACTTTAAAATCGTATGAAAAACCGCACCGCAACAAATTATCGTTACATTATGTTCAAACTCTTTAGCACGTCAAAGAGAAATCTTAAAATGCAAATAATTTAATGCAACCACAGCAAAATATACAGAAAATTTATTTGGAATAAAGTTTTCACAGAAAATTTTTAATAGTATAGAAAATAAACATATAGAAAACGTTGACCAAAAAAAATTAGCTACAGAAAACTTTCTCCCAAACAAAATTTTCAATTAAAAATTATATCCCAAACAAACTTTTGTCTCAAATAAAATATAAACATAGTAAAGGCTTTGTCTCAAACATTCTTTTTATTAAAAAGCTAGTCCCAAATTAAATCCTATATTAAAAACTTTGTCCCAAAAAAATCTTCTATAGAAAACTTTGTCCAAATAAATTTTTTTAAAGAAAATTCAACGCCAAACTAGAATTTCTAAATTTGAACCAAAAAAAAAATTAAAATGTCTACAACAACGTATGTACAAATGTTCAATATATTTGGAAAACTATCTTCCAAACGCAACGGTTCATTAAAAAAAAACTGTTTATAAAAAACTGAGTCCTACTTACTTGTCTATGGAAAGTTATTCAATTTTCTATAGAAAATTGTTGGTAGTTTTAGTTTTCTAACACAAAATAATTTTTCTGTAAAAAAAAAAGATTTTTTTAAAGAAAATTGTGTTTAAAATTTCTCGTTTTATTAGAAACAATTTAAAATTTTTTGGAATTTAGCATTTTGTTTTTTTTTACGAAATATTTTTTCAAATCCACTGTACTTGCAATTTAAACTTAAATCTAAAAGTTCTTTCCTCTAAAACAAAAACTAGAAATAACAAATTGACAATAATATTTCTATCTATTTTTTAGCAACAACAACAACAACAACCAAAAGGAAATGTTAAATATATAAGAAAACTTTACTGTTAAATTCAATTCACTTCCTTGTATTTGAAAGTTATTTTGGATTCTGCTTCATTTTTTCAACTTGAAGTTAATCAAAAGTTAAAATAATAATTGAAATACGAAATTGTCATTAGCAATTTGAAGAACAACAGCACTCAAGTAAAATCTATCAGTCTTGGTACAGATTCCAAAGATAATATTTGCATAATTTTATTTTCTTTGCAGTGAAAGAAAATGTGGAAATTAAAAGAAAAAAGCAAGAGTGCTGTTATTTGGCTTTACCGAATTGTATGCACTCTTCAGCATAGTATCAAGCAATTTGTTAGAGTTTTAAATTTGAGTTTACATTATTAACCGTTACCGTATTTCTTATAAAGCCTTTATTCCGAAAGAACGTTTGTAAATATTTCGGGGGACTACGTAAAATGATGGATTTAATTTTAATACATAATTCGCTCTTTTGTAGTTGCTATCTTACCAAAGCCGGAGCTGGAGCAAATTTGTAAGGTAACATAAGAGGTCGATTTTTATCAACCTTGCATCCCCTGATACGGTGGATACCTGCAAAGGGTCCAGGTGAAATAAGAGACTGGTTTCGCTCCTTTTCTAAACTTTATACTTTGTGTAAGCCAAAATTTGTTTCCCGTTAGATCATATGTACGGAATGAATGTCTAGGAAAATATTAAAAAGGAACTTCTGGTGTAGAATCCTCTAAGGAAATCAACTGCATACAATACCTGTAATTCGGAGGAACTCAAATTTGCCAGATCTCTTGAGATCTCGGCTGGCCGAAGAACTTGTATATTACCACAAAACACTTCGGGGATCGTCTTCTGCTTGTGGCTTAAGTAAAAAGTTTCAGAAAACGAGATCTTCAAACTTTACAAGGAGAAGTTCGGCTGTTGGTTTGACTTCCATAGATCCTGTTGCTATTCAATATATGCTGCTTGCTTTAAAAATGCAGCGCAGGTAAGATACCTTCAGATTCTAAACAAGAGGCGAGTGTATAATTCTGCTGGATTTACACTTGTAATCGCAACATGAGTGTGTTAGTTGTTCTCGCACACATGAGCGCTTGGTAAACATTTTGTTTGTCACGCAGTGTATACCACCACCCTGAACTTAGGTTAACACGGTGGATACCCAGTTTCAAAGAAAAGAAAATAAGTAAGATATGTACAGCTTGGTAATATATGAACCAATTTTAACTGTTTTCTACCACTGTAGAAGTCTAGTTCTTTTTGAGTTCTTTTAAAGTAAAAAAATTATAAATTAACAAACTATTTATAACTGCAATTAATGTTGGGAGATTGTAGTGAGGAATGTACGAACAGATAAACTCACTGTTTATTGTTCGTATTTGGTTTAAGCTTTGATATCGTTTCAAATAAGACTTTTTGAGTGTTTTTAATTCTCATTCAGTCTGCAACCAGTGAAATGCGCATAAAAATTAGGTTATCCTCCAACCATAAATTTAAGAGTATTTATCAAGATTAAAAACTGGGAATTAAGCACAACAAACAACATCTTTTAATGAAAAGTTAGGTATACCCAAAAATTACTTTGATAGTGAAAAAGGATGTTCAAGAATTATTAGAATATTTTAAAAAGTTATGTTGTATAAGTAGAATGTGGAAATTATTTTGTTTGTTTTATTTTATTAAAATATTTTTCGAATGTGCTTTAACTGATCTGAGTTAAGAGTTTACAGATCTTATACACCAAAAATGTCTTCATTGGCTGCAACCATGGCAAACACTTCCATGTTTTCCACGGTTGCTCCTACTCCAACTATATAAGCCGAAATGCAACCGTTAATATATGGGCATTTCCAGAGAGATAGTGATTTTGCTAAAATAGTAGTAACTTGAAAAAGTTGCTATCATTATGTCTCAGTTAGAGGGTACTACATATGAAAAATTATCATATTTAGAACTTTGTTGTCCAAAATATCGAGCAAAATAGCTGCATATCGAACGTTATAAAATGGAAGTGATAAGTGGGGCACGCTGAAGTGGTGCTATCCGTTTTTTTAGGTTAGCTCTTGTTTTCAAGATATACCGTGATTTCGAAAATGTAAGAGGTTGCACAGCATATGTATATTCGCGTAACTTAAAAACGGTTTAGTTTATTGAAATTACTAAAAACCCGAAATTCCGCAATTACCAATAAAGTGGGGTAGGCTATACATTTGACCCTTCTAGGAGCATCCTGCGCGGGCTTCATGGACTTGTCCGGGTAAAACTGGATACCAAGTAAGTTTTTAAAAATATATTTATGTTTTACTTATTTATTTAAAATTTTTTTAGGTAATCAAGTTGGACATATACAACTACAGCAAGATATCTGAAATGCAAAAGAAAAATTGGTGGAAGGAAGCGGAGCTGCAATCGACTTTTTTAACTAGAATCTCCGTGGTTCCCCAGAACATGTTGGTGCAGAAATTACTAGCGTCTTCTAGACGTGAAGAGGGACAAAAGTGTTATCAACTCATCATTTTTCTTCGGCAATACCCAGGATCGCCAAAAAACCATATGTATTTATTACCCATTTGGTTAACTTATATATATAAAGTTTCTAACCGGTAATCTCCTCTTATGATAAATTTAATGAAGATATATGGTGAATTTTATAATGAATAATCTCTTGAGAAGCTGCTTGCTCACTTTATACTTGTAGATCCTCTAAATTTAATTTTTAAACCTGGATGGTTACTGTTAGTCGAATCGACGAAGCTCATTTACATTTTATCACATAAGTTTTTTATGTGTTTTCAAATTACGCTCTTTTTTCAACAACGTTAGCTGATGACGAAAACTTTTAATAATTATTTGTAAATATTTATTTGTTTAGTATACACTTAAACAATTTTGTGTCATTATTTAATTTAAACAAATAAATATTACCGTTATTGTACAAAGATATTTTATTAAAGTTGTTTAATTTTATTTAATTCACTTAAGAAAAAAACGAAACAAATAAATAAAAGTCCAATATTTTGATTTTAAAGCTTAACTTGAGGCCTATGCTAGGAAATTCTTTATAAGATGGCTAAAAAACCTGAAAAAAGGTAAAAAATCATTACTTTTGATCGACATTAATGGTTTAAATTACGTGAAGTTTTGAAAAAAGTCAAAACATTCCGTAAAAGAAAGTTAAGAAGGCAAAAAAAACTAATACATGCGAATAAATTTGTTTTAAATAGCGCAGACTTAGCTATATCCATGAAAAATGTGTATATACCGATTTCTTAAAAACTGGAACCAATCTGACACTTCCAAATGTACTTTCGCACTCAGGGGACTCCCCCCTAAAAGTTTGAAAAGGATTCATCGAAGTTCATTTTTTCGACTATCACAGTGTAATTAATTTGAAAACACAAAAAAGTGCTAAAATTCGTATAAAATTGTAACGTTACTGACTGACTCACTGATTCACTGACTCACTTATTCATCAACACACAGCCTAAACGCCTAAAGCTAAAATCTTGAAATTCGGACCAGAGATTGGTCACTCTCCAAATCGATCCACTGAGACGGGATTTTTGGAAATTCAAATGTTTAGGGGGTAAAAAAGGGTAAAAACGGAAAAATACGGTAACTTTATTTTATAATAAAATACATAACTAAAAATGTTGTTGTTAATTTTTAACTTTAAAAATTATTCCGCCAGATTTTTTTTTTAAGTTTGTCGATTCGATGAAGTGCAACCTTAATGTACCAAAATGAAGATAAACCTTTCAGGGTTAATTTACCAACGATGAATAATGGTTCAGATTATATGTCAATTGAAGATTCTGTTAATGCAATGAAAAACTGAATAGAATATAAATTTTACAATAAAAAAATAAAGTAATTCTGATGTTTTGGATAAAAAAAAATCCCTTAAAAATTCTATTTTGATACTTTCACCTCAAAATGCTTGTAAAAAAAATTAAAGAAGCACATTCGAAAAACTGTTTAGTTATTTAGAATAAGGAGCTATCGTGTTTTTTCTTTTTTTTGTCATATAACAGATATCTGGAACCGATTTGACTCTATTAAAATAGAAAACATTTTCGAATCCCCATCATACATATCTAGGAATTCGAAAAACCAGTAATATATCTGTATACTTTGTAGGGTGGAAGATCAAAACAATAAAAATTACAAACGGGTGACAAACTTGGATCCATCCCTTCCACATGTGGTGTAGAATGTAAAAATTTTGCGCAAAGTGAAAATTTCTAGAAAAGCTAAAGTAAGTTTTCCTCTTCTCTGTCGAGGGTTGAGGAGGACCATAACAAAACGCAACAATTTCACTTTTTAAGTTCTTTTTTTTTGCTGCTTTTACATATTAAAACATATATGCACGCAAAGAAAAACATGTTTTAATATGGTCACATACAACACTATTTCAAAGAAAATTTCGAATATGTTTTGTTTAATTTAACCATATTATTGTCACCGACAGCCATATTGTGGTTAAATTAGTCCTCCGTTAAGAAGCCATAACAATATTTTGGTTGCCTCTTAACAAATTATGGTTAAATATGACAATAATATGTTTTAAAATTAACAATAATATTTTCCTCTTTTCCAAAAGCAACATCATATGGTTGAAAATCAACCATGCTATTGTAAATGTCAAACATAAACTAGTTATTATTAACCATAACATGTTCCTATGTAACCATAATATGGTTGAGGCTTCTTGATGGAGGTCTATTTAAACCATTATATGGTTGTTGGTGACAATAATATGTTTAAATTAAACATAATATTTTCGAAATCTTCTTTAAAATAGTGTTTTAAAGATGACCATATTTAAACATGTTTTTTTCTTTGGGTGTGTATAAAACTTACCAAATATCTATAATTTAATTGTTATTCAATGGATTCAAATCAAAATTATTCATGTCAAAACACAACATTCGTATTGCTTTATATCAAAACGAATTTATAAACTATGAATCGGCTTAAAATGCAACAACTCCAAAATTCATTTCTAAAAAATTTTAAAACTTAATTCCAGGCAAATTAATTTATATATGAATTATTTAAGTGTTAGTAACAACCCTTTAAGAAATATATAAACATCGTACGGGCTTTAAAAAAATTTTTTTTTTTATTTATCCAGTAAATTATTATATGTAGGGTCATTGTTGCATTTTGTTATGGAACTCCTCAGTTAACGATTTTTCGTATTTTTATCATTTTTCTTTTTAAACAATTTAAGCTTTCTAAATGGACTTTTCTACAAAAAAAATCTTTAAATTGACAGTTGAGAGGATAATTGTAGCAGTTGTGGCAATGAAAGTAAATTTTTTAGCACGTCTAAAACAAGTTTTGCTGCATTTGTTTAAAAACTGCTATTTAAGGTTCTTACGCTTTAGAGAATTTGCATAAATGTTCAGCATGAGTGTTTAATGTTTTCTAAGGGTTTGTTGAAAATTGAAAAACGCTCCACCAACATACGTACACAGCGTGCATTGAAGTCTACTACAAATGTGTACACATCCAGTTATGTTTGCCTGTGATTGTGAACGTTTTTGGAATACTACCTACACCTAGCAAGCTTTTGCTATAGAGAAGACGCAGAAAAAGACGCACAATTCCATTCATATGACTGCCAAATATGCAACCAAGTTATTATAAGTTTAATATTTCGTAGGTAAGGCTGATTAACCGTGGAAGCGTAATTTTTCGGATAAAAATAAAACCCTTTCAGACAACCTTCTGAAGACACTTTTAGAAGTGCGTTTAGAAAGTGACAAAAAAAGTTTATTATAAGTGTCGAAAATTAGTCTTCAGAAGATAAATTGTTACCCTCGCTTTTTTAAAAACATAAAAATAAAATGATATATTTTTATACCCTCCACCACAATTAGTTGTGAAGAGGGTATATTCAGTTTGTCATTCCGTGTGAAACTTTTTTACTATTCATCTCAGACCCTATAAAGTATATATATTCTGGGTCCTTGAGTAATGTTAAGTCGATTTAGCCATGTCCGTCTGTCTGTCCGTCTGTCCGTCGGTTGAAAACACGCTCACTTTCGAAAAACTCAAAAGAAATCAACAAACTTGGTGTCAAATTGCTTGTAGTTATCCTAAACAGTTTTGGATTGAAATTCAGCAAAATCGGTTGAATAGGATCTGAGCTATGAATCAAAATGTGGAACCACCACCTAAAAAAAATTTATAATTTTGTTACAAAAACTAGCATAAATGGTGGAAAAATGCACAGAATGATATAAGATTTCGCAACAATTCGTATTATTCAACTGGAAATCACGCTGTGAAATTTCGTGAAGATCCGTCAATAATTTACCCTAGGCCCCATATAAGCCCTACTCCCGGAAAACAGTATATTAAGCCTAAAATCCTAACTAACAATGCTATCATTAGAAATTTTGGCAAGTCACAGTTACATAGGACTAGAAATTAAAGTGTTAGGTTTCGTGAAGATCGGTCCATAATTTACCATAGGCCCCATATAAAACCTACTTCCGGAAAACAACTTAGTACGCCTAAAAACGTAACAAATAATGCTATCATAACAAAATTTGGTACATCAAAGTTTTATTGGACAAGAAATAAAATTGTGTTATTTCGTGAAGATCGGTCCATAACTTACCCTGGGCCCCATATAAACCTTACTCCCGGAAAACAGTTTAGTACGCCTAAATCCGTAAAAAATAATGCTATCATAACAAAATTTGGTACATCAAAGTTCTATAGGACAAGAAATAAAACTGTGTTATTTCGTGAAGATCGGTCCATAATTTACCCTGGGCCCCATATAAACCCTACTCCCGGAAAACAGTTTAGTACGCCTAAATCCGTAAAACATAATGCTATCATAACAAAATTTGGTACATCAAAGTTTTATAGAACTGGGAAAAAGACTGTGAAATTTCCTGAAGATCGGTCCATAATTTACCCTAGGCCCCATATAAACCCTACTACCGGAAAACAGTTTAGTCGCCTGAATCCATAATTAATAACAAATCGTCACAGTTTAAGATAATAATAACATCATACAGATATTAGTCTTTAAACATTCGAACTGTCGGTGGAGGGTATCAAAGATTCGGCACAGCCGAATATAGCACTCTAACTTGTTTTCTTTAATTTCATAAATGTTCTTTTTATTTTAAAAAATGTTCTCTCTCTTCCCATTATTGTCCAGAAGTGAGGAAGAATTGACTTCCCATTGCTTCTCCCAAATGTTTGCAGGACTGCAATATCTATCCAACGCACAACTGTTTATGCATATACTCATACCAACTCATATATAAATTTGTATAGACTTGTGTTTCTTTTACGTCGTGCACAGAGTTAGAGTGTGTCTACGCCAAAATGCAAACACAGCTTATTCTTGTATACACAAAGACCATTTATGCTTATACAATTATGCACACACATACACATACTGACAATTTTCAGAAACGCACACAAGCTAACTTACATCTACAGGATTTCATTCACATACTTTTAGAACTTTCAAAAAGTCATAGACAAACTCCACTTCTCTCTTTATAGTCAAATTTAAATGGCTTTAAATTCTTTATTTTTTTTTTTTTATTTTTTACTTTCTCGTTACAAACACAAGATATTTTGCAATATAAACGTGTTGTAATTGTGTAACCCAGCAATAAACAACACATGGGACAAATCAAATTAGAAAACTACACAGTACCCTGGTTGCTGTTTTCGAAAAAGTGACTTTATTACAGAAATTACGTCAGTAAAATTAATTTTTAGAATTGGTCATGTGCAAGAAGTTTTGGTTTTTTTAAGGTTATTTAATTGGTCAATGATGGCTGGAAATGCAATTTTGAAAATGTTTTTATATGCTAAACACTTTATTTGTTGCAGCGCTTTTTGTGTTTATCAGTAACACGAATACTGTCTTAAGAGCTACAAAGTCTTAATACAAAATACGTAATTTGCAATTACACTTAAAATTTTCGAATATCAGAAGAGGCTTGTAAAATACAGTTCACTTTTTAGGTTGAAGTTGTAAAGAGTTGAACAATTATAAAGCAACCGCAACAAGAACTTGAAGTGAGATTTAACTTACATCAAAAACAGTTTTCGCAAAATTTGGTTCCATATTATTGTCAAAAATATTTTTATAGACTCATGTAAGTATAGTCGGCTAAGCCATAAAATACCCTGCATGCCAGTATTTAAAAACATATATTTAAGAGTTTGCAGCCTGTTGGCACTAATGGACCCACCAAAACAAAATTATGTTATGCGGTTAATACCATGTTCACACTTGGGTTGTTAAACGCGTTTAAGCAGCTCGAACGTGATTAAGCTCTAATCACTTCAAAATCGAGATGATTACCCATACATTGAAGTGATTTGTTAATCACTTCAAATTGATATGATTACAACTAATTCACTTCATAAACCACATAGAATCCACTGAACATACCTAATAATGTAGAATCGCCAACATGTCGTGTACAACCGGCCAAGATTTCTGCTTAATGTTTTTATTTTTTTCCTTAAATAATTCATAAATTTTCACAATTTCATCATTAAAATGATTAAAATAATCTTCTGATAACTTTGTAAAAGTGTTTTTATCCATTTTTAATACTTTAAAGAAATATTAATTTGTTTGATTTTTTTTTTTTGTGTGTTTGTTGTGTGTTTTTTTTTTTTCTTAATCATCTGTCATCATAATCATCTCAAATGTAATGTGAACGGCTTTGATTACCTAAATCAACATTTTGCTTAAACGCGTTTAAAAACCCAAGTATGAACTTATATTTTGATATCTACATTAATCTGAAATTTTGTTTGTCTTAAAGCGATTTAAAAGGTGATAGAGTTTATAAAGAACTTGTGGTGAATTCTTAACCCACCAATCCAAAATTTCGCCATAACATAATATAGGGTGTTTTTTTAACTGCATGAGAACTTAAAATAATGATACAAGAAATATTGTTGGAATGAAATATCATGTCATTTATTTTTTAAATAGGATTTCGATTCGATCAGTCTTAGGTTAGGCTAGGAAGGCTGGTGCGAAGTTAAATTCACACCCTCACCCAGAGAACAATATGGTCCATTATGACACCTTAGATCAGCCTAAGTTTTGACTTCTTTTCCAATAAATCTGGTCGTATGGCACCAATGGTGGCTTGAATATTGGCATCCAATGCTTCAAGAGTTGCTTCTTTTTTGGCATAAACTATTGACTTACTATTACCCCATAAAAAGTAAACCAGAGGCGTTAAATCGATAAAGAGCATATAAGCCGCGGATATAGCAAAAATCCCCCAAAGAAAAAAGGCCCAAAAAAATAAATGAAAAATCGCCCAAAAAAATTCCATTTAAAATTGGGCCTGAATTCATATGAAAAGTGAACCAAAATTTTTGGGCTATTTTTCGCTTTTATTGGGTGATTTTTCGTTTTTCAAATTTGGCGATTTTTCAATATGAAAAATCACACAAAAATATTATATGGAAAATCAAAAATCAAAATCGTACATAATATTTGTCTAAATCATTCATTATTACTGTACGTTGAATTCCTAAATGTTATTTATAAAAAAAAACGGGACATATTGCAAAAAGGTGGCATGTCATATCGTCCAGTGTCAAAGTGTCTGTGTACAAACTCGAAAGCATAGCCGGCCTTTGGCCGGTCGCAAGGATTTTCTCCTCTTTGATAAAACAAGTACCGGCTTGGCTAACTAAAGCTTCTCTGCACAGCATGCCTTCGGCCGGGGGCAAGGATTTTCTCCTCTATGGTATAACAAAAACCGGCTTCGCTAACTAAAGCTTCTCTGCATAGCCGGCCTTCGGCCGGGTGCAAGGATTTTCTCCTCTATGGTATAACAAATACTGGCTTCGCTAACTAAAGCTTATCTGCGAAGTCGGCCTTAATTATGGTCACAACCAACAAAACTATTTTTAAAGAAACTTATTTAACCATAATATGGTTGTTGGTGACAATGATTTGGTTAAATTAAACATAATTGGGGTATTCACAAGGTGTGCTATCATGTTTTATTGTCATAATGTTCTAACATTTTACAATGGTTTAAAAATATTGTTGTTGCTTTGTAAACAAAAAGTGTCTTAAATTAATAGAACTTTGCTTGCTATGTTTATTGTGCTGTCGTAATTAATCAGAAGAGACCTGCGCTGAGCGGCTGAGCCGAACCGCTTTAGTTTTTGTAGTCGTCGCCGTTGATGGTATAGTTTTATCCGGCTAACATCCGAGTTTTACATTCAAAACACTTGCGGCGTCAAATTATATCGGCTTAGGACTCTGATGTTTGGTAAAAAAACAAAATAAAATTAATTTGAGATTTGCGTCTAAAAAATGGCTAAGATCTAATTTAATTTATTTATTAATGGATTAGAATTAAAAAATGTTATGATGTTACGTAAATATTTATTTTTTATATTTGTCTTAAAAGCTGATTTAAATTCAAAATAGCACACTAAATTATGAGAGGTTGTTCACAAGAGTCGTATTTTTTCATGTTATTATTTTAAGACTTATGTCTTTATGACACCTTGTGAATCCCCTAAATATGGTTAACAAAATTTTAAAAATAGTTTTGTTGTTTTTTCTCTGGGTGCATATTTTAAACATATAACAGAAACACTTTTGGGGGCAAGGATTTTCTCCCCTATGGTGTAACAAATACCGGCATAGCCGGCCTTAGCCGGGCGCAAGGATTTTCTACTCTATGGTATAACAAAGGCCGGCTTTGCTAACTAAAGCTTCTCTGCACAGCCGGCCTTCGGCCGTGCGCAAGGATTTTCTCCTTTCTGGAATAACAAACACCGGCTTCGCTAACTTAAGCTTCCCTGCATAGCGGCCCTTCGGCCGGGCGCAAGGATTTTCTACTCTATGGTATAACAAAGACCGGCTTCGCTAACTAAAGCTTTTCTGCTAAGTTAAGCTTCTAAAATCTGCTTTGTTTCCGAACGAAGGCCGATTTCGCAGAGAAGCTTTAGTAAGCGAAGCCAGTATTTGTTATACCAAAACGGAGAAAATCCTTGCGCCTGTCCAAAGGCCGGCTATACAGAGAAGCTTTAGTTAGCGAAGCCGGTATTTGTTAAACCATAGAGGATAAAATCCTTGCGCCCGGCCGATGGCCGTCTGTGCAGAAAAACTTTAGTTAGCGAAGCCGGTACTTGTTTTATCAAAGAGGTGAAAATCCTTGCGCCCTGCTTTCAAGTTTGTAAGCATGTTGTGGACATTATGACACGCTACAAAGTGTCATAACGTCCACGGACTTTATGACACTTTTTTTGGGCCTTTCTTCGTTTTTTTTTTTGGGCAAAAATGCATATATAACTTTTTGGGTAATTTTTCATGTTCTTTTGAGCGATTCTTCATTTGGGCGATTTTTAATTTTTTTTGGCCATTTTTCTTTGGGAGATTTTTCCTACAGCCATAAGCCGCACCAAACTTTAAATTTTTAAAAAAATGAGCTTCGTAAAGTAAATTTCTACAATTTGGAAGTTGTTCTTGCATCTCACGATTCATGATGACTTGTCAACCCTTTTTGAGCTGAAAATATATCAAAATTATTAATATGTGTAAAGAAATTTCCAAATTTTAGTTTACTATTAAGGTTGGGAACACTTGACACTTCTGGTTGCTAGTTGAGGGTTGGTTTATTTGCAGAGGCAGCGATAGAGACAGCGTCTGCAGTTGCAGACGAAACAATTGAAGTAGCAGCAGAACGCACGGGGTTGTTAATTTGTGTTTTTTAACCTCTATGTCGCATAGCTTTGGACATCAATTCACGTTAAAAGAAAGCATCAGAATTATTATTTGCAATGATCTTGCCATCAGCATAATAAAAAGGTTTGTCCTCTGCAAAGATGCGCAGGTCACCATATCGGACTTTCAAATGTTTGTTTACGTTTTTAACTTTATTACAAATCTGTCTTAAATAATATCTTTTGTTGCGTACATTAGCTATGTAGTCTTTATCAAGTAATATATTTGTACCAACAAGAAAACGTTTAGCAGCAATAATTGCATTAACTTCCATGGCACAATTAAGCGTGATGACGAAAGATTTTCCTCCGGTAATTTTGTGGGCCTCTGTGACATTCACGTTTACTTTTAGTGTGGTTTTGCACAATTTGTTTAATTCATCACGAGCCTTAGGCACAGTTACGCTTACAAGGCCACTTATAACAATGTTGTGTCGTCTGCTTGCCTTATCCACTTGTTCCAGTCTGTTTTTCATTATTTGCAGTTCGTTCTGTAAGCGGGTGTTATCGCTACGTAGTTGCTGTATCTCTGTAGAAATGTAGACTTAATCATCCTTCTTTACCACACTTTCCAGCTTTGCGTCCAGCGCATTATTGAGTTTTTGTTCAAACCCCGCCCAAGAAAAAACAATCAGCAGGAGAAACCGGTGCCACTTTTGATTTTGCAATCTCACTTCGGTCAGCCACTGCGACATCATTGCTAATAAGAGCAGGATTATCTGAATCTACGGGTTAAGGCACCATTATGTTGATTACAGAATGCTTCTTAGGTGTATTGTCCGAAAAAATATCTGGCGACGCCTGCTTTAAACTTCTTTTAAGTGCATTCATATATGAAAGTTAGGTAAGAAAGCTCTGTAGTTATTGTGAACATTTTTTATCTTTTGTAATTTTATATTATTATTAGTTATTAAATAATAATCTCTACTATGGTACAACATATAGTTCTTCTTGTACTAAAGGCACTTTATTATTGCTTAAATAAAAAGTAAAGGTGTATAATCTAATAAATTTAAAGAGCGCAAAAAATATGTTGTTTTTTGACGTTATAGTGCAGGGTAATTAGTTTACCTCTTATAAGTTAATGGTTTCAAATTAACAATACCATTTCCTCTTTTACAAGAGCCACATAGTGAAAAAACAACTTTAATATTTTTATGATTAACATTTTATTTTTATAATAAACTATAACATAGGCAACCCTAATATGGTTGTGGCTTCTTAATGGAGGACTCATTAAGCCATCTTATGGTTGCCGGTAAAATTAATGTGGTTAAAGTACCCATTATATGCTTAAAAATTGTTCGTATAAATAGTTTTTTAGAGGTGACCATATCGAAAAATCTGTGTTATGTGTGTCCAGGTAGCTTCATTAATATTCAATGAAGGATCTACACATATATTTCTGGGGGATATTTGGATTTGGTTTTGGTCTACTGCGATCGATTTAAGATCTACCAATGTTAATATCTGAGTAAGTAAAAGTTTCTCTTTAAGACATAGGCACATTCAAGCTTACACTCATAAAATTATTACAGTAACTGATTGTAGGTTATTAAATTCGTTTTCGGTACTGTTAAAATTGAATAAAAATATAGTTATTTTACGAATAAATTTATTTTTCAACATTTATGTTTGTTATTAAAAAAACAAACTACCAAAAAATAATGTTTTCCGTATTTTTTTTTGTTAATTTGTTTGATTTTTATCGGTTAAAATATATTTTTTTAAAGTAAAAACTATTCAATTTTAACGAATATGATGTTCAATAAATAAAAAACTTAGAAATTACTGAAAAAATCATTTGTTTTAAATGAAATGTAAATGATCCGTTTTTTAAATGAATTTTAATTTGTTTCAAATGAATTTTCGTTTGAATTTAACTACATAATATTTTGAGTGTAGGTTTAACATTTATTGTAAAAAAATAGCGCAGTTATAACGTCTCGAATATGGCGAAAATCATGGTTCTTTACCCTAAGCGAAGATGTCGCGAAAACCTGATGCAATGGGGAAATTCTTTGTACATATATACGTTGGGATTGGGACCTTTAGAGAAGTATACGTTGGCCAAGGGTTTCGACTTTTTCCAAATTCTGCAGGCCTATGTAATCATTTAAAAAAACAATTTAAGTATAGCTTTAATTAAAAATTATGAAAAAGTATAATTTACATAGTGACCCCTGTCACCAAAAAGGGTTAAACGTATCACCTTCATGTTAACCCCTTAACCTTCAAAACTAAATTTTTTTTTACAAATCTTCACTTTTTTTGTTTAAAAAAATGTACTTAATAACAAAACTTTTGAAAAAAGACGCTCGTTATATTTTCTATCAGCTACAGTAAACAAATATAGAAGTTTCCTAAGGCAGCTAACACCGTTAGAGGGTTAAGTTAGCGATATTTACTTTACTTTCAGTATAATACCACTACTTTTTAGACACATTTCTGAACAAAGAATACAAAATTCAGCAGACATAAACACAAGCACATAAAGAATATTACAAAATACAAAAAAGAAAAAACACTCATACTATGCAACATAAACCATACAACTTGTACACACAATTACACTTACACAATCCATACAAGGGGATGTTGTACTCGTTTTAAAGGGGTGTCGAAATGCAAGTTGAGCCGGAAGTCATTGTAACAGCAAAACGGAAATCAACAAATTTATTCAAGAAGCATTAGGGAAAAATTTTTTAACATGTCTAACGTCTAAACTATGTATGTATACATGTAAATTCATAACATGTAAATATATATGAGTGTGTGTGTGTGTATTTTGTGGCTGTTTGTATTAGAAAATATTTTGCAGAAAGTAATATGCTGATCATGATGACGTTACGATATACAAACACATTTAGCCGCACATACTCGAGCATTTTTTTTTTAACCAATAGAAATATTTGTGTGTAAAGTAATAACATTTTTACCCAGATAGTATTTCATATCTTTGTATATTTTTGTATTTCTATGCAGACTTTTTGGTTGATTTTTTTTTTTTTAATTTATGTTAAAACAAAAATATGTTTCGTGTACATACATATATTTTTGTACCGTAAACTTGTTACTACATACATATTTTGGCAAAAGAAAATAATGTTTAAAATTAAAAAAAAAATAAGTAAATATTTAACATAAAAAATAGTTTAAAAATTAAAGTTAGTTGTACCAAATTTAAAATACTTTTTATGTAGTTAAAATAATTAAGTTGACCCTATAATTAAAACTAACATACCAGACACTTTTGCAATATCAGAAAATAAACTAAGCAAAATATTCCAGCCAATAAAAAAAAATATGTCAAAATTGTTGCTATTTACTTTTAATTAATTATTATCTTACTTCCTGTATCGCCTGAAAGCCCCCAGCTTCATATACCAAAATAATAGTTAACCATTTGAATTTCAGAATTCTCCCACTACACAGACACAAACGCACACAACAAACATTTGATATTCAATGCCAAAGCAAATATTAGAATATTTTAACAATTTATTTGTTTATTTTATAGTCAACGTACAGTGTTCGCCTTTGACACAGTCACCGTAACATTTGGTCACAATTGTACACTCTCGACAGCTGGAGTACCAACTTTATAATGGCCCAAAGTATTTTAGTAAAATTGTTGCTATTTAAACTGAACTATTTCGTTGAAAGCCATCTAATCATTGCCATTCCAATATTTGTAAATATTCATACAAGTAGTAAAATTTGCTAAATTACACAACATTCTATTCAATGGCATCACATACAAGTCATCATTAAAAGTTCAATAGCATTTTGGAAATTGTTTATACAAGTGGTCACAGTCAGACGATTACTAAGGAGTGCGCACGAAATAAAAATATGCTACTTATTTTCTTAATAGAAATAAAACGAAATGATGAAGTGTTTTTATTTTATATTGAGATGAGAGCAAATAGTAATCAAATTCATTTATATCCAAAATAAATACGACTTCAATGTGTTTTAACAAAAATGTTTATTTTTTCTTTAATTCCTTTCATTAGGGCTTTTAATGTGTCGTTTGTCACCATTTTGCAGGCAATTTCCCAGCCCGTTAGCTGTAGCCCACAAGTAAACAAGATGCAATTCTTGATTTAGGTTGATGACACATTAATCAATATTATCAACATCGCAACTAATATACAGCTGGACATCATCTGCATACATTCTAACCTTACATTGTTCAACAGTAAGCGGGCCTATAATTTATCCCTGAGGAACGCCTCTAATCAGTGGTAAGCAGTTAGATTTCTTGTTATTTGATTCAACATACTGGCATCTATTCTTTAGATAGGAAGCTATAAGACGTGTGGCATTTGATGAAAATTTAAACATATTCTCCAATTTGTAACAAAAAATATCAGGATCAACAGTATCAAATGCTTTGGAATGATCCAATAGAACTAAAAAAGAAATCTTTTTGTTATCCACCTGTTTTCTGATATCCTCCACAACATCTACCAGGGCTGTAATGCAACTGTGCTTTCTACATAAGCCAGATTGCCTATAATTAAGTCAGAAATCTTATTAATAATTTCGTTATAGTTATGACCAGGGAAACCATAAATATGCAATTGCATGGTTTTCCTGGTACGTCCAATGAAGGCAGAGACTATATATTAACCCTTCTGCATCCCTTGGATATGTGCCCTTCCTATGATCCTTTGGGTCAATATGACCCAACAATAAAATGTTAACAGCATTTCATATTTAAGTGTAATAAAAACAAAAGCGATTCTATTGATTATTTGACCGAAAAAATTATTGATCGATAATTCTGAATGAAGATGAACTCAATTCAATAGAAAACAAATTTTAAAGTGGAATTAAACCTGCAATATCGCATGTTGGGTCATATTGACCCAAAGGATATTAAATGTGTGTAAATCGTGTTTTTTGGAGGGGGAAGGAAAAACTAAAATTTTATTATTTTCATTTAAATTTATTATTTTTGTCCCTGTAATGGATAAATTGAAGTTTCACGTCCATATCTTATATTTAAAGGGACAAATTTTGCGTTTGAAAACCAAAATTGGCAAAATTGGGTCAAATTGACCCAAGGAGTGCAGAAGGGTTAAGCCGTTTTAGAGTTTTTTAAGAATTGTGGCATCGATTTGTTAGTGCATATTTTACCGTTTGCAGCATTTTTCTTGCATAATTTGGTTAAAAGTGCTTCTTTGCAGCATTTTTTTTAAGTTATAGCGCATATTTTGCCTTTTTAAGTCATATTTGGATTCATTTTAGATCTTTTTTTAGTGCCTACAAGAGCGTTCGCAATAAATAAAATTTGTTTTGCGAAATTCTGTTTTAAATATCTATATGTAAGCCAACGTTTCTCCAAGACTTTTTTAAGAGATCTAACGATGTTCATCCGTCCGTCTGGCTGGTTATCTGCACGCAAAGAAAAAGCATGGTTGATACAATCACAAACGCAAACTACCATTAATGTTTGTGGTTATGATTGTGTCAAACAAGTCTTAAGTAACAACATATGTTCAAAAATAATGTTAATAGCTTATTATTGTCTCAAACATATTATTATGTTCAGCAGAAATACGCAAACGATCATTCAAACCATGTTTCTATTTTTCCAAACACCATGCAATAAGTCTATTTCAACATTTTATATGGTTCTCAGAATTAAACCAAACACATATTTATTTAAAAAAATTTATTTTTTATTAAAATATAATATATGTATGTATATTAAAAAATAAAATTAAATACACACATTTAGAGACATTTAGGAAAAGTAAAATAAAGGATAATACAGACATACCTTTACCTGTATCAGTTTACTGTAGAACAGAAATTAAAAAAAATCGGGGCTAATGACAAAATTTTGTGTCAAAATTTTCTATACCGGTTTCAATGTTGTTGTTTTTTTTTTTTTTTTGCTGCAAGAAAGACAACGTAATTGAGTATTTATAAATTTTTATGATTGTGTTTATATAAATAACAAACCTGCCTAAAAAACGTATAATAAAAAATTTATTTACTTAGTTTTGCAAGGCAACGTTTTAATTATTTTATAATTCATGTTTCCCGATTAACTGACGCTAGCGGACGGAAAATGACATATAAACCAGTGTTCGAAAATAAACACTAAATATCGTTCGGTTCGGTAGATTTGTGGAAAACACAAACGCTAATAGTGTTTGTGTAGAAATTCATTAAAAAAAATAACGTTTCCCTGTTTGTCATCTTTCGAACACAAAAATAATGCTGTTTTCATCATACTCAACAAATGATGAGAACATTAAATCCGTTCGGTTTTTTTTTGAAAATCCACGAACTTCAATGTGTTCGGTTCGGCTCGTTAATGTTCGTCGCTTTTTGCTGATAAAAAAAACCAAACATTTTTTACAAAAACAAAATACACACACGAAAAAAACATTATAGAACATTAAAATATAATGTTTTTCTACAGTATCACTACAATTGTTCTGTTTTTTAACGAAGAACCGAACATTATATAATGTTCGGTTCTTTCTTGAAAATAGTTACGAACGGAATTAAGGTTTGTGTATGTTTACACAAACACTAAAAAAATAAATATCGTTCTTCGGCGTGTGAGCCGAACGCTAAATAATGTACTGTTTATTTTCGAACACTGATATAAACACATACTATTTGCTTTGACAATAAATGTTTGATCCTTTAGAGGATGTGTTTTAAAGCAAACAAAAATTAAGGTATTAAACATACCTTTTGTTGGCAACTAATATTATTATTATAATTTTATAGTTGATATCATATCACATAATATAATATGTTTAGCCAGATCAGAGTAACTTTCAAGGTGTAAAACACCTCGTGAATTGAAAAATGTTAAGGACAAAAAATATTTTTTCAAGTTTTATTAGGACTATAATAAGTTTATTAGGGTAAACATATTAGGCCAATATGAATAAAAATGGTCGTAGTGGCCACTCATTAATCATGTTTTTTTCTCTGCGTGTGTCTATGTTGACCTTGTGCGCGAAGTACATTTTGCAACCTTGAAGATAATTTGAGCAAATTTGGTAAATACATTTTAATTGTACTAAAGACGATGTCTATGTATATGGTGAGAATCGGTCTATAATTTCACATATTTCCCATAAAAACTTCTTTCCAAATAAGACTCTTTGTGTCCGTTAACCATCTTATTATGATGTTATTTAGATTGAATTCGCCCCAAAAACTCGTCTGTAAATACTATGGTGTTTAGGCTTTACCGACAATATTTTTAGGATTGTTTTTAATCAATGGAACTAATAATAAATTGTTGAATATTTTGTTTTAAAATTAGCAATTTTAAATTTTTTGTGGCATATTTTTAACAGTTTTCTGGGCATATTTTGAAGTTTTAACTGCGTATTTAATGCGCATAAAACGCCTTTTTTAGAGCATATTTCTGGTTTCGCTGGTTATGACATTTAACACGGGGCTAGTGAATCAAAAGGGCAACAAAACCAATGTAACGGTATTCATTTTTTTCAATTATTGTAAAAGCTATAAGCCTTAAAGTATGCCTAGTTTTTTTCGTGCGCACTCCTTAGAATACAAATTTGAAATTGGCAGACGGAGTTTATAATAATTTTGCCGAAAATTATAAATATTTAGTTGATTTGAGTTTTAGTGCTATTGACTTAATGTTTTTACACGGTGAAACATGCATTTTCGTACTTTTTTTTAACGAATAATTAATTTTTATTAAATTGTTAGCAGGAGAAACCAAAATCTTCTAAAGGATTTCACACCAAAAACTAGAAAAAGTATATTAAAAGTTTTACAACAGAGTTATCAGAACCAAGGCGAATTATTGTATTAGGTGATAGCAATCCTACAGCAATATAATATTTTATACTTTTCTCGTTGAAAATTACAAAATCCCTATAAAAAAAAATAAAAAAACTATTTTCGAGAGAAAAAATTTAAAAAAAATATAAAGTTTTTTTACAGGCCCTTATAAATATTAATTTATATAAAAACTACCCAGTAAAAACTTCACTACCTCAAAGCTAATAGCTTTTTTCACTCATTATTTAAGGCCGTTTTACACTATCCCACAAAGTCTTTAGTAATTTACGAAAATGTAACCCTATCATTTGTTATTGTTTTTTGAAAATGTTCAAAGAATAATTAGACCAGGGAAGAATTTTTTAAAAATACGTAATAGCCTTTTCACACTTGTCAACATTTAACAACAATATGCGAAGATGTTGGAATTTTCCCATAAGAAATACATAGGGCTAAAAATCAACATCTTAAGAGAATGTTACTATCTCATTTTTTTCCATTTTACAATTTGCGATTCTTTTAGTGTTATTACTAGAAAAGTGGCAATAAATTCTGTTATTATTGTGGCATCACTGACAATATAGAAGTTGCTTTAAAAGCAGCGCTACCATTTCTCAAGTTTTCCTTTTTTGCAAGCCTTATTTTGCTAAAATTATTTAACGATATGAATTAGAAATACATTTTGGTGTTATCTTTTGATATGTTGGCACCTTTGTAGAAAAAACGTATTTTAAAAAAAATGAAAGTTTTTTTTCATAAATGGTGACATTTTTTATTGATAGTAGATGTTAGATGTTTCAAGTGTGAACTCGTATTTCACATTTTCAACATCTTCCATAGCTACTTCTTATGACGTCATATACAGGGTGGCGCAGAATGAGCTATATGGTTAATAATTATTTTATTTATACGATCATAATACCTTTTTTTAAGCACAATATTTTATTGTGCAATTTTTTTCAATAAACTTTGAAAATATATATCTTGTAAGTGATGCCCATTCTCTCCTTCGCACATATGTAAGAGCACTCTTAAACATATTTTCTAATAATAACCTAATGCTGACAAAAACAAAGAAAAAATAATAATTAAAAAAATTACATATAATAAAAACCATATTGTTCATTCTACGACACCCTGTATTTTACAAATCCAAGACAAGACATTTTCAATAATATAATTCGTGTTTAGTTATTCCTGTTCGTTGTTCGATTGTAAAGTAATTCATAATTAATTATCCAAGCATTCTTCAGAAAACGATGAAAATAAAAACAGAGAAAAAAAGTATTAAATAATAAAAACCATAGAGTTCATTCTTAGCCACCATGTGTAGGTCATTATAATAATGAATACAACGCAATGATTTTCAAAACACATAAAAAATTCGTTTAATTTTTTTTTTAATTAAACCATTAATCCAAAATGAAATCAGTTTTAATTAAAAATTTAATCAACGTTTAATTTCAATAAAACATCATGACTTGTTTCTTATTGAGTTGAAACAAATTTTAAACAGCATTGTAATTTGTCACCGTTCTAGATTACTAAACTTAAGAAAAGCTTAGGCGCCAAAAATACCCGTAACCTGCTAAACTGTGAAAAAAAAGTTAGGCCCATTTCATGATTTGGAGAAAAAACCACATTTATTAATAATTTAGTTAAATTAACTGGATTAAAACAAGATATAATACAAACCTCTTCCCCTGCAAGGGTAACTGCTCGGCATACATATCTTTAGCTGAAATACAAACTAAAATTGCAAAATCGGGTTTTTGATTGATTATGATGCAAGTGAACGAGCTACATGTCCTCTTTAATTTTTACTGTCATATAATAAAAATTAGACATATTATTAGCGAAAATCGAAAGCACGTAACTACAAGTGCTGTACTACATAAACCAAAAGCACGCAACTACTACTTGTTGCTTAAAAATAGTAACTTACACATATTAATTTCTATTTAATTTTATTAATTCATAGTAGGTTTTGAATTTTTAAATTGCACTAGCGGAACGTGATACTATGCTCCCCTCCCCTCGTTGACCAATTGTTTACATTGAAATTATTACTTTGTTAATTATAACAAATTTGAATCATATTTTCATTGATTTTACTCTGAAGAAATACATACCATATATATGTTAAAAATAGCTTTTCGTTATATGTAAGTGTGTAACTTATAACATTAATGGCCGTCTTCTCATTACACGATTATCTCTTTTCCCAACGAAAAACTGCACATTAAAGAAATTTGGGTTTCTCAATGTCTAATTTGCTTTTATTCTGTCGCAAAGCTAACCAGAACTCATCTGCTAATTAGTTATTTTCTTTTATTTGCCGTACAGATAAATTCAATCAGCTGACTACCAGCTTTAACATGTATTTTGAGAGGTGCTGCCAGCTGAAAACAATGTTTTTTGTCGGTATATTGAGAAACCAGAAATCGTTAACGGACAATTTATCGCTCTAATAAATGTTTGTTGACATGTTACTTAAGCCAGCTTATTTTATTTATTTATTTTTATTTTTCTTTTCGATGCCCCATACACAAGACTTAAGTCTTATATTGCAGTAAGGAACTGAGCTTAAATAAATACAATGTATCAGATAACAAAACTGTATTATATATTATTAAGTAATTAAAAAATTAAAATAGGATTAATTATAATTTAGTTTTATATGACAATCTTAGCAAAAATCAATATAAAGCATGCAAAAATATAAATATAAATTCAACGTGAAAAATGGCAAAAAATATATTTCCTGAATTGTTCCTGAAGCGTTGAAAAACTTAGACTTTTATAAAGATGCTCCGGTTGATGTGTATAAATAATTTTATGCATGAACAGCAAAATGCGCACCTTTAAATAAGTATCAAAGCTAATGCCATAGAGCAATGTTGAGTAAGGGGAGATATGATCAGATCTTCTAAGGCCATATATATACCGAATAATGTTATTAAAGGTCACATTTAGTTTTCTTTTACTTTTATTATCACAACTGGCAAATAGTTCACAGCCATACAATAAAATCGGTATTAGGTAAGATTTAGCAAGGAGAGTTCTAATTTTAATTGGAGTACAATGCTGAGTTTGCCAGAGATTTCTTAACATTGAATACGTTCGACCACATACAAAATTAACGTGGTTAGACCAGGTGAGAGTGTTGTTAAAATATACACCAAGATTTTTGACCGAGTTTACAATATCAATGGACTGGTTGTTTATGGAAAATATAGGATTAAAATCAAGTTTCAATAACCTCCTTTTAATAATTAACGCTTTCGACTTAATAGGATTTATTGCCAGACCATTAGCAGTAGCCCAATCATAAACACGACCTAACTCCTGGTTTAGTGTCCTCACACATTCATCAACCGCAGTATTGTTGCAACTAATGTAAAGCTGGACGTCGTCAGCATACAATCTAACCCTGCAGTATTCGAGTTTACTCTGAAGATCATTTACGTATAATGAAAAGAGAAGAGGACCTAAGATCGAGCCTTGCGGAACACCCCGGATTAATGGTAATGTGGTCGAAACGGAGGAAGGTGTTTCAACATATTGACATCTGTCAGTTAGATATGAATTTATTAAGCATGTGGCAGTTGATGCGAATCCAAACATATTTTTAAGCTTATAACACAAAATGCTGTGGTCAACCGTGTCAAATGCCCTGGAATGATCCAGGAGAACTAAAAATGTAACATTACCGCATTCTACCTGTTGTCTTATGTCCTCAGCAACATCCACAAGAGCCGTAACACAGCTGTGATTTTCACGGAAACCAGATTGACGACCAGTCAGCATATTATTTGTTTCAATATATTGTGAGATTTGTTTATGAATTAATCTTTCAAAAACTTTAGATAAAAATGGCAAGATTGCTATTGGCCTGTAATCAGAATCGGATTTTGGTATAGGAATAATCTTTGCCAGTTTCCATATTTTTGGATACTGGTTGGTGGTAAAAATCTTATTAAAAACAAAAGTTATAAAAGGAAGAAGTTTAAGAATGAGGATCTTCAAAAACCTAGGATCAATTCCGTCCGCACCAACTGCATTAGATTTTATTGATAATAAACTGGATAAGACGTCAGACTGCCCAACATTAGTAAAATAGAAATGATTGTGTGCACTGTCATTAGCGAGGTTATAGTAAGCCAGTTACATTGAGATAATGGTCATAAAAGTGACAAAATGAGTTCAAAAAGTGAAAATGATTTTGAAAAAAGTTTGGAAAGTTGTATAATTTATTCCAACAAAATAAAAAATTTCAAACAGGAAAACAAAAATAGACGTATATATGGCAAAAAGTATCAGGGAATATCAAATGGAAATGTGAGCAATATATCAGCAAGGAAAATGAAGGAACCATGTACTTCAAATTCTAATGAGAAAAGTTCTGCTTGGCACTGTGGTTTTTTTAAGGAACTGAAGCGAAAGAAAATATTTGACCTATTCTGGAAAATGTGCTGGAATGAAAAAAAAGTATTTATCAAAAGTCTTATTGAATACTCGGAAACGGAAACGTGTTTGCGAGAAAAATTCTCGACGTTCCAATACAAAATATTGTTATATATGGGCATTTCCTGGGGTCACGAACGTACGTTCGTTCGCTTTTGATGTACAAATTATATAGAAGACAAAACTTTTCCTAGAAAATTTTTTCGATTCGATACCATTTGAGGCGCTTAAGTGCCTTTTTCTAAAATTTAGTTTACATATGGAATTATAGGTATAGTTCGGAAAAGTTGTTCAGAGCACAAGAGATAAATGTAGGATTCTCATCCGGACGCTAGATATAGTGAACAATTCAAGCACTTGACATTAAAATACCTGCTTCGTTTGGAGCACAAGCGAAACAACCGCTTCTGTCTCACAATTTAAAATAAGTCACTTGAACCCTTGTGCTTTAAGCCCCTCATTTGTGTAGGTCTATGTTTAGTGCAAAAGATGGATTTCATCGAGTTGAAGTTTTCATAATAAGAGTTATAAACGTGTGGTCACGAACGTACGCAAATAACTTTGGCTGACAGTAGCGAAATGTAAAAATCTGCGCAATGGAACGGAATATTCAAAAATGATTAATTTATTTTTAAAGTGTATTAATGTAGGTCTCCATCCAGTATTTACAAAATAAAATATATCTCTTGGTTTTTGTTTAATTGGCTTATTTAACGGTCTCGAACGTACGATTTCTACATATGATTTTTTATTATTATCACCACGCATTTTCCCATAAATGTCTTCAAATTTCCTTAGCAAAAAAACTTAATACTCCTTTTACAATTGATTGTAATGGAGAGATTATGAAGAAGGAGTGTAAACATAACATATTTATTGCATGTAAAATAGTGTATAAAAATGTCTTTAAAAGTTGAAAATGCAGAAAAATATAAAATTTTCCAGTTTCCAGCACAATTTCCTCAAGTAAATCAGCTGAGATATGCTATGAAACCATTCTTTTATAAGAGCAACGACTTTTTTAAATAATAAACAATAAAAGACGATGATAATCAACATTTTATTTTTTCATCCTGGTAGACCATTCTGGGGAAATGTCAATATATCGTATATGGCCAAATCCGCAATCAAGTATGCAGTAAAATGTTTCCTTCCACTTTAAGAGTTTCTGAAAATACTGCAAGAATATGGACAGCACATCAAGGCATTTGTAAAGATAGTGAACACAGTTATGACAAAAGAGGTATAAAGGTTCAGTACGAGAAACGAATAAATTTTTTGAAAAATTGGCTAGAGAACAAAATCGAATTCCTTGAGCGACGAAAATATAGGCAAAAAAGTTATTTTTAGACGGATTTTACCACGTATAGACAAATTTTTAATTTATATCTCCAAGAATGTAAGACAATTGTAGAAAATGGAGTTTTTCCAGTTCCGTTCCCAAATTCTATGGCAACATTGAAGGAGGGCAATAACTCATTATTTAAGCCGAGAAATGATCAGTGCATAAACATTTACAACTTGTATTATAAATCATTTAAGAAATGCAATTTCTCAGTGTCCCTCTATTAATCATATGATTATATACACTGACAGCTGTGGTTATCAAAGCAAAAATTATGTATTATTAAATGTTCTACTTTCGTTTTGCAAGAAAACAAATTCGACTATTGAACACAAATACCTAGTTGTAGGGCACATACAAATGGAGTGTGACTCAACACATTCGCTCATAGAAAGAAAAAGTAGCAACAAACAAATTAATTTACCATCGGACCTTGTAGAAATGAATTAATCGATATATTCTTAGTAAATCTGCGATATTGGATTACCAAAATTGCATTTATTTTCTCAATATACAACATTTTTTGTTTCTCATGTAAAATAGTAAAAATGTTAATGAATTAACAAATTAGTTTGAGAAAAATTAGCAATAATTTATTCTTAGTTTTCATACAGACTTTTCTCAACAATTTTTTAAAAGGCAATTAAATTTAGCATCATTATAAAAAAAAAATTTTTGTTTGCCCTTCCGACAAAGAAAAATTCAACTTATTTTATTTTTTACAACAACTTTTAAATAAAGTTTGATGGTTTGAGTTTAATTTACTTTAAATTGACATTACACGTGTGGCTGTGCTTAGCAAAACAAAATATTGTAACGAGTGTAACTTTAGAGTTAAAAATTAGCTTAATTTATAAGTTATTTCCCTCCAAGCAATTGGCAGAGTAATATTCGATTATCAACTGAATTTGAACTACTTCGTCACATTTGGTAGTTAAACAGTCGATTTTGCGGAAATTAGCCACAACAAAATACGTTAGAATCGAATAATGAGTTCTAAAATTATACTTTTTCGACACTTTAAAAAGTTGTTCAGATAATTGTAACAGTTATTTAAATGCAACAACAACAGTCGTCGATGGCTGCGACTGTAAGACGGCAAATCCCTCTGAGGAGATCGAGTGGTAGCGATCGAAACATGTCAGGGTAACCAGCCGCCTGGGTTCGAATCTCAGGCCAGTCAAGAATGAATGATTATCAATAACAATTTTAATTAATTTTCATGTTGTAAAATTCCTTTCTTCGTAAAAATAATTTAATGAAAATTTAATTTGATGAACTTAAGCCTGATTAAAAATATTAAAAATTTGGGCAAAAATTAACATTGCCCATGTAATATTGACTTCTTCGCCATGATTTGCGGTTAAAAAGTGGATACCAAGTACAAAAGCAATTTGCCTAAGTGATGGCAATTTTTACTTCAATTTCAGTGTTGCGTGAGAGTGAAATAGTATAAAGCTGTAAAATAAAGTTAAATTTTAAATATTAAACAGTTATATTGTACTCAAAATTAAGACCCCGCTGGATCCAAAAGTTACCGCACTTTCTAGTACACAAAAAAGCAAAACCCACTCTTCGGGTAGATTAAGTAAATTTTTAATAATTAAGCCAATAAAAGTGTATTAAAAAAAATTATAATTGTCTTTTTTAAATGATATTAGTGTTTTTTTTGAACTCTTTGTTTATTCAATGACTAATAATTTTTATTGAAAATTAGTGTTCACGTTTTCCTAGCGAAAATTAGTGAAAAATATTTATTAAATATTTGTGCTTAATTCCCAGTTTTTATTCTTGATAAAAACACTTGAAATTTATTGTTGATGGGATAAGCTATTCCTATGCATTTCACTGGTTGCTTAGGCCAGATCATCAGGAAACTTCATCCATAAAGATTTTAGACAAACTAAAGATATTAAACCAAATAAAACTGTTAAACGTATAAGACTTATAGCAACAGTTTTACTTGTAACAATATCAAAGCTTGAACAAAATACATCAACAATAAAAAAGTGGGTTTATCTCGTCTTACACTCCCCACTACAATTAGTTGAAATTCTCTCAACATTAATTGTAGTTGTAAGTAGGTTAAGAAAAACAAAATAAAAAACAAACAACAACTTACAAAAGATGTTGTCAATTAAGTGTTTTTTTAGGCCGTGCACTTGCCTGTTTATTATCAAAAAGTAATTTCAATTTTTGGGAATAAAAAATTTTTTAATTTCAAAAGATTTTGTTATTTGTGCTTAATTCCCAGTTTTTATTCTTGATAAAAACACTTGAAATTTATTGTTGATGGGATAAGCTATTCCTATGCATTTCACTGGTTGCTTAGGCCAGATCATCAGGAAACTTCATCCATAAAGATTTTAGACAAACTAAAGATATTAAACCAAATAAAACTGTTAAACGTATAAGACTTATAGCAACAGTTTTACTTGTAACAATATCAAAGCTTGAACAAAATACATCAACAATAAAAAAGTGGGTTTATCTCGTCTTACACTCCCCACTACAATTAGTTGAAATTCTCTCAACATTAATTGTAGTTGTAAGTAGGTTAAGAAAAACAAAATAAAAAACAAACAACAACTTACAAAAGATGTTGTCAATTAAGTGTTTTTTTAGGCCGTGCACTTGCCTGTTTATTATCAAAAAGTAATTTCAATTTTTGGGAATAAAAAATTTTTTAATTTCAAAAGATTTTGTTATTTGTGCTTAATTCCCAGTTTTTATTCTTGATAAAAACACTTGAAATTTATTGTTGATGGGATAAGCTATTCCTATGCATTTCACTGGTTGCTTAGGCCAGATCATCAGGAAACTTCATCCATAAAGATTTTAGACAAACTAAAGATATTAAACCAAATAAAACTGTTAAACGTATAAGACTTATAGCAACAGTTTTACTTGTAACAATATCAAAGCTTGAACAAAATACATCAACAATAAAAAAGTGGGTTTATCTCGTCTTACACTCCCCACTACAATTAGTTGAAATTCTCTCAACATTAATTGTAGTTGTAAGTAGGTTAAGAAAAACAAAATAAAAAACAAACAACAACTTACAAAAGATGTTGTCAATTAAGTGTTTTTTTAGGCCGTGCACTTGCCTGTTTATTATCAAAAAGTAATTTCAATTTTTGGGAATAAAAAATTTTTTAATTTCAAAAGATTTTGTTATTTGTGCTTAATTCCCAGTTTTTATTCTTGATAAAAACACTTGAAATTTATTGTTGATGGGATAAGCTATTCCTATGCATTTCACTGGTGGGGAGTGTAAGACGAGATAAACCCACTTTTTTATTGTTGATGTATTTTGTTCAAGCTTTGATATTGTTACAAGTAAAACTGTTGCTATAAGTCTTATACGTTTAACAGTTTTATTTGGTTTAATATCTTTAGTTTGTCTAAAATCTTTATGGATGAAGTTTCCTGATGATCTGGCCTAAGCAACCAGTGAAATGCATAGGAATAGCTTATCCCATCAACAATAAATTTCAAGTGTTTTTATCAAGAATAAAAACTGGGAATTAAGCACAAATAACAAAATCTTTTGAAATTAAAAAATTTTTTATTCCCAAAAATTGAAATTACTTTTTGATAATAAACAGGCAAGTGCACGGCCTAAAAAAACACTTAATTGACAACATCTTTTGTAAGTTGTTGTTTGTTTTTTATTTTGTTTTTCTTAACCTACTTACAACTACAATTAATGTTGAGAGAATTTCAACTAATTGTAGTGGGGAGTGTAAGACGAGATAAACCCACTTTTTTATTGTTGATGTATTTTGTTCAAGCTTTGATATTGTTACAAGTAAAACTGTTGCTATAAGTCTTATACGTTTAACAGTTTTATTTGGTTTAATATCTTTAGTTTGTCTAAAATCTTTATGGATGAAGTTTCCTGATGATCTGGCCTAAGCAACCAGTGAAATGCATAGGAATAGCTTATCCCATCAACAATAAATTTCAAGTGTTTTTATCAAGAATAAAAACTGGGAATTAAGCACAAATAACAAAATCTTTTGAAATTAAAAAATTTTTTATTCCCAAAAATTGAAATTACTTTTTGATAATAAACAGGCAAGTGCACGGCCTAAAAAAACACTTAATTGACAACATCTTTTGTAAGTTGTTGTTTGTTTTTTATTTTGTTTTTCTTAACCTACTTACAACTACAATTAATGTTGAGAGAATTTCAACTAATTGTAGTGGGGAGTGTAAGACGAGATAAACCCACTTTTTTATTGTTGATGTATTTTGTTCAAGCTTTGATATTGTTACAAGTAAAACTGTTGCTATAAGTCTTATACGTTTAACAGTTTTATTTGGTTTAATATCTTTAGTTTGTCTAAAATCTTTATGGATGAAGTTTCCTGATGATCTGGCCTAAGCAACCAGTGAAATGCATAGGAATAGCTTATCCCATCAACAATAAATTTCAAGTGTTTTTATCAAGAATAAAAACTGGGAATTAAGCACAAATAACAAAATCTTTTGAAATTAAAAAATTTTTTATTCCCAAAAATTGAAATTACTTTTTTATTAAATAAGTTTTGCAAAGCATTAAAAAAATATGCAAGTTATTATATGATGAAACTTTTAAAAGGTTAGTGTTTGAACAAATTGGCGACTTTCTGTAAATTTCTTTAAAAAAAATTTGTCCACATTAGGTTTTAAACTTTAAAACAATATTGGCCAATTTCACCAATTTATTTATATATAAGTTTATGTTAAAAATTCATGTCAAATAAAACAAAACTATATGAAAAACTATGTATTTTTTAAAATAATTTATATTTAAAACGAATTGGTGAAATTGGCCATAAAAAAATTTTTTTGCCTAATGTACTATAGATTTTTAATTATTTGTAAAATTTTCAGCTCAGTTATTTTTTATTTTACTCAGACCCGTCTAACAAAAACAAAGAAAGATAAACAGTAAAATGGCCTACTTTTATTATAAAGAACAATAAGAAAAAAATGAACATCAAAGAGTACTTTTTTGAGCCAAAAGCGATACTACTAAACTACCAAAGCGCTCTAACTCGTCATAAAATATGTAGATTCTTAATGGCAAAATTACCATAGTGGGACACTTCTTCCCGAACGATGTTACTACATCTATATATCTTCTATCTATCTATATATATATATATATATATATATATATCGTTACTTTAATATAGAAAAGCCCTAACTAACATTTTCCTTACTTTACAGAAGAAGGAAAAGACTAAATACAAATTGTAGGATCGTAGCTGCGATTTTTTTTAAAACGCAGTTTTTTATTAAATTGTTTAGAGAGTTTAATAACAAACTGCGTTTAAAAAAAATCGCGACTACAAGACTATAATTTTTATTAAGTTTTTTCCTTCACCTGTAAAGTAAGGAAAATGTTAGTTAGGGCTTTTCTATATTAAAGTAACGATATATAAAATAGGATGTGTGTATGTATGTATGTATGTAACGTATGGACTCCAAAACGGCTGGGCCGATTTTGATGAAATTTTCAGGGAATCTTCAGGCGGGTGACACTGTAAAGTCAGATTTTTGATTTTTGCTCTGCGGGCGGTGGGGCGTGGCAAAATCCAATTTTCATATTGCACCACCAATGACTTCTAAATAATTTGGACGATTTTTTCTTTAAAACGATCGCCATGGTCCAACTTAGATTTTTACGGAAAGAAAATTTTGCCCCGCCCACTTTTTACGATTTACCTTAAATCAGAAAACGGCTCCATCGATTTGAATTATTTTTCTTTCAAATGTTTGTATCTTTTAAACGGATTGTAAAAATCGAACGCAAAAATTTTTCCTAATTTGGCAGGACAACGTCTGTCGGGTCAGCTAATAAATAATATTTGTATAGCAAAAGCGATAGATTTTTGCTAAATGGGGACACTATTTAGATTATTTTTCGATCGAAATGGTTTGCAGGGCTTGTATTTAGTAGTTCAATAAGCAATAGTATGAGTGATGCGACTATGTAACCATAGATGCTGTTAATAATAACATAGTAGACGTTAAGTTTAAAATTCATAACATAACCAATGTATTAGTCGTTCACATCTAATAGTAAAAGCTTGAACATACCGGAAACATTCTGGAGCTTTCTGGATAAATGCGTTTGCGTATAAATACTCGTAGACGTTGGCATTACCAAGTAAATTATGGTTGTTAAAGTGACTAAAATCTTTATAAATAAGTGCTGGTTCACACTCTTCAAGTTTCAGCCGTCAAATCTTGAGCTATAAGGAAAGAAGGGAAAGGAGAGTACCATTTATTTTCCTCTCTCTCCTAAAAACTCAGGACTTGACGGCTGAAACTTGAAGAGTGTGAACCAGCACTAAAGACCCAACCATAATATGCATAGCCTTGCTTAACCTACTGTCAAAAATTAACAAAAAGTCTCTCAAATGTGTTTAAGAAAACAAAAACAAAATAAAAAAACATTTGATTCCGTACGGAATGTGCAATTAAATTCACACCTTGCTTAAGCATATGACAGTTTCATTAAACTTAGCTAAAGGTTTCCTTAAGTTCAATATGGTTTGCCTCATATAATTTACATGTATTCGCTCATTCGCTTAAGCCAACTTGTGGTTGTGGTTGGGCCTTAAGTGTTATAAATTAAAGTGTTGTGTTTATTTGATTTTATTAAAGGTGCAAGAAAAGAACTCAAGAGGTTTATTACAAAGGAAATAAACTGAACACGTTATTGAAAAGGCAGTAATGTAACAATATGTATAACAAACACATGCTAAACTTTATTGAAGCTGTTTAATATGTTACCGCTGCACTTTAAAAATGTGTATACAAATCTCGATAAATATAATCGAAAATAAATTTCTATAAACATTAATATCACCAATTTTTTGATGGTCGGTCTACTCGCAAATGGGAAGGGTGTAATTTTTTACTTTACTTGTTTTTTTTAATGAACCTTTAAAACTATAACGAATTTCGAATTTTCCGTTATTAGATTTTTAGCCCGATTCGATTCGACGATCTATTTTTTAACTGCCTACATATAAATTTGGCTTCAAACAAATATACTCCTTCAATATATGCGTTTGGCCATTGGGGCACCTATAAGTCTATATAAAAAAAAATAATTGAATTTCAATATCTATAGATAAACAACATATTAAATTTTTGTACTAATTCATTTTATGTTGCACATATTTTTGGGATCATAAAAAAGGACCTTAAAAATATTGTAAGTAAAACTGAAAAACTTAAAAAGAGTCAAGACTTAAAAAAGACATTTTTTAGCTTTGAAAAAACATAAAAAAAAAATTTTTTATATAACACGTTAGCAAGAGTCAGAAGTTCAACTTTGTGCTCTCTGCATATGGGTTTTTCGCATACATCTCATTTTGATTTTGACATTCGTCATTTTTTCGTATGGGCCTGATCTACACATACTTCATTTGTTTTCTTTTTGTATTTTCTCTTAGCTGGTTAATGTTGCCACTATTGTTTGGAACAGCAACATTTGCAATATTTGCTCACAAGTTGAAAAATAAAAGACACGTTAATACTAACCTTCGGCGATTCGACGATTCGACGAGTACAAAACCAATAAAAGTAATTTTCCAGCAACGTGGTTTAAAAGACATAATTACACACAGCAAAAGTAAATCATCTACTAACAGCATACAAAGTTTGAGAGTGTTAGTCACACCTATTTAAAATTAAATTTATTAAAAGGGAGTAAAGCTCGTCGAAACGTCGATCGTTAATACTCTAGGGTTAAATTTAACTGAGCTTCAAGAGTGGCAAGCTTTTTTTTAAGTAAAAATTTGATTGCCACAGAAAAAAATTCTCGCCAATAGTTTTTTTTTTCAATTAAGTCATTAATCAAAAATAAAATCAGTTTTAACAATTAATTATGTCGCTTCTTTATAAAACCTATTTTTCTTCAAAAGTAAATGTGCTTTATAAAAACAAATGTGTTTTAAAAATTCTTGTGAACTATTTTTTAGTTTCTGTTTTATAAGTTCCGACTTTGGCTAAGATTTTTCAATATTTGTCAATGTATCATTCCATCTTCCAGATCTTTTTAACTTCTAAATAAACATACAATTAAATCGCACTGTATATAAAGCATATCCAGTTTAACCGTTTTTTTTTTTTTTTTTTTTTTTTTTTTTTTTTTTTTTTTTTTTTTGGGCCATCATATAAAAATATACGGATAGAAACAAAAGAGAATCCTTTAAATTATGTTATCCAAATAGTTAATGGAAAAACTCCCTTATAAAATGACTCCAAACTATTAAAGTTTGTTAAAAGAAATTAAATAAACAAAAAACAAAATCAATCAATTAGGCCCTTACATGTTTGTCTTCACAAACATTTATTTCGCAGACAGTTGGTAATAAGCATAATTTATTACTTAAATCTGATTATTTTCGATAAAGGGGAGCAAAAACTGTTCTAGATTTTTTCTTATATAATCTGAGTACAACAACTATATTAACTACAACAAAAATCTTTTATCGTTTTCTTGTCTCTTTTAATTTTCTCTTCCTTCCTTTTAATATTTATATTTTTAGCATATGCAAAAAGAAAATCTCTACACTAACAGATTTATATAATTTATTTGAATACAAATTCATATTTGTCTATTTCTACAAATAGGTCGTGCGTTAACGAGTAAACATATCGTTATCTTCACTTGTATAGGAAGGAGTTGCGTCCAGTTTAAAACAATTTACAGCAGAGGGAAAAAATTCGATAACGTTCTACGTTCTTAATATTTTTTTAAATCTGTAATTGCAGTTTGTATTATTGTCGAGTACTTTTTTGACATGCAATACATTGGCAACTAAAAATTATGTATGTTTGTTTAACAAAGGTTTTGTGACTTTATAATAACTTTTAAATATTTTTCCTTCACTTGTTTTGGATTTCTTTTTTAATATATTTTATATACATTTAACGAAGAATAAAGTATTTTAGAGGGGTGTCAATGCTTACTAGGCTTGCTCATAATCGATTGGTAGGAACTGTGGACTCAGGCCGTCAGTAGTGGGATAGCTGTGAACATTGGTAGTGATACCCATTCCAACGTATGCATTCTGTGTTTGGTGGGGGGGCAGTGAGGATGGCAAGTCGGAGAAATATTCTGTCTAAGGCTCAGAGGTGTGCTTCGATCGCCATAAGATGGGCTATGAGAAGTAGTTCTATCATACTGTTATTCACATCTCCTGCTTAAGACTGAGGGAACTGGAACTGTTAGAAAATTTCGTGATAGGTCGCATGTGGATCTTAAATAAGATTGGTATTGGTGGTAATTGTCTCGGACCGGCCGGGTTCACGGATTACTAGGGCAACCCAGAGCATTTACCGAGCGTGGAATTACCGTCTTGGGTGACCTGGCCAGGTCAGGTTAGATTGTATGAGGGATCTTCAATTTTTAGTGATGAGGATATAGATTTTCGAAGGTAATGTAGGCTTCCTGATAACTGCAGTGTATTTTTGGCGGAGGTTCTAGAGATTTTGAAGGCCGTTTAATTATTAAGGGGTAACATTGCTGAGGGCTCGAAGGTCAATATTTCATATTTAAAGAAGACTGAGCACTTTTTTTTAATTTGCAAAAGAATAAATTAAACATATCAAATAGTATTTTTTCTGCCAACTATGTATTTTTGTGAACTCTTTTGTAATCCAAAACTTAATTTTGAAAAAGTGTGGACTTATTTATGCTTGAAACACAACTGGAACAACGAAAGACGAATTTCGCATAGTACGACGAATTCGTCGGCAAGAATTCGTTGCGTAAATTCGTCAAATGAGACACAATAAGTGCGTGAACCTAACATTTTTTTTTATTTTTAAAAAACTATTAATCGGGTATGTCCTAAAATCCGCATCCACTCGAAATGGATGTCCTCAGCATTTTGAGTTTTCTGCATTTCGATTTTGCGATCTCAAATTCGTTTTTGGGTTTGTTTAAAATTTTGCAATTTTTCGCGAATTTCAGCCATGTTCGCGATTTGTTCCTGCAAGTTTTTTAATTCTTTACAGCTTTCACGATTTATAATAAATAGTAACCTTTGCTATCATGCCGCTGTTAGCAAATTTTTGAGACTTTCCGCTAATTTTGCAATTTTTACCGAATTTTAGCCATTCCTTATAGTTTTAGGGAATTTTAATCAATGGCTTGTTTGAAATATTAAAAATTTTCGCGATTTTGTTTTTTTTTTCACCCACTTAGGGATTTCAAATAAATTTTAGTGTTTATTTAAAAGTTTGCAATTTTTCGCGAATTGTCCCTGTAATTCTTTACAGATTTCTCAACTTTTAATAAATATTGAACTTTGCTAACTCTTTTTTCCACAGTTTGTAATAAACACTCTAATTATCATGTATCCAAAATATTAGGCTTATAGCTTTATTACTTTTTTGTCCAGAGACATTCAAAGTTGACCTAAGTGAATGCGTTTGAAATGGCCGTATAATATATGCTACTTCCTATCGCTTCATGCTTTTAAAATACTCTTGTAACAACACTACAATAATTTTTTTTTTAAATTGGATGTTATAAATTATAAATATGCAAATAAAAAAAATTTTGGAAATTAAAAAAAAAATTGTTTTACTACTATAAATTGTCCAAAAATATTTATTTTCTCCAACTTCTATGGCTTGCATATATTGATCTTGAAGTCTCAGCTAGCGATACTCAAAAGTTCAGCTGCCCATTTTTGCCCCTAAGCAATTCCGGTGTAAAAAACTAAAAAAAATTAGGACAAATTTCATTCACAAGCATGGTATTGCGCATAGGAATGGGCAAAAATATCAATATTTAAAAAAAATCGATAAATATCGCCGATATTTAAAAAAAAACATGGTGAATACCATAAAAAATTCAATGATCCAAATTTAAGTGACAAAAATATTTTTTTAACAAGTATTGTTCCTCTCAATTTGAAATGTATTGATGGCACAAATGATTAATGGCGAAAAACAAGGCCATCTTCAACAACTTTTTGTAGGCCAATAAAATTTGAATTTGTAAAAAAACGGCAAATGTTATTTCTGAAGAAGTTGAAAGAGTGCAAAATGAAATTAAAGATTTAAAAAATACTGTTGTTAACATTTATGACAAAAGTTTTGAAATTTTACATACTCCTGTCTTAACCTTTATCGATGGAAAAGTCTCGAATACAATCATACAAACATCAGGAATGACTGTATGTTTTATATGTCAAGCTAAGCCAAGCGAAATGAACAATTTGGATGTATTAAGGACAAACTCAGTTTCGGAAGAAGAGCTTCAGTTTGGAGTTTCCCTTTACATGCGAGAATAAAATTTTTGGAGTGCATATTAAATATAGCATAGAACAAAAGTTTTTCAAAGTGGAGAGTAACAAAAGATACAAAACATGAAAGAGAAGTATCAAAAGCGGAAATCTAAAGGAATTTGAAATTGGTTCTAGGCATAAATGTGGACATGGTTAAACAAGGAATGGGCTCAACGAACGAAGGCAATACCTCTAGACGATTGAAGATGTCATGCCTATGTTACTTGCGAGAAGGATATATTGGAATTTCCTGATGAAGTCAAAAATTTGTTATGTTAGTAAAGGTACACCAATTACTTTGTTTTTAAAATTTTGTTTTAATATTTTCTTTTATTTATTTACAGAAATTTTCATTGAATATGGGCGTGACTGTTGCTGCATTTTATTTATATTTTAATCAAATAAAAAACACGAAAATTTAAACCTGTGTAGCTGTTTTAATCGATCTAGCTTTGCTAATAAGGAAAATATTGGATTTTTTTGTGGTCATTTTGTATGAGAGGTAGGCGTGGTTGTTAGCAGATTTTTGATAAAATTGCAATGAGCCAAAAATTGTGAATCTACAATGATTTTTAACTTTTGTGTTATATGGGAAGTAGGCGTGGTTGTGCTCGGATTTTCTTCATATTTGCAGAATTCTTTTATTACAACCAAATATTAGTCCATGACGAAATTCAAGGCTCTGCACAAAAAATTGTGACTCTACAATGATTTTTAACTATTGTGTTATATGGGAAGTAGGCGTGGTTGTGCTCGGATTTTCTTCATATTTGCAGTATTCTTTTACCACAACCAAATATTAGTCCATGTCGAAATTCAAGGCTCTACCATGTTTCCTTATATTTAATGCCGCCAATCGTATGAAGCTGAACCACTGTGCGCTGTCCCTTTCCGAATTTATTCGTCGTTCGTCTGCGTAGGAAATAGAAATAAATCTATCGCAGAGTTCGTTACGTACGACGAATTTCGGTCAACGCAATGATTGTGTGTACTTTCATATACAACATTGTGTTCTATTTCTGGTGACGAATATTCGTTGCGAATAATTCGTCGTTCGTCCCAGTTGTGTTTCTAGCATTAGTCCCGTTACGAGTGAAGGTAACGATATAAAGAATAAATTTATTATACAATAATCTATTGTGTTTAACTCCTTTTAATATTTTTACATTTCTATTTAAGTTTGTTTTAGAATCACCCTCTTTTTTCTGCACAAAAACAAACCATTTGGCCTTTTAAATTGGAACTTTTACCCTCTGCTACCTCTACTTAAAAATTCTCCAAAGACTTTTTCTTACATCGACTCCCTCACTTTATTTTATTTCTTTGATTTTTCCCAAAAAATTTTCCATGAAATTCTTTAGTCATATGAAAAACTATAAATGTGATTTATTGGTATGTCACCGAAATGCGGTCATGCTTAAAAATTTAACATACATGTAGTAAGAAATAGGGAAAAATGTGTATAAATACCCACATTCATACAATGTACATATATGAATTTAAACAGACATTCACTTACACAGAAGAAACCGAGAAAGAAAAAAAGTTTAAGAAAATATTTACCAATATTCGAAGAAAAAAAATTTATCCCAATTTAGATTATTTCTATGGGACAGTTTACAGTAAAAATATTTGTTTGTATTAAAATTATAAGGTTGACAAATATTTTTTCATAATTTCTAGAAAAAGTCATCGATTTTACATGTTGTTAATAATTTATTTAAGGAGTTCTTAACAAAAACATTAAAATTCCATTTTTTTATTATTTTTTTTTTAATTAAATTCACTTAAAGATATTTAAATGTATGTTATCTTTGTTAACAAAAAACGTATCTTTGTAAAGGAGCAAATCGATACCAAAATAATGTTTTACATTTTTATTAAAACACTAGCTGGCCCGACAAACGTTGTTTCGCCACATTACTTCATATGTAACAGTGTCTGCTAGCCAAATTTTAAGAAAAAATTATAGGTTATAGTTCTTTCCAACTTCAAAAGATTTTGCTATTCGTGCTTAATTCCCAGTTTTTTATTCTTGACAAAAACACTTGAAATTTATTGTTGATGGGATAAGCTATTCCTATGCATTTTACTGGTTGCTTAGGCCAGATCATCAGGAAACTTCATCCATAAAGATTTTAGACAAACTAAAGATATTAAACCAAATAAAACTGTTAAACGTATAAGAATTATAGCAACAGTTCTACTTGTAACAATATCAAAGCTTGAACAAAACACATCAACAATAAACAATAGTGGGTTTATCTCATCTTACATTCCCCACTACAATTAGTTGAAATTCTCTCAACATTAATTGTAGTTGTAAGTAGGTTAAGAAAAACGAAATAAAAACAACAACAACTTACAAAAGATGTTGTCAATTAAGTGTTTTTAGGCCGTGCACTTGCCTGTTTATTATCAAAAAGTAATTTCAATTTTTGGGAATACAAAATTTTAATTTCAAAAGATTTTGCTATTCTTGCTTAATTCCCAGTTTTTATTCTTGACAAAAACACTTGAAATTTATTGTTGATGGGATAAGCTATTCCTATGCATTTCACTGGTTGCTTAGGCCAGTGAAATGCATAGGAATAGCTTATCCCATCAACAATAAATTTCAAGTGTTTTTGTCAAGAATAAGAACTGGGAATTAAGCACGAATAGCAAAATCTTTTGAAATTAGTTCTTTCCAACTGTAGCAATATTTGCCTGCGAAATTTCAAAAAAATCGGTTGATTAGTTACGAAGATATAAGGAGGGGGAGCTTTAAGCCCTCTTACCCTATTTCACACCCTATTCTCTTTCAGATGTTACATTGTCTGCATGCCAAACTTTAAGAAACCCGTTTGATTAGTTTAGAAGATTGGGGAGTAAAAGCTTTTACCTCTATTTCAATATTTTGCGCCCTCTAGCGATATAAAATATACTCTACGACCTATTCTCATACCTAACAAATACACATACACAATTTCATAAAAAGAGATCAAGACGTTTCGGAGGAGTTCAAAATGGGAGCATTTTGTTGATATTTGCATGGGAACATAAATACATGTTTCGGAATGAACGCAGTGTTCACTAATGGCTATAACTCATGAACCAATACACATTTGAAAATCGTTGATACATAAAAACCTTGGTATTGACGTCACCTTCCAAGTGAACTTTACAGAAACAAAATCGTTTCACGCATTTCAGAGAATATCAATTACTAACACAATGCAACTTATTTTTTATAGTATATATAGATAAGCTTCATATCGTCCCCTTAATTTTTTTATTTGTTATTTTTTTTTTTATTGCATATTTAGAATCTCCATCATTGATTTTATGTCTGGTTAAAATTTCGTCAAATTCTACTTCCAAAAAGTGGGTCAAAATGTCGTTGGAAAAAATAGGGTATAATTTCTTGTTCAAAATTTTCCTTCAATAAGTGTTTAAGCTCATATGCGCTATTTTACTTGAAATTGCCACTCCAAAGTTGTTAAAAGAATAATAGTGTAAACGCATTATACTCCATTTTAGCCTGTAGAAAAAAATACAATTTATAAAAACTTTAACTCATAAAATAGCTAATAACAATATACACTATTGTTTGAGAAATAGTTTCATTCCGACCATCGAAAGCTGCATGATCTCCAAAATTTGTGCAAGAAGAATGTAATTCCTCGTGGCTCGCAGTCATTTTTTTCTTTGACTTACAGGGTGACAAGAAGCCAAATTGTTTAGATGAGCCAGATGAAGCAGAGGAAGAGAAAGAAGACGAATGAACTTCTAGTTATTTTTGATTTACGCAATGTATACCTTAATTTTTGTTTATAATAACCCAAATTGGAAAGTAATGAATATGTGCCACTGGATTAACAAAACTATGAATCAATCACTGTTTTATAATGTTACAAATTGATATTTTTGAGATCAAATATTTTAATAAAATAAAATAGTGTATCACACAGAAAAAATTATTGCCGAATTATTTTCAAACAAAAGCTTGTTTGAAAACTTTTTTGATTTCTACAATTTTTTTTACTGTTTCAATTAATATTTTTGTTTGATTTTTATTTAACCAACAAAAATGTGGACAACTATAAAAAAATATAATATACGCGTTATTGGTTTCAAGTTTTCATAATTTTGTATGAAATATTTAACGCTTCTTATGGTGTTTTCTTTTCTAAAAAATAATGATGCATTATAGTTGTGTAATATATTTATTAGATTACACGAACCCTTACAAAGTGATATATTTTTCTAAATTACAATGGAACAAAATAATAGCTACGTTTTACACTCAACACTAATGTGTATTTAGCGTGTTAAAAATTGAATATAAAGTTTGTACTAAAAGCGATATTCACCACGCTTGTAGCAATTTTCAACATTAAATTTTCTTACAATTCCAATAAGCGTTAACAGCACTGATTTTCAATAATAAATGTCAGCTGTTGTTAAAAATTTTGCGACAAAAAAATATAATTATTAAATAATAGTAAAACAAACGAAAAACAATAAGTTTTTATATTCATCAAAGTCTCCGCAAACACAAGAAAAAAAAATAATTGCTTGCATAAAAAAGTACTTTACGCAGATGCAAAAAAGGGTATTATCTCACACTCAGTTAGTGCTGGTTCACACACGTCAAGTTTGACACGTCAAGTCTTGAGCTTTTAGGAGAGAAGATAAAATAGAACGCCATTTCTTTTCCCCTCTCTCCTAAAAACTCAAGACTTGACGAGTCAAACTTGACGTGTGTGAACCGGCACTTATAACTGCGGGTAAGAAATGGAACAAATTTGCCATTTATTGTTGCAACATGTTTAGAAAGAAAAACGACAACTTCTCACATTTTTGCATATATTTTTAGAATGGAACAGAAACCCGCACGAATGGTAGCATATAGGGAACATTATTGTCAGAAAAGAAAACACCATTAATGTTGTCGTTTTTTGCATTTTTTTATTTGATTAAGCAACACTTCTTAATGTGAAATATAAGAACTACAACAAAAAAGACATGCAGTCTATTTTTGGACGCTTTAAAAAAGTACAGCAAAAATAGCGTGACGAGGTTTTTAGTTAAAACAACAAAAACAATAACAGGTAAAAAAAAACGTTTCACTCTTTTTAAACAACAGAAACAACAACATTATAAGAAACAAAATAAATTTTTGGTTGGTTTCTAGTTGGTAAAAAAAAACAAAATCCCGTATTCAATTTTTTCAAACCGTTTACTTAAATACATCAAATACAAAAATAAAATGATGACGAAAACATATCGAGTCGGTCTGCCGCCGTTTTTGGTTACATTTCTTCTTCATTAGCAAAGGAAAGGATGCAGCAACAGAGAGTGATGAAGAAAATTATTGTGTGTATAATAAGACTTCGTTCAAAAATTATTAAAACAAAAAAAATTTGTATCAAAGCCAGCCGGTCGCTTTGCTCTGCTTCATCTTCTCCAACAGTGCTTGCTTGTGTGCGCGTCATTGATTGTGCAAAAACTTTTTTGTTGGATTCAGCAGAATTATTTGTTTGAAATTTATATGAATTTCAGTAAACTTTTTATTTGATTCAGGTAAATTATTTGTTGGAAAAAATGCAAATAAATTGTTTGAATATGCGAATTTGTTTATAGGACCGATTTCCGACAAAAAATTGTTTGATTCTATAAAATTTTTGTTTGTATTGGAAAAATAATTTTTTCTGTGAAGATACGTCATACGAATTCCTTAAAAAATAAAATAGCCTATATGGAGGACTTGCATTTTGAATGATATAATTATGGTCTTTAAGGATGCGTAGAAAAATCCAATATGAAGAATTTAATAGACATCCGATTTGACAAAAACTTTAAACACGATTTTCTCAAAACCCCAAAACAATTATACGCTATTGTTATATTGAGGGGACGATATAATTAATCAAATCTTTATCTTAGCTATTCTGAATTTTTTTTCCAGCCGATGGGCCGCGTGAATAAAAAAGTTTAAACTAGCTTTGAGGTCAATAAAAATTTGAATTGAAGTTAGTACTTTATACTGACTAATAGAAACTAGTGTTGACTAAAAAACGTGTGAATAAAAACGAGTGAATGCTTAAAAAGACTAGTTTTTGTTTAAGCTTATGATTAGGGTGCTCGAAGTTTGTGTTTTGTATGTATGTTTAATTTTATGAACGTTGGTCAAAGAAAAGAATATATTCTCAGGACAGACTTTCATCCTGAAGATTATTTCAAATTGTATATTTTTTGGAAAAATATCTAAAATGGTAAAATCTCTATAAATGTCACAAAAACATTTAAATATGTACATATGTATGGTACAGTTTACCAAAGGAATTTTACTAAGGCCCTAATTATGTAAGACGCAACGCCAAAGAATTTTCAAGTAATTAAAATTTTCAACAAAGTCATAAATATTTTGTAATTTTGTTGTTGCTTTCTACAGAAATTCACATTGCCTTGTGGCGTTGAAAATTTTAAAACGTTGCATAAATTCTGTAGAAAGCAACAACAAAACTACAAAATATTTATGACTTTGTTTTTGCTTGCAATGTAATTCTTTGGCATTGCGTTGTGTTTTATATAATTAGGGCCTTTAGTTTTAAAATATTTTATAAATTTTGTAAAACAAGTAAAACAATAAAAAATAACAATCATTGACGTTGCCACTATTTTTTTTTATATATATATATATTTACACCCCATAAAGGTCGGTGCAGACTTTTGCCTAGAAAGTCTGTGTTGCATTTTTTAAATATAATAAAAAATTTTTTAACAGAAAAAAAATTTATAAAAACAGATAAATATACGAAAATATATTTATTTATGTTCGCCGAAACAAGTAACGCCCACCACAGACCCCTTAACAGACTAATTCTTGGTCCAGTGAGCCCTAAATGCAATCTAGTTGGTTGGTGCTATGGTTAAATATGGACCCACTGATACCCAAAAGAGATAACTTTAAAGAACACTTTCAACTCATTTCAATTGATTGAATTTTTTCAACTCATTTGAAAACATAATTCAATTCGTTTGAAAACACAAGTGTTGAGCAGTACGGCATAATAAAGTTATATTAATAAAAAAGAGCGCAGAAAATTATTTTTCTGTGTGTTGGCACATAATGACTTGAATGAGTTTAAACTTTTTTCAATTCATTTGATGATTTGTTTCGTGTCTTATATTTTTTGTTTGTTATGTTAATACCCGAAGAGCAAAAACATGTTTAAATATGGTCACCGCCAACAAAAATATTTTTCAAGGAAATTTTAACCATATAATGTTGAATATAACCATATTATTGTCACCGACAACCATATTATGGTTAAATTAGTCCCCCATCAAGAAGCCACAGCCATTTTATGGTTGCCTCTAAACATGTTATGGTAAAATATGACAATAATTAGTTTTTAAATTAAGAATCGTGCTATCCTCTTGTCCAAGAGCAATATTCTATGGTTGAAAATCAACTATGCTATTATAAGTGCTTAGCATATTTTAGTTATTATTAACCATAACATGTTTGGAGGCCACCATAATATGGTTGTGCCTATTTTATGGAAGACTTTTTTAACCATAATATGGTTGTCGGTGAGAATAATATAGTTAAATTATAAATAATATGGTTAACATATTCTTTAAAAATAGTTGTATTAGGCGACCATATTTGAACATGTTTTTTCTCTGGGTGTACGTATAATATAATCACGCTATGCCACCAGCGGCTGAATACTTTTCGTAATTTTCATAAACCCAACACGAATGCTAACTAATCTCACTTAAAAGATTATTGCTGTTCAAAACCAAAACACATACATATATAGTAAGGAAATCGACTGAGTAGTCTTATGTCTCTCTATCTATCTGTTTCAGGATTTCGTTTTCATTTTCTACACATAAAGAAATACACAGCACAAATGTATTGAAATTAACAGAAGAAATTGATAACTTTCAAGACCACTTGTTAATTTTTGTAGTCATACAAGTCACTTTCTCTAAAAAATTCGTTTTGTGTATGTTACTTGTGTTTTCTCATGCAGTGCAAGTGAACGATTTGAATTGAGCGACGCACATCACAACGCATGCAAAGTTAGTATTTTTGTGTATGTATGTTGTCTGCAACCACTTAAAAAACCAAATGCGATTTTAGGTTTAACCCTTGTGTTAATACCCGGGTACCACAGTACCCACCTACATACGTATATTTACATAAAAAAATTTATTACGAATTGAAATGTTTAAATAAGCTTCTGAATCGCCGTTATTTAACTTAAAAGAAAGCGAATTGAGATTCTAGATTTATTTGTTTGCCCCTTTAATACTCGAAAAAATTTGCTTAAACTTTAACCATCGAAATATGCACACCCGGGTACCCCGGTACCCAATACAATTCTATATAAATAAAAATCAATGTTGTTCGTTGGTAATTGCATCAGTTGAGAACGGCTGGACCGATTTGGACAGTTTTTTTTTTCTAATGATCGTCATGGTCCAACTTAGGTTTTTACGGAAAGAAAATTTTGCCACGCCCACTTTGTCCGATTTTTCTAAAATCAGAAAACGGCTCCCTCGATTTGACAAATTTTTCTTTCAAATGTTCGTATCAATGCATTTTAAGTTTCCATCGAAAGAAAAATTTACCACGCCTACTTTTACGCCCACTTTTTCTATTAAGCACATAACTTGAGGATGGCTTGACCGATTTGGACGATTTTTTCTTTAAAGTGATCGCCATGGTCCAACTTAGGTTTATACGGAAAGAAAATTGTTCCCCGCCCACTTTTACGCCCACTTTTTTCGATTTACCTAAAATCAGAAAACGGCTCCATCGATTTGACTAATTTTTCTTTCAAATGTTCGTATCAATGCATTTTAAGTTTCCATCGAAAGAAAAATTTACCACGCCTACTTTTACGCCCACTTTTTCTATTAAGCACATAACTTGAGGATGGCTTGACCGATTTGGACGATTTTTTCTTTAAAGTGATCGCCATGGTCCAACTTAGGTTTATACGGAAAGAAAATTGTTCCCCGCCCACTTTTTTCGATTTTCCTAAAATCAGAAAACGGCTCCATCGATTTGACTAATTTTTCTTTCAAATGTTCGTATCAATGCATTTTAAGTTTCCATCGAAAGAAAAATTTACCATGCCTACTTTTACGCCCACTTTTTCTATTAAGCACATAACTTGAGGATGGCTTGACCGATTTGGACGACTTCTTCTTTAAAGTGATCGCCATGGTCCAACTTAGGTTTATACGGCAAGAAAATTTTGTCCCGCCCACTTTGTACGATTTACCTAAAATCAGAAAACGGCTCCATCGATTTGACTAATTTTTCTTTCAAATGTTCGTATCAATGCATTTTAAGTTTCCATCGAAAGAAAAATTTACCACGCCTACTTTTACGCCCACTTTTTCTATTAAGCACATAACTTGAGGATGGCTTGACCGATTTGGACGATTTCTTCTTTAAAGTGATCGCCATGGTCCAACTTAGGTTTATACGGCAAGAAAATTTTATCGCGCCCACTTTTACGCCCACTTTGCACGATTTACCTAAAATCCGAAAACGACTCCATAGATTTGACTAATTTTTCTTTCAAATGTTCGTATTATTCCATTTTAAGTTTTCATCGAAAGAAAAATTTACCACGCCTACTTTTACGCCTGCTACGAAACAATCAAAGCCGATTTGCAGGTACGATGATTTGTTGGCAGGTGATTTTTGGCAAACACTGCCAGTGATACCACGATCAACGCCCGGCGATGAATTAAATGCATGTTTGAAGTCGTCTGCTTTGTGGAACACGTTAGGAAGCTCAAATTGACTCTGAAAATGCGGGTCGTGCTGCAAAACAATCAATCTCGAGACGTATTTTCCAAACAATTGCTGGACATAGGAAACGACAAAATCCCGGTGGATATTGCAATTTCTGCCGGTTCACCGAATCAAGTCCGAACTCATCCGAAAGGTGTTTTCAAACATTATACAAAATTACAGAAATCATGATTTGTTGAGCGAACGTGCTATACTAGCTACGTTGATGTCGACGAACTGAATTCTAAGATTCAAAGTGAAATCGCTGGCAAGTTGGAGACGAACAAATCGGTAGATTCCATTACTTCTCAGATCTCCCTGGGATTACCCGGATAACCTCCTCATAAATCTATATATATAAAATAGGATGTGTGTGTATGTATGTATGTGTGTATGTAACGTATGGACTCCAAAACGGCTGGGCCGATTTTGATGAAATTTTCAGGGAATCTTCAGAATATTAAGGCGGGTGACACCGTGAAGTCGTGAAGATTTTCGGTCTGGGGGCGGAGGGGCGTGACAAAATCCATAACGTGAGAACGGCTTGACCGATTTGAACGAGTTTTTCTTTAAAATGATCGCAATGGTCCAACTTAGGTTTTTACGGAAAGAAAATTTTGCTCCGCCCACTTTTTTCGATTTACCTAAAATCAGAAAACGGTTCCATCGAGTTGACTAATTTTTCTTTCAAATGTTCGTATTAATCAACTTTAAGTTTTCAACGAAAAAAAAATTTACCACGCCTACTTTTACGCCCACTTTTTCTATTAAGCGCATAACTGGAGAACGGCTTGACCGATTTGGACGAATTTTCTTTAAAATGATCGCCATGGTCTAACTTAGGTTTTGCGGAAAGAAGATGTTGCCCTGCCCACTTTTACGCCCACTTTTTTGAATTACCCAAAATCAGAAAACGGCTCCATCGATTTCACTAATTTTTCTTTTAAATGTTTGTATTTATTAATCCATTTCAAGTTTTCATCGAAAGAAAAATATACCACGCTACTTTTTCTATTTATCTAAAATCGGAAAAAAGTTGCATCGATTTTGCGGAGCCCTAAGGGAATCAGTTCGAACAAAATTTCCACTGTTGATTCGACAACAAAAATAGGCATACGAAACCCTTATGAAAGCTGTGAAAGATAAAACTGGAGGGATTTTTTTCTAAACGCTCCCGGTGGAACTGGGAAAACTTTTTAAGTTAGCTGAATATTTTTCTTACCAACTAAAATCGTCTGGAAATACAACAAAAGTTCATTCAACCATAATCTTACACAATTACATAAGTTTAGTTTCCAAAGCGTTAGTATTATAATACGGGGAAGTTTCATTTACATATCATGTATGAACACAAATGTTCAACTGTTATACTAAAAAACACTGTCCTGTATACAAAATTTTAAATTTTAGCCGTTACGCAGTACAAAGTTAAAAAGTCACATTTTAACATATACGCTTTTAAAAAGTTTAAAAATTGAATTTTATTTTATAAAAATATGGATTATTAATACATTATAGTATTTGGGTACCCGGGTACCCCCGGTGCTAAACAATGTGGATAAAGTTGAGTTAAGTTAATTTGGGAAGGCCTCTAACACGCATGTTTCTGCTTTGGTATCGTTTAAGCGCCATCCTTGTGGTTCTTGAACTTATAAAATGTATTGACTAATCCTAACAAGTGTAATTTTCTTTTTTTGCTTTAATTTATACTACCAGCTTTTTACTTCTCCAGTACTTATGCCAATCTCTACAGTTTCTGCAAACTTAAATAGCGCAAAATTCTTTTAAAAGCTATAAACATTTTTGTTTTCATAATTTAAACCTTTACCTAATTTTTCGTCTTAAAAAAATAGATTTTATCTACAAAAACATAACATTTAATTACATTTTTAACTTTGTGTGACTCGTTAAACATTATCATAAAATTAATCGCTTTTATTCACCGTATTATCTCTTCTGTTTTTGTCTTTCTCTTTTTGTAGTTTGTTGGCTTATCCGTTTTGCATCGAAATGAAAAGTTCATTCAACCATAATCTCATTGCCAAAAAATTAAATTTTTTGTTTGGAAAAATGAAAACCAAAAAACAAAAAAAAGCCGAATTGAATAGAACAGAATTGTAAAGTCTCAGCTGCATGGGATATGTAAAAGTAATTTTGTGTATCTAAATTTCCCTCTAACTGCCTTTCTGTAGGTGTGAGTCTGTATGTGATGTCCCCTGTACACAAAGTTGTCTTCTAGCCACTGAGACTACAAGTGCATTTTCACCTCATCACTATAGGAAATTCTTCTTTCTTTTTTTTCTGACAGAACTAATTTTTAGCAAAACAAATGGGCCAAATAAATTATATTTTCAAAGTAGGTCCTTAGAAGAATCCCTCCCTCTTAAAGCCCATTAGCTTTAAGTGACGAACTGTCACGAGGAAAAAATAGGTCACGCGCGCTCACGCACTCTATCGAACAATTTTTACTTTATTTTATTATTAAAACCGCTCTCACATTCTTACAAATTAATTTTTTGGTCACAACCGCTCACCTCTACTTTTTTGATTTACACTTAAAACAAAAATTTTGTTTTAACCAAGTTTTTATTACAAAATTTGTTTTTCTTGTTCTAAATTCGTCGACGGTGAAAAAGTTTTTTTTAACCATTCCACCTGATTCTTATGTTTTTTTGCGTTCTTAAACCGAAAGTGAGTTCAGTTTTTTCACATCACGTCACATTTATCAGATAACAGTACAGTTGTTTTTTTGCTGTATACTTCTCTTTCAGCCGCTTTTCAGAATCAAAGTCTGATCCAACTAAATCGCGAGTGAGATATTGACCAATTGACTTTAATCTGATAGAAACTGCCAGAGTTAGAGAAGATCAAATCTGACATTTTATGAAAATGATAACGTTTTTCCCCAATTACTGCCATAAAAAATGTATGGCCCTAATTGTGTTAAACGCAAACGCAATGTCAAAAATTACATTGAAAGCACTTGAGAGACGTATTGCTAATTTTTGACAGTAGGTTAAGCAAGGCGTCTGTAGGAAATATCGCCCAAAGAAAAATGGCCCAAAAAAATAAATGAAAAATCGCCCAAAAAAAGTTCCATGTAAAATTGGGCATGAATTCATATGAAAAGTGACCCAAAATTTTTGGGCTATTTTTCGTTATTGTTGGGTGATTTTTCGTTTTTTTAATTTGGTGATTTTTCATAATGAAAAATAGCCCAATTTTTCCAGGACATTTTTCATTTTTAAAATTTCGTCAAAATCTTACATACTATTTGTCTAAATCATTCATTATTACTATACGTCGAATTCCTAAATAATCAGCCATGTCACAGAGTACAATTCCGTTCGGAAACGAAATTCATTCCGTATTTTGGTGCTTCAGAAAATGACGAAAAAATGTTTCGGAATGAAACCATTTTTGTTTTCATGAACGGTATGGGAGTTGTCTGTATCTGAAAGGCCATAAAACTATCAAAATACACTTTCCATCAACAAACAAATATGTTTTCTTCAATTCCGAACGGAATCATTCCGAACGGAATTGTACTCTGTGACATGGCCCAATATTTATAAAAATAAGGGGACATATTGCAAAAAGGTGGGATGTCATAACGTCCAGTGTCATAGTGTCCGTGGACAAACTTGAAAGCATAGCTTACAAACTCGAAAGCATAGCCGGCCTTTGGCCGGGCGCAAGGATTTTCTCCTCTTTGATACAACAAGTACCGGCTTCGCTAACTAAAGCTTATCTGCACAGCCGGCCTTCGGCCGGGGGCAAGGATTTTCTCCTCTATGGTATAACAAAAACCGGCTTCGCTAACTAAAGCTTCTCTGCATAGCCGGCCTTCGGCCGTGCGCAAGGATTTTGTCCTCTATGGTATAACAAATACTGGCTTCGCTAACTAAAGCTTATCTGCGAAGTCGGCCTTCGTTCGGAAACAAGGCAGATTTTAGAAGCTTTACTTAGCGAAACCGGTACTTGTTATACCATAAAGCAAAAAATCCTTGCGAACACCCAAAGGCCGTCTGCGCAGAGAAGCTTTAGTTAGCGAAGCCGGTCTTTGTTATATCATAGAGGAGAAAATCCTTGCGCCCGGCCGAAGGCCGGCTATGCAGAGAAGCTTTAGTTAGCGAAGCCGGTTTTTGTTATACCATAGAGTAGAAAATACCTGCGCCTGGCCGAAGGCCGGCTATGCCGAGACACTTTAGTAAGCGCTGCCGGTATTTGTTACACCATAAGGGAGAAAATCCTTGCGCCCAAAAGTGTTTTCGTTATATGTTTAATATATGCACGCAGAGAAAAAACAACAAAACCATTTTTAAATGTTTAATTTAACCATATCATTGTCACCGACAACCATATTATGGTAAAATAAGTAGCTTTAAAAATAGTTTTGTTGGTTGTGTGGTTTTTCTCTGCGTGTATGTAGATCTTTTTTTGTATTAAACATCTTTAGTAATTATGGACCTTATGACATTTTTAAAAATGACATAATGTCCATTTGCAAAATATCTTAATGCCCACGGACGTTATGACGTTTTCAAAAGTGTCACAGTGTCCATGGACATTACGACACTGGACTTTATGACATGCCACCTTGCAAAAAGCTATATTCTGTTTTGAGTAATTAATTATAACTATGCAGTGATTAATTAATATTTAACTATTGAATAGTGTACAAAGTTTGGCGGAGGGCTCAAATGCTCAAATAAACAATGCACTTTTTTACATAAAACTTACATTTGTATGTTACTAAATTTATATGAATAATAAACACTGTTTTGCAAATTGGCTAATTTTTAAATTTTTTTTTTGGGAAAAAATTATTTTTTTCTTTTTGGGTCATTTTTCATTTTTATTTTGGGCCCTCTTTCGTTTTTTTGGGCAATATTTCATATATAGCTTTTTGGGTAATTTTTCATGTTCTTTTGGGCAATTCTTCATTTGGGTGATTTTTATTTATTTTTTTGGGCAATTTTTCCTACAGCCAAGCAAGGCTATGCATATTATGGTAAGGCCTTAAGTATTACGACTTTGTAGAACCGAAATGTTATAAAATTCTCTTCGTCTTTAAGAAAAGTAAACAAAAGTCTGTTGTAAGTTTTTGTCATGCTTACACGGATGAAATATGTCATCTTCCATCTTATCTTGTCTTTTCTCTTCTCATTTTTATATTTTGTATGTAAATACACCTACAGCCAACTTCAAATGAACAAGAGTGAAAACAACAAAACAAAACAGAATTGCAGAGTACATGAAACTGAGTACCCCTCCCCAATCTTCTCACCAATAAACTCAAGAGTTGCTGCAACAAAAACTGCAAGGAGTGTCCCGGTAGGCTAGCTAGTAGTGAGCTAGTCTATCAACCCCAGGGTTGCGGGTTCGATTCCCGCCAGAGACTCGGGTTTCTTTCCTGCAAACAAGCGTCAAGCTTCGCGGGGATTAGCATAGAGAACTAAAAAAAAAAAAGTCTGGACGATGACAAAATAAAATTAAAGCAAAATTAAAAACTAAACAGCTGAGCTAATAACAAAAAAAAAAAAACGCAGATGGTTCCAGATCTACAATATATACAAAAATTACATAAATATTTCCTAAGCTGATTTTGGTTGTTTTTGTAAATGTCTAAAAATGTTACCACCTTTAATATGTATCGGTAATGATGTCAATGTGATAAAAATACATGAGTTTCTAAAATGATTTAAAAATAAATATTTACCGATTGCTTGTCAAATTTTGTATCCGTATTCTCAATGCATTTTGATTTTACATGATAAGATCTTTTTCATTCTACATACATAATTTTTTGACATGTCACAATACATGTATAGCCATCCCAGTAAAAACTTCACTCACTTTTTCGAAATGAATAGCTTCTTTCACTCAATATTTAGTAAATTTCTTCTTTAACACTTCTATAACTTCTTTTTTCTGGATGTATTGAGGTAAACAAATAATGACCTACTTTTTAATGCGTTCATTTGGGGACATCCCTTTTATGTTTGCAGTTCTCCGCAGCTGTAATATTTTTAACTCGGAAGATTATTGATTGTCCTAAAGAACTATAATGGTATTATACCTGTCATGTGGTATCGTTGTTGTAAGTCTAATATAAAATAACAATTCTGAACTTCGCGTGTTAATCTTAATCTCACTTTAATTTTTCCAATTTAACCCTCAAATCACCCTCAAAAAACTTACGTTAGTAACCCAAGTGTGTGGTTTTTGACACATATGCAATGTATGTCTACTTTGCTGTGGCGCCATAGTTCGTTTTTAATTAAAGTCATGACTTACGTAACATTAATGATGTATAAATCCCGTTGGTGTTCCACAACAAACCATACAAAGCATGTGTGTATTTTATATAAAACATACATTGCATGCAGTTCGCAACAATTTAAAAATATTTACCCTTGCTGACAGAAAATGTTGTCTCTAGTGCAAATTACATAGAAACTACATATGTGTGGAAAACTACACACGAGGGTAACTTTCGTAAGTTTTTCAATATTTCGATACTAAATAATATTTTTTAATCAAAAAATGTGTTTTCAGTTTCTTTAGTGTATCTCCACAATTGTTTTGGGGGTCTTTGTGTGGTTCTTCACACAATTGTGATTAAAGGGTTAATTGATCTAAAAGATGAGTTCACCAACATTTTACTATTGTGCAGTTTTTAGAATACAAGGGATTGAACGTGTAGTGCCCCGGTAAGCTAGCTGGTATTGAGCTAGCCTATCAATGCCGGGGTCCCGGGTTCGATTCCCACCAGAGACTTTGGTCTCCTGCTGAAAAGCGTAGAGCTTCGCAGCATTAGTTTAGGTAAAAAAAAAATATAAAAAAAAATCACTCAAAAAGTGTTTTTCATAGAAATTGTACTACACGTTTACTCACTTGTATTGTAAAAATCACACAGATATGTATGTTATAAAAATACTAAATTTTGTGATTTTATTTTAAATTGTTAAACACTATTAATTTTTATTATGAAAACTTTTATTAGAAACTATCATAAAACTCACAGCACTAGAAATCGCAAGTAAGATATTTATCAGTATGAAAAATATCAATTTTGTTAAAAATTTTAGCACGATGTTTACTCTATTTTTGGCTTTTTTTTTTTTTTGTTTTATTTAAAGCAAAAACAAAAAAATTTTGCAAAAATTTTATTTTGAAATGTTGTTCAAAAAAAGGGTAAAATTTCCTATAGTGCTCTCCCTTGACTATCAATAGGTTTGCATATCGACCTATTAACGATATGCTTTTTTATAGTTGTAATTTTTTTTTTTTTGTTTTTGATTCTATAGAATTTAATTTATGTAGCAAAATTTTAAGCATTTGTGTTTGCATATTTGGCAATATAAGAGCAATTAATAGACCGCATCGTAACCACTTCAAATGACCGCAAAAGCTTATGCAGTAGTAAAGGCTTAAAATATACACATACATACATATATACGTTTAGGTGTACATACATCTATCTGTGTGTGTTATAAGCCAGAAGTAAAGAAGGTGGTCATTATGCACTTGTTTCATTTGTGCATGCCCATGATTGTTGTTATTCGTTTATATTCAAACACACAGACACACAAGCAGTTATAATGTTATCTCTTAAATTATATTTTGTCAATGGTTGTTGCTATTGCTGTTGTAGTTTTTGTCTTCTTATAATTGTTGTTATTATTTCTGGCTGTCAGTGTTTTTTTTTTTCTTTTAGTTTTTAATTTGGATTTAAATAAAACGGAAGTTGTGCAGGTTTGAAATGACCACAACAACTACTCTCCTATGTATTTGCTGCATTCTCTTTTATTTATTGTAAACATGTGTGAATGTGTGTGTGTGTTTCTATGGATGCGTGCATAGTTGCCTGAGTGTGTTTATTTACACTGAGTATCATAATACACGTGTTTGTTGTCCTTAGAGTATTATATTTGAACAATACGTATAAATATACATATACATATATTGGTAGAAAGTTGTATACAAGCTTAAGTTTTTTTACTCCGGGATTTCCTGGAAAATTCAGTGGTTAATATTGTTCGCCTTTAAGGTATTTCTAGTGCTTGATTTCCAGGAAATTGTATCTAAGTACACCAATACCCCGGTTTGCGTCGCTAATTGGTACCGTAAAAACTCGACGCAAAGCAAAGCACGATTTTCCATACATTTGTATTGATTTTCATTTAATTGCTTCCGAGATTTATAATTTTAGCTAAAAAAAAATAAATTTTGATTTGATAAACTTTATAACGGATATTTTATTATAGATCTTCAAATAAAGTCAAAGCTTTCTTTTGAATAGCCTTTTTTTTAAGGGCATTCATCGCTGATTTTGATCTTCAATCCAAATAGTAAGAAGTGGCTACATTTTGTTCTCATTTTTGTAACCTGTTTATGTTGTAACGATGTTTTTGTTTCAACAAATTTCTTAATTTTATCAGCTTCACTGGAACAGAAAATGGATTTTATTGTAGAAGGGGCTAGTTCAAGGTTTCTTTTAATATCAACAGCCTTTTCTCCTGATTCAGAACGCGTCAAATCCATCAGTTTTAACGTATTTAAAATACAAGGAATTTTATATGAGATGAAAATATTGTCGTTCCACAAAATCCTTAATAAAAACTTTATTTTTAATCCGATTTTTTTCAAATTACGCTTAATTAAATATACTATTTGGTTAAGAAATAAAATATGCCAGATATTTAATATAACGTAGTACAAAAACGAAATAAAAATTAAAAATTTGGAAAAAACGTAAAAAATAGAACTTTGAGGTCCCATTACTCAGCCATTTCTTATCAGATAGAAATTTGTAGCATATCGATAGAAAAGGCATTCGATTACCTTTCTAACGATATGCCATTTATTTCGACCGGACTTTTTGGTTGGGCTCCACAAGGGTATGAGTGGGACCATACACTGAAAAACGCAAAAGTACCGTTATCTAAAAAACGGTACTTAGGAAAAAAAATTACAGCGATTTTCGTAGTGTTCTTGGTATTTTTCCAAATTAAAAATTTGTAAAGCAGTGTAATTAGTATTGTGGTTATTTTGTTGAACTATTTATAGTTTTTAATCCAAATTTTGGTATTTAAATTAGGTTAAAGCTCATCAAATTTCATATTTATTAAATTATTTTTATTAAGAAAGAAAGACCATATTTACATTATGCAATTAACGCCGCAACTTTCGCTTGCAACTTTTTGTGTGTTAGCAAGAGGTGTAGGGAAGAAAACGGGGTTGATAAAGTTGAAAAAAATGGAAATGTAAATGTGAAAAGAGTTTCGTAGTAACTACTTTAAAAGAAAATAGAAAAAAAAACTCGGCGTTAATTGCATAGTCTAAATGCGGTAAAATTTAACAACATGAAATTAATTAAAATTTATTGATAATTTTTCATTCTTGACTGCCGCGGCAATTGAACCCAGGCTTTCACGGACAGGTTACCTTTACATGTTCTTCGTAAAAATAATTTACAGCAAATTAAATTTAATGAACTTCAGCCTAATTAAAATATCAAAATTTTAAATCAAGCTAAAAAACGAACTTATTTTCTAAAAATATTTCAAGAGAGTTTGCTATAAACGTAGCCAGTTGTATTAAATTTTTTAATAAATTAAATTCGACCGCAGACAAGTGTTCCCTTCGGACATATTTTTTTATATCAACATCCGCAGAAAAACAATTTTTCAATACGGTTAACTCCAACAAAATCATTTTTAATTAAACCTTTTAAACATATCATGGTTAATTTAACCAAATTATTGTCACCGGCAACTTTATTTTGCTTAAATTAGTCTACCATCATGAAGCCACAACCATATTATGGTTGCCTCTTGACATGTTTTTAAATTAACAATAGTATAGCATGCTATAATACAAAAACAGCCATGCTTTAATAAGCTGAAAATATATTTTTGGGCGGTGCGCAAAATGACCCCAGGAAATATGGCCCCAAAAGTAAAATGAAAAACGGCCCCAAAATTTTACACGCAATTTTTTTGTTTTTGGGTGTTTTTGCATTTTAAGTGGAATGAAAATGAATGAAAAATGGCCCCAAATAAAATCACAATTTTTACTTTGGGGCTATTTTTCGTCTACTAATAAAAAAATGCAAATTTTAAGAAATGAAAAATCACCCCAAACATTTTTTCACAAATTTTATAAAATTCTATGTAAAAGTTTATAGGGATAGTATAAAAAACCCGAATTCTTATACCAAAGTAGAGAAAATCCTTGCCGGTTATGCAGAGATGCCTTAGTTAGCGAAGCCGGTGCGTGTTATACCATAGAGGAAAAAATCATTGAGCCCGGCCGAAGGCCAGCTATTAAGAAAAACTTTACTGAGCGAAGTCAGAGTTCGTTATACCATAGAAAAGAAAATCCTTGCACCCGGCCGTAGGCCGGCTATGTAGTGAAGCTTTAGTGAGCGAAGCCAGTGTTCGTTATACCAGAGAGAAGAAAATCGTTTCACCCGGCCGAAGGCCGTCTATATGGAGAAGCTTTAGTTAGCGAAGCCAGTATTCGTTATACCATAGAAGAGAAAATCCTTGCGCCAGGCCGCAGGCCGTCTATAACGTGAAGCTTTAGTAAGCAAAGCCAGTGTTCGTTATACCATAGAGAAAAAAATCCTTGCGCATGGCCGAAAGCCCAACCATGCTATCAATCATACGATTTTTAAAACCAAAACTGTATAATTATCCGGATTTTGAAATCGGGATTCTAAATTTGGGATTTTTAGTTTTGGGCATATGAACTCCACCGAAAATGTTTAATGTCACTTTCTTTGTGTTCTTTTTTGGGGTTCAAATTCATTATAAATTTTGAGGTGATTTTTTATAACGAAGAATTACCCCAAATTTAGGGTCATACTTCATTTTATTTTTAGTGTTATTTTTAATTTTTTTTTTTTTTTTGGGGTAATTTTTCATTAAAAAAATGGGGCCATATTGGATTATGAAAAATAGCCCCGAATTTGCGGTAAATTTTCATTTATTTTTTGGGGCCATATTTCGCAGCGCCATATTTTTGTTATTATTAACGCTAACATGTAAAGTATCCCACGCATAAAAGTTACAATTGATTTGTTGGCTTAAGGAATTAGTACGTTGAAGTCAAAAAAGTTTCATAAGGGTAAAGTAACGTTTGTTAAGTTGATTTTTAAGACAGTGTTAGTTTAACATTTTTTGGCATTTCGTGTTTTACTTCTAGTCGAACTGGTTCTTTTGAAGATATTATTTTAAAAAAAGGTGTAGTGTAAAATTAAGTTTTATAATAAATCAATTACAATTACAATTTTCTCAAATTAAATAAAAGGGTAAAATTTAGTTAAATTAAATAAAATAATTTGCTATCTATGCAAAAAAAAAATTTCGGTGGATAGGCTAATAGTTCATTTAAAAAAAAAACATAATTTAAGTACGTCCAGAACTTTTAGATGTATTAGAGATTCCTGTGTTCAATTAGTATGTATAAACATCATTATACCCACACCACAATAGTGGAGAGGGTATTATGCATTTGTGCTGATGTGTGTAACGCCTTAAAATAGTGGTCCTAGACCCACCTTAAAGTATACCGATCTACTCGGAATCACTTTCTGAGTCGAACTAACGATGTCCGTCCGGCTGGCAGGCTGGCTGGCTGGCTGTCCATGTAACCTTGTGCGCAAAGTACAGGTCGCAATTTTGGAGATAATTTGATAAAATTTGGGTCATAGGTTCTTATTGGCGCAAGGACTAAGCCTGTTGAAAAAAGGCCGAATCGTAGGACCACGAGGGAAGATAGGGGGAAATTTCTTCTTCTCAGAAACTATCAAACCCATTTTAATGAAATTTAAAACATAGATAGAACCATATCTATATAGACACAAAATGTATAAATTTTTAAAAAAATCGGACCACGAGGGGAGATAGGGGCAATTTCTGCCTCTCAAACCGATTTTAATCAAATCTAAAACATAGATAGATCCATATCTGTAGGGGCACATTAGCTATACAGTTCTTAAAAAATAGGACCACAAGGGGAGGCAGGGGGCAATTTCTGCCTCTCACAAACTTTCAATCCGATTTTCATGAAGTTTATAAACATAGATAAACCCATATTTACATGGACACATAAGCATGATGTGCGTTTAAATACTATGGTGTAGGGTATCATATGGTCGGGCTTGACCGACTATACTTTCTTACTTGTTTTTTCATTTTGTTTTGGATAAATAATTAATTTTTAAATTACTATTTCTTTCAGGAATTTATAGAACATGTTAAAGGGGCAAAATTTACAATCAATTTAGCAACCTTAAGACTGCCTTAAGATTAGCTTCTTGTGGTCCATTGACGCAGAAATAATAATTATATCCCTTATTAAAAATCTGCAGCTGCAGACCCAGATGAAAATGCGCATCAGTGCATCAAGTCTTTAAAATATGACAATTTATCATATGAAGAAATTGATCACTGCTGGAGAGGTTGTACTCAACTTATGAATGAATGAAATGAAATGAATGAAATTGAAATGTCAAATTTTACGGCTAAGTTTTTAGAAAATGGCCATAATACAATTCTCCATCTGGTCAAAGATTGGTAACTGTTTATAATAAAATTTTTTTTAAATATCTGCTTTAAAATATATCTGTACCAATATTCAAGAGTACCTTTAGTCGATATAAGTAAAAATTGAGTTTATTACAAATAGAAAATGTATAAAATTTTTTCCATGCACTAACAATTTTTGTGAAACTTTTCTTTGAGGGTCTATTAACAATATAATTTTATATGAAAACTATTTTTTTGAAACTGAGTGTTTTTTGCAGAAATATATATGTACATTTCAATTATGAGTTTTTTTTTTATTTTAAAGGGGATTACAGAAGTGAATTGTGAGGGGGCGGGCAGGTGGTATAATGTTGCGAGGGGAAATTTAAAAAAAAAATAAATCATTGAGACAATGTACTGTGTTCGTTGAGCCAACAAATTTGTTAAACAAAATTATTCCTTAAATTTACTAAAAGGTTTACTGAATAAGTTCATTCGTTATATTTTTGAACTTTTTCGTTATATAAACGAACAGAACATTAAATTATTTAAATAAAATCTTTTAAAGAACAGTTTTTCGTTGTCACAACGAACAAATTCATTGGACGAAAATTAATAAATTTTTCGTTTGCTCAACGGATATTTTCGTTGTCTCCACGTACCTTTTTGATGCACAATTGCATATCTATTGAAACAAACAGGATTTCTGAAAAGCTATAATTGTGTACAAGTTTTGTTAAAGCTATAGTAATTGACAGAATCTCCCAGTCAGTTTATTGAACTTAATAAATTCCTTTACTAGTCAACAACCCTAAGTGCTGATTCACACGCTTCCGGGTTTCATCATCACGTTTTGAGTTTTTTGGGCAGAGAAAAATAAATCACATTCTCTTTTACGCTTTCTCCTAAAAACTCAAAACCTGAAGGCTAAAACCTGAAGCGTATGAATCAGCACTAACCAAACAAATATCAGATATAATTAACAAGCTTTGTACCAGTTTTTGATAAAATCGTCTAAGCAGTTTATTGAACTTAACCAATGAACTTAACAAAGTGCTGATTCCGGGTTTCATCGTCAAGTCTTCAGTTTTTTAGAGAGTAGAAAAGATATGACATTCTCCTAAAAACTCAAGACTTGACGACTAAAACGTGAAGTGTGTGAATCAGCACTAGCCACACAAATATCACAAATATGTGTAACCAACAAGCTCTTATTTAAATTAAAAATTACCGTCAATTATTGTAATCAAGAAGTCATTAGATTTTAAAGCAAAATTTAATTTATTCCAGAACACAAACACAACTAAAGAAGTCCATCCATTAACTCCCATACATCCATACACACATATACTTTATGTATATAGTAGCAAACAACTTGTACTCCCAACACAACGACTGACTTCATATTACAACTAGGTGACCATTTAGGGAAGCAACAACAAATAGCTACTAAACAAACTTCCGTCTATAACGATTATCCCAACAACATTGCAAATGAAGTTCAAGAGAGAAAAAAAATGGAATGGCCGTGGCAGGAACTAGAGCTGAAGCCATCATAGAGAAGAGTCTCGAGAAAAAATGTTTAAAGAATCAGTGAGAGAGATAACAAACTAATTAGGCTCATATTTCATGGTATCCAAAAGAGGAAATAAAACCCACATAAAGCCGGAAAACGGAAATGACAACAACAACAACGACAACAAGCAGCAGCCATAGCAAAGCCAGATACCAAAACGGCATATAAAAACAATAAGAATGACAATGACAAATATCATCAGAATACAAAATAAAAGTATAATACTGTTCTTATATGTATAGAATACATTTTTTTTAATTTTCGGCTTTTCCAAAAACTTTTTTTTAAGGAATTAAAAACAAAATAATTTACGAGATCTTTTTTTTTTTTGTTTCAGGTCTTGCTGTTGCTGTAAACCTACTTAATGTCAGGACAAATGCCAGTTTTTAATAATTTACATTTTTTTCAAATTCATTTTGATGTCCTGCAGTTAAGTGGAAAATCTTGTTGTTTTAGCAAAAATAGAGACATACTTATGAACTTGTTATTTTTGCTTTTATGAAAGGTTTATTATTATGATTTGTTGATGCTTATACGAGGGTCGTATGAAAACTTTAGTTTAAGTAAGATGTAGTTTAATTTAAAAATTAAGGAATATTTTGACAAAAAGTAAGATTTTCTAATTTTAGCGAGTTTTAAAATTAATTTTTAAAATTTTTACACTTTTTATATTGAGGAATGAAAAAGGGTTTATTCATTTACTTCTATTCAGAATATTGTAATACAAGTGAAGTTTTAAAATATCATGTTTTTTATAGAAACCTATTTAGACATAAACGTTTTTCTCAAAGAGGTATTTATAACTTAATCATACTTCGGCGATTTTTTGCAACGTGCTTTTAAGGTTTAGGCAAAATGACCCAAAGCAAAATCGTTCAAAAATTTGCCATACAAATTTGGCTGATTTTGCATAAGAAATACAACCCATTTTTTTTTTTTTTTTTTTTTTTTTTGAGATTTTTTAGTAATTGTTGGGTAATAATTCACTTTCACCATTGTATAAATCAGTTTCCGAAGGCGGCATGAAATAACCCCCCAAAAAAATAATGAAATAACCCCCCAAAAGTTTGTACAGAGAACAACAAAAACGATTTTTGGGAGATTATTTCATTTTGTTTGGGGTGTTATTTCGGCTGTAGGAAATATCGCCCAAAGAAAAATGTCTCCAAAAAAAAAAATGAAAAATCGCCCAAATGAAGAATCGCCCAAGCGAACATGAAAAATGACCCAAAAAGGTAAATATGAAATTTTGCCCAAAAAAAACGAAAAAGGGCCCAAAAAGAAAATGAAAAATGACCCAAAAAGCAAAAACGAATTTTTCCCAAAAAAAAAAAAAAAAAAATTACTCAATTTGCAAAAAAGTGTTTATTCTTCATATAAATTTAGGTGACACGTCATTACGTCCAGTGTCGTAGTGTTCTTGGTCTTTATGACACTTTTAAAAGAGTACGCAGATATAAAAAACGCTGCCCTACATAGACGGCCTTCGGCCGGGCGCAATGGTTTTCTTCTATATGTTATACCAAATACCAGCTTCGCTAACTAAAGCTTCTCTGCCGGGTCGAGTCGGTATTTTTATACTATAGAGGAGAAAATCCTGGCGCTATGCAGAGAAGCTTTAGCTAGCGAAGCCGGTGTTTGTTATACCAAAGAGGAAAAAGTCATTGCGCCCGGCCGAAGGCCGGCTATGCAGAAAAGCCTTAGTTGGCGAAGCTTTGGTTTGGAATATCATACCATGATATATATCGCGTGATTCTTTGAAGCAAAACTGTATAATTAATTGTATTACATATATTGGGCCTTTAATTCATTTCAGAAATTGGGGTTTTATTTCATATGAAATAAGCCCTCAAAAATTAGGGAATTATTTAACTTATATTTGGGGCGTTATTTCATTTTGTTGGGGGCTAATTTCATTTTCAAAAATGGGGCTTTATTGCTTATGAAATAAGGCCCCACGCTTTGGGGGGTTATTTCATTATTTTTTTGGGGGGGGGGGGGTTATTTCATGCCGCCGTTTCCGAAACAGTGTTCGAAAATAAACAGTACATCTTTAAGCGTTCGGCTCATACAGAAATGAACAAACAAAAAATATTAACACCGACCGCAGAAGGAACAGCTTGTATGTGTATATTTTGTTTTTGTAAAAAATATTTGGTTTTATTTTACCAGCCAAAACCGACGAACATTAACGATTTGTGGTTTAAAAAAAGAACCAAAAGGAAATATATATTCTCATCTTTGGTTCAGTTGGATAAAAACAGTATTATTTTGTGTTCGGAAGATGACAAACAGGGAAACATTATTTTTTTAATGATTTACTACACAAACACTATTTCTAACACAAAAAATAAAAAACCAACAAAATAATTTTACGCAAACAAAACATATACACAAAGCACACTGAAGCTGTTCGTGCTGCGGTCGTTGCTAAAATTTTGTGTTTGTACATTCTAGAACAATAAAATATAATATTTGTCTGCAGTATCACTACAATTGTTCTGTTTTTTTACGAAGAACAGAACACTATATAATGTTCGGCTCTTTCTTGAAAATAGTAACGAACGGTATTAAGGGTTGTGTTCGTCTTCCCAAACACAAAAAAAATAGATATCGTTGCCGGGTGCGTGAGCCGAACGCTAAATAATGTTCTATTTATTTTCGAACTCTGGTTTAAATACATTTTTTTCGCAATTTGTCTTTATTTTTTGACAAATTCTCAAAATTCTAGTTAAAAGACTTTTGTTTTTAGTAATTGATATTTTATTTTTCGTTAAAAATTTTAATTGGAATTTTAAGATTCTAAATCGCTAAATAAATCTGGAGGCTAATTATGGCAGTCGTGATAGAATACTTTTTCGATTCGAAAGCAATTTTATTTCAGCCGATACTAAACGAATCGAAATTATTTTTCAAGTGTTGTAAAAACTCAAATAAATGCTTTACAGCACCACAAAAAATAATTTCGATTCGTTCAGTATCGACAGAAATAATTAGATATAAAATTGCTTTCGAATCGAAAAAGTATTCGATAACGACTGCCGTAATTAGCCCCCTGATCTGCATAGCACCCCTTGAGCCGGACCCTAGGATTTTCTCCTCTATGGTATAACAAACACTAAACTAAAGCTTCTCAGCTTAGGCGACCTTTGGCCGGGTACAACAATTTTACTCGGCATCGCTAACTTAAGCTTCTTACCTGGATATGCAGTGATGCTTCAGCTAGCGAATTCAGTGTTTGCTATACCATAGAGGAGAAAATTCTTGCGCCAGGCCAAGGCGGTATATCCACTGAATTTGGAGTAAATTTACATTTGCTTTTTTATTTCTTTCCAAGAAAACGATAAACAGTGGTGATATCGGCCCACTGTTCACATTTCAAATAATATAAGATTACATATAAAAAAACTGTTTTTGTCTCTACTGAAAATTTATAAATTTTTAGTAAACCCCTTTTAGAGGGTACGATATGTTCTTTTAAAACAAAGTACTTTTTCCAATTTTGACTATCTTTTCGATTTCAGCATTAAAAACAATTTTATTTTAGCGATTTTTTTTTATAATTGGGGGTGGAAATCTAAATTATGACGGCTCATTTTTTTCTTGTTATTAATTTAACACTTTATTACTACCCTGTGAATCCCCGAAATGTTTACGACAGTTTGCTTAGATTAAAGGAATAAAGTGCTAAGTATCTTTTTAATTAAATTTTTTTGGTTTTGTTTATTAGATTATCTTAAATTTGAGGACTTTTTCAGCAATTTTTCTCTTCTTACTTTGCAATTTTTTATCATTTAGGCAAAAATTTACAGTCATCGGTAAGCTAATAACAACAGTATAACAAATAAAATATTATTTCTAGCTTTTTCTTAACTACTTTTATTTTTTTTATATTTTTTATTTTAATAAAGTGGTCTGATTAAAATTGAGAATTGATAAAGATGGTGACTGTAAATTTGAGCCTAAGAGTTTCAACAAATTCCAGCAGTCAAAAGAATACCTTCCTTAAACTTTTTTGCCTACCCTCGTAAGCTTTTATGTTGAATTAGCCGTGAAATCTCTCTTTGAAATTTAAATAAACAATTTACAAATAAACAAATATTTTGTGTGCATTTATGCCAAGACAGACACAGTCTACGAGAGAAAGACAGCTAAAGCTTGCCACTTAAGACAAATGAAGTAAACAAACTTAACACCTCACACACACATGCACTAAAAACTGTATAAATTACACAACTTTCTTTATAAATTTTGCAGGAAATTTAACACCCACACCAATAGCAATACAACAAATACAACTATACAGTCACTTCCGTTTTAAGCATTTCAACCACAATTACATTAACAACTGCTGCATTCAATGTTGGAACAACTACAGCCATTGTTTGGCTGCTAAAGTGTCATTATCCTTTTTGCTGTACTCTGCGCTAACACACATACACGCTAGAAAATATGTGTGTTTGAGTTTGTCTGATTTTATTTATTTTTATTTCGAAAGCAACCAAAACATTTCAACTTTACAACAATAACTACAGCAATAATCCATAATAAATGAATGAATGAATCAGTAAGTGAATGGGTACGTGTATGATACGAATGCGAATGGATCTAAGAGTATGAGTAGGTTGTATATGTCGTGTTCCCAAACTCCTTTTGCAATGCTTCAACACTTTGGCACGCAGTTACTCAGCCGTCTTTTAATTGTTTACTATCTTCATTGTTGTCTCATCTTTAGAGTGTCGTTATATTCTTCTGTCTGCATTCTTATGACAAACAGTCCTTGTGACCGGCTCTGAGTTTGACTAGCTGTGTGGCTTCCTGTCTGTATGTCTCTCTGTCAACCAGCCAAACTTTGGTATATCTGTTGTCTTTATTGTTTGCTGTTGTTGTTGTCCCTGTTGAAGTTATTACAGTTGTTGTATTGTTATATGATGAGGTCTGGCATTTATTGCCAAATAACACCCTAATTTAATGTTTTCGTTGTTGCTGTTGTTTTTATTCTCTAACTTTTTGTTGCTGCTTGTTAAAATATTCTTTGTCTTTTGCGTACTTGTTTGTGAAGCATATCACTCGTTTACGAGGGTGCATTGGAAAGCAAAAAAACAAATATTTCATTGCATTCATTGCCAGAACGATATTTTGTAATACTACTGTCTATTGGCAAATGACTAGCCAGTGTCTAGTTCAAAAACTAACTGGGTTCCAGTCCAGAGACTAGGCAGACTCTAGAAAAGAAACGGGTCAGTCTTAAGTTCATTCACATGCCAGTCTTTAGTCCAAATACCTTCCAGTCTCTGTTTCAGATATTATCGTGTATCTACTATATATTCCAGCTTGTCTCTATTACAGAGATCACCCAGTCTCTACCACAAAGCTGAATCAGCCTCTAATGGACGTCATTGAACATAGCCAAACGACTTGGAAAGAACTTTCCTTAAACAATATCAAAAAATGTCTCTCAAAATTTTTAATGACAACAACAATATAATCACACTTACAAGTAGCAAAATCTTGGAGTTAGGTTATTTTGACAGCTGCGTAAGGTTTTCTTCCCCCTCTTTTCGTTTTAGTCGTTTTTCCCTCTTAATACACCAGCCAGTTTATTGTGCAGAGACTACTAAGCCTTTAGTTTAAAGAGTAGCCAGCCTTTACTCTAGAGACCAGCTTGTTTTTAGTCCAGAGACTTGCCAGTCTTTAATCCAGAGACGAGTTAATCTCTAGTCCAAATACAAGCCATACTCTAAGACAAAGACTAGCCATATTCTAGGCCAGAGACTAACTAGTTCCTTGACCGGAAAATAACCAGTTTCTACTCCCGAGACTATTCAGTCCCTGGTTCAGGGAACAGATAGTTTCTTAACCAGGTACCCGCCAATATCTAGTCAGGAGAAAAACTAGTCTCTAGTCCGGAAACCAGCCAATATCCAGTGCAAGAACTAGCCAGTCTCTTAAATTTTACAAACTTCTCAATAGACCCACGTTAATAGTTTCCTATATACTTTTCTCTATACTTATGTCTTCTTGTTTCTTATCACATTGGCATTAAACTAATTTGGCTTAGTCGATATAGTTGTTTGTTGTAGTTGCATGTCGTATGTTTTTAGTGCACACTGTTGTCCTGTAGATGCTGCATAAATAAGTTGCTTTCTTTTTGTTTTGTTTGGGTTTTCGTTTGTTTAATTTCGTTGCGACACTAACGTATGGCTTGTGTTGCAGCGATGGTACATCAGTACCAGTAAAAATGGCAATATCACCATGCTTCAAACCAAACGTTAACGTCATTATCATCTTTTAACAGCATGATGTTCCAAAGAGAGAAATGTTGTTTTCCTTAGATGGGTTTGCATGTGTTTTTTTTCAGGTTCATTTGTTTGTAAACAGAATTAACACACAGCATTGCAGCAGTGTTGTTTTACTTTGCTTACGTAATTTCCGGGATTTTTGTATAATTTTTCAAGTTTCTGTTGTTGCTGTAGTTTCTCTTACTGCTTTATTTTTTATTTTAAAGGTTTTTTTTTTGTTATTTCCATAAAATTGTTGGATTTTTTTTTCCTTTGATGTTTTTTACCGTATTAAAAATACTCTACAACTTTTTCCTTTGGCAGGAGGAGTGGGTACTTGTACTCCAGCTTTTATCATATAGGAAGTGAATGTGTATTAAAAATTAAGTTTTATTTTTATGCACGTGTGTACATTACAATTTGTATGTATGCCAGGGAATGCTTATGAATTTTTTTTTGCAGAAATTACATTAGCAAATTAAATGCGACTGTAAGAAGGAGAGAGAGAGATTTTTTTTGTATTTAACAGACTGTATTGAGAGCTATTAAATGAGAGTTGGTGAGGAAATAGAAAAAGGGGTTTTTGTAACATTTAATTTAAAGGTGTTGCCACTAGCGGAAAATTTTTATATGTCATTTGATCAAATAAGTACTACTACAAATAATGTAAGACTGCAGAAGAAATGAAAAAGAGTCTGAAAGCCATAAAAAAATGTATTCCATATAACGAATTCCATTCCAACGTCATGTTTTTATAAATAACAGGTATGACTGACTGCTCTATTGGGATATGTCAAATCCTTGTTATTATCATAATAATAATAATAATTTTTAGATTTTTTTGGAAGTGGATTTTATATAGGGCATATTAGATATTATGGTCCGATCATTATGAACGATGGTGGTATCGTTTCTTGCATATAACACGAACTTATATTTGGGTTTTGCTGGTTTAGCTGCCGTTCAGAATTTATTGCCTCATCAACATTTTGGTTCAAACTTGAAAAAGAACATATTCACCCCTATCGTGAATAACAAGTGGAATTTTTGTTCCCATGAAATTTTCATTCCCCTCGAAGGGAAAAAAGCAATCGTGAATCTCATGTGAAAAATTTTCCACGCTATCAGTTCCAGTGAATGTAAAAAAAGAAGAAAGATTAAAAAAATTAAAAATCAATGAAATTTTGTTCAAAAATATACACGTATATATTTTAAAGAAAAGTTAAAATAATAAAGCAAAATATTAACACGTTGAGTGCCATCATACAAAAAAAAAATATATTACTAAAGTGCCAATTTATAAAACCAAGTTTAAATTAATGTTTTTGTGATAAAAAATTAATTTGTGAAAATCTTTTTTTGTTTATGTGTGTTATTTGTACCGTTATACATGTGACAGCCGGCGGTACACGTGGCACACAGATAATATAATTTGATTCAGATGCCGTGTATGCCGCCGATAGTCACACCATATATTGTTATTATTATCATTAGTTCCTTTTATATTTATTGAATACTAAGTTCCTTTTTTTATTATAAACTAAAAGTGAAATAATATGTTATTTTCTTATTTAATTCAATGGATTCTAATTTTTTGATCCTACATATATATTTTCCACCAAACACACTAGTTCCTATTTTTTATTGAATATGAAGTGCCTTTTTTATTATATATAAAGTGAATTAATTACTATTTTCTTATTTTATTCTTTGAATTATAATTTATTGAAGTGGGTTAGGTTAAAAAAAATTATAAATTTTTGATTCTGTATAACTCATGTAATACAAAAGATACACAAAAAATTCTTGAAGTTAAAAAAAAAAATGCATTTCTCTAGGTGCCATCACATAATATTTATTAGCTTTACTATAATGCCACAGAAAATATATTGTATTGAAAACTTAAGTAGCTGTGCATCGCCGGCGGTACACATGGCACTCTAGTAAAAGAAAAGTGTGCACCGCCGGCGGTGCACATGGCACTCAACGTGTTAAGTACTGGAGGGATAGTTTGATTACAACGTTAGTTTTTTGCACTTTTTTAATTTAATGTAGTAAAATATTTTCCAAAATTCTGCCACCAAGTCAATCGAAAGCTTCACAAATCCGCAGGCAATCGACCTGTTTTTTTTTCATTTTGTTGAGCAATATATCGGTTTGTGCCTTATTAACTTTATTAACCCTTTATAGTCGATTTATAGGAGGAGCTACTTACATACATGTTCTGTTCCCTAGCAAAAATAAAGTGAGAAAATCTAAGGGAAATATGAACAAATTACGAGGGAAAAAATGTTTCACGATAAGGGGAATTTTTTCCCGTGAACATTTTTTCACGTTATTATTCTCCTTTGAATGACATTTTTTCATGAGAGTTGTTTATGATCGCAAATATGTGAAAAGGGGAAAAATTACGAGGGAAAAATTTTTCACGATAGGGGTGATTGTGTTTTTTTAACTGGGAAAAAGAAAGCGTTAAATTTGTTGTGACAAAATCAAACATGCTAACTTTTTCCCCATTTGAAGCCGATAGCTGCCAGACCGTGGGAAATTCGGTAAAGGACTATTTCGTTAAGTAATATTCATAAAAATATTCCTTATAATAAAAACAACTCTTTAGAACATTATAATACTATAAAATGCATTTTTCGCATATGAAGCAAATGGTAAAAAACATGAATTAATCGATATTAATTTTTCATACATATTTCGATGTTAATACAGCTGGAAAATGTTAAAAAACATTAAGTTTTCTGAAAAATGTAGAACTAACTATATTTTAAGGACTTTTGTTAAGTGTATAAGGAAGTAATGATATTAAAAGCTATTTTGAGGAGTTGTACTTGTATGGGAGCTATGGATAGACAAATTCCAATAAAATTGTTTCAGATGATGAAGACTGCAATAAAATAAGTTTGGACCAAATTTAAACTGAATACCAACATATTAAGACGATTTATAGGAACACAGGCTCTATTCCGGAAAAAATCTTTTATTGGGGCTCTGTGGAATTATGGATCCAAACTCATTATTTTTTTGGCTTGGTTTTGACAACTCAAGCTTTCATCAAATTATCTCAAAAATTGCGTATTTTGCGCACAAGGTTTACTCTGACGATCTGACAACGTTAATTCGATTAAAAAAGTGATCGACGATCGGTATACTAAATGCAAAGCAGTTATATAACATATCTTTTGATAACCTGTTGAAATGCCGCTGCCTAATATTTTTACATAAAACTATTTACACAAAACAACCAGGCTATTTATATAATCGATTTATCTTCTCCAGATCAAATAGAGGAAAAAAGATTAACAGTAATCGATATCGTAGTCAGATATCGGAAAGGCATTTTTTTATAAACTCCATCCAGCTTTGGAACCAATTACCCAACAATATTCAAACAACCAGCAATGCTCAGCACTTTAAACGCGAAGTATTTAGGCATTTTAGTTAACTTCGTTAAATGGAAAAATTACTTTAATATGTATTAAGTATTTTCATTAAATCACTGAGAATTGTAAAATAAAATTATTTATTTATTTGCTGCCTACTGTTTTTTGCCTTATTGTATTGTAATCTATTGTATTAATCAAACTTTTTTATATATGTTACATTTGTGAATAACGTTATATGTGTACCAAATAAATAAATAAATAAATAAAAAATAAATAAATAAATTTTAAGGTGTTATAAACATTAGCACAAACGCACTAAAGACGTGCGCAGATACAACTGTTCGCACAAGTTTCTTTGTGTTTACTAAAGTGAGTGAATGCGTATTGATTAGTGGTATATTGTTTCTGTTACAAGTTGATATTGTTATTATTTGTAGTAGTTTAGATGTTTGTGGATAAAAAAGGAATACGAGCAACACATCTGTTATTCTATGTTTCGCATAAGCTAGTAGATAATGATGGAATACAATAACGAGGAAGGCCGTACAATTCTTGGCGACGTTTAACATTTAACAAAATCAAAAAGATAGTTAATTTGTCAGAACTAAAGAGTATTGCAAATATACGCTCCAGATTGAGATTTTTTATTGAGAGCCTATGCCCACAATGAGGTAGCTCTAAAATAATTTTAGGGCAAGTCTTTTTTTTAATATGTTAATTATAACTTTTTGAACATTAGCCAACCTTCTCATTTAATATCGGTTTTTTTATTATACCCTCCACCACAATTAGTTGTGAAAAGGGTATATTAAGTTTGTCATTCCGTGTGAAACTTTTTTATTATTCATCTCAGACCCCATAAAATATATATATTCTGGGTCTTTGAGTAATTCTAAGTCGATTTAGCCATGTCCTTCTGTCTGTCCGTCTGTTGAAAACACGCTCACTTTCGAACAACTCAAAAGAAATGAAGAAACGTGGTGCCAAATTGCTTGTTGTTATCCTAAGCAGTTTGGGATTGAAATCCAGCAAAATCGGTTCAGTAGGGCCAGAGCTATGAATCAAAATGTGGAACCACCACCTAAAAAAATTGATAATTTTGTTACAAAAAATAACATAAATGCTGGAACAAGGCACGGAATGAAATAAGATTTTGCAAAAATTTGTTTTATTTGACTGGAAATCACGCTGTTAAATTTCGAGAAGACCCGTCCATAATTTACTCTAAGCCCCATATAAACACTACTCCCGGAAAACAGTTTAGTACGTCTAAAACCGTAAAAAGTAACGCTAGCGTAACAAAATTTGGTACGTCACAGTTTTTTAGGACTAGAAATAACACTGTGAAATTTCGTGATGATCGGTCTATAATTTATCTTAGGCCCCATATAAACCCTACTACCGGAAAACAGTTTAGTACGCCTAAAACCGTAAAAAATATTGCAAGCATAACAAATTTTGGCCCATCACAGTTTTAAAGGACTATAAATGATACTGTGAAATTTCGTGAAGATCGGTCCATAATTTACCCTAGGCGCCATAGAAACCCTACTCCCGGAAAACAGTTTAGTCGCCTAAAACCATAATTAACAACAAATCGTCACAGTTTAAGATAAAAATCACATCATACAGATATTTCTCCTTAGACATTCGAACTGTCGGTGAAGGGTATCAAAGATTCGGCACAGCCGAATATAGCACTCTAACTTGTTTTTAACTGACATTTAACTTTAATTTTTGTTAAAATTTCAAAAGATTTTGCTATTCGTGCTTAATTCCCAGTTTTTATTCTTGACAAAAACACTTGAAATTCATTGTTGATGGGATAAGCTATTCCTATGCATTTCACTGGTTGCTTAGGCCAGATCATCAGGAAACTTCATCCATAAAGATTTTAGACAAACTAAAGATATTAAACCAAATAAAACTGTTAAACGTATAAGAATTATAGCAACATTTCTGCTTGTAACAATATCAAAGCTTGAACAAAACACATCAACAATAAACAACAGTGGGTTTATCTCATCTTACATTCCCCACTACAATTAGTTGAAATTCTCTCAACATTAATTGTAATTGTAAGTAGGTTAAGAAAAACAAAATAAAAACAACAACAACTTACAAAAGATGTTGTCAATTAAGTGTTTTTTAGGCCGTGCACTTGCCTGTTTATTATCAAAAAGTAATTTAAATTTTTGGGAATACAAAATTTTAATTTCAAAAGATTTTGCTATTCGTGCTTAATTCCCACTTTTTATTCTTGACAAAAACACTTGAAATTCATTGTTGATGGGATAAGCTATTCCTATGCATTTCACTGGTTGCTTAGGCCAGATCAGCAGGAAACTTCATCCATAAAGATTTTAGACAAACTAAAGATATTAAACCAAATAAAACTGTTAAACGTATAAGAATTATAGCAACAGTTCTACTTGTAACAATATCAAAGTTTAAACAAAACACATCAACAATAAACAACAGTGGGTTTATCTCATCTTACATTCCCCACTACAATTAGTTGAAATTCTCTCAACATTAATTGTAATTGTAAGTAGGTTAAGAAAAACAAAATAAAAACAACAACAACTTACAAAAGATGTTGTCAATTAAGTGTTTTTTAGGCCGTGCACTTGCCTGTTTATTATCAAAAAATAATTTCAATTTTTGGGAATACAAAATTTTAATTTCAAAAGATTTTGCTATTCGTGCTTAATTCCCAGTTTTTATTCTTTTTGTTAAAAAAGATATCAAAATAACTTTTTTTTCTGCTCATAAAAACACTGCTACTTTTGCTTAAAAAATTTTTTCTTTAACAGTCATTTTATAACTTAAGATTTCAAATTTATGATTCCTAATTTAAACATGTAAAAACAAATGAATAGACTATTGCTACTAAATTCGAATTTGTATTTTATTTAAAAACCTCAAATATCAAAAAAAAAAAAGCATAATTGTGTGATTCCAAAGCCAAAATCAAATAGAAAAATTAGATCAAGGTTTTAACGAAATACAAAAGGGTTTTATACATATTATACATATACATTTTCTTTTTATACAAATCTGCATTATCATCAATCATAAATATTAGCGACATTGTATGGTGTTATCGAAAATATTTGCATTGTTTTATTTAGAAAAATTATTTTTCATTTTTTTGTTGTAAATTATGATGGAAATAAAACAAAACTAAATAAAAGCATACGAGTATTTTTTAAAAGTCAAATGTTGCTGTACGATACAAACCATGTTTTATAGAATTACCAAAAAAAAAAAAAAAAAAAACACTCACACAATCATTTATAGAGGCAAAGAATAAACCAAAAAACCATACATTCTTTGTTGAATTTAGCACAAATCTAAAATCTGCCAATATGTAAAAAAAAAAAATCGTAAAATTTGGGGTTTGATTATCTCAACTGAATATAAAACAAAAAAAGAGTGAAAGTATCCACTGAATATTGGGAATATTGATACGAATTCATTATTTTTTTGGCAGTCATATTTCAATTTGTATAAAATAAGAACAATAATTCAAGGTGAGTTTATAAATTGAACGAGAAAACACACAAAGTGTTGAATTCATTATACGGGAGGTTCAAATAGGTTTTTTGTTTGTTAAATATGAGTAGAAAAATATAATTGGGAACACAATGATTGCAGCAGTAAGCATAATTAAAACAAGAAAACGAATGTAAATTTGATTTAAAACAAAGTGCAAGATTTTAAAAGAAGGCAGAAAATGTTAAAATTAATTTCTGACATCATGAACAAAGTTTTAATTAAATAATGCTATCATATCTAAAGAAATTTCCTACAGACAAATTCTCTCAAAAAATGAAAGATTTTCCAAGGAAAACTACTTTCATATCATAAGACATGTTATAGGAAAATTGTATAACTCTATGAAAGATTTTTTAAAAAAAATAGTCTCATATTATGAGAGATTTCCTGTATAAAAAAGTGCTCTTATATTATGATTAAAATCCCATATGAAAACTGCTGCCATTTGATAATCACTAGAGATGTCCTGTGTGAAAATGCTCTAACAACATGAGCAGTGTTACCGTGGGATTCAATTAAAATCAAGCTGCCTGGCGCCATAATGGATCAACTTAATCTGTATCAAAAAAAAATCTTTACAATAGTTTCTTAATCCTATAAATAATGTCACATGATATTCTGAATTTGCTTCCACCTAACCTTATTTAACACTCTAATCGAACATCACATGTTGATAAAATAACTCTATTAAATGATTTTGTTCAATTCGAAAGATGTTTGCATGTATCTAACTTTTTTACCAGTTCATTGTCCTTTTTATGTAAAACACCTACATTTAAACACATATCAAAGCACATATAAATTGGTTGATATGGATATCTGCACGTCTATTTTTGCCTCAACGATAAACAACAAATCACAGCGTCAAAGTACAAAAACTGTCACATGTGTCGCTCATCAGCAAAAGAGCTCCAAATGACGGCATTTTTGTTAGAAGCATTTTCCTCTTTTTTTTATTCTTTTACTGCTGCTTTGTAACTTTTGTATATGACAAGCTAAATTTTTGTCAAAGTTTTTTACCCGTCCCCCCTACATCAACATTTACATACATACAGAGATACATATGTATGTATATTATTTTATTTTCGTTTGTTATTTCTAACTATTTTGTTAAGAATAGACATACATTCAAATACAAACATACATACAATTTTTCAATTAATCAAAGTACAAACAGAACGGTCGGTGACTTACCCAGCTGACAAACGTTAAAAGGTAATAAAATATTCTGCAAATAAAGAGAAAAAGATGTGAAAAACATTTGAATTATTAAAATTTAAATTTAAAGGGGAACAAGAAAAGAAATAATTGAGTGTAAGGAAAATAAGTTAAAATATTTATGGGATATTTTTGTAAAAATCTCCGTTTTTATTTTTATTAATTATATAAATTAATTAAAACGACTGATCATTTTAATGATTCGAATAAGAATAATTTATTGTATTTTTAATTATTTAACTGAACCTTCTTTTCTTAACTAAAAAGTGCTGACCTAGTGTCTGCACCACAATACAAATTTTTATGTTCTAACCAATAGGAGACTTATAGCTAAGCTAAGCAGAAATTATTAAAAACAAAAAATACAAAAAGTACAAAATATAACAAAAAAAAGGCCAAACGCTGGTATCATGAAATGTGACACCAGCGTCCGTTAATGGTTTTAACATCGTTCACCTACAGTGGGCGACGAAACTGTATTAACTGCCCCTCCTCTTAAGTTAAGACCGTCCTCGGTCTTCTTCATGGCAGATTCAATAGCGGATTTAAGACTTACTTGTCTTCGTTTCTTCATAAGTCTGCCCATTGCAAGAACTACAAGGTAGCACGCCATAAACAGTGCAAAAGTAATACCTCCAACCAACACAGATCTAGCCTTTGTTTCTTCTTGCAGCTCACCGATGTAACGCAGGTTTTCTATGTTCATCTCATGCAGCAATGGTACGCTGAGTACATTCTTATACTCTGTGACGTTAATCATAGGAAAAGTTGGGGTACCAGGTTTTCTGTTTTGCACATTGTTTTTATTGATAAACAAAGAGCCGTTGGTAGTAATGCTGGTTTCAAACACAATCAAATACGTGCCGTTTAATTTTCTCTCCTTGTGGCCACTCTCGTTGATCTTCATAGTTGCATCATTAATAATAATAATACCGTCATCAACTTCGATCACCGGTTGTAAATTGTTATACTGGGTCTTGCAATGTGCCACCATTCCAGAAATCAACTGTTGAGCACACGTAGAATTTTCAATTATTTTACAAAAGTCTGATGATAAGGTGTGTTGACAAAGATGGACTGAATAAGTTTGATTTCCGCAGTCTGCCACTGTATTTGTAATAAGAGTTGTAATATTTTTCCGGAGTAAGGAACCTCAAAGACAGTTATTTCTTGCATAATTGCTGGGGCCTTAATACTTAATTATAAAATACAAAAAATCTTCGCTTAAAATAACCTTAATACTAGCTACGCTAATTAAATCAGATATGCTTACACTTGTGTATTGCTCGCTATCGTTCAACATTTTAAAATCTTCCTGGTCCAAAACAGCTGGATTAACAACATTTAACTTGGCCAGTGCTACAGACAAAATTGAGTTCTGCAGTTCCATCAAAATCATTCTATTTCTAGCTAATAAAATCTCGAAAAGGTTACCGGTGTCAATCTGTTCCTTTTTGGTATTCTTTATAATCGTATTAATAGCATTAGTTAGTGTTTCAATTTTAATTTGCAGTTTTGTATTTATTTCTATTTGTCTATTGTTAGAATCTATCAGCTGCTTCTGATTTTATCTTAAACTAGCTTAACCCGGTGCGCTTCGCAACACTGCTTTAACCACTTTATCGATTGAGAGATATTTAATATATGCATCCTATGGAAGGTATTTCTCCCCTGCGCCTACCCGCTTTATTTTTATATTTAAAAGTGTAGTATACCATAAGAGTGACTTCTACAAAGTTTGAACATTATCACTTTAACAGTTTTTAGGATATCCGATATTAAACATTGGCGTCCTATGGAGTGTAACACTTCCCCCGCTGCTATTTAAATTTTGGGACTCAGAGGATCCTACTACCAAAAGTTCAACAAAATGCTTGCAGCGGCTCTTATTAATATTTCTATCTATGAGGGGAACTGCTCCTCCTCTTTCTACCCCGCCCATTACTATATTGAAATTTAAGGTTTGCCATAATAGTAGTTTTAACTACGTTTGAAGACTCGCCCTTTAATAGTTCTTCAGTTGAGCGATATTTAATATATACATCCTATGAGAGGTATTCCCCCCTGCGCCTACCCGCTTTATTTTTATTTTCAATAGTGTAGTATACCATATTAGTGACTTCTACAAAGTTTGAACATTCTCCCTATAACAGTTCTTAAGATATGCGATATTAAACATTGGCGTCCTATGGGGAAAACCACCTCCCCCACTGCTACTTTATTTCAATTTTGGGACTCAGAAGATCCTACTACCAAAATTTCAACAAAATGCGTGCAGTGGCTCGCTCTTATTAATATTTCTATCTATGAGGGGTACTGCTCCTCCCCTGTCTCTCCCGCCCATTTTTATATTGAAATTTATAGTTTACTATAATAGTAGCTTTAACCACGTTTGAAGACTCTCCCTTTAAAAGTTCTTCAGTTGAACGATATTTAATGTATGCATCCTATGGGAGGGATTTCCCCCCCTGCGCCTACCCGCTTTATTTTTATTTTCAAAAGTGTAGTATACCATAAGAGTGACTTCTAGAAAGTTTGAACATTCTCGCTATTACAGTTCTTAAGATATGCGATGTTAAACATTGGCGTCCTATGGGGGATTCCAATACCCCCGCTGCTATTTTATTTCAATTTCGGGGCTCAGAAGATCCTACTACAAAAAGTTCAGCAAAATGCGTCCAGCGGCTCTTAAGATATGCGATAATTAATATTGGCATTCTATGGGGGTACCAATTCCCCTGCCCCTATCAAAAAAATAAGTAGCCTATTTTATTTTTAGGGCTGACGTGAAGTTACTGTAAAAATTTCAGGAAAATCGGTTCAGTAGTTTCGGAGTCTATAAGCCAACAAACAAACAAACACACAAACAAACATACAAACATTTTTCATTTTTATATATATAGATAATGGCTAGACCGATTTTGGATTTCAAAATCAACTAACCATCATCACTCCTCCCTGTACCTTCCCTAAAAATTTTATGGCAATCGTTCGAGCCGTTCTCGAGTTATGGAGTGACAATCAAAATGTACACTTCTTTTTATATATATAGATTTTCAAAATCATCCGCATCAGGCGTACCAGAAATAACCTTTAATGCACTTCCTATAAAATTAATGCTTCTTGCATGTCTGTGATGGACATTCAGGGTTGATAATAACGAGGTTATGTGCTGGATGTCTGAATCTAAAATCTTTTTCATATGGGATTGTGGGAATACGTCCATTACTTTAATGGTATAATTAGCAGCCTCGTAATAAACGCTAAGGTTAGTTGTGTGACGCAAGTAGCCGTAGTCTACCCAAACCACAACATCTCCGTCCAATAAGGGGATGTAGTCAGAATGCGAATAATCTATTATCCATGCTAGAGCAGTAGTCAAAATGAGCAATACCAGTAATTTTAGCCTAAACGATAATGAAAAATAAAGCCTAAGTTTCGCTTTTCTTTTAATAAGAGTAATTCTTATAAGTTTCATCCATTTTTTTTGTTTGAAAAAACATCTATCTTAAATTGTCTTTATGGACCACCCGCCCCTTTATAAGAACGGTTGTTCCCATATCAGCTTCCACTACTGCTTCTTCGTACAAAGGGGTTAACTTATTTCCTAATCTTCTGTATTAAAGAAGTTTGATTTTTCAATTGAGACCTTCATATCTGCATCGAGCAGGTTCTTTAGAACACAGTCGATATGTCTGACATGATCTTCTCTGGTCTCTGAAAATATTATCACGTCGTCAACATAGACGTGACAAAATTTGCCTATTTGTTCTCTAAGGACATCATCAATTGCCCTTTGAAACATACTCGGGGCATTTTTTAGCCCAAATGGTAATCGGCAAAATTCATATTTGCCATTATTAACTGAAAAAGCAGTTTTTTCCCTGTCTCTTTCAGCAAGTTCTATCTGGTGGAATCCAGATTTCAAATCTAAAGTGGTAAAGTATTTCGCTCTACCCAAGTTTGAAAGTATAACCGATATATTTGGAACCGGGTACTTATCATCAATTGTCTTATGATTGAGTTGCCGAAAGTCTATTACTAGACGTTTCTTCTTATTACCCAAATCATCCACACCCTTTTTGTCAACAACCCAGACTGGGCTGTTAATCGGTGACCTGGAAGGCCGAATGATGCCATCTGTCAAAAGTTTTTTACTTCGGCATTAACAAAATCCGCTACACCCATTGGGTATGGGTGCAGCTTTGAGTAAACTGCTTCTTCGTCCTCCATGCGAACGGTAGCGACGATATTGGTGTTATAAGGCAATGCCTCATTAGGATCGGCGAAAACCTTTATTATTTTCTTAATTATTCCTTGAAATTCTGTTTTTATACTAAACGGTACTTCTATTCTATCAACTTCAATGGAATTGACATCATTACAATCAAAAAAATTGAATTTCTCTACTCCAGTATCATAAAAAAGTTGGCCTGTTTTCAGTTCGATATTTGCATTTACACGCTTTAACAGATCTAATCCGATAATCCCATCAAAAGTGGATAAAGAATTTAAAATAAAGAATGGTGTATTGACACCAAATAAGTTAATATAACATTTCTCTTTAACAGAATATTTTCCATGAATAGAGTGAACTAAAAACCTTTTTTCTACCGGCATTATATTTTTAATTTCTGGTAATATCTTAATATAATTTTTTGCAGAGCCTGTGTCAACCAACAAATCAATGTTCCTTCCTGCTATCGTTCGCTTTATAAACGGTAACAGGGACCTACTTCTAAAAAATTAACGTAATTGGAGGAAACAGCTGCTTCATCTTCTATGTCTTGAAATTCTGATTCCTCAGCTTCATTATATTGATCTCCCTCATTAGAAATTGTATTAATTCTTTGATATTTAAGCCCAGAGTTTCTATCAAATGTCGCAGGTCTTATGAATTGATGCGATTGAGCATCTTTATGGTAATTTGATGTTCGCGTAAAGCGAGAGGATGTTGGATCTTCATCCATAGGTTCTAAGTCGTTTGAACTGTAATTTTTTTGATTTACCTGGGAATTTTTTTCATAAAATGGATTTTTTCGGCGAAATGAAAAATGATTGTCAACTGGTCCTTTCAGTATGTCTTTACTCGTTTCGGGGCGTATCTTTTTCCCTTCAGTTCTATTAGCAAAAGTAGCCGCAAACATATAACGTTCATGATTCGCTTCGATTTCCTGTGCCAAGGCCAGAGCGGCTGGCATATTTTGTGGTCGAGCAGAGAAAATTATGTCACAGAGTGGTTTTTTAAGGCCAGACACGAATACCCTAATTGCATCGTCTCTATATTTTTCATTCATAGTTTGCGCCAAAGTTTTATCATAAGTCATTATGGCTTTATTGGTAAGAAGTGAAAGTTTTCTTTCGACCTCTTCGTAAAATTGTACTACACTCAGACTACCCTGTCTTAAGGTAGAAATACATAACACGCGTTAGTGCACGCGCGCTCTGTCGTCTTCTGTCAAAAAAAGTTATACTAGTGCATTTTCATAAAACAAGCTACATGCAAAATATTTTGACGCGTTTGCGCCGGAAAGTTGGTTAACTTTGAACTTATTAACGCGTTGTGTATTTTTGACAAGTAATCAGCTGACAATAAAAAGAATAATTTAACAAATTTGTGAATTATGAAAGAATTATTTATTGAAGAGCTTAAAAAACATTCAATATACTTTCGAACCCGTTTTTAATGCACAAATAATTAAACAAATAAAAAACAGCTGACAGGAATGGCTTTTGTAACGCGTGTTGTGTAACTTGCAATTTTTTACGCGCTAAAGTTTTTAAACGCACGATACTCGTTGACGAACTAACGCGTGTTATGTACTTCCGCCTTTAAGGTGCTGAGTTCCTGCTCAACTAAATAAATTGGCCTTTTATCGGCATATGTGAAATCTAGCCTGGCTATTCAGCACGGTGTTAAATGACGCAAGCACGGCATCTGCCGGACCCCTTATTTTATTCCTAATGATCGCTAAAGCTTGATAGTGTTTGGAACTACCATCAAACTTTTCAAACACTTTGTAGGCCGTATGGGCTGCTTGCCTCTACAACACGTAATCTTCGACATTGCCTGAATTTGCTTTTTGAATGATTATCCATTTTCAATTGATTTTACATGTTTTTCCTTACTTCCGTTTCTTCGTACTTTTGTCAAGAATTCTTCCTGAAGTCCAAAGTACATTTTTTGTTTTTGCATTTCGTTCCTTCTTTTTCCTGTTGACATTTTTCAGCACAACCCGAAGGACAAATGTACACATAAAAATCATAATAGTTCAACAAAAATAACCACAATACTTATTATTGTTAAAGCTAGGGCACGGGCTTTATGTGTACATTTGTCCTTCGGGTTGTGCTGAAAAATGTCATTTAAATATATTTAAATTTTATACCAAATTACTATTAAAAGAAATTTTTACGACATCTGGGGTTTTAATGAATTTAGCAACTTATTTATATTAAATTTTACAAAAATTTTCCTGTTAAAAAATATTTAAAAAAGAATTGCAATTTTTATTAAATTTTTGTTTGCACTTTTTTCAAAAATTTACTATTTCAAGTAAATTTTTTCAAAAATGAATTACATATTCTTTGTAAAATTTTTCAAAGATTTACTATTGTTACTTAATTTTTAAAAATTTTTTTGATCTTACGATGTCCGTCCGGCCAGCTGACTGGCTGTCCATGTGAACCATGTACGCAAAGTACTGGTCGCAATTTTGGACCTGAACTTTGATGAAAATATGTTTTTATTGTCATAAGGACGGAGAATAGAGTTTTTATGCCCATAAGCCATTTTATTCGTCCCTATCGCGAATTTTATAGGAATATGTTGTATGGGAGCAAACCTATTCCCAACAAATCGGTATCGCAAATATTTTGGCAGTAAAAACTACTCTTGTCAGTGCTTTATAAACCAAAGCCTCTATTGTGAATTGTTTTTTAATAATTAATAAAATAAATATTGAATAGTGTTTATCTTCATTTTCTGTATTAACACTCCTTCAATAAAAGGAAAAAGTAATTTAATTGAGTCCTACCTTAGAATATAAATTAAAATTTACATGTTCCCCGTCTCGTTCACATTAACACTTGTTGGGCTGAAGTAAATATTGGCATAGCCAAATATTTTAAGTTTGATAATTCATTCCCAAAAAATTTGTTATGAGAATCATTCACAATACGAAGTAAAACAATATGGAAATATTTTCATGGTAGTTTTTTGCGATAGGGGTGATTATGTTGGTATTTAGATTTAATTTGGGTCGAACATATTAATGGTATTCTAAGTCATCTAAAAAAAAGTAATTTAATTAAAATCGGCTTATATTCGACCAAAGCTTCCGTACAAATACTACTCCCGAAAATAGCTTTTAATGCCATTACTTTCTTATAGATGTTTGTATTTAAGATACCTAAAATGGCATGATAAAATGTTGTACTTTTGCGTCCACAGGTCCCATATAAGCCCCCCCAACAAATCTCATATAGATGAAGATATTTAAATTATATTCGGCGTAAAGAACTTTTGCATTAATCTGAGCTTAATAAAATAAATTTGTATATGATTGCCAATGAGTCCTAAATAAATTACACTGTCAAAAATTTGTTTTTAAATACTGTGGAGAAGGATATCGTATGGTCGTGCTTGAACGACCGAAATTTCGATTTAAATTTTTACAATTAATAAGATTTCCTCTGTTGTGCTTAATTCCCAATTTTATTTTTTTATCAATACACTGAATTTTATTGTTGAAGGATAAGCTATTTCCTATGCGCATTTCATTGGTTGCTTAGGCCAGATCATCAGAAAAGCTTTTGCCAAAAACTTTAGAAAAGCTATAGATATAAGATATGAAAATAAAACTGTAGAGCGAATGAGAATTACAAACATTCAAATTTTATTTGCAACGATATCAAAGCTTAAACAAAATACCAACAATAAACAGAGAGTTTTTAACATTCCTCACTACAATTGGTGGGAATTAAAAATATTTACTCTAGGCCCCATATTAAGCATACTTGAGGAGACCACTTTAGTACGTCTTAAACTGTTAAGAATAATGCTTTTTATTAAAATTTGGTTTTATAAGACTAGGAATCACGCTGACAATTTTCATAAAGATTTTTCCATAATTAAGCATTGGTCCTATAAAAAGCCAACTCTTTAAATATTCTCACTCTCGGTGCGGGGTATCAAAGATTCGGCTTAGACGTTTATATCACTCTAAGTTGTTGTAACTATTTTCGTAAAATTGAATAAACACATTACGTTTCTTGCATAATATTCATAAAAAATACCACTTTTTATTTCAGTCTATAAAATAAATTATTTGGCCATTAAAACAAAAGCGACTTTAATAAAAGTCGATTTATTTTAGGGAAAAAATTAAATTTTTTATAACGAAAATAACCTTGTGTTTGTTGCCAAACATGAAATTTGGATTCGATTACATTTTTTGTTCATTCATTTCTTTCACTTCTACAAATTCATTTGCTGAGTTCTTCATCTGTTCTATTTTTTTTTTTAGTTTGGCTCTTCAATGTGTGTTGATTTATTTTAGTATGTGTGTATGTGTTTTTGATTGTTTGTTTGATAAAGTTGTTGAGTTGATTTGTTCATTCATTCGTTTACTCATGTCATTTTGGTATTTTCATTTCCCCTGATGGTTTTTTCTTCCTTCTTTTATTCGTCAATAACACCACTACTAATATAAATTTCACTGCTGCTAAAATAACTAACCAAATCATTGGTGAGGTCGGTAGTTTCAGTACAAGAACAATTGCAGCAACAGCAACAGCGACTAACTTCAACTACAACAATGGGGGCAATAGCAAAAACAGCATAAAAAAGCAAAAGTTTACCGTTCCATAGTGGTTGTATTTTTACCAATTATTTTTGTGTATGTCATGACGCGACCTTCTTGTATTTCTATATTTTTGGCCTCAATTTTTTATAGAAATTTTGGTATGTTCCAATACCAGAGAAAAAAAATTGAACTACTCTGTATGTCAGTTGCTTTGTTAATGGCATAAGAGTAATAACTAAATGCCCTACTAAAGAAGGGATATGTTAACGGGATTCATGTATTACAGACGATTTGAAGATACAAATATTATAAAGTTAAATATTTAGCAGATAGTTTACATGTACAACAAATTGGAATTGTAAGAAAAGCTAAAATTACGGTTTATTGTTGGTATTTTGTTCAAGCTTTGATATCGTTGTAAATAACATTTGAATGATTGTAATTCTCATTCACTCTACAGTTTTATTTGCATATCTAAAATCTACAGCTTTCTGTCAAGATAAAGAGTATGAAAGAAACAGAAGAAAAGGAAAAAACATGTTAATTAAATTGAAAAATTATAATTAACTACAGCAAATTTCGAACCACCAATACCATTAGTTAAAGATTGATGTTTGACTGTTGGCAGGCAGGCATCACAGTGGTGCAGAGATAAGAACGCAAAGAATTCTGATGATGAGAATATGGTTATTCTCGAAACGTAAATTCAACCCGAGTGCAAGCCTCAGCTCAGCCAAGAATAAAAATTATTAACAAATTTTAATTAATTTCATGTTGTAAAATTCCTTCCTCCAAAAATAATTTAATGAAAATTTCAAATTAAAAATCGACAGTTCAACTAAAAAAAATCACAATTGTTTTTGGAAAAAGCTTTTCTGATGATCTTGCCTAAGCAACCAGTGGCATGCACATAGGAACTGGCTTATTCTCTAACAATAAATTTCAGTGTATTTTTCAAGAGCAAAAAGAATTAAGAATTTAAGTTTATCTGAGTAAAAGCGGTTACGTGGAAAAATGCGAACAGGCAGAAACAGGTCTTATTATCTCTAGGATCACACGAAAATTACCCTTTGGATTCACTCCATTTAATCAACGAATGTGTTCACTCCGAGTTAAGGGAAAGTTTAATAGTGCCACTATCATCCGCGCATACGTCCCAACCGAAAACGCAGGAGAAGAGAAAAAAAGACAATTTTATCTTCTCCTAGAGGCCATAATGGAAAAAGCTCCGAAGTATAACACAGCCCTAATCCTTGATGATTTTAATGCCAAATAGTTACAGAGAAAAAATTAAAAATTGTCTCTAATCACCAAATTTATACCAAATTAATACACAGAAAAAATTATTAGTAGTTTTTTATCAATCAAACAAATTATTTAAAAAGTATTTAAATTTAATTAATGTGATAATTGAATCAATTATTTTTGTTTGTTGAATGAAAATTAAAAATATAATTTTGATTTAATTAAGATTTTAGTTGTTTTTAAATAAATTTTGAATTAAAAAATTAATTAAATAACAAAAAATTATTTCGTTTAAAACAAAATAATTCAAACTTGTGAACTTGTTGTTGGAAATTGTTGAAATTAATCAACACATTGTTTGAAACGGCAAAGTTTTTTTAAATTAAATTTGATACTAAATTATCAAGCAACCCATTTGTTGATTTTGCACCTGTTACCAAAATGATTATATTGATTACTAAAAATTGTAAAAATTTAATATTTTGAATTTTTTTTTTCAATAAATGGCCCGAGACAGGTCAAGAATGAAAGATTATCAATAACAATTCTAGTTGATTTTCATGTTGTAAAATTCCTTTCTTCATAAAAATAATTTAATAAAAATTAAATTTCATGAACTTAAGCCTAATTAAAAAATATTAAAAATTTGGATTAAAAACCATAAATAGTTCAACAAAATAACCACAATACAAATTATTGTTAAAGCTAAGGCACGAGCTCTATGTGTACATTTGTCCTTCAAGTTGTGCTGAAAAAGGTCAACAGAAAAGAGAAAGACAAAGTGAAAAAACAAAAAAAAAATGTACTTGGACTTCAAGAAAAATTCTTGACGAAAGTACGAAAAAAACAGAAGTAAAGGAAAAAACATGTAAAATCAATTAAAATGGATAATCATTCAGGAAAGCAAATTTCGATCTACCGAATGTTAAAATACAATTTGGTTTAAGGATTGATGTTTGACTAGTGACGTCAGCAGTCGTCGATGGCTGCGAGTGTAAGACGGCAAATCCATCTGAGGAGATCGAGTGGTTGCGATCGAAACATGTCATGGTAACCTGCCGGCCAGGGTTCGAGCCCGAGCCACGTCAAGAATGAAAGATTATCAATAACAATTCTAGTTGATTTTCATGTTGTAAAATTCCTTTCTTCATAAAAATAATTTAATAAAAATTAAATTTCATGAACTTAAGCCTAATTAAAAAATATTAAAAATTTGGATTAAAAACCATAAATAGTTCAACAAAATAACCACAATACTAATTTATTATATAACCAATATTTCGCTGCCACAATGGACAGCTTCTTCATAATTTTATAATCGCAATATGTTTGAGAAAAACTCATTTCTTTATCATCATATAGTTTTATAATTTATTTCCAGTCATATAAAACTTAATTTAACAAAAATTAATTGCCTGTTCGTTCGTTTAACTTAGATTTAAAACAAAAAATTTATTTTATATTTTCGTTTTGTTTTAAATGTAAGTTAAACGAACGAGTTTTGCAGTCGGGTTTTAAATGCAGGCAGTAAATAAAATATGTATCATGATTCGTTTCAGCCTTTAGCGCATTAAAGGGATTTTTAAGGTATTAAAGCGATTTTATATTGGACCTACCGTAAATTATCAATGTTCTCGAAAGTTGGTGATGTGATTGATAGTCAACATTATTCGATTTTAATTTGAAAGTGGAAATGTTTTAACTAAAAGTCATTCAAATACTCGTAATTGCAAGTGTGAAGGAAATTAACATTTGGAGGCTAATTTTACAGGTGAGAATTTTCAATCCTTCCTTTTATTCAACTCTTATTAAGATATCTATTATTCTGGAACCATTACATTTACATTTTCGAAATTGTACTAAATTCAGTAAAAAATTTTACTTTTGGCAAAAAAAAAACACATAAAATTCAGAAAAATGCATGAAATCTTTATTTGAATCGATAGTACGTTCCATATAATTTAATGTTTGAAGACTATTTCATGCAAATGTTGCCCGTGACTGCGCCTCAAATGGTCCAATTTTGGCATACTCTTTCCAACATTTTGGCCGGTATCTCATGAATAAATGCTTCAATGTTGTCTTCCAATGCGTCAATTAAAGCGGGCATATGTATATAGACATGAGGTTTAACATAGCCCCACAAAAAATAGTCTAAAGGCGTTAAATCACACGATCTAGGCGATCAATTGACCGGTACCGAACGTGAAATAAAATGTTCACCGAACTCGCCTCTCAATAAGTCCATTGTTAAGCGTGCTGTGTGGTCATGCAAGTCAAGCTCTTGCATTTTGGGCAAACAAAAGTTGGATATCATCTCATGGTAGCGCTCACCATTCTCAGTTACGTTACGATTCGCATCATCTTTGAAGAAGTACGTCCAATGATGCCACCAGCCCATTAGCCGAACCAAACTGTGACTTTTTCTGAATGCATTGGTAGCTCTTGCAATGCTTCTGGGTGATCTTCACTGCAAAATCGACAATTCTGCTTATTAACGTACCGAATATCCGCTTCAGTGGGTCGATTAAACTAAACATAAAATGGAATAAGCGCGCGATGAACTTTCTTAACATAGCACGCATTTTGATATTAAATTTCAATAATTTGCAAGCGTTTTTCGTTTGTAAGACGATTCATGGTTAAATTATAGACCTAACTGAAGATGTTTGACAGTGTTGCCAAAAAGATAATAGCTAAAAAATTACCCGAAATAAAATATAGTTTAGACGAAGACTTATTAGCTTGTTTTTTAGAGTTGACAGTTGGACATGGAGAAATACGTTACACTGAGTAAAAATGTTAAAAGATATTGTCTTAAAATGTAAATTCCTTTGGATTTGGTATCCCACTAAACGCTCTTATACCCCGTTTTGCCATACTTTGGAACACCAAGCTTAGAAGTCCGTCCAAATTAAGTACGATAGTACTTATATAGTAATATACTACATAGTACTTCATACGTACATAAAAACTTACAAAAAAGAGATATACGGGCATGTTATCATACTCGCATCTTGCATTACAATTTCGCCTTGAACTCGCAAGGGAGGCGCTCTGTAAAACGACATCGCAAGATTCTTAGCGAGTTCAAATCGCAACAATATACTGAAGTGATCTGATCAAATTTTTAAGAAATTATTTTATGTCAATAAATTTAATTTATTCAGCCTGATTACGGTTGGCGTTGGCGTATACGCCAGCTTCGTTTTTTGTAAAAGATTAAAGTAACTCAAAACCTGTGTTCTATAATCTACTACAAAAAACGACTCAGGCGTATACGCCAACGACAACCGTAATCAGGCTAAATATCTTTTTTTTTTTTGATATCAGGCTTAATATCTTTTCTTGAATTGATATAACAAACATGTTATTAATATTTTTTTTTAAAAAAGGAAATTTAAAGTAGGTTCTGTAGTTTTATCTATTGCTAATTAAAATAGTATTCCAAAAATACATGTTGGCAATGCTGAGGATAATATTAACGAAGTACCAAATCGCAAGCAAAACGAGTGAGATTCATAGCATGCTGTGCGATTTACAACACTTGCGATTTGATGACTGTGTGAGTATTTGAAAAACCCTGACTTTAATTTTAAATTTCTACATAAGTTTTTTGTTAACTTAAGCTCTAGCAACAACTTTCATTAGACTGTAGTAAATCTGAATTAAATTCGATATAGTATTTACATAAAGGTGACTTCATTGCATTGTTTTTATCATATTTTGGTATGAATATATCCGTTCCACATTCGCCGAAGAATGAATAAATTTGCCAGTTCTACCGATATTCGAAACATTTGTGCGTTAGTTTTGTTTTTCAATTCGGTAACCATAGAACAAAAAGTTTCATCGTTAAAGCGATTGAAATTTTAAAATTTTACTAGACATGTCATTGGAGTACTTCAGTACTTTTGCAATGCTAATAGAATTTAAAAAAAAGTACAATTGTACTAACTTTATCATCCCTGTCTTGAACTATTTAAAAAAAAAATACAACTTTTAATAGTTCGAAATGTATTAAATTACGGCTGTAGGAAATATCGCCCAAAGAAAAATGGCCCAAAAAAAAAAATGAAAAATCGCCCAAATGAAGAATCGCCCAAAAAGGTAAATATGAAATTTTGCCCAAAAAAAACGAAAAAGGGCCCAAAAAGAAAATGAAAAATGACCCAAAAAGCAAAAACGAATTTTTCCCAAAAAAAAAAAAAAAAAAAAAATACCTAATTTGCAAAAAAGTGTTTATTATTCATATAAATTTAGGTGACATGTCATAACGTCCAGTGTCGTAGTGTCCTTGGACACTTTTAAAGTGTCATAATGTCCTTCGAAGACGAGGACGAGGACGTTATTACACTTTGCAACATCCGCAACTTAACTTATAATCAAAAATGTGTACATTTTTTTTTTAAATACCGTTAAAATTTCAAGTGATTTTTTTAAAGATACTTATTTAACCATAATATGGTTGTCGGTGACAATGATTTGGTTAAATTAAACATAATATGGATAAAATATTTTTATAGCTTTTACTCCGGGTGTATATATTAAATATATATATCCAAAATAAGGATTTTCTCCTCTATGGTATAACAAAGACCGGCTTCGCTAACTAAAGCTTCTCTGTATAGCCGGCCTTCGGCCGGGCGCAAGGATTTTCTCCTCTATGGTATAACAAAGACCGGCTTCGCTAACTAAAGCTTCTCTGTATAGCCGGCCTTCGGCCGGGCGCAAGGATTTTCTCCTTTATGGTCTAACAAAAACCGGTTTCGCTAAGTAAAGCTTCGAAAAACTGCCTTGTTTCCGAACAAGGCCGACTACGCAGAGAAGCTTTAGTTAGCGAAGCCGGTGTTTGTTATACCATAGAGGAGAAAATCCTTGCGCCCGGGCGAAGGCCGGCTATACAGAGAAGCTTTAGTTAGCGAAGCCGGTCTTTGTTATACCATAGAGGAGAAAATCCTTGCGCCCGGCCGAAGGCCGGCGATACAGAGAAGCTTTAGTTAGCGAAGCCAGTATTTGTTATACCATAGAAGAGAAAATCCTTATTTTCGATATATATATATTTAATATATACACCCAGAGAAACAGCTACAAAGCCATTTTTAAAAAAATTCTACCGATATTATGTTTAATTAACCCAAATCATTGTCGCCGACAACCATATAATGATTAAATTAGTTTCTTGAAAAATAGTTTTGTTGTTTGCAACCATAATAAAACATGGTTTTCTCTGCTATGTAAGATTATGGTAGAATTTTAAAAATAGCCCATTTTTTTGGGCCATTTTTCATACAACATTTTTGGGTGATTTTTCATTATGAAAAATCACCCAAATTTAAAAAACGAAAAATCACCCAACAATAACGATAAATAGCCCAAAAATTTTGGGCCATTTTTCATATGAAATCAGGCCCAATTTTACATGCAATTTTTTTGGGCGATTTTTCATTTATTTTTTTGGGCGATTTTTCTTTGGGCGATATTTCCTACAGCCTTAAATTACACGTCATATAAATGTACCTAATTTTATTTTAAATATTTCTTATATTCAGTTCCAAACATTCCTGAAGCAAGTAAAACTGAATCAAAATATGTTAGACCCAACTTCTTATTAGTTTTTTACAAAAATCAAGTCATTTAAAATGATTTGACTTGGAAATATTCTGTAATTCAACTACTTTTTAATTACGAAAACCTTACTCACTGTAGGGTGTCGTCATGTTCACAGTGCATAAAATGCATCTATTGCATATTTTTACCCTAAAAATCATTTTACCAAGAAGTTCAATTTGAATACACTGAATTGCAGTTATGAACCAAACTGAACACAAAAACTGAGAGAGAAAGAGAGAGGACCAGATGTTCAATCAACAACACATAATAAAATGGAACACAACACAACTTTTGATTATTGTCGTCGTTACAGTTTTTCCTCTTGTTGTTTTTCACTTTTAAACTTGAAGTTTTTTTTTTTTTTTAATTTGTTCCCCAACTTACATGGCAACATTTGTTTTTATCATAATGTTGCATGAGTTTGTAAAAATATGTATAAGCCGAACGAACTACTAACAAGTAGCAGCAACATTTTGCAATTGCAAATTTTACAGAAAAAAAGTTTTAGAACAAAAAGAAAAAAACTTTAGCAAACTTTAATAACAAGAATTTAAAGGATAATGAAAAAAGAATAATAAATATTTATCTTGTTTTGAGGTATTTTACCCTTTTGGTTTATGGTACATATTTACAAAACAATTTTAAAGACAAATGCCTGATGAGAGTGTAATACACAAATTTTACATTTGTTTGCTTTTTAATTTGTAGAACAAAAAGAAATAAAACAAATTAGCAAAAAAAAAAAAACATTGTGCACTTTCAACCGCAATAATATGAATGAATTAAAATTAGAAAATGCAATTGTATGCACAAACTACAGAGAAAAGTAAGTGCATGTGTATGTTTTTCTTATTAACACACTTTTACTTTATAGTTTTGGTTGTGTTAGTGTTTTCGGTTTTCATTACACTGCTACAATATTATAAAGGCATACATCATCATAAAATAAATAAATACATATGAGTATGTGTTCTGGTGTAAGTGCAACATTAAATAAATACTGAAACTGGAAAGATGAAAGGTTAGAGTGCAAATATTTAAAGAAATATTTTTGGGAATTAGGAAAACCCAGGCGAGTACCAAAGAATCTCCATTAGGGGTAGAGGTTTGCTTAAAATAAAATAAATCGCTTAAAAGCAAAATGCACAAACTTTCATCAGGCGAGCAAATTTTTAGCTTTATTTACATTATGGTTTAAAAAACTGCTGTCGAAGCCCAAAACTGTCGAACAAAAAACGAAAATTTGTGTACAACTTTCGCTTTTTGAGTTGGTTTAACAGCGACTATTTACATACATTTAATCAAAATTAAAAGCAACAGAAATGTCAATTTTTTCCTTTGACTATAGTTTTAAAACGCTGATTAACAGTTTATTTTACGCTTTAACCTTTTTTTAGTTAAAGTTAATTTTAGTGAACAATTTATTGAAATATTGCCAAATCCAAAAAAAAAAGTTAATAACACTTTTTGTTAATTTGACGAAAAAAAATTAATTAAATCTAGAAGTCAAATGAAAATGAAAATTTTCGTTAGAAATTGTAAAATTAGCTTTTTTCTAGTCAAATTAAAGATATACTTTTTCCTAATTTGGTAAGTTTTTTGTAGAGATGACTGTCGATATGAAAAAGTCGTAAGATCAATAAATTTTATATTCCAATCAAAACTTTCTCCCTTATTTTCTGAAACACTTAACCACACTTAAAAAATATTTTTAAAAACATAAAGACGTTTTCATTAAAAACTCATAATCACAAAAAGAATACACAATTTTATTAAATTTGATAAAAAGAAAAAATAGTATTATCAGTAAAAAAATTTAGAACTTGATATCTCTTTAAATTGGCAAACTTTTGTGCAATTTTAAACAATTAAACAGTAACGGCCAATTTCACCAATTTATTTAAATATCAATTTATGTTTAAAATTTGTTTTTTATTTGAAGTAAAAATAAACTATATGAAAAACTATATATAAATATAAATTGATAAATCGGGTGATTTTTTAGCTATTATGTTTTTGGCAACACTGTTTTAAACAGCTGACGCACGTTTCGTGTTTTGTTTCACTGTCAAACATCTTCAGTTTGGTCTATAATTTAACCATGAATCATCTTACAATCGAACAACGCTTGCAAATTATTGAATTTTATTATCAAAATGCGTGCTCTTTTAGGAAAGCTAACGCGCGCTTCTTGTGTTCAGCGACGAAACTCATTTTTGGCTCAATGGGTACTTTAATAAGCAGAATTGTCGATTTTGGAGTGAAGATTAGCCAGAAGCATTGCAAGAGCTACCAATGCATCAGAAAAAGTCACAGTTTGGTGCGGTTTATGGGCTGGTGGCATCATTTGACCGTACTTCTTCAAAGATGATGCGAATCGTAACGTAACTGTGAACGGTGAGCGCTACCGTGTGATGATATCCAGCTTTTTTTTTGCCCAAAATGCAAGAGCTTGACTTGCATGACATGTGGTTTCAACAACACGGTGACACATGCCACACAGCACACTTACCAATGGACTTATTGAGAGGCAAGTTCGGTGAACATTTTATTTCACGTTCGGGACCGGTCAATTGGCCGCATAGATCGAGCGATTCAACGCCTTTAGACTATTTTTTGTGGGGCTATGTTAAAGCTCATGTCTATACACACATGCCCGCTTCAATTGACGCATTGGAAGACAACATTGAAGCATTTATTCATAAGATACCAGCCGAAATGTTGGAAAGCATTTGAGTCGCAGTCACGGTCAACATTAAGTTATATGGACCGTATTTTTCTGAATTTTATGTGTTTTTTTTTTTAAAACTTTCCTATAGCTCTTAAAAAATCACCCATTATAAATAGAATTGGTGAAATTGGCCATTAATGTCAGTTTTTAAGAAACGCCAACACAAACCAGACTAAAAGAAATAAAAACCGAAAGTAAAAATTTGTATATAGAAGGTGAAATTTGTTTTGAGACAGAAAGCTAACAGACGAAACTGCTGAAATTGTTCTGAGAATTTGTTGTTTGTGATATGTTCACACTTAGGCCCTAAATTTGTAAAACGCAACGCAATACCAAAAATAACATTGAAAGCAAAAACAATGTCGAAAATTTGTAAAAATTTTGTTGTTGCTTTCTACAGAAATACATATTGCGTTTTAAAATTATCAACGCCACAAGATATGCAGCGTTTAAAATTTAAAAATTCAATATACATTTCTATAGAAAACAACAACAAAATTATGAAATATTTTCGATTTTGTTTTTGCTTTCAATATAAGTTTTGGCGTTGCGTTTTACAAATTTAGGGCCTTTTTTTTTTTTTTTTTTTTTTTTTAGAAAACGACGGTTAGCATAAAAACATCTGTTTTAATAAATGCACAATTGAAAAGCCCAAGTTTACGAGCTAAAATTGTCAGGCGAATTTACCAAGTACCGCGGTAGGCTAGCTGGCAGTGTGCTAGTCTATCAGCGCCGGGCTTGCGGGTTCGATTCCCACCAGAGACTCTGCTTTCTTTCCAGCAGACAATGTAACGAACCATAAGTAAAAGGGACTTTACATTAAGAAGACCTTGCTACTTATAAATCGGCCGTGCTCAGGGATATGGGGGGATCTTCGTCTTGTTTTAACGTTAAGTCGATTCGTACATTTAAAATACAAAATTTTAAGTAGCAAATAATTTCGATTCAATTACAAAACAAAAAAAACAAATGTATGGAAATAAATAATGCTCTACTTGGAAGAGGAACTATATGTCACCCCCCTCATACCATTCTATACCCTCCCATGACCTTACTATTCATTTCATATCTTGGAATAGCCCAACGAACAGTTTACATTGATTACCCACATGTTTCGCGAAATAACCATTAAATTAAAATTTAAAATTTCATTTTAAAACTACATTGATTTATTTATATCTTAATTCAATATAGTGCCATATGGAAAAAATATCCATAATGACCACAAAAAAAAACTTGTATAAAATTAATATGTATTAAAGTAGCAAAAAAAAAAATATTTTGTTGTATTTAAAGTGATAGTGAAAGTTAAAGTTCAAGTTTAATTACCATTAAAATAGTATTCTTTTAGAATAAGAAATTCAAAGTGAAATTTAATACAAATAATGATAGGCAACTTATTTATTTATCTTTTTATGTGTTTCATATGTGATTTTCAATTTTGGTTTTGTATTATAACATTTTTCTTTCATGAAACTGATGTATTCAATATAAGTTTTAAGTCCAAAGTTAAATAAAATATCAATTCTCAATCAAAGCCCACCATACATCTTTTCCATCGTTGACTGCAGGCCTGGAGTCAGGATCTAGGACACTTGGAGTTATTGGTTGTCATGCATAAAACGCGAGCTTGAATTCGGACTCGATTTTTTGAGTAAAAGGTGCTTGTCGTATGCATAATTAAATTTGATGTTTTTGCTTTTACTCACTGCTCAAGTTTGATCTCGTCTTGCTCAGTTTGAACTAAGTTAGATGGGCTTGTGCTCATTTTCATATGCATAAAAACAAGATTTTGCTTTTTTTTTGTGAGCTCTTGCTCAAATTTTGTTGAGCCTGCCTTATAGTTGACTCGCGTACACTAAAAAGGAATCATGGCTGAATATTTTGTGCCACAAAGAAATACAAAATGTTTCCTAAAGCGTCAAACAAATTTAGCAAGTGAGGATAAAAGATTATACAGGTTTGTATTCTCTTAATTATTAATTTGTTTTTATATAATTAATAATAAAATGATAAATTGGTTCCAAGATAGAGATTTTTTTTTTAGTATAACATATTTGTTTGCAATCTATCTTACGATAATAAGCAAATGAGTTAGTTTTTAAAAGAATAACATGTCTGTTTGCTTTCAATTGAAAACAAAAATTCAAGTTATATATGAAAATTATATTTACACATATAGAGCTAAATTAAATATTTAATATTATAAACTATAGATTAGAAACTATAACTAAAAATAAAAAATATGTTCAATAAATACATATATTTTTATTTCATTACTAACGACAGTAAAGGAGATCTAGGATATGATTTCGTTTAAGCCTTCTTACTTCATCAATCTCATCTAAAAGTGTAATTGATAGTATGTTTACATGATTACTAAGCCTTTCTAAATAATTGGAGCTAAATCTTCTAATTTCGAATTTGACAAACGGTATTTTCAGATCGTTGTGTAGAGCTTTGTTCGTTATATAAAAGGGAGCGTTTGTTATGGCACGCAAAGCTTTGGACTGAAATCTTTGCAATATTTCTATGTTGGAATTACAAGCCGTGCCCCATAGCTCTAAGCCATAAGTCCATATAGGTTTTAACACAGTTTTATAAAGTAGGACCTTATTTTCCATAGTAAGTTGTGATTTTCGCCCTAGAAGCCAATACATTTGCTTTAATTTTATGTCAAGTTGTTTTCTTTTCGCGCTAATATGTGCCTTCCATGTGAGTCTTCTGTCTAAATGTAAGCCTAGGTATTTGACAGTATTAACACTAGGAATTAAAGTGCCATTGAGAAACACAGCTGGGCAAGTTTCTCTTCTTGTTGAAAAAGTGATGTGACTCGACTTTTGGGTGTTAACAACAATGTTCCATTTTGTAAGCCAATCATAAAGACAATTTAGCTGCAGCTGTATAATTCTAGAAGCCTCTGAATGGGATTCACTACAACATAAGAATGCTGTATCGTCAGCATATGTAGCGACTGTTACATCGTCTCTTGTCGGCATATCGCTTGTGTATAAAGTATATAAAATTGGTCCAAGGACGCTTCCTTGTGGGATTCCAGCTTTAATTTGACAAATATGAGAAAAATCATTGTTGATTTTGACGTAAAAACATCTGTTTTTCAAATATGATAAAAACAATAAATAAAATGGTGCAGGAAGCATGTTTTTTAATTTGAATAATAATCCCTTATGCCATACTTTATCAAAAGCCTGCTGGATATCCAAGAATACAGAAGAACAAAATTTTTTATTTTCAAAAGAGTCGGTTATCACCTTAATAATTCGATGACACTGTTCTGGTGTGCCATGTTGTCTTCAAAATCCGAACTGGTGATCGGGAACTGTAAAAAAATAAACGAAGAGCGAACTCAATAACAAAATTTGAATTCGATAACGCTACACTTACCTGGAAGTTTGTTTGTTGAGGGATTAAAACTAGCACAAAGCAATTTTGACAAATCAGTTTCCCAGTTTTTTATTCATGTCTATTTTTTTTTATGCGACATTTTTTATATTTTTATTTTTATATTTTCCCCCGTTAATTATTTTCTAGTAAATAATTATTTTGTTTTATTTTTTCTACTAAAAATTTAGAAATGTCGTCAGTATCTATTTTATTATTATTTGATTATACTTCTACCTCACTTTCACTTGACGACATGTTTGCACTTCAATAACAATTTGACGTTTGATCTCCCTTTGCTTAAGTAATTGCAATTGGTTTGAACTCGTTTTAATGCATACGAAATTGAGCACGAGCCGTTGCTGCTTGGTTGAACTCGACTTACGAGCAATTGCTCACCTGCCTCAAATCAGTGCTTTTGCTCGTTTTTATGCATGAGACCCATTATTGTCTACTCGCTAAGGCTTGCAACAAATATAAAATACACGATTTCAAAAATAACAATGGAGGTAAATATTATAAATTAGTGTTGAGATAGTGAATAAGAGTTTAAAAATAGTATTGTGATCTTAGATGTATTTTAACACACTTTTTAAACCATTAAGGATTGTTTCTGTTGAAAAATTAGTAATTTTTTTTAACAAACTGAATTTACAAAATAAGAACACGATACGTAATGATGCTTAGTCTTTTAAATTATTGATCCTTACTCCTGATTCCAGAATGAACATTTTCCATATCGTTTAAGGTTGCTTCGTAATATGATTTGAGCAAACCCCAAGCAGAATTTTTAAATAATTAATTTCAGGCCACTTATAACCAATATTACTAAAGGCTAGATAGATTACACTATTATACTTTGTATTAATACATGTCAAAAACTCAAGTAATATGACAAAGTGTGATAGTGTTAATGCAATGTGTCACGAAAATGCAAGTATTAAGAAAAAAGTTTGACATCCCATACGACTTCATCGTTTTTTGAAAAATTTCTAAACAATAATACTTTTCATTGGATCAGGTTTGCATTTTATTTCATGTGTGAGTGTTTATACTTTGTGTGATGATGTGAACACAAACTGTCATGTTAGATTAGATTTTTTGACAGTCGCAACAAAACTCATTAGATTTCTATCTCACAAAGTATTATGGAATACGTAAGACTTGTGAGATAGTGTTATCTAGGCTTAAGCAAATTACTCTTATGTAAGTCCTTTAATGCTCTAAAAAATGTGTTCCAATCGACTTCTTCACAGGCAAGAAACTAAGGCTCAAGGTCATCTTTCAAGTAAATATATCGCACCCTTTAATCTTGTTTGTTTTTTCCCTTAATTGCCTTTGACTCCACAATTGAACGATAAAATTTAAATTTTTAAATCTATTGTTTGATTCCAGCAATTTAGTTTCTTTCTTCGTGTCAATTTATTACAATTCAATTCTTTTTCTCTTCAAATTTATATTTTTTCCAATTTTTAAAAATTTACCATCCTCCTTTCCCAAGAAAAAACAAATTTTTTTTTACAAAAAAACAAAAAAAAATTCTTCAGTTTAAATCAAAGTTTCCTATGTCTGGGATCACACTATGAAAGTTTTCTTTCAGAAAGTCTGAGTTTATTGGTGAGAGGGGAAGAGAACATGCTTTTATTTTCTCCTTTCTCACCCATAAACACAGACTTTCTGAAAGAAAAATTTCATAGTGTGATCCCAGACTATGATCAAAAATAAAAATTTTTCAAAATTAAAAAAAAATAAAAATAAACAGGTAAAAAGAAGCAAAGTATATATCGTCACCTAAAATGCAAAAGGGCGTAACAACCAAAAAATTCAAAATCAAGTTTTGGTTGATTATGTTGCACTACATAGACTAAAATTATGATTATGATGCACTATAAACTTAAACAAAAATATGTTGTTACGCCCTTTTGCACTTTAGGTGACGATATATTCATAAGTATAATAAATAAATTGCGACCTCACAACAATCGAAAAGCTTCGCGCAATTAGCTTAGGAAATTAAAAAAAAATTAATTTCTCTACCATTTTTTACGGTTCATTTGTGAAAATCAGCAGTTTGCACCGTTTGCGAGACTTTTAAGCGATTTCATGGAGACCATTATTATATTTACTTAAAATTAATAAAAAGTCTTTAATAATAAAAATCAATTTTTTTCATTTGAATAATTGTTTGTCAAATTATACTTATGTACATATAAAAATAATTCAAATTTCATCCAATTTACAATTAATTAGGTTTTACTTAAATATGGCAATTTACCCTAAAATTTAATTATGAGACGTAAATTTTTTTTTTAATTTTACTCTGCATTTTATACTCTTTACCTGCAGTTTTTTTTTTACTGAAAGCAAATTTTTAAAATTAATTGTTTATTTTTTTTAAAGCTTTTAGTTGTTAGAGCATCTGTTGAGGAATGGAAAACGTTTAGCATCTTTTCAATAAGCAAATTAGTTCAGAGATTAAAAGTGACATATTCAAATATTCTGTTTTACAAATAAATCTTAAATTATTCCAAAGAAATACTGCGACAAAGCCTTAAACTTAAAATGACTTATAGTAGTTTCCATCCAAGTCATAAGTAGAAGTAGAAATAAAAATGTGTTTCACAAAAGGCACACGATAGATGTATAAAACAGAAATTCTTACGTGTGTCTTTTGCTTTTCTGATAAACAACATTAAGTATTCAAAAGGTGTTATTCTTTGATTAATGTTTGAAGCAATAAACGCAAGACAAACGCTGTTAAACTCCTCCCTTTTCGAAACAACAGCCCTGTTCAAAATTCATAACCGAGAAAAACAATGGAAAACAAAATGCTAGATCTTCAACAGCATTAGTTGCAAGAATGTGTGTACAACATTCATACAATACAACTATTCCTCTATTCATCTATCTATCTATCTATCCATTCAGTCGTTCAGACAGTCAGTCAGGTCTTTTTTCATTCACTCGTTCATTCCTTGTTCATTCATTCATTAATTTATAATGCCAAAGGTTAAAATTTGTTTTTCTTTTATTTTCGTTGTTGAAGTTATTGTTGTGATGTTTGTTGACTTTTACCTATCTTAGCAATGTTTTATGTTGTTATTATTATGTTTTTAGAAACATACGCAACATATAAACATTTCTATGCTTACGACTTTTAGCCAGAGATGGGAATTATACGGCCATTTTCTGAAAATTCAAATTTAAGTTTACAAAGTATTTTTTGTTTGAAATTGTTTAAAGGATTGTTTTTAAAATGTAAAAAGTAAAAGAAAAAGTGTTGCTTATAATTCTTATTTGCTTAACAGTTTTATTTGTATAATATCTATTTGTATAAAATCTTTGGGTGAAGTTTCCTGACGATCTGGCCTAAGCAACCGGTGAAATGCGCATAGGAATAGCTTATCCCATCAACAATAAATTTCAGTTTATCAATAGTATGAAATGGGAATGGGACTTTTAGAATATGGCTTATAATATTCAAAATATTTTACACTACATGCGATGAATTTTGGGAAATTGCCTGATTCGTTAGCATCTGTCAGCAAATTCACTTCTGCTATGATTTGCTACAGACAAAATATTTGAAATTTAATTAATATTGCAGAATGTGTAAGCAGCGTAAGATAAATTTGTTTTAAAATATTATTTTTGAAGGACAAGTAAGCACGTGAAGCCGTATGTAGTACCATTTCAGGAAGAATGAATGAAACGGTTTCCATGGTAAGAAAAGGTAAAGGGAGGGCAAAGAAAAAAAATAATAAAATACATGCTTTGCGGATATGTTCCCATATATTGAGAGAGTAGTTACAGGAATTCTTCCATCCGTCATTCGTTGGCCAACGTCAAACGTATTTTTTCCATCCAAACCCAAATTAATACAAAGGAACGAATAGACCACACGATTGCGCTGATTCCAATTTAATATGTAAAAATAAAAGTTTTATCGAAGTTAAGATATTCATGATGCTTAAATTATAAAATAATAGAAAATTTATTGTGTAAGATTTATCTTCACAGAAAAAATTAAAAATTGTCTCTAATCACTAGACTCATAGAATCAAGCAACCCATTTGTTGATTTTGCACCTATTCAAAATTTGAAATTGTGAATATTTTTTTTTTTTTCTAAAAATGATTTTTTTATTTTAATTAAAAAAATGAGCAGAAAACTTTGCCGTTTCAAACAATGTGTTGATCGATTTTGACTATTTCCAACAACAATTACACAAGTTGAAATTATTATATTTTAAACGAAAAATTATTAAATAACAAAATTTAATAAATATTTTAATTAAAAATGTATTTCAAAATAACTAAAATGCTAAATTTATCAAATTATATTTTTTAATTTTCTTTTAACAAAAAAAAAATATATAGTAAAATTAATATTTATTGTTATTTTACCTTTATTTTGTAATTACTTTTAATTATTTAAGCTTGAGGTCTTTTCATTTATAAAAAATTATATATATTTTTTTCTTCAATATTTCGCTAACCTTTGGTTAGCATCGTCAGGAAATTTACAAATTTTTATAAAAAAATTTGGCTAATGATTCCATCAGCAGTGGACCGCCGCTACCAGTTTTTTACCGGCATAGATTTCTGACACAGCTGATGTCAGATGCAGTGTTGCCAGAACTTTTAGAGGTAAAATCAGCAAAAAAAAAACATAATTTTTCATCAAAAAATCTGCAAAAACTGCATTAAGATTTAAAAAATCTTCAATTAATCATAAAAGAAGTTTATTAAATCATATTTTGTTTTTCAATATTTCGCTACAAAACATCAATAAATCTTCAAAACTCATTTATCACATTTTTTTATGTAGTCTATTTAGAAAACGATATAACAATTCATTTTCAAATATACAGCCATGTTCTGGAATTTGAAATCGATGTTAAATATCTATAAGTGGTCCTCAAAGTAGGAGGTATAAAAAAGGAAATATTTTTTTGAATTTTCAACACAGAAAACTTTTAAAAGTTTTTTCATGGTTGATAACTTTTGGATACGTTTACTTAAAAAAATATCTTTCCATCACAGCTTTGGAATATTAAACAACAAATTAAAAGTTAATTGCTTGACATGTTCTTTAAACTATCAAGGGTTTTATTGAAAATTGACAAGAGTTCAAATGTTGCAACAATTAAAGATATTTATACAAAAGTACATATAAATACATATGCATATTATTTTGTGTAAAATCAGAGAACATTAGTCCGGCGATATAAGTGTTTCAAGACAGTGCGAATTTTTAAGTAATCTTTTGTGAATAACGTTCCTGCTAATAAATCTGTTTCCAAACGGTTCTTCTATGAATGGTTGATATATTTCGTTCATCAATGCAAGAAGTGGAAAAAGTACAAACATAAGTTACAATGTAAAGAAGTTTTCACCGAGCTAAAAAAATCTGCAATTTTAAACCAAAAATCTTCAAATCTGCGTTTTGACAATTTTGGGGATAAAATCTGCACTTCTGGCATCACTGGTTAGATAGTTTGTTCGAAGAGGTAATGTTATAAAGGTCCCTGCAAATATAGGGACCAGTCCAAACACGCGTGAAAAGAGTAGTCCACAAGGGACCAGGACTAGTCCAAAAGTAACCCAAACGTATGGAAAAAACATGGTCTATTTAACATTACGATGTCCTAGGAGAGGACCATATAACCCACCTTTGGACCACTAAGGAGTAGTTTTAAAACTACTCCATCGTATACTCAAGAAGATTAGTTTTGAAGTCGTTTAAAAATGAAAGCATGTCGTTAAAAAACGTAGACATGTCGTCTCACTGCAAACACTTTTTAACAATGACATGGTCCATGCTTGCATTACATCGGACCAGTCCATGGAGTAGTCCATTTTATCAAAATGGATCAAATGGTCCAATTTTATTTGCAGGGGTAACACACGAGATGTATGTATTTTGCAGTGGGAAATTTGACAGGTTAGATATACAAATCATTTCGTGTACATGCAGATTAAGGCGATATATTGAGCATTTTAAATAGTTCACTGCTTCTGCTATGTAAATTTATGTATGAATGTTATATTTGTGATATTTTTGTTAATTTGTTATAAACACTATGGTTAAGTTTCGTTCTCAATAAATATATATTTAAAAATGGCACCTTCATGGTATAAAAATGCATCTTGTCTAAATTGTTGGTACAAAATCATAAAAGCCATTTTCCATCCCTGTTCCATAAACAATCTATATGAATTATATCTTGTTTGAAAAGCTCTTAAATTCATCTTGATCACCAAATAATATTGTTATTGTAGCATACATTTGAGTAAATTTAAATGCTAGTGCTTTCGCATATTTACCTTTATCTGGCAAATTTGACGTAAGTTTAAAGCAGCATTTATAAAACTGCAGTCAGAGTAGAAAAACTACCATTTCTATCACTTCTTCATTTGTCATCGGCCAAAAAAAAAAAAACAGTTGCTTAAATAACTTAACTAACTTATTTTAATACGATTTGTTTGAGTAATTTTTTAATTTTAAAGAGATTTTTGTAATTTTAGAAAATGTTAGTCAATTGTTTAGTTTAAATCAACCTCTTAATCCAATTTTAAAATAAATATGTAACTCAATAGTTATTTTTTTTACATAGATGATGTTAATTAAACTTTTATTTGCATTATCTTGAGGTTTAGTTCAGAGCTTTAATCGGTCACATAACATGCCCTTAATGTGGTGGCGTATGATCAATATGTATGTATCTCATATAACAAGTATACGCTCCAAACTACGTTTATTTAGTCTGCTCTTCGTAAATTTTTAAAAGAACGATATAGGTTTTCATCAAAAGTATTTGTATTTTAAAAGTCTTTATATTTTCACAAAACGTATTAAGCATTTAAGAGTTTTATTTTACACACACACAAATATATTTACTTACGTCCGTAGATAATCTTGAATGTTTTGCAAGTTGTACATCTGTGGAGAACCTTTTCCTTTCAAACATATACACATACTTGTACGTTCGTTTGTTTTTTTTTTAGTTAGTCTTTATTTTTGTGAGTAGTATGCCAAAGTAGCATTCATTACATTGCTTTTAGCAGGTATTTTAGTCATTTGTATAGAGTTTTATTCGTCATATTGTCGGTTTTTTTGTTTGTTACTTGTTTAGTTTTTACTGTTATTTGGTTTGTTCGTTTGTTTTAAGTTTGGCCTAGTGTTTGTTATTGCAAAATGTTGCCACTACTGATTTCGTTTCATTTTTTCATTTCTATTGCAATCATGTTATATTAAATTGTTGAGTTCAGTTTTTTGATGTCATATATAATGAAATGTTTCAGATTTCTTTTGTCGTTGTTTGTCTTCGGTAGTTGCTGGCATTACAAAGATTACACAGTGGTTTTAAATGACTTTGGTTTTGAGTTTTTATACACTACTTAAAAAAAAAGTAATCACAATTTTTGAATTAATAATAAATCAAAAATATTTGTTCCATGTCTTACAATAATCGACAGAAAAGTTGCATCAAAACCACGACTGCCTTTAATTTTTAACAATAAACTCCCTTTTTGTTCTTTTAAGATTTTTTTTGCTTTTTCTATATGGTTTAAGCAAAAAAAATGTGCCCATCATATTTTAGTTCTAATTGTGTTTGCTAACACTAGGGTACAAGGTTTTTGTTGATTAAGAACTGAATGTTGATTTTAAGGTTATTCGACTTTTCGCAATATACCGTTATGTCCAAAATTAAAGCACTTCCACTATATACATATATTGGAGTAAATTGCAAACGGTTCACCATATTCAGTTAAAAAAAAAAACCAAGACTTGTCAATAATATAACGTTAAAGCCGTGCTTACATTGGTTTAATTTCAGAGATATCGTTGAAGTTTTGAAAAGAAGAACAATTTCAAAATAAATTATTATTCTTCAAAAATTCATAAAAAATAAAAATGCGACAAAAGTTAAATATATTTCGAATGAATAATAATGCACAACTTTTGATTTTATTCACAAATTAATAAACAACTTTGAAGCACTTAAAAAAAACTTTTATACATACCAACTGAAAGCAGTAAAGGTCTTCAGGTAGTGATTAAGGGTATTGACTCATTTGTGGACCCAGAAGAGGTAAAAACATTCCTAGAAGAAAAGGCTTCAAGGTAAAACATGTAGTAAATATTAAAAATAGAGAAAAAATTCCCCAACCACTTTTTCGAGTGGAGTTTGAACCCGGCGACGTAAAACTTAAAAAAAACGAAACGCATCCTACTTACAATTTAAAATATATTCTCTACAGAAGAATAACTATAGAAGAGCCGCACAAAAAAAAATGAACCTGTTCAGTGCTTAAACTGCCAAGAATTTGGTCATACTAAGGCATACTGCTATTTACCCACTGTTTGCGTAGTATGTGGTGAATAACATGGCACAGTTCTTTGCGATAAGTCTAAAACCGACCCCAACGTAAAAAAATATAGCAACTGTGGCGGTAATCACACTGCCAATTATAGAGGATGCCCTGTATGTAATATCGTCAAGCAGTTGTTTGGACCGAAAACTAATCCCCCTCAAATGCAGGTAACAAATCAAGTAAGCACTGGTAACATTCAGGCTCCGCAGCCTAGTAATAACAGAACCTCTTATGCTAACGTGCTAAAATCAAACCATGTGCCAATGCAACGTGCTTCGCCAAGTAATGATGAAACACCAGTTTCTAGTTAAAGTCGTCTAGAAAAAACCATGGAAACATTAGTGCATACAGTAACTAATTTTTCGAACGCAATGGGTAATATGATGCAGGAAATTCTTAGAATGCAAACGATGTTATTGCAAGATGTACTTAACAAACCATGAACTGTTTAAAAATTTGTTCTTGGAACGCAAACGGCATCCGCCAACATAAAAATGAATTAGAATACTTTCTTAAAAATAAACAAATTGATGTCATGATGATTTCTGAAACTCATTTGACCTCAAGAAATACGTTTAAAATAAATGGTTATATACTATATGATACCAAGGACCCTCGAGATAGAGCTTGTGGAGGTTCTGCCATTTTGATAAAAACCAGAGTCAAACACTACCTAATGTGTGATCATCGTGAAGATTATCTCCAAGCAACGAACATTTGCGTTGAGGAATTAAATAGAATCTTAGTAATTTCATCGTTATACTCCCCACCTAGATATTCAATATCAGAAAGCCAATATTATAAATATTTTAAATCATTAGGACCCTGTTTCCTGGCCGCTGGCGATTATAATGCTTAACATACCTTCTGGGGGTCACGACTTATAACACCAAAGGGTCTTGTTTTATAAAATACAATTTCTAAAATGGATTTGAATGTGGTAGCAAGCGGACAACCAACATATTGGCCTACTTATCAGCAAAAAATTCCAGATGTCATCGATTTCGGAGTGGTTAAAAACATCCCCACAGAAACGATTCAAGTTGAACCTTCGTTAGAATTATCATCTGATCACACACCTACAATAGTTACTATAACAAACACCAATAGAATCGTATCTCCCTCTGGTTACATAGCGACAACAGCTACACCAATAAACTGGTTAAAATATAAAAAATATCTCAGTACCCATTGCACAGAAAATATGTCGAGCGTCGCCTGTCTGAAAAAAGAAGAGCTCGAGCAGACCTCCTCAACTTAAAAACTTACTAAAAGAGTGTACAAAAAGGCTAAGAAAGTTACTGCAGACTCGGAAAACGGCTAACGGCAGCGCCGCAATCAGACTGCTCATTATGGCGTGCAGCTAGAAACCTCAAAAGGCGAGTTAAGAAACTTGAATGGTAGTTGGGCAAGAAACGATATTGAAAAAGGAAATCTGTTTGTTAGTCACTTGAAAAACGTATTTACACCAAATATATTTCACAATATTGCGGTCGAGTTGCCACATGTTGCTGCTAGAGCAGCTATTCCCCTCAGATTTGAGATAAGAGAAATCGAAAAGGCTATTTGTGACTTAAACACTAAGAAGGCACCTGGTATTGATAAGATCAGTAATAAAATGCTTTTAGTGCTACCTCGCATAGCAAAGAAAATTATTCTTTTTATTATTAATGCTATTTTACGCCTTGAATACTATCCTCAAAAATGAAAGGTTTCCTTAGCTACCATGATACCAAAGCCAGATAAAGATCATACAAAAGTTGAGTCTTATAGGCCTAGTAGCTTATTATCAAATATGTCAAAGCTGTTTGAGAAATTATTAGTTTCAAAATTAACACCGATTTTAAGTGAAAATAGATGTATTCCAAACTATCAGTTCGGATTTAGAAGAAACCACAGCACAATCGAACAGAGTCATCGAATAGTAAATGTCATAAGAAAAGCATTTGAAGAAAAGAAATATTGCTCAGCACTCTTCATCGATGTTTCGCAAGCTTTTGATAAAGTCTGGCATTAAGGCTTATTACATAAATTGAAGCAAAATTTACCAGCAAACACACACAAGCTGCTAGAAAGCTACTTAGTCGGTCGTCAATTTATTATTAAAGAAGGAAATTTCTTAAGTTTACCTCAACCCATTGACGCTGGAGTCCCACCAGGCAGCATCCTGGGCCCCCTATTATATTCACAATTTACTGAGAAAACAGAATTCATAAAAATCGTGATTTCTATAAAAAAAAAAAAAAATATATAAATTTTTTTATATGTGTGTTTGCTGCTGTTCTATTTACTTCAAAACGGCCCAGCTATCATTTTTTATCATTATCTAATCATTGAGGAAAATAAACGTATATGAGCTCAATTTTCAATAATCACTGATACTCCCGTTGTGAGAAAATGGTACCCTTCTGATGAATCACCTGAAAAATCATTTGTAATACAATTTTCTGATTTCTTTTAGATCAGTTAAATAGTATTTTTTATAATCTTTATTTAGTCGTTTTCGTCTCATATCTCAATCGTAAATTATATAGATTTTGATTATATTTCATATCATGTTTTTAATTTTTCTCCGATAAAATCAACACCTTTAGGGCTTTTCGAACCAGCTTTATTTTGAACCAGTAAACAGTTGGCGGTTTTTCGCAAAGAAGAGAAGAAACAATTTGCACTTACATTTATGTTCATAAATTGCCAATAATTTTTGGGCTTCTTTTTTAGCAAACTTTTTTTATTTATTTGGATGGCACGAAAGTTTTATTTTTTTATTTTTTTTTTTGATTTGGCAAAAATCATTATTTTAACATATCAATGAATCATATATGAATCCTTTTTCTATCGCTCAAGTGATAATTCAGTTTTAAATCAACAAAACTGATCTGAAAATACTCATTTAGGTGATTTTTACAAAAAATAATCTCAACAAATAGAAACTGGGAATTATTTCCTTTCGAAGGTCACTTTGTATTATATTCAACATTTATTATTTGTATAAAGTCATTTCTGAATAATTGAAGGAATAGGACTATTACAAAAAAAGCTTTATAAAATATATAACATAAATTAAGATCATAGAATAAATTCGAATAATAAAAAATGTTGAATAAAAAATAATCTCCCAAATGCTAGTTGGGTGGGGTACCTTCACTTGACTGTGAATAAAATCGAAACGCATTCATTAATTTTTTTATCATTTTGTTTATATGTTATGTGACGAAACGTGAAAGCAATAAGGCTTTATTTACACTTTGTCCCGTTTTGGATTTTTCGTGATTTAAAAAAAAAAAAAATTTCAATTGTTTTTTAGATAAATCCGAAAAAATGCGATAAAAATGTTATCACAGAACTAAGCAAAACTAATTAAGTTCTTACTCGATTTTTATGCACATACATTTTTAAGAAAGCTACTTTAATATGATTTTTCATAAAGCTTAAACACTTACTTAACCAACGATTACTCAGACATTAACTTTTTGTTTTGGGAATTTTCAAAAATTTTATTGTTCTTCAAAGGTAACAATTACATCTGAAAATCGCCTAATAAAGAGTTGAGTAAAGTTTTGATGTTTTTAATATGATTAGTACCTGTTACTTAAAAAGCGCGCTGATTCAGAAAAAGGGAAATTATATTTAAAATCCGCATTTATTTAAATACCGCAAATTAGTAAAAAAAATTGCATTAAAGAAAAAAAAAGGTAAATTTTGTGCAATGTGCATTACTGGGTGAGTGGTATGGTAAGGGTATTAATGGTTGGGAGCAGCCAACAGAATTTAAGAAATTTAACTTAAAATATTGATCAAGGGAAGAAATTTCTTCAATATTACACAACCAAATCAAAAGTACTAAAGGTTAATGTCCATTTTCTATTTATACAAATTAAAAAAATTACTTAATATTAAAAATATTAAGGGTTTTCATGATATTGCTTAAAATGGCCATTTGTGCAAACGGTCAAACTTGCGAGACTCGTTTCATGAACACCCTTTTTAATTTTTGTGTTGTTCTAAAAAAAAAGAGTCAATTTCAAAGAATCGTCAATACAGAAATAAAATAAAAGTTGAAATTTGAAATTTGTAATTTAAAAGTGAAATTTGTTAAAAAAAAAAAAAGGACAAAAAATTAAAAGAATAATTTGCTCAAATTATTTCAAGAATTTATTGTTTGTGGTTTATAAACACTTGGATTTTTCATTGAAAACAACGGTACGCATCAAAAAAATCTGTTTGTGTAAATGCACAGTACATAGTAAAGGCAGAATTAATCTTAACTTTCTGTGGCTGTAGGAAAAATTGCCCAAAGAAAAATGGCAAAAAAAAAATGAAAAATCGCGTAAAAAAATTTCATGTAAAATTGGGCCTGAATTCATATGAAAACTGACCCAATATTTTTGGGCTATTTTTCGTTATTATTGGGTGATTTTTCGTTTTTTAAATTTGATGATTTTTCATTATGAAAAATTTTGTCTAAACATATTATGGTTAAATATGACAATAATTTGTTTTTAAATTAACCAAAATATGTTCAGAGGCAACCATAATATGGTTGTAGCTTCTTGATGGAGGACTATTTTAACCATAATATGGTTGTCGCTGACAATAATATAGTTAAGTTAAACATAATATGGTTAAAATTTTTTATAAACATAGTATTGTTGGAGGTGACCATATATAAACATGTTTTTTCTCTGCGTGTGTATATATTAAATATATATCGAAAATAAGGATTTTCTCTTCTACTGGCTTCGCTAACTAAAGCTTCTCTGTATAGCTATATAAACATAGTATTGTTGGAGGTAACCATATATAAACATGTTTGTAAACCAATGAAAAATCATCAAATTTAAAAAACGAAAAATCACCCAATAATAACGAAAAATAGCCCAAAAATATTGGGTCAGTTTTCATATGAATTCAGGCCCAATTTTACATGAAATTTTTTTACGCGATTTTTCATTTTTTTTTTTTGCCATTTTTCTTTGGGCAATTTTTCTTACAGCCATTTTCTGTTTCTGTTTTGTACCGTGCCGTTCTGTTACAAAATTGCAAAAGTTACTTTTTCTGCAACTTACCAACCATTTATGACAAATTTATTAGTTTTGCACCGTTTTGTTTTATTTCAATAACTTTGATGCACATATGTACATCTTTTATTATTGATTTTGCTGTCACTTACAATTTTTTTTTTTTTTTTATTTCCCTAAGCTTATCCCGCGAAGCTCTACGCTTGTCTGCAGGATTCGAACCCGCAACCACGGCGATGATAGACAACAGAACAGAAAAACGCATAAATTTCACAGGTTTTTTAATAACAAAAACAAATCAGCTGCTTCGTAACAGAACAGAAAGTAAAGACTATAATCTGCTTTAAGTTTACGATTCGAAATTGTTGGGTAAATTTACGAAGTTTGTGTAAATAAACTCTCATATAATTTTTGACAGTTCATTATAATGCACAGTTTGCACAGAATGCAAGACTTTGAAGCGATATCATGAAAACCCTTATTATTAAAAATGGAAAATACGAAAGTTAATTTCATTATTATCATTCTTTTCCTTCAATATGACAAAAATAAGGCCAGTTTGATTAATTTTTAACTCAATGTAAATTCCGTCAAATTAAAGAATTTTCTTCAAAACAGGAAATTCACTACAATACAAATGTGTCAACTTTAATTCCTGTATTCATAAATTTTTTTTAAATTTAATAAAGGTTTAAAGAAAAAATGTACTTTGAAAATTGTCCTTAACAAGGGTTTGTTAAGTTTAATAATCGTTTATGAATATGGGGGTAAAATTCTAAAGTTAAATTTAATAGATATTCTCTAAGTTCATTTCTCACCTTTTTGATTTCATATACGAAATTTCATTATCCAATTACTTTAAATTCGTAAATGACACACACACACATCTAAAAAAATTCTTCATAATAAAGAATTGTTTTCCTTTTATGCCACTGTTCATTGTCATTACACATCATACAAAAGAAAGCAACATTTTTTGCTTGACTACATTTACTGTCTAACGTACTACGACGACTTCACTCACTGCCTTTAGGTCGAGGCGTTGAGGTCAGTTTAGTAGGCTGTTTATCATCATCAGTTATTTCCCCTCATACTCTGCTCTGTTTTGTTATTTTTACAAGTCCTAGGAAAAAATTATTTTGTTTCATCCAGGTATATAGAGATTTTTTTCATTTCTTTTTCTTTCTTTTGTACTGCATACATTGCGGGGTCTTCCTTTGTGATGTTGTTGCTTTTTTCGTTTGTTTGTTTGTTTGTTTAAATGTGCAAAAAAGTGCAAACGTCATTGTTGTATTAGAGAGTTCCATTTTTTCATTTGCAATTTTTTTGTTTTTTTTTTATTACTTTGTCATTTTATTGTGTGAAGTCTGTCTGTATGTAATTGTTATAGTAGTAGTTTATGTGTATATATTTTTCTCTTGACTTTTTCTTCTTCTTATACCACAGATATGCATGGCTATATGCTCGTATAATTTTTTTGAATATAATTTTCGTCTTTGTTTTTTTTTTGTGCTTTTCAATTTTTTCATTAGTTTAGTGGGTTTGTAGAACATGACAGTTGCAGTGAAATTATTTTCCTTGTTGATGCAGTTGTAGTGTTGTTGATGTCGTTTATGTTGTTGTTGTTTGTGTTATTGTTATTGTGTTTAACAAAACAAATGCATTACAAACCAAAACCAACCGCTGTGATTTCATTTAGTTCTCTCTTGTTGTCAAAAATCCCAAATAATTGTAAATGTGGGCCAAAAGGTTTTTGTTTGTTGCTTCGCTTGTTTGTTGTTGATGTTGTGTTTTTGTGTCACATAAAGATTAAGGTGAAAATGTAAAATTTAATGTGAAAATATGCACATATTTTATTTAAAGTTTTTCGTTTTACTTATTTTCATTAACTAGAAATTTTATTCAAGCTAAGTGTTCTTAAGACTATGCTAGAGTTTATGCAACGGACTTGAAAAACTTTCAAGGGAAGCATTTTGAAAAAAAAAGTTTAAGTTATAAAAACAAAAATAACAAAATGCTTATTATTCGCCATACAATGAAATGATTTTTGCATTAAATAATAAATGGAGCACAAAAATGATTCCACTAACACAACCGAAAGTGTTAAAAATCGTATAGGAAGTCTGGTCAATTAGCCAAAGTTTCCATAACGCCAATGTAATGTTCTATATTTAGCAGATTCAGTGTGTTCCCCCCCATTTTGAGCTACTGAAATCGAGCAAGTTCAACTTTTAAAAAAAGTTTTGGCCAAAATATTGCCTGGAGTATGTTCTCAGACTTAAAGCTGGTGTATTCTAATTTTTTAAGAGCTATAGGAAAGTTTTTAAAAAAAAACACATAAAATTCAGAAAAATGCATGAAATCATTATTTGAATCGATAGTACGGTCCATATAATTTAATGTTTGAAGATTTTTTCATGCAAATGTTGACCGTGACTGCGCCTCAAATGGTCCATCCCCTTAGTCCAATTTTGGCATACTCTTTCCAACATTTCGGCCGGTATCTCATGAATAAATGCTTCAATGTTGTCTTCCAATGCGTCAATTGAAGCGGGCATGTGTGTATAGACATGAGCTTTAACATAGCCCCACAATAAATAGTCTAAAGGCGTTAAATCGCACGATCTTTGCGGCCAATTGACCGGTCCCAAACGTGAAATAAAATGTTCACCGAACTCGCCTCTCAATAAGTCCATTGGTAAGTGTGCTGTGTGGCATGTGGCACCGTCTTGTTGAAACCACATGACATGCAAGTCAAGCTCTTGCATTTTGGGCAAAAAAAAGTTGGATATCATCTCACGGTAGCGCTCACCATTCACAGTTACGTTACGATTCGCATCATCTTTGAAGAAGTACGGTCCAATTATGCCACCAGCCCATAAACCTTACAAAACTGTGACTTTTTCTGGATGCATTGGTAGCTCTTGCAATGCTTCTGCGTCAGCTGCTTAAACCAGTATTCCCAAAAAGATAATAGCTAAAAAATCACCCATATTACCACAACATATATCTGGCCTATGTTGACAGCCATATTAAAGCAATTTCAAAAATAGTGGAGAGTTTTGCCTCGCCCGCCTTATTGTCCAGACTTGCCAAAAAAAAAATCAACTTTTGCGCAAACGCTAATAGTGTTTGTGTAGAAAATCACTAAAAAAAAAATAACGTTTCCCTGCTTGTCATCTTTTGAAGACAAAAATAATACTGTTCTTATCCAACTCAACAAAAAAATGAGAACATTTAATTCCGTTCGGTGTTTTTTAAAAAACAACAAACTTCATTATATTCGGTTCAGCACCAAACATTTTTTACAAAAAGAAATTACACATACGAAAAAAACAAAAAACCAGCAAAACAATTGTACACAAACAAAACATATACGCAATACACACACAAACTGTTTGTTTGTTTGTTCATTTCTTTATCAATGTAAAAAAAGAATCGTTATAGAACGTTTAAATATAATGGTTGTCTACAGTATCACTATATTTATTCTGTGTTTTTAACGAAGATTAGAACACTATATAGTGTTCTGCTCTTTCAGGAAAATAGTTACGAACGGCATTAAGGGTTGTGTTCGTCTACACAAACACATTAAAAAAATAGATATCGTTCCTGGGTGTGTGAGCCGAACGCTTAATAATGTTCTGTTTTTATTTCGAACACTGCTCTAAACCTTAAAAAAGTTTATACAGAAACTAACTCAAAAATTACAATTTTTATTCAGAAAAGTACTGTGGTTATTTTGTTGAACTATTTATGGTTTTAAATCCAAATTTTTAATATTTTTAAGTAGGCTTAAGTTCCTCAAATTTAATTTTCATTAAATTATTTTTACGAAGAAAGGAATTTTGCAACATGAAAATTAATTAAAATTGTTATTGATAATCGTTCATTATTGACCGTTGCCGGGGCTTGAACCCTGGCCGGCAGATTACCATGACATGTTTCGATTGCAACCACTCGATCTCCTCAGATGGATTCGCCGTCTTACACTCGCAGCCATCGACGACTGCTGACGTCAATAGTCAAACATCAATCCTTAAACCAAATTGTATTTTAACTTTTGGTAGATCGAAATTTGCTTTCCTGAATGATTACACTACGTGACAAAATTTCAACAAAGTCGTTACCAAATGAATCTGACAGCTTAAGAAAATTTCGACTTTATGTAAAATTGTCCGCTGAATCCGAATATGAAGTCAGAATTGTCAAAAGTAGAACAGTTTTTGAGATATTCCAAAATAACCGTTATTTGTGTTTTTAAAAAAGATGATATGACTGAAATGCAAATGTCTTCAAAAATTTTAAACGGATTATGTATTTCTTTATTTTAAGTGAAAGGTAATCAAATTTCTAAAATAACCATGGATTGATTGTGAAGATTAGTCAAGAAATGACAGAGTAACAGGGGACAACATTTTAAGCTTCATTGAAAATGTTATGATTTTGTTCAATTTTGCTCTTTTCAAGTTATTTTTTTAAACCAATTATTTAAAAATCCTAATGTTTTTGAGCCCAACAAGACATAGATTGGTAAAAAAATGACAAAGCTACAAAATTTTTAGTAAATTAACACACATAGAAATTCAATAATTTCAAGCAATTTTTGTTAATAAAAACTTAGCTTTGTATATTTATGTGTTGTGGGTTAATTCAATTAATCTTCTGTAACTTTGTCATTTTTGCACCGATCTGGATCCTATTGGGCACAAAATGTTCGTATTGAAATAGGCTAAAATTTTATTTTTTGGATATTTGCATTTCAGTCACAGCATCTTTTTTAAAAACACAACTAACGGTTATTTTGCAATATCTCAAAAATTGTTCTTCTTTTGACAATTCTTCATATTCAGATTCAGCGGAAAATTTTACATAAAGATTAGGTGTCAAATTCATTTGGTCAAAAAATTGTCACGTAGTGTTATCCATTTAAATTGATTTGACATTTAATTTTTGTCTTTCTTTTTTCTGTCATGCGACTTTACGCCTCTGGATTAATTTTTATTGGGCTCTGTCAAGTTATTGGCATATGCTTAAGGGCTGCGCAAAATATTCTAAATGTTCGGTGTTCTACTTCACACAACTTTATATCACATTATTTCACTGTAAACATACATAGCAAAACAAACATAACAACACATTTCTCCAACCAAAATAAAACAATCATAACTTGAAAAGTTTTTCTCGACCGCGCTAAAACATTAAAAAAAACGTAAATAGAAATTAAAAAAAAAATCTCAAAGTGATCTTAGCTTAAAAACAGAAATTGATACATTTAATTTAAGAAAAAATTTTTTTTTTTTTATTTCTATATAAAAGGTGAATTCTTCTTAATTTTTTTAAATAAAAAAAATCTTAGACCTAAGTATGAACCTTGGACTTTTTAAGATGAAATTTTAAATATTTCGGCTCCAGCTTTGATTTCTCGTGAGCTGGACCAGTTTGAAAAAGGGTCTATTTTTGCATATTTTGTTAATTTGAGAATTTGTTTCCAACTGTATATACAATTTGTCCAAGGACGATCATCCATGTCCTTTTTTAAGGATTTTCCTGAAAAAAACGGTTTTTGAATTTTTTTGTTCGGAGTTGTTTGTAATAAAAATGCCAAATTAACATATTTTAATCTTTAGTCAATTTAATTAAATACGTGTCTCAGCTTTTTTTGAAATTCGTGCTAGTTCGCGTTTTGACAAAAATGCAATGGAGTGGTAACCCTTCGTTTTAAATAGGGCAATATGGGTATCAAATTTTATCTTTGTATGTAAATAATTTGGATTTTTGCAAATTAGATGCATTTTACACGGTGCTCTGGAATATATATAAATGCAATTTTGTAGTAACTCTAATATATTAGCGGATTTAGTTTCTAGACCATGTATGGCTAAAAATAGGACTAAAGAAAGAAAAAAAGAAATGATCCACGATTTGAATTTTTTTTTAATTTGCGAAAAAAATATGCCGCCAAAAAGTCGTGGATCATTTCTTTTGTCGTGAATCATTTTTTTTTTTTTTCTTTCTTTAGTCCTATTTTCATCCATACATGATCTAGAAACTAAATCCGCTATCATATTAGAGTTACTACAATTGTATATGTTGGTAAGGAAACAGATTCTTTAATTAACAAAACATGCTAAAATAGACCCTTGTTCAAACTGGTCCAGCTCACGAGAGGTCAAAGCTGGAGCCGAAATATTTAGAGCCACTTTTTGGGTTTGAGATTAAAGTTAATTTTATTCTATAATTAGCTAATCTGAGAATTAAGTTAATCTTGTATCAATTGAATTTGATATTTTTGGGTGGTGGCTTAAACCATGTAGCGCTACCATACAGAGCACAAATAAATGGCAACATTTTTTTGCAAATATCAACTTTTTATCACGCAATATGGATGTTTTCAAAGAAGAAGAAGAAAATGCTCGAATTTAATATTGTTTACAAGGTAGAAATTGTTTGCGTTTAAAGAAAAAATATATTACAGAAAAAATATAGAATGGAAAAATTATATAAAAATGCTAAGCAATGTTTTAAAATGCAAGTTCTTTATGTTAAACATGTGTATGTTAATAGTTTAAGTTAAGGTTTAAACCACTACCGTTGGCCGCTTAAGCTAGCAAAAAAAAGTTTAAAAAATACAACTCAAAAAGTAAATACGGAGATTAAAGTTAATTTAATCGCTAATCTCTATCCCAAAAAGTGGCTCTAAAATTGTCATATTAAAAAAGTCCAAGGTTCATTTTTAGGAGGATACATCGAGCACGAATTTTGTTTCCATACAACTTGAGTCGCTCTAACCTACATAAGTTAATTATTAAATTAAATAAAAAAAAATTTAATTACAATTTTGCAAATAAAAATAAATAGTAACAATAAACTTTTTTAAGCTTTTTAATATTCATAACAAAATGCAATTTTCTTTGTAATCTGTGTCCATTATCAACACATTCAAACAAGATTTGAATGTTCTTTTTCTGTTTTAATGTTTAACGCAGCATTGTTCTAGTGCAGGACTGCTCTTTTCATCTATATTTTGATCGTAAAGCAAAACAATTGTTTTTGGAAATATGTGTTTTCTAATAAGAGAGAAATATACACACACTATCTAAATTGCTTGTAAGCAATTTTTCTTGTGCTTGTGCAGCTCTTAAGCTTATGCCGACAAATCACGAACTCTTGAAGCATTAGAAGCCAATATTCAAGCAACCATAAGGCCAGATTTATTGTACAAAGTTGTTAAAAATAAAGCCGATCAGATGGACCATGTTAAATCATATTTAAAATTATAAAATTAAATTAATTTCAAACATTTCTTTGATAAATTAACTTTCTTATCTTGGGAGGCTCAATCAGCAAATGTTCGATAATTTAACAAAAATATATTAAATTTGGGGTGCCCTGGTAGACCAATCAATAGTGAACTAGTCAATCAATGTGATCGTTGCGGGATTGATTCCTGCCAGAGACTCTAGTCTTTTTAATAGAACGGGATGAGCGTCATCGCTACAAAAGTTCAATTAATTAAGCGAGAACATAATTTTAAATTGTATTTTTAACACAAATAAGTTCAATAAGTAAATAAAAATACTTAACTGGTATAAAAATAACAAAGCGTATTACACTCAAGTCTCGTTTTATGCGGATTCAAATTTTTACGATTCTTGAATTCAACAATTGTTCTAAGAATGTTTTTACCGGTTCTAAATTAAACAGTCTGCAGCACTGATATAATTGTGTAAGTTTGCTTAAGGCTCAGTTAGGCGAACGTTGCTGTACCCGTAATGTACCGCACCGTTTTGTAAGCACGTTGGTGCACTTATAGAACGTTTAAAAACGTGTCATATGTTTTCCCATACATAAACAAAAAGCAATAGTATACATAAAACAAAACACACAGTGATGGGAATCAAAAATGTTCAAATGGTGACCGTTGTGCAGAAAAGGTACCACGTGATTTAAATTGTATTAAAACAGTATTTTGTGTATGTAAAAAATGTTAATAATTTAACATTTATATGATAGATTTACAATAAATAAATTTGTATTTTAGCATATATAAATTTTTAGCATACATATATTGTTAATGTGCATACACCAAACAAGGTTTTGATACCATTTAAAGTCTTTTATATGTTTCACATTTCCATTGTATGTGTATGTTTATGCATTTGTTTGCTTTAAACATCTAAACATATGTATATTTGTATATTTGGAAATATGTTGTATTTTAAGTTATTTTGTCGCTATTCCATAGATAAACTGAAAAAAAAGTACAAAAAAAGGAGCAAAATTACCCGCATTCAATGTAACATACAAGCCGCCCATCACTGTCTTACAAATGTCACGTAACAACGGCATGAAATTCTATTTTATACAGATTAATACGTTGCAACTACGGTACATTGCATTTCGGTTAGCTTTTGTATTGGTTTTCATATAACAAAAAGCGAACAGCTGATTGATACAGTACAGATACGGTACAGCAACGTTCGCCTAACTGAGCCTTTAGCTTTGAGTTTTTTCCATGGTATAAGGATTACAAGGTAGTGCCACTCTCTCTTTTATTCTGACATATTGCCTTTTGACAATTAATGTATTTTGTGAAAACTGTGCTACCATATTTGTTCTTAATAATCCCATTTTCTGCTTTTTTTGGTCTAAATTAAATTTTATTTTGAATAAATCAACAACAAAAAAAGTTTTTAAATTAAAATTTTTTCAAAGAGAAAATGAGCTGCATATTCCATGACTGCAAGAACACAAAGTCAACTGTAAGCGTTTGGAGAACAAATTTTTCAAATACCGCTGTTGCTGTTCACACGTAAAAAGCGGTTGAACGCTTGCAGGAAGGAAGAAGCAGATTTAAAAAAAAACATTCATTTGCTTGCTCAATTCATTTTGCTCAAGAAGACCTTCCCTTTGGAACATTTGGTACATTATAGTTAAATGATGGTTAATTTCGAACGGATCAGGCATCCAATGCCAAAGAACATCTTTGTTTTTATAGTTAATTATCGTTAAAAATTATCTTTCAGTCGGCTTAATGAATGTTTTGAGTCCCATGTTGAAGAATATCTTGAAGAATGTATCCAAGAGCGTGATGAATATTTAAACGGGCTTAACACTATTATTTTGAAGTTTAATCATGAGCAATTATCAACAAAAGCAAATTACATGAAAACTTTAATTAATATGTGCGACTTAAATATTGACCATAACATTGTTAAAAGATTTTTTTTAGGGAGAACATTTTTATAAATTCGCAAGTTGAATCATACACAGAAAAAAAAAACTAAAGTTTCTAATATTTTTAACAATTTTCTTAATTAATACCCAGTAAAAACTTCGCCTACAAAATAATGTGTTGAGTAATCAGAAAAACATAATAGCACTACTTACAATTCTACTGAAAGAACCAATGAATTTAACAAGGGATGTCCCAAAATGAACTCATTAAAAGGTAAGTCATTATTCAAGTCATTAAAAAAGTAGTTATAGAAGTTGTTATGGATGTAGTTATAGACGAAAGCTACAAAATAATGAGTTAAAGAAGCTATTTATTTTGAAAAAGTAGGCGAAGTTTTTACTGGGTATGTTTGTAAATTGTCATATTTACAATTTGTATTTATTTTTTTTTTTTTTTTTTTTTTTGTAAAAAATGATTTTGTATATCATAGTAAAAAATTATTTTGCGTCAAAAAGATTAAAATATAAAATAAATAAAAATAAAAATATCTTTGGTTCAAAATCTTAAAAGGAATAAAGGATATTCGATTGCTGAGAAGCTGCATCAATCTACAGGGTAAGTAAAGCTATTATTTAATGATTCATATAGATTTTTTAACGGGTATTTTATGTATACATAATTCTAGTATTTCAAATATTACCAACAATGGGGTCAAAAATTCGATTTGTGGTGATTTCGGAACTTCCTAGTGCATCCAGGGATTAGTCTGTTGGTGAAATAGCTTTTAATGTTACTTGTAATGTGACTTTTAATGCATTTTACTTAAAAATTAATAAAAATAACTCTTAAATGACATTTGTTGTTCAAATCAATAAGCAATAATATATTTGGTTAAAATCCCAAACTCCAAATAAAAATTGATTTTTAAATGTTAACAAATATTTTATTCAATATAACAAACTCATTGTTAAAAATATTTGTTGAGGTTTAACAATTCTAAGTAACAAAATTTTTTTTATATTTACAAATTCGGTTGTTGGTGCCTTTTCAATTAAAAAGTTAATTGGATTGACGAATATGGTATTCAATATGACAATTGATTTGTCGAAATTTTTTTCTGTGTAAATATAAAAACCATTTGCATGTAAATAAAAAAATAAAAAAAGCAATAAGTTAATAAAATGTATCAAATAAATTTTAACTGATTTTCATCACTATTTTAAATTAAAATGCCTCTATCACAAGTTTCACAGAACTAAACTAAACAGAACTACCAGGGTAAATAACGGTTTCTTATACACGGTTTCTATAACATATTTTTAATTCATTAAATAGAAGATTACCGGCCAATTTCACCAAGTTCAGTTCAAACGAACTTGTAATTAAACTTCCAGTTACAAATATGTTTTGACCAGGGACCGTAACAGTTATGCCTTTTTTCTTAAAAGTCAGATGATAACTGTTATTTTTTGATTTTTATTTTTTTGAGCAAAAATAACAGTTATTTTTTGATTTTTATTTTTTTTGAACAAAAATAGCAGTTATTATTTGATTTGATGTTGGACTAGTGACGTCAGCAGTCGTCGATGGCTGCGAGTGTAAGACGGCAAATCCATCTGAGGAGATCGAGTGGTTGTTATTTTTTGATTTTTATTTTTTTGAGCAAAAATAACAGTTATTTTTTGATTTTTATTTTTTTGAACAAAAATAACAGTTATTATTTGATTTGATGTTTGACTAGTGACGTCAGCAGTCGTCGATGGCTGCGAGTGTAAGACGGCAAATCCATCTGAGGAGATCGAGTGGTTGCGATCGAAACATGTCATGGTAACCTGCCGGCCAGGGTTCGAGCCCGAGCCACGTCAAGAATGAAAGATTATCAATAACAATTTTAATTGATTTTCATGTTGTAAAATTCCTTTCTTCACAAAAATAATTTAATAAAAATTAAATTTCATGAACTTAAGCCTAATTAAAAATATTAAAAATTTGGATTAAAAACCATAAATAGTTCAACAAAATAACCACAATACTAATTATTGTTAAAGCTAAGGCACGAGCTCTATTGTGTACATTTGTCCTTCAAGTTGTGCTGAAAAAGGTCAACAGAAAAGAGAAAGACAAAGTGAAAGTGAAAAAACAAAAAATGTACTTGGACTTCAAGAAAAATTCTTGACGAAAGTACGAAAAAACAGAAGTAAAGGAAAAAAACATGTAAAATCAATTAAGTTGGATAATCATTCAGGAAAGCAAATTTCGATCTACCAAATGTTAAAATACAATTTGGTTTAAGGATTGATGTTTGACTAGTGACGTCAGCAGTCGTCGATGGCTGCGAGTGTAAGACGGCAAATCCATCTGAGGAGATCGAGTGGTTGCGATCGAAACATGTCATGGTAACCTGCCGGCCAGGGTTCGAGCCCGAGCCACGTCAAGAATGAAAGATTATCAATAACAATTTTAATTAATTTTCATGTTGTGAAATTCCTTTCTTCATAAAAATAATTTAATAAAAATTAAATTTCATGAACTTAAGTCTAATTAAAAATATTAAAAATTTGGATTAAAAACCATAAATAGTTCAACAAAATAACCACAATACCAATTTGATTTTTATTTTTTCGAGCAAAAATAAAAGTTATTCTCGAAATAAATTTACGTGTTTAAATAATTTAGATGACTTTAATAATTATTTTAATGTGCATAAGGAATTCCAATGATAATTACACACTAAAATAAAAACTATTATTTTTGCTCGAAAAATAAAAATCAAAAAATAAGTGTTATTTTTGTTCAAAAAAATAAAAATCACAAAATAACTGTTAAGTTTGATCTAAAATATAAAAATCAAATTTATAAAAATCAATATATTTTATCATTGACAAGTGCATGAGGAACAATATGATATACTTGAATCAGTTTTTCGACAATTAATTCTATATGCTTTCGGTCCCTGGTTTTGACAGCTATAACTGATAGTTTATTAAAACCGAACATGGTGAAATTGGCCGTAAGCTTAAAATTTTTACGTAATTTTCATTTATTTAAAACTACACATTTAACTTTGTAATTTCTGGGAATCTCTGCCCATTTTCCTCATGTGGAAATATATTTTTAAACCTGAATAAAAATATACAACAGAGCAAAACACAATACTTGTCAAAAAATGTTAAGTGGCACTACCTTGTTTTCCTTATACCATGTTTTTTTCTATGCATAGCCAATACGTATGTCTGAGTGTTTTCAAACTTATGAAGAGCACATTAAAAAAAGTTTTACAATGTAATAAGTACGCCAAAGGCTAATTTCGGTAAAAATAAAATAAACAAATTAGTTCGAAGTTAGAAAAAAGAGGTTTCCTGATGATCTGGCATAACCAAGCAGTGAAATAAATTTCAGTGTGTTTAGCAAAAAATAAAATTTTGAATTTAGCACGTCAAAAAATCTTATTAATAATAAATTTTGTATTCCCAAAAAAATTTGAGAAAAACTTCTATTTAAACTTGTCATATCCTGGGTTTTACTGTACAACATTGCTAAAACCACGTGTACGGCTTATAGAATTTTGCATAATTTTTAAACTAATTAATATTGAATAATACTTTTGCAATATAATAAGAACCCTATAGGCTAATTTCAGTTAAAAAAAATAAAAAACTAGGACTAAGTTAGAAAAATTAATTTTGATTTAAATTGGTCATTTCCGGTTTTGCAGATGAAAAAAATTTTTTCAAATTATTTTTTTTTTTTTTTTAAGATCAATCAATTCTCGATATGTGAGAAAAAAGTGTTTGAATGCGAAAACAGACAGCACAGATTTTGTTTTAACTGGAATATTTTCAGTAATCAAGTGTCAAATGAAAGCAAAACGTCAGCGAAAGAAATATATATAATAAAACAAAAGCTGCCAGATTTGACGATGTATCGTCATTTTGATGATTTTCTTATTCCGAAATAAGCAAAGAGCCGGTTTGCTGATTTTTTCTAAAAAAGGGAAGATATTATTTATTCTTTGAAATAAGGCAATTCTAAATCTTCTATATATATAAAACAGGATGTGTGTATGTATGTATGTATGTATGTAACGTATGGACTCCAAAACGGCTGGGCCGATTTTAATGAAATTTTCAGGGAATCTTCAGAATATTCAGGCGGGTGACACTGTCTGATTTTTGACTTTCGGTCTGCGGGCGGAGGGGCGTATATAATTTGGACGATTTTTTCTTTAAAATTATCGCCATGGTCCAACTAAGATTTATACGCCCATTTTTTCGAATTACTTAAAATCAGAAAACGGCTCCATCGATTTGACAAATTTTTCTTTCAAATGTTCGTATTAATCCATTTTAAGCTTTCATCGAAAGAAAAATTTACCACGCCTACTTTTACGCCCACTTTTTCTATTAAGCGCATAACTTGAGAACGGCTTGACCGATTTGGACGATTTTTTCTTTAAAATGATTGTCATGATCCAACTTAGGTTTTTACGGAAAGAAAATTTTGCCCCGCCCACTTTTTCGATTTACCTAAAATCAAAAAACGGCTCCATCGATTTGACAAATTTTTCTTTTAAATTTTCGCATTAATCCATTTTATGTTTTCATCGAAAGATAAATGTACCACGCCTACTTTTACGCCCACTTTTGCTATTAAGCGCATAACTTGAGAACGCATCTTTTTAACGGATTTTAAAAATCGAACGCAAATATTTTTCCTAAAGAAAAAGATATCTTTAGAAACAAGGCAGCCTTAATTTTCATATTTATCCCTATTGTGAAAATTGTTCTCGAAATTGTTTGTTTCTTCCCTAAAAAATATATTGAAAAAAGCAAAATTTCGAGGGAAAAGTGTTTACTTTTTATTCCCGTGATTATGTAATACAATTGTTTGTGTTCAAAACATTAAACCATTACCCCATTTTTCAGTTAATATAGAAAAAATTTTGAGTCAAGATGATTTAAATAAAACAATTTAAAGTGTTATATTCGGCTATGGTAAATCGTATATACCCTTCACCATAGCATTTAAAATCGCACCAAAACCTTAATTTCGGGAGGATACTTGCTTGTATGAGGACCAGGTGAAGTAATGAACCGACTTGGCGTTTATTTTATAAAAATATTTTCTACAGGGAAAAATAACAACTTAAAATTGTTATCGGATTAAAGAAAACAAATAATTTTATAAAAAATAGACCTCAATTAAGGTCGAACAATAGACAATTTATATGTATTATTTGGGTGATTATTTTTTGTTTTGATCAGTTTTTATGACTAAAAATGGATTTTTCACTTGAGTGGTAGAAAATGGATTCATATTTGATTCATTTATATGTTTAAATAATGATTTTTAAATATTTTGAATTTTTGTTTTTGCCGAATCAAAAAAATAAAAAAAGCTTAGATAAAAAAGAAGCCCAAAAATTATTGACAATCAAAGATGGGGGTAGTGCACTCATTTTGCAGTTTTAACTCACACTTAGTGATAGTGCAAAAATATTGCAATAATTTTGTTGATGTTTTGTGATGAATTGAAAATATGCAGCCTCACTAAACATGAGTGATAGTGATGTTAAAAAATTTTGCACTCAAAAAAAAGTTTGATTTAAAAAAAGCAATCATTAGCTTATTGCAACTTTTTTTTCTTTACTCATTTGAGTGCAACTCAAATTGTTGCACTAATTTTAAAATTAATGTGTTGTTTACAGGTGACAAGCAATTATTGTGTAGTAAAATGAATATGAAAAGTACTCAAAAAATTAAGTGATTTTCATATAAATTTTGCTACACAATCAATTGCCTGTCACCTGGGAAAAGCACATAAAAACTTGTTTCTTCATGATCACAAATATTTAATTTTTAGACGTGACAGAGTCACAAATACTACTGGTGGTGGAGTTTTGATTGCTGTATCTAAATGTTTGGAAACCGTCAAAGTTGATAACATTCCCATAGACAATATTGAATTTATTGCAGTCAAAATAAAATTAAACTGCAAAAATATTTTCGTAACGTGTTCTTATATCCACAGACATAAGCAGATATGGCAACTTTGACGTATAAAAATCGTGTTATCATGTGTGATTACCACGATTTTCTAAGCGAGAGAAAAAAAAAACACAACACCGTCTAGGCAACACGAAAGAAGAATAAGATATACATTACCTTAAATGTAAACAAACAAATAAATACACAAAATTTTTTAAGTAGATATTTGTTGAAAATTTTATTATTTTTTATTTTTTTCTAAAAGTTTTAATTTAAATAAATAAAAAACACAAAAAGTGTACATATTTTTGAATGCTGCATGGGTAAGTTGAAGCTGAAAAGATAGAAAAGTGTTGAAATTAGTTTTTTTGTTACCTTTTTGTTTTTTTTTTTTTGTTCCAGGCAGAAGTCGCTATGCATCTAGCCACACAAATTGCTAAAGATGGAATAAAAAATGGATTTTCGGTGAAAGATGAAGGCAATTCTCCCTTTAAGTACCTGGAAATATAAAAACAAAATCAATAATTAAAATTTGTTGATGCTTTTATTGTTTTTTAGTCAGTCGTTTTGGTCAAATGAGTTGAGTGGATTTTGTGCGGTAAACTTACCTGTGAAATAAAATAAAGTGGCTGAATTCTTTCCAAGATAACTGGTAAGTAACCCCAGGTGCCTGAAAAGAGAAATACATAAAAATTATTAAAAATGTTAATGTTTTTTTTTTTTTGTTATGATTATAGAAAAAAGACATCCAAATGGCCGGACGTATTCGTGGCGAACGTGCTTTGTTGATCGAGAAAAAAATTCAACCACCAACAACCATCATCAAAGAATCGGTCCTTTTCAGGATCACAAATTCTTTTTTAAAAAGGGAAAATTTTGTTAAGAACAAGTAAGAGTGTTAATAGACTGTGTCGAACCGTTGGAACCCTTCACATAAATATACCAGGATGTTACAAAAACTCCGTTGATAATAAAGCGATTTGGCTGAAACCCACAAAATATTTTTATTAAAAAAAATAAGTTTCCTGATAAAACGTTGACCCGGTAGGTAGCACGGGGGTGTAGTTATAAATAAAATTCTCCAGTATTTAACATTTCTTTAGTTTGTTCTCGAGCAGCGCCAAAAATGTCCAATTGGTTTTGGCACAGGAAACATTTCAATAATTTTGTATACCTATTGAACAAACCAAAGTTTATTCAATACATAAAATATTCACACTTATTTATAAAAAAGAAAAAAAAGACTTACCTGGTCGGATCCTTCGGAAAGTTGTGGAGCTTCTCTCCTGGTGGACAACCCATAACACATTTGCGACTCCTAAAAAAAACAATATATTTTATTAAAAAAAAAAATTTGAATAAATTTTTTATACTTACATTTCCTTTGGTTATTTATATGTTTTTTTTTTATCACTAAAAAAACATCCGCATCATTCGACATCCACTTACAAATGGCTCCACAAAATTGCGCCAAAACTATCATAATTTTCCTCAAAATGGGAGAAAATTATGATTTTGCGCCAAATTTACACAAAAATTCACAATTAGAAAATTTTACAAATGTAAATAAACAAATCTGATTACCAAGATAATATGAAAAAGACAGGTATATATGCAAAAACAAAATTTCCTATCCCTTTCACATTATCGTGGTAATTTGGCCACACTATTTTTTCAGTGTCGAGTCTATTCATAGTCTATGCTTATATCCCTCCAAATTCGGGACAGATAATATATCTTCAACATTTAACTGCATTAAAATCCGTTCTTTTTTCGATTAACCCTGAAGATTTGGTCCTTGTCTTTGGTGATTTTAATTTACCGTTTTTATCTTGGAAATTTTTACCTGATTCGTTATATTATTCTCCAACTAATATAAACAATTTTATCGAAGAATTCTTAAAGAACATATCGACTTATGTCTTTTTCAAATAAATGATGTATTAAATGATTCCAAGAATCTGCTTGATTTGGTATTTGTAAATGAACCTAAAGATTGTACTTTGACTCGTCACCATCCTATTACTAGGCCTGAAGATCGTCATCATCCTACTATTGAAGTCAACTGTTATTATCCATTTTCTGTGAAAACAAATAAAATAATATAAAAAATTACTGTTTTAAGAAGACTAACTACAGCGATCTAACTTTCTTTTTATCTAATACAAACTGGCTTGAAATTTTGTCGTTATCCAGTGGTACTCCAGCAGCAATCGATGCAACTCTTAATTCGTTTTATAATACTTTGTTTCATTACATCGATGATTGTGTACCTAAATACGCAGTTGTTAATAAATCTGGCCCTCCATGGAATTCAAGTTCTCTATCGAGATTAAAGAATACAAAAAATAAATTGTATAAGAAGTATAAACAAACTGGACGACTGATTGATTACTCCAAATATTCTTTATACCGTGCTAAATACAATTTACTCAACCATAACCTTTATACAAATTATTTAAATACGATGAAACTGAATCTAAAGCGCGATCCGAAAGCATTTTATAAATTTGTTAACTCGAAAAGAAAATCCATCGGATTTCCATCTTCGATGAAATATCTCACCACCGAGTCTTCTAATCATATGGAAACGAGTAATATGTTTGCGGATTTTTTTGCTTCAACCTACTCTATTGAGGAATATGATACATTGAAAAGTTATCCATTTTATATCCCTGAACAACAACCCATTTCATTTCCATTCGTCACTACTGCATATATGACAACATTATTATTAAAACTAAAATCATCGTTCTACAGTGGACCTGATGGTATTCCTAGCTGCCTTCTTATAAATTGTGCGCATAATATATCTATACCTTTAACAATTTTATTCAATATGTCTATAAAGCATGGCTACTTCCCGAAATTATGGAAAAAATCTTTTATTATTCCACTATTTAAATCAGAGAATAAATCGAATATAGTGAACTACAGACGTATTGCCAAATTAAGTGTCATTCCCAAACTTTTTGAACAATATCTTACTGAATATTTAAGTAAACAAGTCTCTTCCATACTCACACCTTTCCAACATGGTTTTCGTAAAGGATGTTCAACTACGACTTATTTACTAGAATTGACAACAATAATAAATAATGGCTTTAAAAACGGATGTTATACCGATGTTATATACACTGATTTTAGTAAGGCTTTTGACAGAGTTAACCATAAACTTCTATTGCATAAGCTGTATTTAATGGGATTTACGAATTGCTGTTTGAATTGGATAAAATCTTATCTTTTACGTCGTGAACAACGTGTGTGTTTTAATAATACATTATCTAAACATATTATAGTCAACTCTGATGTTCCACAAGGTAGTCAATCTAAAAAATTTAAAATAACAAAATATAACAACAGATACTACGTTTATACGCACCACTTATTCGCAAATAAATATATTGCAAGTAGAGAATATTGCCGCATAAACAGTGAATTAAATTTTTATTTGCGAATAGCTAACTCATGAAAACAATTCCTGATTAACGACACTATTTGCAAATAAGATTTTCAGCATTGCCACACTTTTAACCGTTTTACGTTTTTATTTCGATGTGGCACATTCATATGACAACAAAAGTAAAATTAAATCAAAAATGTGCAAATTAATTTCAAAATACACAATAATTTTTGATCTTTTTCACTTAAAAAATAAAAAGTTTATAAACATACAGTGATACTAAATGAATAAATTTTCCATCTGGCATCACTTAAAAATAAGAATTTTCATTAAGAAATAGACATATAAACAGTAAGTTAGTTAATCGCAAATAATTTTTATTCGCAAATAGGCTACGTATAAACGTAGTATGTGTTTCGTTTATTTTCATCATAAAAATTATGCATTCATCATTTAAATTCCTTCATTTTTTTTTATTTATTTTAAAACAATAGTATATAAACATATTTTAAATTTAAAATATTATGGTCCATACTACAGTACATTGGACCATGTTGTAAGTAGTCCATTTAAGCCACAATGGACCACTTAGTCCAATATTATCTATAGGGAGAAACTTTTCTCAAAATATTGTTACAGAAACACTTTTTTCACATCCTTCCAATAATTGCTGGAAAATTATTTAAATGATGAGAAAAACCATTTTTTCTTTCATATCACACTATTTTTGTTGCAATTCACACGTTTCATGCGAAAAGTTTTACGATGTGAGAAATACGGAAACGGGCTACAGATAACTGCTTGTAGAAATTACAGGCATTAACACAGGAATCAAACGTGAGATGACGTGACGTTCTATATGTAACCACTAGTTTTATTAAAAAATATTTGCTTTTGCAAAACGTTCAACTTTAACAAAAATCATTTAACCGATTCTTAGTTACATAAAACATTTACTTCTTATAAATAAAGTTTAGTAAATCAAAAGAAATTGTTAAAAATAAACTGGTCATGTTTTTTTTGGTTGTTTCGTCAAATATTTGTAGATTTTAACATACCTTACGTAAAAACAACGATTTTTTACATTGAAATAAAAAATTTAATTAATAAATTTCTGTTTATTTTTGCTAATATTAGCTACCAACTTTTCTACAAAGTTTTCTTTAGAGCAGCTACAGAAAGGAACATCACTCAACCTTTAAATACAAAAATTATACTGAAATCATTGACACTTGTTATTAAAAGCTATTTGCTTAAAATTCTTAAAGGAATAGCAAACAAAATGTTCTTCAAAAAAAAATTGCTGACTCTTTAACAACCACACGCCTGTCCAGAAACAAAAGGTTCATAACCTTCCATCAAATCAGCAAATAAACAAGTCAACAAATTTCCTTGCAGCACAACGTATTTCCAGAATAAAAATAAACAAACATCAGACAAGGCTCAAGAAAAAGGACAACGATCCAACAACATTAAAAGAAAATAATAACTTCTTTAAACATTTTTAATTCAAAAGAACTTTTTTTGTTTTCTTTTTGTCAATGATTCAAAAAAAAAAAAAATAATTAACATTTAAAATGTTATAATCATCGTCATACTTCGTACTTGTTAAATCATCAACCTTAAAAACATTTTAAAAAACTTGTTAATATTTAAAATTGTCAACACAATATTTAATGAATGGGGTTAAAGGATTATAGACGGAAGTCTGATGTTTGATATTTTTGTATCCAAGTATTACGAGTGTTTAGACAAGCATTAAGTTTTGACATTTACCCAGACACCTAGAGTTTAAGGCATTAGATAGAAATTGTCATTAAAACACAGCCGTTTGATCATAATAAAACAGCACTTGAATTTTTTTTTTAGTTTTTGTTTTATTTTAATAAAAATAATTTCTTAAAGTAAAATAAATGTTCAGTTGGATTAAGTTTAAAATTTCACTGAACAGGCAAGGACCAGGAACAATTAAGAAGTGGCTAAGAAATGTTAAAAACAGTTGCCAATGAATGACTGCTGTCCATGAAAACCGGAATTGGCCTTAAAACTTATTAGTTCCTGGGAGAATCTTATTTTGGAATTTCAATGTATGCTTAATTCTCTAGGAGGCTAGAGTCGTTGTTGGATATTATATGTTATAACCAGGGAAACCAGAAATATGCTCTAAAAAACACGTTTTATGCGCATTAAATATGCAGTTAAAACTGGAAAATATGCCCTGAAAAATTTTAAAAATATGCCCTAAAAATTAAAATTGTTCATTTGAAGACACAATATTCATTAATTTAATAACAAAATCTAAAAAAAAAACCTAAAAAAGGTTAAAATTCATATAAGAGATGTTTGCACCGAATCTAACCTAAATATTAGCATCCATATGGGTTTTTGTCTTAAAGGGATTTTAGGTACGGTCGCTAAATTGTTAACAAATGTTAACATTTAAAAATAATTTAAAGCTAGTTAAGGACGAGAGCTTTGAGCGAATGTGAACCGATTCGAAAAAAATTTAATTTGAAGTAAAATATTTTTGGCACGAATTTCATTTAAAACCATCCTTATTAGATAGCTTGCGGACACAAAGAGTCTAATTTGGATGTGAAATTATAGACCGATTCTCACCATTTGCATAGACTTCGTCCATATTTGATCAAATTATCTACAAAATTGGAACTTGTACTCCGCTCACAAGGCTAACATGGACAGACAACCAGCCAGGCGGATGGATGGACATCGTTAGATCATCGGAATACTAAGATTGGTCTAGATACAATTCGCATAACATTTATTCTAAATGAAAACCTGCTTTGTCTTACAATTTAAGAGAGAAATTAAAGTAACAGATTTTCGAAGAAAAAAAAATTTTTTATTTGCTGCGAAAGTTATTGTAGGCATCTAAAAATATTGAAAATGTATCAAAATATGCATTTAAAAGGCAAAATATGCTCTATAAACGTAAAAAATGCTGCAAAAAGGCTCGTTTAACAAAAATATGCTGCAAATGGTAAAATATGCAAAAATATGCACTAACAAATCGATGCCAAAATTCATAAAAAGCTCTAAAGCGGCTAAATATATTGTTTCTGCCTTCATTAGTCGCACAAGGAAAAACATGCAATTGCATATTTCTGGTTTCCCTGGTTATAACTGTAGTTTTTATCCGAACTTCAAAAGGAATATATTAATAGTTACGGGTTAGAAGCTGGTTTTTTGTTTTTCCTGCAGGCGGATCCCTTCGAGTGCTATTTGTAATAAAACACTTCTGCAAAAATAAATCCGTTTGTTGTTGTCCAAACAGCAGGAGGAGTAGCAGATTGGGCATTGGATTGCGACTCTTATGAACAGTATTGCGTGCAAATCACCAAAACAAGAGATAAGGCAACACATAAATAAGCTTCTGGCAAGTATGCGCCCTTGCTCCATCCTCTTGAAACCATATGTTGCCTAGTTCGAATTTAACTATTTGAAGTAGGATAAAATCGGAGAAAGTAATCGTTTGGCTTGCGGCTTTATCGAAAAAAATACATCCTGATGAACCCTTTGGCGTAAACGCCACATCATAGAGTAATTTTGTGCCGGTGTAACGGCTCTTCGTATGTTATACGGCTTTTTGATTATTAATGAATAAATAAATAAATTCTGCCTATTCACATAACCACAGTCTTGGAAATATGCCTTATCATAATTATTTCCATTATTTTCGGTAAAAAGTTGTTTTCCTTGTAGTAAAACAATAATTTCGCATTCTTGAGGAATATAGAGCTCCATTTTTTATAGATTGTTGGTTCGTGAACGTGGTAGCACGCACAGAGCTAGGCGTGCTGCAAGTACAGTCGACAGTGACTTCATTTTGACACCACACAACTCGTCAAGAATCGGAACACCCAATCAAACTTGACCCAGGGGCAGTACTGAAGTGGCTAGAGCCAACCCGTTGCGTTAAGATATTTCAGCAAGTTACTGAGTTTCACCCGCAATATCTCCGAGAGTCCTTGTAGGAGGTAATTCCCAAATAATCCATGTCGTGTTGAATTAAACGCTGGGCAATCACATAGAATATGAAATATTGTCTTCTCAGTTCCAGGTTCTCTGCAGCTGCGGCAGCATTCATTTAAAGGCAGGTCGAGTCTCATAGTGTGCTTAAGTAAGTACGCCTTTTCGACTGAAGGTGAGAAGTCGCTTAGAGCGAAATATGCCATATGTGGGCCCAGTTACTTTGGCAGCCCTGTAGCCTACTATTTTCTTCCATTTATCATCAGCCATTTTCAGAAAGATAACTATCTATTGTATCTGTTTAAAACTGTCAAAGCAGAACCTCCACGTGCAAAAATTATAGCATCTTCTGATAGGGTTAAACTTTTGCGCCACCTTGTATAATCCTTTAAGTAAACATCTCGCTTAGAAAAGATAGCAAAGTGTTTGTCTAAACCCTTCACCAGACATAAATTCTGCATTACATTTTATTGAAAGGTACAATTATCGTTCTAAGTTGTTTGTTTGACTGACTGCCCTTCTGCAGCCCATGTTTTTTTTTTTATGTGTCATTTGAATTTTTATAAAGTTGTTTGCATACTTCAATGTCATTTCAAGTATTGTGGTCGATTATTAATACTGCAAAATGTGATAATATTTTATGTTCAACACTATTTGTGTTTATATCACGTTGTACGCCATTTATGTTTCCCTAATAAATTGATGTGACAGTTTTAACGACGACACCAACAACAACAGGCAAGCATTTACATTCACTGAAAATAACAATGCGGAACACAACGCATTATTGACAACGGAGGAGTAGAGTCTCGTTTAAACAAGGGTTTGCAAGTCGATTATAATTTAACCTTCTAATGGTAATTGTAATCGCAGTCGCCCAACTGTCTTGCGATGTTTATAATACACAGCTTTAGGCAATTTTGTATGTCTAAACATGTTAAAAATGTAGTCTCACTCTCAGCTTGCCAATGTAGCCATTTAGTATTCAGCCATTTTCTTATTTTGTTTTTATTAATTTTTACTTAGCAAAATTTCCTTCAAGTTTTTAAAAATTTTAAACTAAAAAATGTAATAAATGCTGGTTTAGTTGAGTTGTAACGTTGAATTTAACATAATTAGTTTATGCAAATGACTTTTACGATAAAAAATAAAATCATTTTTATCGCTAATTTGAGATTTTGTTAGTCAGTGTTCGTTATATTTGGCTATTACAAAAAATTTATTTATACAATTAAATAAGCTCTGTGATATTGCACATTATGATTAAAAAAACAGTTTCGTAAGTTTTTATGAATAATTTTAATGCGTTTTTGTAAAAAAATAATAATGATAAGCCTTGTGTAGCCACTATTTGGCGATTTTTCACTAAAAATGTTGCCATTTATAGTGGTAATAGTTGACAACACTGATAAGTAGTAATTATACTTATGTAGCAATAATCTGTTAGAGTGATCATTTATTTGGTGGTTGTATTTAATCTTATGTATTGACTAATTGTTTACAATTTCTATAATATATAAATTTAAGCTTAAACTTGCTCAAAATATGTTTTTATTATAACAATTTAAAATGCGATATCATTACAAATTTGATAAATGAATAATCGCAATAACGGCAATTTGTTTAATCGTAAGAACGATTATGACAACTTGTGATCCAATGTAAACCCTAGTAGACACGTACATATACACAAAGCGTAGTGTAGCCAAAGCAGCCATTAATTTGCCCCATTCATCTACCCTGAAAAACAAATAAGCGGGATCCAGAGAACTTATGTCAATAAAAAACAAGTAAGAGTGTTATAATCGGCTGTGCTGAATCCTTGATACACTCCACAGAGAGTTCCACTATTTCAGGAGTGGGCTTTATATGGGTTTTTATGTTGCACCTATAGAAAATTATGGATCGTTCATCACAAAATTCGGCTGAGTTATTTATATTAACAAAAAACCCTAACAAAGTCCGAATTTCAATACAGCGATAGAATTTTCTTAGTATTTCTGCCGTCTTAAAGTGCGTCTTAAATTGTTGATTATGGACCAATCTTCCCGCAATAGTGCATACACTCAAAAAAAATCAATCCAACCGAACCCAAATCAATCCAAAGCGGTATTAATAATACGGTTAGTACGGGTTTTCTTAAATCAAGTATAGACAAATTGAACCAATTACGGATTTTCTATCGCGAAATACTCTACTTATCCACATTTAATCCCGAATTCGTACTTACAATAATCCGCAAACAAGAAAGATTTAAGAAAACTAAGACTGGAACAATCCCAAAATGCGCTTGATTTAAGAATTATAAAGGTGATTCAATCCCTAATTTCTACTTGCAATAAACAAATTGTATGCTTATGGATATGGTTTTTACTTTAAAAACTTAATTTACTTATATAACTGAAAATATAAACTCAATGAGAAGCAAGAGTTCTCAATTTTACTTTTTAATCATGAATATAATTAGTTTTCGCCTTGTTCTGTTGTTTTTGTTGTTTCTACGCACAACAAGCAACTCGTTTTTTGTCTACTTATGTGGTGTTGTTGTAGTGTCTGCAACAAACTTTGATAAGTTAAATGAGATTCAAATGCTCACTTTGTAATTTAACTCTCAGAGAGGCACTACCAACGAAAATTTATTGCCTTTTTTACATGGCTTAAGACTTTTATACATACCCAGCAAAAACTTGGTAATGACTTGCCATTACTGAACAACTTACTTTTCAATGACTACTTCATACCATCTGCATTACATAGAAGTAGTTTGGTAATGGCTGACATGTAATCTGATACCAAAGTACTTTTGTATGAGTTGATTAACGAAATTTATAATTCATTCGTAATAAAATGCATCTACGGTTGAAGTTTTTTTAAATCTAATTCAAATTGATTTAAAATATTTGTTCTTACAATTTGTTTTTTTTTTTTTATTATAAATAAAAAACAATTTGTAATAAATTTGAATATGAAAAATTATGCTGTACTGAAATTTTATAGTCATGATGTTAGTTGTAATTTTGGTGACATCGGAGTAATAAGTTATTTAAGTCCCTATTTGTAAGCGAATGTGGTAATGACTTATTTAACTCCCTATTTGTAAGCGAATGTGGTAATGACTTATTTAACTCCCTATTTGTAAGCGAGGGTGGTAAGTAGTTGCCTCCAATAATTTAATCTCATATTTACGCTCTTAATTGAGTAAAAAACATCGTTTTTTTATACAAAAACTACACTGCCCCGGTAGACTAGCTGGTAGTGAGCTAGTCTATCAGCACCGAGGTTGCGCGATCGAATCCCGCCAGAGACAGAAAAAAAAAATAAAAAATAAAACAAAGTAAAATAAAATAAGAAAAAATAGAAAAAAAAAACATAAAGTAAAGTAAAATAAAATAAGAAAAAATAGCAAAAAAAAATAATTTAAAAAAAATATTAAAAAAAAATTTTTTTAAAGTCATGACATGTTAGTTGTAATTTTGGTGACATCGGAGTAATAACTTACTTAAGTCCCTATTTGTAAGCGAATGTGGTAATGACTTATTTAACTCCCTATTTGTAAGCGAGGGTGGTAAGTACTTGCCTCCAATGACATCACCGTGTTAAAATAATGAGTTATAATGGCAATGTATAAGTAGTGAAGAATATTATATTAGCTTTTTAACTTATTACTTTGCAATGTAAGTTTATGCTGGGTAATTTAAGAAATTGCGGGATGGATTTTCGAAAGTAATCCCATCTAGGATTGTTTTAAGTACGTTTTAGTCCCAATTCGTGCTTGAATTTTTGAGTACGACTCGTGCTTAAAATAAGTATAAAAAACTTAATTTATACCGTGTTTCTTTCTTTATGTGTATAGTTAATTATGGACCAAGAATAACATACCAAATTTTATAAGAACAACGTTATTCGTTATTATTCCGAAAACGGGTTTTATATGGGGCCTTTGGTGAGTTATGGACCGATCTTCACGAAATTTAGTAGTATTTTCTATTTCTAGTCAAATAAAAAGAAGTTTTGCTAAATTTTATATTAATCTGTGCATTTCGTCACGATTAATGTTGGTTTTTGTAACAATTTTAGAAATGTTTTAGGGTGGTGGTTCCACATTTGGATTGACTTTGCTCATTTTAACCCAAACTGCTTAGGATAACTAGAAGCAATTTAACACTTATATTGTTCTTTTATTTGAGTTGTTCGAAAGTGAGCATATTTTCAATATACAGATAGATATACAGACGGACAAGGCTAAGTGGACTTATAATTTTACTCAAGGAACTAGAATATTTACACTTTATGGGGTCTCAGATGAAAACTATAAAAGTATCAATCGGAATGAAAAACATAATATACCCTTATTCATCACTATTGGTGGAGGGTATAAAAAGTTAAAGTAAACAAAGCACAGTGTGTTGGTCCCATATAACGATAGGAAATAAACCGCAGTAGTTTCGAAATTAACGAATTTTAGTATAAATATTTATTGTATCTAATTGTTAAAACATTCGACATTCTTAAAAATCGGTCAATAGACATATCTTTCTTCTATATATCTAAAACCGATGGTGCAAATGCGCTCAATATTCTGCAGAGCAATCTTGCTTGGAGTCAACATATCTATCTTAAGATTAAAACAGCCCAGGCAATTGGTTTTTTATAAAAATTTAGGAACAAATTTAATAAAAAACAAGTAAGAGTGCTATATTCGGCTGTGCCGAATCTTTGATACCCTCCACCGACAGTTCGAATGTTTAAGGAGTAATATCTGTATGATGTTATTATTATCTTAAACTGTGACGATTTGTTATTAATTATGGATTTAGGCGACTAAACTGTTTTCCGGTAGTAGGGTTTGTATGGGGCCTAGGGTAAATTATGGACCGATCTTCACGAAATTACACAGTTTTATTTCTTGTCCTATAAAACTTTGATGTACCAAATTTTGTTATGATAGCATTATTTTTTACGGATTTAGGCGTACTAAACTGTTTTCCGGGAGTAGGGTTTATATGGGGCCCAGGGTAAATTTTGGACCGATCTTCACGAAATTACACAGTTTTATTTCTTGTCCTATAAAACTTTGATGTACCAAATTTTGTTATGATAGCATTATTTTTTACGGATTTAGGCGTACTAAACTGTTTTCCGGGAGTAAGGTTTATATGGGGCCCAGGGTAAGTTATGGACCGATCTTCACGAAATAACACAATTTTATTTCTTGTCCAATAAAACTTTGATGTACCAAATTTTGTTATGATAGCATTATTTTTTACGTTTTTAGGCGTACTAAGTTGTTTTCCGGGAGTAAAGTTTATATGGGGCCTATGGTAAATTATGAACCGATCTTCACGAAAATTCAAAGATTTATTTTTAGTTCTATAAAACTTTGATGTACCAAATTTGGTTATGATAGCATTATTTTTTACGTTTTTAGGCGTACTAAGTTGTTTTCCGGAAGTAGGTTTTATATGGGGCCTATGGTAAATTATGGACCGATCTTTACGAAACTTAACAGTTTAATTTCTAGTCCTATGTAACTGTGACTTGCCAAAATTTGTAATGATAGCATTGTTAGTTAGGGTTTTAGGCTTCATATACTGATTTCCGGGAGTAGGGCTTATATGGGGCCTAGGGTAAATTATTGACGGATCTTCACGAAATTTCACAGCGTGATTTCCAGTTGAATAAAACGAATTGTTGCGAAATCTTATATCATTCTGTGCATTTTTCCACCATTTATGTTAGTTTTTGTAACAAAATTATCAATTTTTTTAGGTGGTGGTTCCACATTTTGATTCATAGCTCAGATCCTATTAAACCGATTTTGCTGAATTTCAATCCCAAACTGCTTAGGATAACTACAAGCAATTTGACACCAAGTTTGTTGATTTCTTTTGAGTTTTTCGAAAGTGAGCGTGTTTTCAACAGACGGACAGACGGACAGACAGACGGACATGGCTAAATCGACTTAAAATTACTCAAGGACCCAGAATATATATACTTTATAGGGTCTGAGATGAATAGTAAAAAAGTTTCACACGGAATGACAAACTGAATATACCCTCTTCACAACTAATTGTGGTGGAGGGTATAAAAAACGAAATTATTAATTTATAATGCACTAGTTCAAAGCCATTTTATATGGACATAAGAAAAGTTCTGAATTAAAAATGTTGCAACGTATGCAAAATAAAGCTTTAAAAGTGGTAGCTTATCTTCCCATCACACATTCAACTTTATCATTATACACAGACGTTTTTAAAACTGTATTACCTATTTATGGCACTTACAAAATGCAATTAATAATAATGTATGTTTTTAAGTGGTTAAACAGAGTTGGACATCATACCATATATTTTTCGAGTTATTAGCACTCACTTAATACTAGGAATAATATAAACTTGGCAGTAGCATGGTGTAGGCTTGAAACTACGAAGCAACGTATTAAGTACATGGGTAGTCGTGAATACAATGGTTTACCGTCAAATTTCAAAAATATAAATAGCATAGACAAATCAATTAAATAGCATTTCTTTATTCAAAACTAGTTTAAAAAATTTTTTGCTTCAAAATATAATATCAATTATGTACAAATTTTTTGATTAAAAACCATTTTTTAGTAACGAAATAATTCAGTACTTACGTAAATTACCCTCGTGTGTGGGTTTACACACATACATATATAGTTTCAATGTCAAAATTTTCCGCCAGCAAGTGTGAATATTTTTGATATCGTTGCGAACTTCATGCAATGTATGTTTTATAAAGTTAGTGCTTATATAAGCTTTGTATGGTTTGTTGTTGATCACCAACGGGATATATATGTACATCATTAATTATAAGTAAATCATGACTTTGATTAGAAACGAACTATGGCGCCACATCAAAGTGGACAGACATTGCGTATGTGTGAAAACCCACACAAGAGGGTAACTAACATAAGTTTTTGAGGGTGATTTGAGTTAAATAATATTGCAATTTATAGTACAGAGCTTTTTTAATTTAGCCGTCGCACATAGGGGTTTTTTGCCAATCTAGCCGGACATTACTTTTTGTTTTAGCTTATATTGCTTCTTAAAAGTTATTGAGTGCCCCTAGATCGATGAAACTTGGCAAAAATATGTGATATTGTCATAGGCAGGTAAACCTCAAAAATAAATAAAATCGGACCAAGGAGGAAAAGGTTCCCTCTAGAAGAACTAATCCAACCTCTGAAAAATGCAATTTTTTTTTAACTTTTCCCATACTTTTGTTTGGCAAATGCAACTTTTAACGTCGGCGAAAGTTAAAAAACCTAAAATAAGACCCATGAGATCGTAAAATTACACTTTTCGCCCCCGCCCCCTTTTGAGGGCGGTTACATAAAATAATATTTAAAAAAAATGTAAATATTAAAAGAAATAGATTACTAACGCCTTAATACTATAAAAATTAAATTTTTGAACTTTAATGGGTAGGGGGAGGTATCCCTCCAAACACCCCCTCCCCGGAACGACCCTGTAAAAAATTTTTTTTTTGCTAATTTCCAAAACATATTAATTTTTAAGATTTTATGTGACTTTTATGTATTTTATAGTATTTAATTTATCTGAAAATAATTAATATATTCGTAATAATAACTTATTTATAATAGTAACAGCAAATTTTATTTAAAATAATAACAACTAATTCATTTAAAATAACTTCTCTTCACTAAGATGATGATGAGTGCCATGGTTCTTCTTCGTCTGCTTCTTCAAAATCCTCTTCTGAATCTGAATTCTCTTCAGAGCCAAGTACAGGTGGAAGCATAAAATAAATTGCTTCTTTCGTAAAGGGTAATGACTTTTTTTTTTGGAGTTGGTCTTATGCTAGTAATCAGTGGGTCAGAACTGAGCAAAAGTCTATTTATAACATCTTTGTTACACTGAACCCTCGAAAACTTCCTAGCAAAATTCTGCCTGTAAAGCCGAAAATGTTTATTTCGTGCCTCAGACGCTTCTTCTGATAATAGCCCGATAGGCAACAATGCCTCACTCATTACAGTTGCGCCATGTACTAAAATCTTGTGCATTGTAGGTGTCATAGGATGCCAGGGATATAGAGTAACGTAAATTTTTGCAGTATCCAAGCAATAATTGGCAAACTCGTGCAAATGGATTTTGTGACCACTTGTAATTACTTCAATAATAACTTTGATCCGGTAGATGAAATCCAATGCAATTCCAGTTATTTCTGCAGCTAATTCAGGATTGGAAAAAAATCGTCTGCTGGTGTTACCATCGTTGCTGTTTCCAAATCCAGTCTTCGGTACATCCACTATTAGCCCTAATTCACTTCTAAATTTTTCTTGAATAGTTTTTTTCCTCTCATTAATAATAGTTTTGTCCTCATCCGATCTTAATTGCATCTTTTTTACTGTGAGTTTATACGATAGGTGTAATATGCTCTCAAATAGACGAATTCTGGCGTGCAAAGTAGATAATCCGAAAGAAAGTGCATCTACGTCTATATCCCTTTTGATTTTCAAATTGTTAAATTCTTTTGAAGTAGCCCCACAAATATAGCACTTCATTGTGGACGTAGTTTGTGTTGCGGCATTACATACTTTTGCATCTATCATTGTAAATACCATTGTATGTTTTATGGAATATAACTTTCCTTCCATTAAAAAATTAGTGTTTTGTAATGTAGTAATGGCATCTTGTACATAATTAATTTCTTCTTGGATTACATCTACAGTTTCTTTAACAAATCTGATGCGAATAGGTCTACAATATCGCGGTGATGAAGGAGTTGGATTTTGCCATAATATTTTCTCCTTTTTTGCACCATATATTAGTCGAAGCGGTACGAAACTACTCTGAAAAATATGAGAATCAGAAGCATCAGTTTTCATATTTTGCTTAAATTGTGCCTGGTGTGATCCATCGCAGCCCCATTTGCTTATTAGTTCGAGGGAGTTGCATTCTTCTATTTGTGAATCACATAAAACATCTTTTAAATATGTAAGTAATCTACTTGCAGTATGATTAAGCAAATCCTGAAGATTTATTTGAGCACATGTTTCCGTTACTTCAAATGATTCTTTTGGAGGATAGCCTTCACTTTTTTCTCTCTGCAGAAAATTGTAGCTAGGATAAACCTTCTTATCGGCACTTCGGATTTTTTCATATTGTTTTCGAAAAAGATCAGCTTCTACAAATATAGAAAGAGCCTTTAGAGGGGTTAGCTGTTTTACTTTATCCTCTTGTGCAGCTTTGTATGCTTTTTTTAACTTTGTAGCTCTTGCCGGAGAAGACACAATTTCTTTAAGCAGACCTGAGGAATCTTTTGTTCCAGACGTTTGTAGTTGTGTTTGGGCAGCGTGCATCAATAAATCAGCATCGTTTTGAGTTCGCAAGATTTCAGTTTTTCTTCTCTTACTTCTTTCGGTCAATTCAACGAACGGCTTTTGTAGTCGTTTTGAAGACGAACTCCCAAAAAAAGGTATTGTCACTGTTCCTTCCAGCCATTTGGCATGCATGCTTACAAATCGATCCTTTTTTCTTTGTGCTGAATGCCAAAATATTTTAAAAAAATATTTGAATTTCTTTAAGCATTGATTTACTACTGATATGTCACTATCTCCCTGACATTTTGAAATTTCGCACAATTTTCTAACTAAAAATTGTAATTTCTCTTCAACGAGTTTAGAACTACATTCTTGTATAATTTGGAATAACTCTAATTTCGTATACACTTTTTCCATTTTACTCTCGAAGCTTCAAAATGGTTCTGATAACAATTTTATGCAATAACCACAATATATATTTAAAAAAACTAAGTACCTAGAGCCCAGATTTTATTTTTTATTATATATTATTTTTGTTGTTAATGATTTTAAAAGTTATGCAAAACAGGTACATTTATTTTGCTCCATAAAATAACGTCATTTAGCGGCCGCACAGGTGGTTAAAACCCGTTACTTACTGTTTCGCACATCCCTTTTTTTACACAGGTAATATTAGTCTTAGATGTAATAATCTAAATCAAAAACCTCTACGTACGACCAAAACATTTTATGACTGAAGGGTTTCTATCATATGTACCTATGCAAGATGAGCAAAAACAGAAAAAAGGTGAAATTTTCAAAAAATCATAAAAAAAAAATGGCGCAACAACGCGCAACGTTTTTTTTTTTAATTTAAAAGTAGAGATTTCAAATTTTATCGTGATGTATAACATTTTTAAGAACTCAGCGGAACTCACCTTCAAAAACCTTTTAAATTTTTTTTTTACAAAAAAGTGAACAAAAAAATCGTTTTTTTTAATTTCGTACTAATTTTTTTATCATAAAAAATTCAAATAAAATTTTTCTAAAAATTTTCATAATTGGCTGTTTATTTAGTCTTTCACAGAAAAAAAATTCAATGTAAAATCTTTATTCGTTTATCTGCAAAAAAATATATTGTAAACCTCCCAAAACCGTAAAAAGTCAATGAACACGCATGCAATTTAATCAACTTTCCTGGTTTTAACAGTGTCCCAAAACCACAAATCTCAAACAAAAGACTTGAAAATTCACTATACAATGCAGAACTTTGTTGTCTGTCGAGCTGCGTACTTAAATTTTTCCATTTCTTAAATTAAATTTTTTGCTTAATGTCCGGCTAGATTGGCAAAAAACCCCTATGTGCGTCGTTGACATAAATTGTATACAGATTTTTAACAATAATTAAAAATTTTTATTTATAGCGTTATATTAAAATTATAGCAGGACATATAATAACATAACTTGAAAAGGTTTTCCTCTATTCAGTAAACTGAAATATTCAAAATTCGACATCAAAATTGTTTTTAAGATGTGCAGACATTATTTATAAATCTGCTCAGTAGTTTTTGAGATATGGTAAAAGTTTGACTAATAGTAATAACACAAGGGAACAAGAAATGTCTGTTCCCCAGTGTGTTTGTTGATAAAATGTTTTAACATTTTTGTTTTAAGAACTCATAAAATAATACAACTAAGATCCAGCTTTTGCTACTATATGTGGTACAACTGCCTTTATTTTTTATATCGCGTTCCAAATAACGAAGGGCACAACTTCCATTTCTCGCAAAATAAAAACTATGTCAAAATTTGTAAACCTGTGTAATAATCGTTTGATTTTAATACATATCGTCACCTTAAATGCAAACGGATTTAACTAAAGTTTTGGAGTTTGAACTTCTTTTTGAATGTTGCCATTTTTGGTCGCAGGGATCGAACAATTTTCGTGAACATGTGGTCCAATAAAACGAGCCAAAACTCAATATCGAATTTTTGTGTAGTTACGTCCATTTGCATTTAAGGTTGTGACGATATAATAAATCGAAATTAATGAACATATTGATTTTAATCAGGGACTGCAAGTAACGTTTATTTTCAAATGTAAACTAAAAAAATCAAACGAAAAGAGAAGTGATACGTTCATTAGAAATCCACCAAGGTAACCCGTGTTACATGGACTACTTCTAGATGCATTGATTTTTATTTTTTAAAGATTTTTTTCAGAGTTTTATTTTTCGCTTAGAAAACAAATGCATATTGTTTATAAATAAAATGTAAGAAAAAAAATATATTTCTTAGGAATAAATAAAACACAGAAAAAGTAATTTTTAAAATAAAACTTAAAAATGTTAGAGTCCCTGATTTTAATCCATGTTCCGAGATTTATTTAAGTCTTTCCAAAAATATAAAATTTCTTTAAAAATATAATTTCAAAATGTTTGCTTGACTACGATGTTGAAATTACAATTTTTTCAAAAATTCCTAGGCTGAATATTAAATATCAGATTTTTTTTTGCTCACAAAAAATTGTCTATGTTAATCGCCATGCCTGAATACTTATATAAATAAATATAAACGCTACAGTCTAATGCCCAATTTCTGGGATTGATACTAAAACACATTTATGGCTAAAATCGTTTTAAATACAAAATTCTTTTCTTTACTAAGCACTTTAATGTAACTTAATTCAACGATGTGGTACATTTAAATGCATTTTAAGCTTCCATTGGAAAAACTAAGCAAGGTGGTCGGTCTCAATATTAAACCAACAACAACAGGCAAACAACTGTTTTTGGAGGCCACCTTGTAAATAAATACACTTTTTTATGATATTTTTTTGTATTTAGTAGTTCTGCTATACTTTTATCTTAATTAAAGCAAAACTCAAAAAATCAATCTGTATTTAAATGGGTTTTAATTTTATATGAAAATTAACCTAATATTGATTTAATTATTATCCTGAAAATTGGGCATAAGGGAAGAATACCCCTACAAAAAAAAGCTTTAACAGTAGATAACGGATATAAGAAGTTCTCACATAAGAAATAACCGCTTTAAGGAAGATATGGCAAAAATAACGTAAGCGCCAAAAATCAAATTTTACACAAGAGGGTTTTGTATAAAATTTGTCGCTTACGATAAAATTGTTCTTACTTTAAAATCGCAACGGTACCTTACGTGACCATGACATTTTAGGAGATGATGCAAGTGTTGCCGATGATGTCATTTATGAAAAAAAAGGAACATTGAAAATTATGTCGCTTACGTTATTTTCGCTGTTATTGCCAGATATATATTTATACCCACACCACAATAGTGGAGAGGGTATTTTGTATTTGTGCTGATGTGCGTAACACCTTACAATATGGGTCCAAGACCCATGTAACCTTGTGCGCAAAGTACATAAAATAAAATTTGGCACATAGGTTCTTATTGGCACAAGGACCAAGCCTGATTCCCGAATTGGTCCCGAATAGGGTGTACTCTCGGATATGTGTTTTAAAATACTAAGGTGTAGGGAATCATATGGTCGGGCTTGGCCGACTATACGTTCTTAGAAAATATTGTTACGAAAGTAACTTTTGTTAAGAATTCGATTAATTTATTAGTTATCTTGTATTGATTAGTTTTTCAGTATTTGTTAGTTATTTTATTACTTAAAATTTTTATTGTATAAGTTATGCCACTTGTAGTGTAAAAATCAATGTACAGATGTAATGTTAAAATTGTTGTGCATAATTGTACTTCAACCCCACTGTAAATACTAGAATTTTCGTTATTATGTTATCTCAATTTATGGCAACGCCTAAAAGTATGCCTTAGCTTGTGATGCCTAATAACTCAATTAATCCAGCCATATAGATAGTAACTATAGATGAGTAAGTAGCCATTATTCTAGACATCTGGGCTAGAGTTTAAATACTAGCGGCGGCTAGCATATTGAGATCATTCTAAGTTCAGACTTTGTCAAAAAAGTATCACGCTAAGAAAATTATAGTTGGTGAATAAAAGCTATAAATTACGGTTGTTAAAGTGACTAAGTACTAAATAAAGGTGTGTAAATTATAAACAGTGTTTAAAGTGTTGTGATTATTTAGTTTAATTTAAAGTGCAATAAAGAACTCGAAACGGTTTATTATAAAGGAAATAAACCATTATTGAAAGGCAGTAACGTAGCAATATGTATATTATCCATTTCAACTTTCGGGTGCGACTTTTACAGATATGATATACTTTTTTCCCATTCACAACACACGGTGCGTCGTCTTCTTTATCATTATACTTATTATGGTTTCTATAGATTTCAGCTTCCTCATTTTTTATTAATTTCTTCTTGTTATTTTTTTTTTTTCATTTGGTATGTGTGAAGTAACATTGTGACAGCCATCACTAAAAACAAACATAAAAAAGTTCCAAAGGAGACTATAAAGCATAAATTTAATAGCAATTTGATGCTTAAGTAGGCTCAGTTTAATTTATAATGTTTTAAAGGTTGTACAAATATCATACCAACAAACCCAACGATGGCGAAATAGCCATAAAAAAACGACTTTATATTCACTGTCAGAGTTTTCGACAGATCGAAAATGTTCTTACATTTTATTTCAAAAATTAAAAATGGCAAAAACGAACGAACACTGGTCAATTCCAGCTAAAAAAAATATTTTTTTTTTATTAAATTTTAATGTTGAATTAAAGCTTACGTTAAAATAAAAAGCATACAAATAAATTCAAATTTTTAATTATTGGATAAGTTTGTGACTGCTTATGAAGGCGCAAATATAATCAGTTTCCGCCAGTAAGGGTTTGAATTTTTTTTTCCTAATAATAGTTGCTAGTATATTCTTTCCTCCAATGTTTTTGTAAGGTAGCAACCCAATAAAAAATTTTATCATATTGCGAAGCACTAATTGTACATTTAAAAAAATAAGCGCAGAATTATGCGCTACGCAATAAGACATACAGAAATGCAGTAAAGTAAGTGAAAAAACTCTCAACAACTTTTATAAAAAAAAAATAACATTTCAAGTGCTACGGCATTCCCTTACCACGAAGCAGGTTTGTATGGGAGAATACTAAAAAATAACTGTATCAGAACATTCAGTGTGTAAAGCTGATCGTTACATCCAACAATTTTTTTATGCGCTGAATAATGCGCTTCATGTGTCAAAAATGTATTGCTTCAAAGTGGGAACTCGCCATATAAAATTCATGTCTTCCGTATGCGCAATGGTAAGCGCAACTCTTATGTTTCTCCCTTACAAACCTGCTTCGTTGGAAGCTCCATTTTTTACTGGGAAGTGTTATTTTATCCACGTTATTGTGCACTTTACCGCAGATGGAATGGGTATACGTAGAAAGTTCTAGTCATAGACAGCTCTTTTAACCGGATAGCTCTCATACCCCGACGATTTCTCATCGTTTTCTAAGTTCTCTCTTGATACATTCAAACCAACGATTAAATAGACAGACATTTTAATTAAGTGGACAGAATTTTTGAAATTTTAACGAAAAATGCATTTGGCATTTGAAAAAAATTTTGTAAAAGATGAGTGAGTCGTCCATTGGTATCAGCAGCAACAGGAGCCAGCCATATTTTGTAAATAAAGTGGAGAATTCAATTAAAATTCAATTGAAATAAATTCAATTAATAGAAACTGGGAATTATTTCCTTCCGAAGGTAACTTTATATTATATTCAACATTTTTCATTTTTCGAATTTATTCTATGAGCTAAATTTCAGTTATGTATTTTATAAAGCGGGCCAGAAAATGCATTACATTCTGATGGTGTCTAATAATTGTAAATTTTTCTGTACATTCAATATACCTCATTGCTTTCCAACGGAAGGCTAAGGTAAAATGTAAATAGAAAATACAATATAATAGTCTGGTAGTGTATAAAGTCATTTCTGAAAAATTGTACACTGAAAGAAAAATGCTTCATATATTTAATGAATCATTTTCATAAAAAAGTTTTCCTTGGGTAAATGAAAATTTTCATTGTCTAAATGGAATTTCATAGGTTTGATGAAGTATTTTCGTTAAAATCGCTTCATTAGATTTCGTAATTACGTTAAAAATTTTCATTGGATATATGAAAACTTAAGGTTTCCAAGTTAAACAAAAAATTTTAATTGGGAACTTGAAAAAACAATATACAAACATAACTATATTCATAAATTAATACAAAATTATAGTTTCCTTAAAAAAATGTTTAATTGTTATTTAAAAAATGTAAGATTTAATAACTTCATACATCTAATGTTACATGTATGCCATTAAATTTATGAAATCAAAAAATTTTTTTATAAAAGCAACATATTTCAATAATTGCCTTCATAAATTTAAATTTTCATTATGACAATAAAAATGTCATTATAGTAATGAAACAAAAACTTTCAATCCACTTTCAATCAACGTTGTTATTGTTATTATGGACAATTTAATCTCATATTTACGGTCTTAATTGAGAAAAAAACATAGTTTTTTTATACAAAAACTACACTGCCCCGGTAGACTAGCTGGTAGTGAGCTAGTCTATCAGCACCGAGGTTACATGTTCGAATCCCACCAGAGACAGAAAAAAAATAAAAAATAAAATAGAGTAAAATAAAATAAGAAAAAAGAAAAAAAATAAATAAAAAAAAAAAAAATTTTACTTTATTGAAAGTATTCATCCAATGAATAATATTCATGGATCTAATGTAATGTTTCATTAAGTCCTTTTAATGAAACAGGTTTCATTGATCCAACGAAGCGCTGCATAGGTTCCTTTATAATGCAATTTTTCATGGGATTAATGTCAAAATTCGTTAGTATTGCGAAGAAAATTCTTTCAGTGTAGGAATAGAACTATTACAAAAAAGCTTTATAAAATACATAACTGAAATTTAGCTCATAGAATAAATTCGAAAAATGAAAAATGTTGAATATAATATAAAGTTACCTTCGGAAGGAAATAATTCCCAGTTTCTATTTGTTAAAATAGTTGAGTTAAATACATTCAATTTATAAAGTAACACTATCCAGTGAGACACAAAGAATGCTGACGACGGCGGTAGCAGGCCAGAAAATGCATTACATTCTGCTGGTGTCTAATAATTGTAAATTTTTCTGTACATTCAATATACCTCATTGCTTTCCAACGGAAGGCTAAGGTAAAATGTAAATAGAAAATACAATATAATAGTCTGGTAGTGTATAAAGTCATTTCTGAAAAATTGTAGGAATAGAACTATTACAAAAAAGCTTTATAAAATACATAACTGAAATTTAGCTCATAGAATAAATTCGAAAAATGAAAAATGTTGAATAAATTCAATTAAAATAAACTAACGGGCTCTACAAGCCTTTTTATATTAAGCCACCGATATAAATATTCCGGCAGCTTATGAGTAGAGAAGCTGATTACACGATGTCCGTCTATCCGTCTCTGCGTATGTTTGAATGGGATTTTCCAAGACCGCAGAAATGACTACTGCTAGGTTTTAATATATATTTATATCATATGTACTCCGTTTAAGTTTTTTATTGAAATTCAGCCAGATCGGTCCACACATTTTTATTTTAATGCGTAGACGTTTTTTTTTTTTTTTTTGTTCTGTTCAGTTGGATAATGTGTGTTAGTTAGATTTCTCACAGCCCAATATAGCACTCTTAACAGCTTATACATACATATATATATATATTTTTTTTTTGACAATAAGATTGATTGAGAATTAGCTTAAAAACAAATTAAAATTTAACACACATGATTAAACACAATAAAGTTTGGACTTTTGGCCAAAATTTTTCACTGAACATTGTTTTCAGACAAACATTTTTGTGAGAACCAAATTTTTAATATTTGATAAATACACTGAAATTTTTTGTTGAGGGAAAGCTAGCTTCTATGCGCATTTCACTGGTTGCTTAGGCCAGATCATCACAAAACCTTTTAGAAAAACTAAAAATATTACACAAATAAAACCCTAAAGCGAATAAGAGTTTTAAACACTCAAAGTCTTACTTGTAACAATATAAAAGCTTAAAAAAAATAATCTATTTTATCGCACTTTCCTACATAAAATTTTACAAATTTCGTTAGAAGGTATTGGGTATAATTTAATAAAAATGTTAATAAAATACCCACAAAAAGTAAATACATTTTTCACATTTATTTCCGAAAAAAAAGAGAATTATTTTTAGTTTTCAAAACAGCTTGAGAATGAAATCTGCCAGCATCGGTTAGGTAAAAAAATATATGAACCCATATATGAACCAACAGTCTTTAAAATATCATATTTTTTTACTACTGAGAACCAACATTATTAACTTTTTTAACCTTTTTTTAAGTTTTCCTCTTGGTATGGCCAGACCACATTTAAAATAGCTGAAAAAGACAATGGAATAAAAAGTTAATAAACATATTTTTTATTGAACTTGTGTTTATTATTTTAAATATACGAATCTTCTATATATCTATCTATATATCTATCTATTTATCTATATTTTATCTATATACATATATAAAATAGGATGTGTGTATATATGTATGTAACGTATGGACTCTAAAACGGCTTGGCCGATTTGGATGAAATTTTCAGAATATTCAGGCGGGTGACACTGTGAAGTCTGATTTTTTATTTTCGGTCTGCGGGCGGAGGGGCGTGGCAAAATCTAATTTTGATATTGCACCACCAATGACATCTTAATAATTTGGACGATTTTTTCTTTAAAATTATCGCCATGGTCCATCTTAGATTTATACGAAAAGAAAATTTTGTCCCGCCCACTTTTTTTGAATTACCTAAAATCAGAAAGAGCCTCCATCGATTTGACAAATTTTTCTTTCAAATGTTCGTATTAATCCATTTTAAGTTTTCATCGAAAGAAAAATTTACCACGCCTACTTTTACGCCCACTTTTTCTATCTTGAGAACGGCTTGACCGATTTAGACGATTTTTTCTTTAAAATCATCGCCATGGTCCAACTTAGGTTTTTACGGAAAGAAAATTTTGCTCCGCCCACTTTAACGCCCATTTTTTTCGATTTACCTAAAATCAAAAAACGGCTCCATCGATTTGACTAATTTTTCTTTCAAATTTTCATATCTTTTTAACGGTTTTTAAAAATCAAACGCAAACATTTTTCCTAATTTTTAAAGGACAACGTCTGTCAGGTCAGCTAGTTTATTATAGGTTAGGTAAAGTTCCATGGGCAGCTATCAACAGACAGCTCACTTAGGTCCTTTATTGGTCCCTTTGTGATACCCAGCGCCAATGCCCATCCTATAGAGCAGTTACTCAGATGGCGTCACTGCAGAATCCAGCCACTTCGTCCTCCTAATGAAGAGAATCAGCGATCTCAGTTCTATCCTGGAAAGATCCTCTAGGCAGGCAAATACCGGTTTCCTCAAGCATTCCTCGCTAATACCCCGCAACCCAGGGCATTGACACAGAAAGTGAAGCACAGTATCCTCCTCCTCCTCATCCTGAAAACTTCTGCAGTAGTCATTAAATTCTAGACCCATTCTTTCAGCATGAGTCCCCACCGGCCATTGCCCAGTCACAACAACTGTCCTAATCTGGATCTTTTGAACCTAAGTAGAGAGCTTGTTCTCCGTTCATCATAACCAGGCCATAATAGCTTGGTATCGAGCAGGTGGACTCACTAGTCCACCGCATCTGCGCAACTCTATAGGACTCGCGCCTGATAAGTAATTTACAGTGAGCCAACAAATTGATCGATTATATAATTTTATTATTTCATTATTATATTCCACATGATAGTCAACGAAAATGTATGTGCAGTTTTCTTAACACAAGTGATGGAACGTGTAGTAAAATTTATATGAATCGTAATCAGTTTTTTGAGTCTTTGTAGTCTTTAATTTTGCACATTGCATTTTCGCATCTGCCGCAGCTTAAATGAGTTTTGCATTTTGTTTTTTGAAGTTAAATTTGGTTTCGATTCAAACTTAATTCATTCGATTAAGAACTGTTTGTTTTCTTACCAGTACCCATGTTCTGTAACTTTTGTGAGAACTTCTTGCATCGAAAAGATGTGAAACAAAATATTCCATCGTTTCTCGAAAAGTGAGAAAAATGTGTGTCTGTAACACTTGTCGAAAACTATCAAAAGAGATAACGGCGTTACGTTATAAATGTCATAATATTGCACTCGAAGCCGATGTGACATTGCAGACGTTCAGAACGCCAGTAACACATATCGTTGACGGCTACCAAAATTAACTAAAATTGAAAATTTTTCAACGACGGCGGCGAAAATACAACCGTCGGCTATACCAAATTGTGTAAAGAGCGACTTTTATATTTGTTATTTGCAAACGAGCTTTGAAGACATTCGTATTTTTTATAAAAATGTTAAAAGCAAAACAATAAAACAATGAAAAATGTGCCAAGAACAAAATGTTATTATTATTATTCTTTGCATTTTGCATTTTTAGTTGTTTTTTAGTGTTAAAATTTTTTCTCTTCCCATTTTTATTCGTGAGTTTATTTGACAGTTCAAAGCGGGAACTTTTCTCACCAAAATGTTACAGACACACTTTTTCTGTAAATTGGCGAGTAATTTCCTTACGTGACAGCTTGTATTCGCCAAAAAAAGTTACAGACACAGTTAAGTGAGAAAAACAGCTGTTTGTTTCAATTTATGGCATTTTTGTTTCATTTCACACATTTCAATCGAAAACTTTCTCGACGCGAGAGTTACAGAACATGGGCACAGTTTGTCCTATTTAAAATTCTTCAACGACGGTGTAAAGTGCGACTTTAATGTTTGTTGCTTGCAAACGAGCTTTGAAAACATTCGTATATTTTATAAATATGTTAAAAGCAAAATAATTAAACAATGAAAAATGTGCCAAGAACAAAAAATTATGGTTATTATTCCTTGCATTTTCATTTTTAATTACAATATTTATTTAAAAAAATTAAATTTTTGCATAAAAATACCAGCATCTTTTGTCTTATCTTATATACATACAATTACGAGTAATGTTTAATAAAAAAGAACTTGAAGTTTTTGGATAAGTTAAAAAAAAATTTTTTTTAATACATAAAACCAAAATACTGCTACTTGAAATGCTAAATTGCCTAATAGCCCAGTCATATTAGGTAAAAAAAGAGGCCAATCTCGGAATGAAAGATAATAAGCTGAAAATTTTTATAAACCTTTGTTTTGTCGTTCTAAATGTTGTCTCAAAAGTCACAAATGCTAATGGTCCGCGTCTTATTGGCCTATTCAACGATATCGAAAGAAGACTTCGTCCGCTTAACTTGCATGTTAAACAAAAACAATATTTTATAATTTGTTTTTGTTTTAAATGTAAGTTAAGCGAACGAAGTCTTCGTTCGGAAATAGATGAACGGGAAGTAATATTTTTTCTATAGTTCGAATATCCGTCAAATACAAAACAAGTGTTTTATGTATTGATCTGAAACAATGGAGAAAGTACGTCTTTACTCCATACGACGCGATGCAGAAGAAATACAACATCGATAATGTGTGTTACATTATTTTCATCAGTTAAATAGTTAAAAAGAAATAATTAAGTTACTAATTTTAATTAAATAAAAATAATTAGTACATAAATAATGGGCATTGTTTAAAATATATATTTTTTAGTAAATAATTGACTTACTTAGAACCGTTAAGGCTCAACCATAATATCCATAGCCTTGCTTAACCTACTATCAAAAATTAACAAAAAGTCTCTCAAATATATTAAAGAATACAAAATAAAAAAACATTTGATTCCGTACGGAATGTGCGATTAGATTGGCACCTTGCATAAGCAAATGACAGTTTCATTAAACTTAGCAAAAAGTTTCCTTATGTTCAATATGGTTTGCCTCATATAATTTACATGTATTCGCACATTCGATTAAGCCAACTTAAGCCTTAACTCACGCTTGACCTTGCATTAGGCCATATATGACTGCACGCTGCGTACTCTTCGCGCTCTCCCAAAAACGAATGATTGTATGAAAACAAAGCTCAGACAAAAGCTGTTGAGAATTTTACACTCTACAACTTTCATAGAGGTGAAAATCTCATTTAAGCAATAAGAAGCGAGATATTTGCAAAAAACCTTAAGACGCGGACACGATAGCATTTGTGACTTTTGAGACAACATTAAGAACAACAAAACAAAGGTTTATACAAATTTACAGCTTATTATCTTTTATTCCGAGGTGAAACCCCTAATATGACTGGGCCATAAAAATGTATATACATTATTTCTGTTTTGCTTGTAAATCCTACCATTTGTTATAACAATGTTGCATATTATGCAAACTGTTATTTAAGTATTTAAGCGTTTTTCATATTATTTTTTGTAGATAGGGCCATAGGTTTATCGTTAATAACATCCAAAATTTTTTATGGACATTTGATATTATTTTTTGTTAGGTAGGATGTTTTAGGTAACGATCATGGTGAAATAAACAGGTGGCAGCATTACGCCAGATTAAGATTTTTTGCACTTGCATTGTTTGTCTAGGTTTATGTCAAAGTTTTGTTTATGATCAAAAAGTAATTTCAATTTTTGGGAATAAAAAAATTTTAATTTCAAAAGATTTTGTTATTTGTGCTTAATTCCCAGTTTTTATTCTTGATAAAAACACTTGAAATTTATTGTTGATGGGATAAGCTATTCCTATGCATTTCACTGGTTGCTTAGGCCAGATCATCAGGAAACTTCATCCATAAAGATTTTAGACAAACTAAAGATATTTAACCAAATAAAACTGTTAAACGTATAAGACTTATAGCAACAGTTTTACTTGTAACAATATCAAAGCTTGAACAAAATACATCAACAATAAAAAAGTGGGTTTATCTCGTCTTACACTCCCCACCACAATTAGTTGAAATTCTCTCAACATTAATTGTAGTTGTAAGTAGGTTAAGAAAAACAAAATAAAAAACAAACAACAACTTACAAAAGATGTTGTCAATTAAGTGTTTTTTTAGGCCGTGCACTTGCCTGTTTATTATCAAAAAGTAATTTCAATTTTTGGGAATAAAAAAAATTTTAATTTCAAAAGATTTTGTTATTTGTGCTTAATTCCCAGTTTTTATTCTTGATAAAAACACTTGAAATTTATTGTTGATGGGATAAGCTATTCCTATGCATTTCACTGGTTGCTTAGGCCAGATCATCAGGAAACTTCATCCATAAAGATTTTAGACAAACTAAAGATATTAAACCAAATAAAACTTTTTTATTGTTTTTTATTGTTGATGTATTTTGTTCAAGCTTTGATATTGTTACAAGTAAAACTGTTGCTATAAGTCTTATACCTTTAACAGTTTTATTTGGTTTAATATCTTTAGTTTGTCTAAAATCTTTATGGATGAAGTTTCCTGATGATCTGGCCTAAGCAACCAGTGAAATGCATAGGAATAGCTTATCCCATCAACAATAAATTTCAAGTGTTTTTATCAAGAATAAAAACTGGGAATTAAGCACAAATAACAAAATCTTTTGAAATTAAAGTTTTGTTTATGTTTACAAAAAGTCTTCCATTTTTGTTGTAATGTTGTATTTGTTGACGTAGCGATGCCACCTGCTTATTCCACAATGGGTAACGATATATTTTTGATTAAATTGAATAAAACCAAATTTTGTTTCAGTTAAAAACCAAAATTTTGTTTCAGTTAAAAATTGTATCACATAAAGAATAATAGTAGATTCGTTTTACAGAACACCAAAAATGCTGAGGTAAGTAATCCAGTTTCGAGTGGATTCCGATTCTAGAACACGCCCGTTTAGTTTGGAAATATGTTCTCATTATGTTGAAGAATACTATCTTTCAAATGGAGCCAATTGTGTGCTTCGATCTTACGTGTTCCTTCCGAGCATTTACCATATCTTTTTTTTTAATTTCAGGTTTCAACGCCCTCACTTCCTTCAGCTGTTGGTTAGTTATTGGCTTTTTGGCATACACCTTTATCCTTTAAGTTACCCTAAAGAAAAAGCTCGGGAGCCTTTCAATCGGGAGGTCGTGGTGGGTGGCCAGTAAAAATTAGAATAACGCGATATTATTCGATTGCCAATAACAGAGCCATAGTTGGACGATAATGTTGAAACCGAAATTCTGGGTTGTTGTCCACCTCTAAACTTTACACATTTTAAATCCTTGTCCGGTATTGAATGTCATTAGCATTAACCGCAACTTGTTTGTCGTTTTTGAAAAAATATGATCCAATGAACTTTTCTGCAGTTATCCACACCATACATACTTTGGATCTAAGTAGGTGCATTTGATATCCGACAACTATTCTTGTACTATGGATGCATTTATTTTGCAATTTTTCCATCGCTCATTGTTCGATATGATCTTTGTGTCTAAGTAATCGAATGTTGACTTTCAAAATAAATTTGAACAACGTTGGTTCTTTGTTCTATGCTGAGTGTTTCCATTTGTTAAGTTAGTTCTGAAAATAAACAAGAAATTTATTTACAAATTGTTTAAGTTGGGAGCTTCATAAAAAAAATTTGATGTCATGTATTTAGGCGCAAAAATGCCAAAAAAAAAAAAAAATATATACCGAAAAGTAATTATCCAAATTTTTAATATTTTTAATTAGGCTTAAGTTCATGAAATTTAATTTTCATTAAATTATTTTTATGAAGAAAGGAATTTTACAACATGAAAATCAATTAAAATTGTTATTGATAATCTTTCATTCTTGACGTGGCTCGGGCTCGAACCCTGGCCGGCAGGTTACCATGACATGTTTCGATCGCAACCACTCGATCTCCTCAGATGGATTTGCCGTCTTACACTCGCAGCCATCGACGACTGCTGACGTCAATAGTCAAACATCAATCCTTAAACCAAATTGTATTTTAACATTTGGTAGATCGAAATTTGCTTTCCTGAATGATTATCAATTTTAATTGATTTTACATGTTTTTTCCTTACTTCTGTTTTTTCGTACTTTTGTCAAGAATTTTTCTTGAAGTCCAAGTACATTTTTTGTTTTTTCATTTTGTCTTTCCCTTTTCCGTTGACCTTTTTCAGCACAACTTGAAGGACAAATGTACACATAGAGCTCGTGCCTTAGCCTTAACAATAATTAGTATTGTGGTTATTTTGTTGAACTATTTATGGTTTTTCATCCAAATTTTTAATATTTTTAATTAGGCTTAAGTTCATGAAATTTAATTTTCATTAAATTATTTTTATGAAGAAAGGAATTTTACAACATGAAAATCAATTAAAATTGTTATTGATAATCTTTCATTCTTGACGTGGCTCGGGCTCGAACCCTGGCCGGCAGGTTACCATGACATGTTTCGATCGCAACCACTCGATCTCCTCAGATGGATTTGCCGTCTTACACTCGCAGCCATCGACGACTGCTGACGTCAATAGTCAAACATCAATCCTTAAACCAAATTGTATTTTAACATTTGGTAGATCGAAATTTGCTTTCCTGAATGATTATCAATTTTAATTGATTTTACATGTTTTTTCCTTACTTCTGTTTTTTCGTACTTTTGTCAAGAATTTTTCTTGAAGTCCAAGTACATTTTTTGTTTTTTCATTTTGTCTTTCCCTTTTCCGTTGACCTTTTTCAGCACAACTTGAAGGACAAATGTACACATAGAGCTCGTGCCTTAGCCTTAACAATAATTAGTATTGTGGCTCTATGTGTACATTTGTCCTTCAAGTTGTGCTGAAAAAGGTCAACGGAAAAGGGAAAGACAAAATGAAAAAACAAAAAATGTACTTGGACTTTTGGTTTAAGGATTGATGTTTGACTATTGACGTCAGCAGTCGTCGATGGCTGCGAGTGTAAGACGGCAAATCCATCTGAGGAGATCGAGTGGTTGCGATCGAAACATGTCATGGTAACCTGCCGGCCAGGGTTCGAGCCCGAGCCACGTCAAGAATGAAAGATTATCAATAACAATTTTAATTGATTTTCATGTTGTAAAATTCCTTTCTTCATAAAAATAATTTAATGAAAATTAAATTTCATGAACTTAAGCCTAATTAAAAATATTAAAAATTTGGATGAAAAACCATAAATAGTTCAACAAAATAACCACAATACTAATTAAAGTAATTATTATTTTGATAAATTTAAAAATTTTTTCATAATGAATAATAAATAATACTGATAACGTCAAATTTGATACACTTTAGTAAAAACTTTGAATTTTGACGTCAAATTTAATAAAGATTACACAGCCCGACAAAATTAAAAAATATTTTTGCTTCTTTGGGAGTTTTTTTTTTTGGCAATAACTATAACAGTAACTAAAAAATTTTGATAAAATAAAAAAAATTTTGGAAAAAAAATTTGGGTAATTGGTGTAATTGGAGGTCATAAGTGGAGGGTATATAAAGTTATATCATGAAAACTAGAGCTGATAGAGACACACTGATTACAGTTTTGAATTCAGCGCACCCAAATTAACTAGAATCAGTTGATAAATTCAAAGAAGCAAATTGAGTGTTGGCCTGTGTTATCATAGAAATTAAATTTATTCCTAAAAAATTTTTTAAAATAATAATTCCTTGTAGAGTGTATCAAATATTCGGTACAAACAAATATTGCCTTCTTACTTTTTCATGTTTTGCAATTGTCAATTGGAATGAGTCTTAAACAGATGATTATAAAACTTGTGTCGTCGATTATGATGGTGATGATACGAGTTTATTTTCTGTAGTCTATAGCTGTTTGGGTTTTTGTCTTTTTTTATGATTATTATTATACAGTCAGTTAACATTTTTTGTGTTGTGTTTGCGGTGTCATCAAAAATGCACATTCATCATTTTTTCCTCTTGATAAAATACGCTAAAAAATATTGTGTTCAACAAAAAAAAAAAAAAAAAAATAAAACGCAAAAATAATAAAGAAAGGGGAGAAAGTATAGAGTTTGTGTCATCTTTGTTGGTATATATGTATGTATATATGTATGTGTCAATGTATTTTGTTTTTCAACTTGTTTTATTTTTTCCCATTACACATACATATACTGCTCAAATTTGTAGTAATGCTACTACTGCTTGGTGTGCACAATGGGCTAGGTGATTATTTCCTTCTCAAGTACAAAAACTATTTTCAAAAAGCATAACATCGGCATCACAGAAATGACGAACATGTCCTCAGTGCGATGACGCAGTTACATCGGAGAAAGGACACATAAGCATCAATTTAATGACAGTTTGTCATTAAGGCAAAGTCATTGGAATTGACTAAAGTCAAAGTGAGAGAATATTATTATTTACTTACTCGTTACATATGTTTGTTTCACGTTTGTTGAATTACGACCAGCACCACGCCTCATATGGCTTACGTAACCATTCTACTTTCAAAATTTAATGTTTTTAACTAAATAATTTAAAAAAATAGAATATAGGAATGTTTGCTTCCTTTAATACATTCTAATCATGAAAATAATGTTAATAATATACAAAATGAGGCATCGAATTGATGTCACTATAGTCATAAAATAGATGACACGCAAAAAATTACAAAATTGTACGAAGACGTTAGTCATTGGATTGATGTTTTCATTTTTGTATCATTGATGCCATTTGTAGTAACATTTTTGTCACAATTCTGATGTTAGGGCATCATCAATATGAAGATGCATTTTTCTATCAGTGTAAGGTCAGTCCTTCTGAGTCTATCGGTATACTAAAAGGTACCCTAGGACCAAAGCATCATGCAAACGCATATTACTCTCCCCACTATTGTGGTGTGGGTTTAAATATTCCGTTACTCACGCAGAATTACGAAACATCTGAATATAAATATAACCATTTTTTTTAGATATAATTAAAGCTACTGAAGCTTATGATAAACGGATTTAGTGAACATCCATTTATCATAAGCTTCAGTAGCTTTTATTATATTATATACAGGCTGGGAATTTAAAAGGGATTTAAATTCAGTTGTCATATAATTGAAAATAATAAAAAAATTTTACAATAGCATTGAAAAGTATTATTCTTAACTTACTTCTTACTTGTTAAACATTAAACATTTCCATGATGCCGAAACCCATAGTGCCGTAAATGTAGTGTTAAAATGTGGAATTATTCAACACTCTTTTATAACGCCATATTGCAAAAATACATGACCGGTACAAGTATTTCCGTTTATTTTTTTAAATAAACAAAAAACCAAACAACAGCAGTGCAAAAATGAAATACAAAATAAGTTCAATTTTTATCTATCTAACAGCAACTAACTGGGTAAGTTTAATGCGTTATGATGATGCCTTAAATGTGCAGACATGACACAAAATATTAAATACAACAGCAACAACAAAAAATTCCAAAAAAAAAAGGAAAGCAAACATTAACTTTAACGTTTTTTTTTTCAAACACATAGATATGTACATAAAGATCCTTGTTTATACCCTTCGCTACCGTAGATATGTTAAGTTTGTCATTTCTTTTGGAATACCAAAAAATATACATCTAAGACCCCATAAATAATATGCATGTATTTTGTGCCTTAAGTAATATTTAGTCAATTAAGCCATGCCCATCTGTCTGTCGGTATGTTGCAAACACGTTTATTACCCAACGACTTATAAGAAAACAAAGAATATTTGTGGTAGTCTGTTCTATCAAAGTAATTTTTGGGAATACAAAATTTTATTTTGATTAAAACACTAAAATATATTGTTGATGGGATAAGCTATTCCTATGCGCATTTCACTGGTTGCTTAGATCATCGGGAAATTTCGTCCAAAGATTTTAGAAAAACTAAAGATATTAAACAAATAAAATAAGAATTATAGGCACCAGTTTTACTTGTAACAATATCAAAGCTTAAACAAAAAAAAAAAACAACAATTAACAGTGAGTTTATCTTTTCTCACATTCCCCACTACAATTGGTTGGAATTGTCCCAACATTAATTGTAGTTGTAAGTGGGTTAAGAAAGAACAATATGAAAACAAATTACATTTTTGTTTTGGCAAAAAAATTGTTATTAATATTTAAATATTCCCAAAGAAAGAAGTCCAACGGTCCATTGTTTCGTTGGCTGTGTAGCATGTGGCACATTCATCCAAATGTTTGATATTTTGTAGTGCTATCATACTTTTATCTTAATTAAATCCTCTTCCAGGCTCAACTAAATTTTTATAAACTATTTTTAAAGAAAATATTCAACATATTATGTTTCATTTGACCATATAATTCGCGACCTTAGGATAACAAGGTTCTATTTGCACCTAAACTACATGTAAGATAGAACCTTGTTGTTCTAAGCTCGCGAATTGTCACCGGCAGCCATGTTATGGTTGAATTAGTCCTCCATCAAGAAGCCACAACCATATTATAGTTGCCTCCTAGCATATTACGGTTAAAAATAACGTAAACATGTTTAACACTAATAATAGCATGGTTGGTTTTCAGCCTTAGTATGATGCTCTTCGAAAAGAGGAAAATAGTATTGTTAATTTTAAAACTAATAACTGTACATAACATGTTTAGAGACAACCATAGTATGGTTGTGGCTTTTTTATGGAGGACTAATTCAACCATAGTATGTTTGTAGGTGACAATAATATGGTTATAAACCATGTTTAAAATTTTCTTTCAAAATAGTTCTGTTGGAGGTGACCATAATTAAACATGTTTTTTCTCTGCGTGTAGAAACCAATCAGGGATGTCTTTTGGGTGATATGTTCCTATGCAACTTTCCAGGTATTTCAATGGCTCGCTGCTTTTTTTGAACGTGAAACAAACAGAAATGCACAATCAATATGGCTAGATAAAAGTAACTGCTTTTCGGACAGGACGGCCTATGCCGATGAAAGAGAACCCTGCAATTAGAATTTGTTGGGAACATAATGACTACAATATGAGTTTTCAGAGTAAAGAGGAGGAAGAGACGAAACTTTAATGCCCTGGTCTGGGGATTTTAGGTTAAAGCATTTTAGGAGACCAGAACTGCCCTTTTAAGATGTTATATTTGAGGTGGGATCCTCATTGCTACATATGGAGTAATCCAGCTCTAGTACTTGTTACTGGCGCAGGGTATTACAAAGAGTTTGCTAAAGGACTCAAAAGAATCGGTCATCGTGTTTTTCTTTAAGTGGCTGCTCACTAAACTTAACCTCACTTTTCCTACATGATGAAAGAAATATTGTTTATCATAGATCCTATATAAAATCCGATCCTGAAAAAAAACTTTAATGCACCCAAAACGGTGTTTACGGTTTTACTGCCTTGAAATTTGGCACCAAATAGTGTTACGATCAGTGTTCGAAAATATTCAAAACATTATCTAGCGTTCGGCTCACACACCCAGGAACGATATTTTTTTTAGTGTTTGTGCAGACGAACACAACCCTTAATACCGTTCGTAACTATTTTCAAGACAGAGGCGAACATTATATAGTGTTCTGTTCTTCGTTAATAAACAGAACAATTGTAGTGTTACTGTAAACAAACATTTAATTTTAATGTTCTAAAATGTTTTTTTGACATTTATAAAGAAATTAACAAACAAAAAACTTTAGCAACGACCGCAGTACGAACAGCTTGTGTGTGTATTGTGTATATGTTTTGTTTGTGTAAAATTATTTTGCTGCATTTTTGTTTTTTTCGTATGTGTATTTTGTTTTTTTAAAAAGTGTTTTTTTACCAGCCAAAAGGGACGAACACAATGAAGTTTGTGCTTTAAAAAACCGAACGGAATTAAATGTTCTCATCTTTTGTTGAGTTGGATAAAAACAGTATTATTTTTGTGTTCGAAAAATGACAAGCAGGGAAACGTTATTTTTTTAATGATTTTCTACACAAAAAATATTAGCGTTTGTGTTCTCCACAAATCTTCCGAATCGAACACTAAGGAGTGATATTAAGTGTTTATTTTCAAACACTGGTTTCGAGTATATCAGAGGAATTATGATGTCAGATTGTATGAAGTTTGATTCATAATTTGTAAAAACTCTACTTCCGAAAAAATCTAACTCTTTGTCGAGGGTATCAAAAATTCATCACTACCAAATAAAGCATTCTTACTTGTTTATTTGTATGAGAGCTTCACCAAAGTACATGTTATGAGAAAATAGAGTAGAAAACAAAAAGTGAAGGTAGTTTCTGGAATTCATAACAAATCTGTATGGTGTTAAAAGAAAGAGATGTGAACTTGTTTACAAGTGTTGGCAAAGATTTTCACGTTTTTCACATTTATTTTATAATATATTTTCTACTTAAACAAAAAAAAAAAGCACTAACATACAAACATAAATACACAGTTACTTATATACACATATTTGTAACGAAAAAGATTTACTTCTGAAATATTTTATAATAAGGACACACAAACACTAACACCAACATTTGTATCATCATCATCATGACGATTATTTAGGTTGGCGATTATTATTGACATGCATAAAGTTTACAAAGTACGAGAGATTAACAGTTGTGAATAATAATTTAACACAAAATTTTAAATTCTTTAAAATTGTTTTAGATTCGTTGTATTCCGCATTCATAAAATGAAGAAGATTTATTGTTGTTGTAACACGTTTTCAAAACGTGTACTATTTTTATTTACATACCAAATAAAGCTGGTGTCTTGGAGTTGAGTATTTATTAAATTTTAATTTACAGAGTTTATCTTTTTCTTTGCATAATTCTCAAATAAAATTATGCATTAATGTTGTAAAAAGTTTGAAAGTTAGGATCATTTAAATTAATGTTTAATGTTAGCTTTAATAAGAAAAATGTTAAATATTTTAAAATCTTGATATGTATGTACTACATTATGACTGTCGATGTATTTTTATACTGCAATAAATATTAAAATTTTATAATATCCCAGTCATAGCTGTTAAGTGTGAATATTTTAATTGAAGATATTTGATAAAATTTAAATGAAACTAGTTGTGTTTTCTTTTCTACATAAAGAAAATAACCTTCTGAAAAGGTGCAGGTACAAAATGTCTTGCCAACACTGTAATAATGATATTTGTTATTTGAGGAGTACAAAACTCACGTTATAAAAAAAAGTGAAATGCCCTGTTTTTAACAGCTGACAAAGAGTTTGTTCTTCTTCATTATAGCTCGTTTTTACTTTTTATGTTTTTTTTTTCTATCATTTTGTTTGTTTTTACCGATTTAGCTTTTTCAAATAAATTTTAGGCTTTAATTCCAATTTTGCGACTTTTTGCAAATTTTAGCCATATTCGCGATAGAAGCGATTTTTTCCTGCAAGTGTTCTTATTCCTGACAATTTTAACGATTTTTAATAGATTTTAAGCATTGCTATCACACAGGTCTCCCAATTTTTGGCATTCCTTATAGTTTTAGGGACTTTTATTCAATTTTATGGCTTGTTTTAATTAGGCTTAAGTTCATGAAATTTAATTTTCATTAAATTATTTTTATGAAGAAAGGAATTTTACAACATGAAAATTAATTAAAATTGTTATTGATAATCTTTCATTCTTGACGCGGCTGGGGCTCGAACCCCGACCGGCAGGTTACCATGACATGTTTCGATCGCAACCACTCGATCTCCTCAGATGGATTTGCCGTCTTACACTCGCAGCCATCGACGACTGCTGACGACAACAGTCAAACATCAATCCTTAAACCCAATTGTATTTTAACATTTGGTAGATCGAAATTTGCTATCCCGAATGATTATCCATCTCAATTGATTTTACATGTTTTTTTCCTTACTTCCTTACTTAAGCCTAATTAAAAAAAATATTAAAAATTTGGATTAAAAACCATAAATAGTTCAACAAAATAACCACAATACTAATTAATTTTCCGAATTTATAAAACCGAACCGAAGTCTCTATGTCCCTTCAATGTATTATGCCATTAGTAAACGTGATTTTTTTGGAATAAAACATGCTACCCTTTTAGAGAGCAACACATTTTTACGAAACGAGCTCCAAATTGAATGTTTTAAAAAATATTGCACATTTTTTTGTAGAAAAGTAAAGTGGTTTTCATATATTCAGAATACATTTTTTTAATTCATTAATGTTCGTAAATGTTGAATAAATTATGCTTTGAGATATTTAAATAATTCTTAGCCAATTCACAAAGTATTCTATTGTGTCATATTGGTTGCATTTGCTATACTTTTTAAATTTGACATTCATAAAATAATACAATACAACACTTTGTGAATTGTCTAGTTACACTACGTGACAGTTTTTTGATCAAATGAATTTGACACCTAATCTTTATGTAAAATTATCCGCCGAAAAAAAATTACTTGAAAAGAGCAAAATTGAACAAAATCTTAATGAAGCTTGAAGTTTTGTCCCCTGTGACTCTGCCATTTCTTGACCAATCTTCACTAGCAATCCATGGTTATTTTAGAAATGTTATAACCTTTCATTTAAAAAAAAGTAAGAAATACATAATCCGTTAAAATATTTGAAGATATTTGCATTTCAGCCACACCATCTTTTTTAAAATCAGAAATAACGGTAACTTTGTAATATCACAAAAACTGGTGTCTAATCACCGCATACGATATCTAGCAAAATTGATCGAAATTATTTATTTTGGTATCATGAAACTCGATATCGAATGAAATGTATTGAATTTTAAATAATAGCATTCGATATCGAGTATCTCGACATTACATTTATCGAGTTTTCATTCGATACGTCAGTGTCTATCGTATGCAAACAACTTTAATAGTTTATTCGATACGATAGTATCGAATGCGGTGATTAGACCCCTGTTCTTCTTTTGACAATTCTGACTTCATATTCGGATTCAGCAAGAAGCTTATTAGCTGTCAGATTCATTTGGTCATGACTTTGTTGAAATTTCATATATTTTTCTTCAAAATTTCAAAAAAAAAACTGCAATAAATATATCAAGGCGAAGTCACACCAGCTGACCTGACTAAAACTGTTGCTTATAATCAGGGAAACCAGAAATATGCTCTAAAAAACATGTTTTATGCGCATTAAATATGCAGTAAAAGCTGGAAAATATGCCCTGAAAAATGTTAAAAATATGCCCTTAAAATTAAAAATTGCTCATTTGAAGACACAATATTCAACAATTTAATAACAAAATTTAAAAAAAAACTAAAAAAGGTGAAAATTCATATAAGAGAAATTTGCGCCGAATATTATCTAGATATTAACATCCATATGGGTTTTTGTCTTAAAGGGATTTTAGGTACGGTCGCTAAATTGTTAACAAATGTTAACATTTAAAAGGAATTTAAAGCTTTTTAAGGATGAGAGCTTTGAGCAAATGTGAACCGATTCGTAAATAATTTAATTTGAAGTAAAATATTTTTGACACGAATTTAATTTAAATACCATCGTAATTAGATAGTTTTCGGACACAAAGAGTCTAATTTAGATGTGAAATTATAGACCGATTCTCACCATTTGCATAGACTTCGTCAATATTTGATGAAATTATCTACAAAATTGGAACTTGTACTCTGCGCACAAGGCTAACATGGACAGACAACCAGCCAGGCGGATGGATAGACATCGTTAGATCACTTTAAAAAGTGATTCTGAGTCGATCGGAATACTAAAAGATTGGTCTAGATACAAATCGCATAACATTTATCCTTAATGACAACCTGCTTTGTATTACAATTTTAGAGTAAAAATTAAATGTAAAAATATTGAATATGCATCAAAATATGCATTAAAAAGGAAAAACATGCGCAATAAACCTAAAAAATGCTGCAAAAAGGCTCTTTTGACTAAAATATGCCAAAAAAAAATGCTGCAAACGGTAAAATATGCACTAACAAATCGATGCCAAAATTCATAAAAAGCTCTTAAACGAATATATTGTTTCTGCCTTCATTAGTCGCACAAGGAAAAAACATGCAATTGCATATTTCTGGATTCCCTGCTTATAAATAGAACCGAGCTACAATTTGTTTAAGCTAAAATTACTCGCATTTATTAAAAAAAAAAAAAAAATATCTAACAATTAAAGCTAAGTAAATAAACGTATTAATACATAATCGAAAATGTCGCTTAATTGTAAATTTTGTGGAACAAATTGTTCAGTTAGAGGAAGGATTACCTGCGCCGTATGTAAAGGTGTTCTTCACCAGAAATGTGCATTGCAAGAAGATTCATCTTTAAATTCGGGAGTAGTGGAAGCATTAAAGAAGAGTGACAGCGGATTATTGTTTAGATGCAAAGCTTGCTCCACAAATTCATCTGCCAGTGTGGATGTTTCAAGTCATGATTCAAATAGTGATTCATCAAAGCTAGGAAAATTGGAAGACTCTATACAAGCATTAACAAAAGTTATAAATGAGCAAGTAATATCTCAATTAAGTTCTATTCAAACAGAACTGGAAAAATGTTTGTCTTACACTAAAAAATCTGAAGAATTATTTAATTCGAAAATTCATAACCTAGAAATTGCTAACAACATTTTAAGAAGACAATTGAATAGATGCGACATCCTAATTAATGGTTTGCCCAAAGATTTGAATAGTGAAGAAATATATTCAATAGTGTTTAAAATTGGAGAAATTTTGGATATAGATGTACAGCATTTTGACATAAACATGTGCACCTATATAAGGGGTAAAAAAGAGATTCTTGTAAAGTTTAATTGTGCATACAAAAGGGACCTCATCGTCATGAAATATTTCAAAACACGCACAATAAAATTGAAAGATCTAAACATAAGAGGCAAAGAAAATCAACTTAGTTCGACAACGCATCTGGCAAACAGTGAAGCAAGAATCTACATTAATGAACACCTAACTCCACAAGCAGCAAAATTAAAATATATGTGTCACAAGATGCTCAAATATCGGAAAATAAAAAAATTCAAATTCTTCAACAGGGACATACCACAGGCTAAGATCACTTTGAATGATGGGGCAGAACGAATATTTGGTTTGGCAGAGCTCACTGATTATTTTCAACATGATTTGAATAATCTGGATGTTGTGAACATGGAAACAAATAACTAATATTTATTATCATTAATAATTTCTTGAACTTTTATTTTTTTGCTGTTTCTTTTTGATATGCTTTTTTTTTTTTTTTGGAAGTTTACTTATGCTTTGTTATTTTTTATTCTTTTTATATTGAACTTAGCATTTATTATTTTATTTTTTTTTTTTTTATATACAAAGTAATAAAGGGGAAGATCAATTAAACTAGAAACAATAAGTTTTATTGCCTCTTTAACTTATAAAAAGAGTTTTGATATACTTTCTGTTCAACACATTAATTTTCTCTTACTTTGTAGTAGCATTTGAAACCTTAGTGGATCAGAAGGAAGAAGAAAAAAAAATATAATATCAGCTGTGCCTTATCCATAGTTTGCCTCGGTAAACGATGGACAGCCAAAAAGGTATGTGGAATTAAGACTAAGTGAATAATAATAAGAGTAAAATGTGTTTCACTCTTTAGATTTTTGCAATTTTAATTATTGCTTTATACTTCTTCTGTTTACTTAAAATTGTCATTTGGTTTTTTTTTTTTTCTCTCTTTTTTGGTTTATAGTAATATTATTATTTATTTGTGGTACAGCGATATTGATATAAAGCTTTATTACAAATAACTTATATTTTAATGTGATTTGATTCATATTGAAAGAAAAAAAAAAGGTTCTATTAAATTTCAAATTTTTTTTAAGTATGTTAGCTAAATGTTAATTTACTTATACATATATATGAATAATTTTTGCGATAAAAGTTTTCTTTCTTAGCACTAAGTAATTCATGTAGGATTTGATTATGCCTACATTAATTATTAAGTTAAAACACTTGTTGTTTTGTGATTTAGTTCATTTTATTTGATTTATTGTATGCTTAAGTCTAGGTGAAAAAGTATTAAAATAATAGTAAAAATATGAATAACCGCACTACGTCTTGTTTCGTCAAACTCTCTATATCAACTCTCCCTTCAACTGCACAAACGCGCACGTCGCCCATAATCATCTGTCATTTATCTTGTCAATCTATCCCAATTCCCATTCGTCCGTTAACCCTGCAATGTCTATACTGTCGTATACAACCCAATGCCTTATTGCGGAAACAGAATCCTGTACATCCCTTAAAGTAAATATACTATTGGGTAACATTGCAACATTACCTGCAACTACCACAGAAGAAGCTTCACCATACTCGGAACTCTCATCTACCTCGCGTCCCAAATTAAAATAAGCAAAAAGCCTGTCCTGTAACACTCCCTTGTTACCCGTTTTAACCAGCCCTAGTTCGTCCAATTTAGCCCTCAAACCCTCTACTCCCAAACCCAAAATCTGGTCTCTGTCCATTTTCCCCGTCAGCGGCTTATTAAATTATTAATAATAAAATATAAAAGTTAAGTTAAACAATACAAATTCAATTATTATAATATTCAAAAAGTTTTATAAAATATTACCCAAACGTCAAAATTATTCATCAGTTTCAACAAAACTACTTTAAATATTCTACTTTATATCGATTGACTTCGAAAATTTCAAATACCAAAAGTTTACTTTAGCCCGTTTCAAAATAATAAAAGTTTACAACCAAAAATCTTAAACTTATAATAAAAAATATTATTAAATATTTCTAATGTTTTTTACACTCTTTTACTTCACTGTCCTATTAGATGAAGATTTTAAATATTTGCTTATCACTTCACAAAATTACTCAACCATCAATATAAACTTGAGTACAATAAAACTAAAAAAAATAACTTCAAAACATCACATAAAAAAATGTAAACGTCTGAAACGCTCAAAACATCGTCTTTACGTCACAAAGAATGCTGTACGTCTAAAGGCCTAGTTAGGCGAACGTTGCTGTACCCGTAATGTACCGCACCGTACTGTAAGCACGTTGGTGCACTTATAGAACATTTAAAAACGTGGTTTATGTTTTTTCTATACATAAACAAAAAACAATAGTATACATAAAGCAAATCACACAGTGATGGGATTCAAAAATGTTTTAAAAAGTACCAAGTGATTTAAATGGTATTAAAAAAGTATTTTGTGTATGTAAAAAACGTTAATATGTAGTTTAATGTTTATATTATAGATTTTCAATAAACAAATTTGTATTTTAGCATATATATTATAACAAGAGATTATAACAATAGAACAAGGTTTTGCTACCATTTAAAGCCTTTTATTCTTTTCACATTTCCATTGTATGTGTATATGCATTTGTTTATATGTATTGTATATCTAAACATAAATATATTTGTTTATATGGAAATATGTTGTATATTAAGTTGTTTTGTCTCAATTCCATAGCTTAACGGAAAAAAGTACCAAAAACGAGCAAAAATACCCGCATTCAATTTAACATACAAGCAGCCCATCACTGCTTTACAACTGTCACGTAACAACGGCGTACAAATCTGTTTAATACAGATCGAGACGTTCCGTCAACGTGACATTTAAATTCAGTAAGCATTTGCATTGTTTGCAAATGACAAAACGAACCAGACGTTCCATTAGGGGACGTGAACGTTCGGCTAACTCTGCCTTAAAGCACTCAAACATTAAAATTTATATTTTAACATCTATACATCAAACATCAAAATACTCAAAGAAATAATACTCAAATTAAACACAAAAAAACTTCACTTTGAAAATCATCTTCATCTAATAGCACACAAACATCATTATATTAAAATACATACAAATATTCTTCTCTTATTATTTATTTTCGCCTTCGTTGACTCCAATAACAATAAACGAAATTTAACGTCCTCTTTTCGCACACAGCTCGCTAGTCGTCTTCAATACAAGCAAAACTTTATCAACACGCTCACTCATCAACATGGCAATATTACCTCACAATGGTAAACAACTTCTTCACTCGCTTCAAAAAAAGAAATGTAACGTCTTTTCTGCACTTACTCGCCTGCTTTTTTCACACATGCAAAATAAATAAACAACCGTTGTTTTTGGTTTTTAAAATTCGTTTGTTCTCACACAAATAAGACCTCGTAACTGGTTTTTATCTAAACTCTCTCACTGAGTTGTTGTTATGTTGTCGGCAACTACTTGATCAAATTTTCTTCTTTTAACTCTCTCGATTTGCTTTTATTTTTGCTGTGTTAATCTCACTCTCTTTTCACTGGGATCTCTCAAAGATAAAACACCAAAGCAAATTTTTTAATTTGAAACGTTTTTTTTTTTTAATTTCTACGACGAGCACTGGTTCGTTTTGTTATTTTTTTAGTGTTTCTACGCGACAGCTTTTTTTTTCTCTATACACAGAAGCCTTAAGGCTCAACCATAATATGCATAGTCTTGCTTAACCTACTGTCAAAAATTAACAAAATGTCTCTCAAATGTATTAAAGAAAACAAAAACAAAATAAAAAAACATTTGATTCCGTACGGAATGTGCGATTAAATTCGCACCTTGCTTAAGCAAATGACAGTTTCATTAAACTTAGCAAAAAGTTTCCTTAAGTTCAAAATGGTTTGCTTCATATAATTTACATGTATTCGCTCATTCGCTTAAGCCAACTTAATCACATTGTGGTTGGGCCTTTAGTTCTTGTTGCTTTTTTTAATTTATTTTTAGTTTTGCGGCTTTTGCTTCTTTTACACACGATTTCAGTTTTTTAACGTTTTATCTTACGACAGTTTTTTCTTTTTTACACATACTTTTTGTTCTTGTTATTTTAATTGTTTTTTTTTTATTGTTTTTAATAATTATGTTTAGTTTTGTGGTTTTTGCATCTTTAATACCTATACGATTTCAGTTTTTTAAATTTTCATCTAACTTCTTAGCTTCATCACTGTTTTATTCTCATCTATTCGTCTACATATTTTCACAACACTATTTTCACCTGGGCCAATCCCGGACGAGCCCCCAATTTGTAGGATTTGATTATGCCTTCATTAATTATTAAGTTAAAACACTTGTTGTTTTGTGATTTAGTTCATTTTATTTGATTTATTGTATGCTTAAGTCTAGGTGAAAAAGTATTAAAATAATAGTAAAAATATGAATAACCGCACTACGTCTTGTTTCGTCAAACTCTCTATATCAACTCTCCCTTCAACTGCACAAACGCGCACGTCGCCCATATTCATCTGTCATTTATCTTGTCAATCTATCCCAATTCCCATTCGTCCGTTAACCCTGCAATGTCTATACTGTCGTATACAACCCAATCCTACATTCATAATAAATATTAATTGCTAAAATGGTTTGAACACAATTATTATTCAAAGTCAATTAAGTTATTCTTTCTGGTTTTATTGATCTTTGTGGAGCTTAACTTGTTTATTTTAAAAATGGTATTGTTATGCTTTGTATTATGAAATTTACGTGAGTTTAGTTCGTTTTTCGGATAGCAAATAATTACGTATATAAGTAATTTAGTAAATATTGGCAATGTTTATGTCGATAATGGGAATTTTATTTAATTATTATAACACTAGGGTTAAATTTCTCTCTATGCAAATACAACAGGTGAAATGCATTTATATTTTAAATGATCGTTAATTTAGGTCCAGTTATCAGCAACGGAATCATGTTTGATACGATGCTTAATGAGCCGCGATTAAGAATGGCGCATATAAACGCTCAGAGTCTTGTGCCAAGAACAAATGCAACTAAATTTGATGAGATCAAGGACTTGTATGAGGGTAGTATTATAGATGTTATAGGTGTGTATATAGATGTTATAGGTGTGACATACGGTGTGGCCATTGATGTTAGGAATGATAACTTTCTGTATAGGGACTTTAGACGTTTTGATCGTGATCGCTGTATTTCACAGCTACGCTCTGTCTATTTTTCGCCATTGTATCGTAGTACTAACGCTCACCATCAGGTAGAGTTTTTTGATTCCATCATAAGAAGTTTATTTAATGATAATGTTCCTACACGGAGAACGCGGAGAAGCCAATTTGATGATTGGATCAGAGACCCGAGGGTTCGCGCCGCGAAGCTGAATAGGGACGCGGCTTTTCGAGCTATGCAGGAAAACAGAACGGAGGAAACGATTAGGTCATATTGTCGGAGTCGGAATAAAGTGAAGTCGGTAATCCGGATGGTGCGAAGGAGATCATGTGTTGAATTTTTTTCAAGTTGTACACAGTCTCAGATGTGGCGGAGGCTTAGATCTGTAGGGGTAATAGGTGATTCTGCTAATAGTGCGGATATTGATCCGGACGAGTTTAACGAGTTTTCTAGAATGCCACCAATATCTCCTAATGTAATATCGTTCGATGCCTATTTAAATGATGGCGGTTTTGAGTTTAGAAATGTGACGGAGATGGAAGTCTTTAACGCGATGATGCGGGTGAAATCGAATGCAGTAGGTGTTGATGGTGTGTCTTTAAAATTTATAAAATATATTTTTGACGAGATAATACCTCATCTGACTTATATAATCAATTCATGTATTACAAGATCTGTATTTCCTTTGAACTGGAAAGTGGGTAGGGTTGTACCTATTCCCAAAGTGAAGCGTCCTACTTCAATGACTGACTATCGCCCGATTACTATATTACCATCTTGTTCAAAAATTTTTGAAATAATTTTAAGGGATCAAATGCTTGACTATTTGAATGAATTGGACATCATAAATCCATTTCAATCGGGCTTTCGAAAGGGATATAACACTACTAATTTGATGCTGGATATAGTTGAGAACATTCGCTCAAATATAGATAGACGTTTGATAAGTGTGTTAATTTTTTTAGATTTTCGTAAGGCATTTGATTCCTTGAACCATGACTTATTGGCCTGTAAGTTAATAGAGCAATTTAACTTTGGCACAATGTCCACTAAGCTTATTTATTCATTTTTAACTGATCGCAGACAGTTAGTTCAAGTGAGAGATCTATGTTCACGTTCATTAAACATATACAGAGGAGTGCCACAGGGCTCGATACTTGGGCCTTTACTTTTTTTGTTGTATGTGAACGATGTTTTCCGGGAATTCTCTAATTTTAGGTGTTACACTTACGCTGATGATATGCAATTATTGGCGGCCTCAGCTAAAGATAATTTAATGTACTTTGAAACTCAACTTAACATGGAACTGAGGCGCATTTTATGTTGGTCAAAAGCCAATTTCTTGGATCTGAATCCTTCAAAGACAAAAATGATGATTTTTACTGGCAATTTGAACATTAATTTACATATTTCCTTGGATGGTGTGGAAATTGAAAGGGTTAACAATTACAAATCCCTTGGCTTTTACATTGATGATGAATTGACTTTTGATCATCACATAGACTCTGTTATTTCTAGGGTAACCTGGATTTTGCGCAGGCTTTATTGTACGGGCTGTTATTTGCCTCTCGCCGTTAGAAGGCGAGTTGGGTTGGCACTTTGTAAGCCGGTATTTCTGTATGGGTTGGAAGTTTTTGCGTGTACATCTCGTGGGAATTTATTAAGGCTTAAATTATGTTTTAATAGAATAGTGAGATTTATTTATAATTTGCGAATAAGGGATCATGTGTCTGGGAAACGATTTGAATTACTAGGTTGCGATTTTGAGGATTATATTAGTGTGCGACAGATTATTTTGTTTTATAAGATTTTTAAGTATAAGCGCCCTCAATATTTGGTGGATAAGTTTATTTTTGGAAATTCGATTAGATCGTCACAGTTAATATATCCTGTTTATTCTACGGTAATTATGAGTAGAGCTTTTGTGGTTAAGGTGGCCAGATTATGGAATACATTTATCCCTAATAGTGAGCGTACATTTTCTGGAACTGTGGTACAATTTGAGTACCTTTTTAGGAATCAGATAAATAGTTGAAAACCTGTTTTTTATTATAATTTTGTTGCTGATATAATTTTGTTGCTGGACCTTGTAGCTGTATTTGCATGGAGAGAAATTTTTTGGGGGTAAGATTCTGGTATTCTGATTATAATTGTTGTTTCTATTTTTTTTTTTTTTGAACTAAGCATTAAATGAATATGATTTTATTACAGAACAATAATTATTCATCTATGCCAAGGAATATTCTTAGGAGCTATTAAGATAAATTAATGTAATATTTTAAGAAACACACTGTCAACATTTATTAACTGCTGCTATTTGGCCCACTGGGCTTACAGCATGCAATTAAACAAAATTAATAAATAAATAAATAATAATTCTTATTTGCTGAACAGTTTTATTTGTATAATATATTTGGTTTTTCTAAAATCTTTGGATTCAGTTTCCTGATGATCTGGCATAAGCAACCAGTGAAATGCACATTGGAATAACTAATCCCATCAACAATAAATTTCAGTGTTTTAGTCAAGAATAAAAATTCAGAATTAAGCACGACATTGTTTGTCGTGTCTTGTTAATTGAAAAAAAGTTGTTATGTAATATTGTTACGTTTTTCTTTTAATAAACGCGTTCGGTTTACTCTGCAACTCAGCTTTATTTCCGGCAGTCGGCAGATCCAACTTGCCCAGCTCCTTCTTGAGCTGTTCAACTTTTAGCTCATCGAATTTCATTGTTGTTTGTAGCTTTTTTTTATTATATTTTTTATTTGTTTATTTTATTTTAATTTAATTTTTTTTTTTTATTGCAATTTCACTTCTGACACCAATTGTTACGTTTTTCCTTTAACAAACGCGTTCGGTTTACTCCATTTATAATAAACCGTTGAGTTCTTTTAATTAGAAATAAAAATAAATACACACACTTATTCGACTTTACAAACTTTATTATTTTGTTCACAATTGTTAGTTACGAACAGAACCGTTTCTCAAAACAAACTAAAACTATTATACATGAGTCACCCCTTTTTATATTTCATAATTATTTCTAGATTTTTCCTGAACCTTTCCGTAAAAACTATTTATTATGTTCTATAACCATTTCTAGAAATGACTGGGAAATTTATATAGGAATTATTTTAAAATAACAGTTGTGTTGAAAATTATACATGGCAATTTTAAGTAACATTAAACTATAACTTACAAGATAAATTATAACTATAACTATAAATAATTCTTAGATAATTTAACTTTCGTAACACTGCCCTCCACTTAAGCCTGTTCGTCCCGAATAGGCTCAGATTCTCCTTTTCCATAATTGGCTAGTCGTTCTAGATGCACCACTTTCATTTTTGATCTTAGGCTCTTATATTTCTGGATCCGATACACCACGTCATTCAATTTCTTAATTACTTTATATGGGCCATCCCAATGAGTCTGCAGCTTTGGCGATAGTCCTTTCTTCCGTTGTGGATTAAAAAGTAACACCAACTGGCCTTCTTTGAAGCCTTCCGAATTTGCCACTCCATTGCTTCTGGCTTTCATCTGGTCATTTGTTGAATTAACACGCCTTCGTGTTAACTCATTTTTCTGCTCTTGGGTAGAGTCATTATTATTCGCTGGTACGGATAGCTCACCAAAGTTGTACTGCTGGACCGTATTTCTACTTTCTGCAATAAGACCACCGTCTGCAACTGTTGAGAGTCACCCTCGTATAAGTATGACATTATTTAGTATTAAGTAATCAAAAAAATAGGCTGACTCAATTATACGAGTCAGCACTTTAGACACTTGCTGACTTTAGTACAGTCAGCATTTTAATTATAAGAACTAGGTATAAATAGCGGGTAAGAATAATTTTAAGTTGAGTTGTAATTAGCAAGCATATAAAAATCTACCTGCGAACTCCACGGAGCACTCCAGGTTAGGAAAAATACAAAAAGATCTTCTAATTGCAACTACAACAATTGGCGCAGCCGGTAGGATAAATAAAGATCCTGCGACTCCCAAGGGACCCTCCAGGAATAAAATTTATTTATTACACGACATTTTTGCCGAAATTAGATCCCTTCCTGGTATGGCGACTGGTTTCGGGAGCAGCGAAAGTAATAGAAATCAGTAAACATGGAACGAAGTGCTAAAGGTCTTAAGCAGCCACATTCTGGTGTCTTTGAAGAAGTGCGAATTGGTGGAATTACAAGTAACTTGCCACGGACTTTTCACCACATTAGGAGGCGATTTATTAAGGTTTGTTTTTTCCTTAACATAACAAAATGGGTGAAGGCGGTGGCGAGGAAAACGTTAAGGAAGCCACTGAGTATAGAAGCAAAGTGCTGAAGGTCTCAAGCAGCCACATTCTGGTACGCCTTTAGCATCTTTGTGAAAATATAAAATGGTGGAGGTACAAGTAATTGTCACTGCCACCAGCCGCATTGAAGAAGTTTTGAGGGAGGATCAGTACAACGCGACATTGTTGGTAACGCGTAAAAAGTTTTTTTTTCAAAAAGTTTAAAGATGGCACAGGTCGTTTTAATGCTGGTAAGTATTATTTTGCAATTTTCGTGATTATAAATGGACAACCCGCGGTCAAGGATGGGCGAACTACTCGCCAAACTTAACAAGTATAACTATACGGTGGACAGTCTACAGGTGCTAGCGTGGACAGAATTGAACGTATTAGGACTATGCAAGGAATGTACGGAACAACATAAGGAGATTATAAGGCACCAGAGATTGGCCAAGTTAGAAGAGGTTGGTTATGTTCTACAATTGTTATTGGACCTGAACAAGGACCAATCCGCGGACGTAATTTACAGGATAGAAGACTTATGGTGTTTTCTTTTCTGACAATAATGTTCCATATATGCTACCATTCGTGCGGGTTTTTGTTCCATTCTAAAAGTATATGCAAAAATGTGAGAAGTTGTCGTTTTCCTTTCTAAACATGTTGCAACAATATATGGCAAATTTGTTCCATTTCTTACCCGCAGTTATAACTGAGTGTGAGATAATACCCTTTTTTGCATCTGCGTAAAGTACTTTTTTATGCAAGCAAATATTTTTTTTCTTGTGTTTGCGGCCAATTTGCATTGTATTGTGATTTTTAGTTATATTGTGATGGATATAAAAACTTTTTGTTTTTCGTTTGTTTTACTTTTCTTATATTTTTTTTGTCGCAAAATTTTTAACAATAGCTGACATTAATTATTAAAAATCAGTGCTGTTAACGCTTATTGGAATTGTAAGAAAATTTAATGTTGAAAATTGCTACAAGCGGTGAATATCGCTTTTAGTACAAACTTTGCATTCAATATTTAACACGCTAAATACACATTACTGTTGAGTGTAAAACGTAGCTATAATTTTGTTCCATTGTAATTAAGAAAAATTGATCACTTTGTAAGGGTTCGTGTAACCTAATAAATATATTACACAACTATAATGCATCATTATTTTTTAGAAAAGAAAACACCATTAGTGGGAACAAAGAAAACTGCTGGAAAAGTAAAGACGAAAGCTAAGGGAACAAATTAAATATACGGACAGTTTGTTGGAACAGGTAATGCAAGAAAACGTGGCTTGGGCGAATAAGTGTTGACAAAAGTGGTAGAGTGCAAGGGGATAGATTTTGATATCTTCAAGTTAAAAGGGTAGCTTTCGTTTTTTTTTTCTTTCTGGGTGGTATATTTTGTTTAAAGAGTATGAGTTACTCCATTTTCGTTCCAGTTACTTTGGCTCGAAACCAAAGGTACGGGACGATGATGGAATACAAGTCGGATACTCAGCAAACACTGATTAGGTTCCTATGCTGCACCACCATGGGTAGTTTGCCTACAACAGGGGAAATTAGTGCGAAAATTCGATACGATTTCAGCTGACGGCAAACGCTATGGGGGGTGTAAAGGAAAAGTTTGGGGTAAACATAAAAAGGATCAAAAAAGTATGAAGAAGATAACAAAGGATGGTGGTAGCACCAATAATAGTAAACCGAATAGACAAGAGGCCATATAATATAAGGGAAGTGCATCCGTCAACCCATTCTCTAATCCTAATTACTTTGGCTCGAAACCAAAGCTACGGGATGAGAAGAGAATGTAAGGGCGATACTCGAGAAAAATAACAGAAAATGTGGGTAAAAATAAGGTGAAAAACCAAGGGAAAAACAAAAGGGGGGAATATGACCAAACGGGTCATTAAGAAATAAAGAAATTAACCAGAAAGAATGTTAGAAATAAAGACAGGACCAGGACGGTCACAAAATGAAAAAAAAAGAAAGTTTAAGCAAGATACTCGGGAGTAAAACTAAAATACATAAACAGGGGGAAATGACCAGAAGGGTCATATAACGAAGATGAAACGCAAGGTAGAAATCTAAATAAACTCTCCATTTTAAACGCGCTCTGCACTTAAGCAATTTGACAGGAGCTTCTTGGCTCATATGTAGTAAAATTACAGATATATGTACATATATTTTATTTTCGAATTTGTGGACTTACCCACAAATTTCTTGTCAACCAATTATTATTTCCAACATTGACATTAACAGAAAATCTCTTCCGCAAACGGCTTGTCCACCTGAAATAAAAACCGGACTTTAGTATAGGGTCCTATATAATATACATTAAAATATAACTCGCAGTTCACTCGAGGATGGTCCTGCAGTGGAAAGTCCCAGAAGTCTAAAAGAAGATAAGGAATTAGTATAAATTCAATAAGAAAAATCAATTGAAACGAAACGGACCTGCTAGGATCCATTCAGCCTGGTGTGGGTCGTAGGGACCGTTCTTTAGACCTGACTGTGTACCATCCGGCCTCATGATCGTCCTTGGAGCATTCTGGCCGAGTAAGAATTTCCTGTTGAAAGCAACAAAAAAATATAAAATTGTGGTAAAAATAGGAATTATTAATGCTCATTCTTCAGATTTTCGAAAAAAAATCCATTTCAATTAATTACCTTTTCACTTGGCCAGACAATATAAAAATTTTATGTTTTAAATTTTTTATTTTATGTTTTTTAAATTAGCTGAACGTTTTTTTTTTAAAAAAGTCTTAGCACTATTTAAAAGTCGAAGACAATAATCAATATTGCAAAACTAAATTCAACAGAACAGTGCAATATAAATTTTAGAATATGCATACCTAAGCACTATTACACAGACGTTGAATGGTTTATATATCTTTTATTTAATTTTTGTGTAGATCCCAGCAAGCATTCTATTTAAAACTATGATCACTTTTTCTTTGGTTAAAAAAATTAATAAGAACTAAATAAACTGTTGGCTGGACAAAAGAAATATAAACATTAACATAAATACTTGTTGCTATTCAGTGATAAAATTATACACTGGGAGAAACAGATGTATCAATAACTAGAATTTATGTCATTCTGGGCATAAAATATTTGCAAAGAGTCCAAACTCTTTATACATATTTACAATGCCCAAATTAAAAAAAAAAAAAATTTCAGTGCATTTCAGCAGAGCAATATACATTTTAGAATGTGCATACCTGAGCACTATACCATAGACGTTAAATGTTTTATATTTCATTTTTGGGTAGATCCCAGCAAACATTTTGTTTAAAACTGCGATCACTTGCCTTTTGTTTAATTAAATAAATATTTGGGTCAAGTTTTAAGATTTTTTTTTTTTTTTTAAATTTTTAAAAGATTTTTATCTTTACAAAAATCTTTATAAAAGTTCAAGTAATTAAAAAAAAAAATAATTGATTTTTTATATATATATGTTTTTTATGTATTTATATTTTTCAAATATTTTCACTTTAAAGACAAACCACCACAAAATCAAAATAACTTTTTTGGCCTCTACTTTAAAAGAAAAAAAAGAGGAACATAAAAAGTATTTTTATTAAAAAAAAAAAAATAAAAAAAAATGTTTGCAATGTAGTTCTTTTTTTTACTTTATAATAATAATGCTGATTATTATTTATTTAATAAATAAATCATTGAATGATTTCATTGAGATGTGTTAATAAAAAATTATAATGAAAAATATAGATTTTATTATTGTATCTATTGTAATTCTTTTATTTGATAACTTGTTTTAAATAGAAAAAAAGGAAAATCTAAAAACAATGCAATCTTGAGCTGTTTTTACTTTTGCTTTTCTTTTTGTTTCTCATGCCACAGCTATTAAGAAATATATATACATCTTTTCCCTAACTGATTTGTTGATATTTAAAAATTGTAGCTTAAACTTTTCAGTTTTTTAAATTTATTATTATTATTACTATTTACTATATTATGACATCAATAAGTTATTAAGATAACTGAGAAATGAATGAAATCTTTAAAAATTAAAAATAATAATAAAAATAAAAAATAAAGTAAATTGTACCACAATTAGAATTAAGAATGCACAACATAATAAAAAAAAAAAAAATGTTTACATTCTAAAGTACGTCTTCCTTTGGTGTTCGTCTACATAAAGACGCGTTTAATCCACTAACAGCGTCAATTCCTATGAGTATCAATAAGTACCCTGCCTTCATTCGCTAAACAACCGATGGGATAACCGCGAATGCTGTCTCCACACATGCCAAATGAAAATGGTGATTCTCGTTCGGATGTCTTGGATTGTGTTAACTCTGATGTATATGATATGAAGGATAGTATAGCTTTGCAAAACGATAACTGATTGAATACATGTCCAAAGAACTTCAAGATCATAAGACGGAAAAATGTGATGATAAAAAAGGTCAAAAGTCTGAATTACATAAATGTTCTTGTTTCAGTTCGATAGCCAGCAACAAGTTGGTCAAGCTTAGAGCAGCTCTTGTAATATATTGGGGTGGCAAAGAATGCAAATAATAATTTAGCCATTATTCTAAGCCGCATATAGACTTTAATGGAAGTCCTGCCAAACAAAAATTCGTATAAAACAAGGAAAAGAAATCATACACAAACAGGATCTTACAACGAAAATTAAGAAATTTAATGTGCACGACATGAACCAGTTACTGGATGGCAGTGTCAAAATTACCTTGGCACCTTGTAAGATTATTTTACTGCACCACTGCTCGCCAAATGTGGACCAGAAGGTTCTGAATGCGTGGCTTATCCAAATACACCGGAACACAAATCCACAGAATCCGATACGCGAAACCATATCTCAGAATCACCACTACTTGCAAATAGCTTAGATGGATCGCAGCAACAACAAGATATTGAGAAATTTGTTCACAACGTCAATCAAAGTGCATTAACACCAGACGAAGGACCGCAGTTTTTCATAAAGGAGGGAGTGATGTTGAGAGTCACCCTCGTATATAATAAGTATGACATTATTTAGTATTAAGTAATCAAAAAAATAGGCTGACTCAATTATACGAGTCAGCACTTTAGACACTTGCTGATTTTAGTACAGTCAGCATTTTAATTATAAGAACTAGGTATAAATAGCGGGTAAGAATAATTTTAAGTTGAGTTGTAATTAGCAAGCATATAAAAATCTACCTGAGAACTCCACGGAGCACTCCAGGTTAGGAAAAATACAAAAAGATCTTCTAATTTCAACTACAACACAACGCACTGTGGGCATTTAATTATGCAATCAATCACGGCTTGCTTGCAACCGGCCCAATAGTAGCTTGCTTTTAACTTCTTTATGGTTTTAGAATTTTCTGCCGACATTTTTTCCATTTTCTCCATCATAGCAGCAAACATTGTGCTGAGATCAATGTTGTTGGGTACTGCACGGGTTGCAACCTCCATTTCTTCTTTTTCTGCGAATTCATAAGTTGCGATGTCAATGTTGCGTCGCTGGAATTCATTGATTAATTTTTTCTGCAACTCAGCTTTATTTCCGGCAGTCGGCAGATCCAACTTGCCCAGCTCTTTCTTCAGCTGTTCAACTTTTAGCTCATCGAATTTCATTGTTGTTTGTAGTTTTTTTTTTTTTTTTTTATTATTTTTTTTTATTTGTTTGTTTATTTTATTTTAATTTTTTTTTTTTTTTTTTTTTTGCAATTTCACTTCTGACACCAATTGTTACGTTTTTCCTTTAATAAACGCGTTCGGTTTACTCCCTTTATAATAAACCGTTGAGTTCTTTTAATTGCAAATAAAAATAAATACACACACTTATTCAACTTTACAAACTTTATTGAAATTACGTTACGAACAGAACCGTTTCTCAAAACAAACTAAAACTATTATACATGAGTCACCCCTTTTTATATTTCATAATTATTTCTAGATTTTTCCTGAACCTTCCCGTAAAAACTATTTATTATGTTCTATGGAAAATTATACATGACAATTTTAAGTAACATTAAACTATAACTTACAAGATAACTTATAACTAAAACTATAAATAATTCTTAAATAATTAAGCTTTCGTAACCAATAATCTAAAAAGTCGCGAATAAAGCTACAAAATAATGAATTCTGCAAGTCATTAAAATATGGATTGTAAGTAAAGTTTTTGCTGGGTAACCATGTGTCAAAATGGTATACCGTTCTGGTGGTTCTGGGGCGGGGGTTCTTTAAAACCATGTGAGATATTTCCATGACGGCTTTATTGCTTAATTGAATGGGAGATAAAGCCATAATGGCCTTATTGCCCAATCATTGTGAGGTAAGGTCATATTTAAAATTTTGCGAAATGAAAAATATAGCCATATTTTTTTCGCAAATGAGAGATAAAGTCATATTTTTTTCAGAACTTTGTTATGCATGGTATAAACATTCTGTAAAAGGGAATAGCCTTAGTTATCATTGAAAAACATTTTTTATTCTTGTGACGCACGCAGGAAAACTTTATTCAGCGAAGCCACCTGCCGCGTCCTACTGGAGGAAACAACCCCTCAGCGCAGCCGCAGGCCTCCACGCAGAAAAACTTTAGTATTCGAAGCCAGATTTCAATACTAAAGTTTAGTGTCTCCGGAACGGAAATGAGAGATGAAGCCATTTTCTAATATTGCTAATGTGAGCTAAGGCCATGATGGCTATGTCTCCCATTCAAATGAAAAAAGGCTTTATTTATCTCCCTATTGAATGAGAGATAAAGCCATCATGGCCTTATCTCACATAGTATTAAAGCACCACCCCTCATGTTTTTTCATATGCAAAATATGATAGTTAAACTATGTTCACACTTTAGTTTTAATGCTGATAAGCTAATCGAAGCCATTCACATTATATTTGAGATGATTAAGATGACAGTTGATTAAGAAAAAAATAACAAACAAATTTCGTTTTGTTAAGGTATTAAAAATGGATAAAAATACTTTAAAAAAGTTATCAGGAGATTATTTCAAACATATTAATGATGCAACTGTGAAAATTAATGGTTTATTTAAAGATTAAAAAGAAACATTAAGAAGAAATCGTATTCGGTTGTACACTTCAGAGGTACGTTTATTGTGACCGATTTTACATCATACTCAGTAAATGAAATGATTTAGTTGTAACCATGTCAATTCGAAGTGCTTAACAAATCACTTCAACATGTGGTTAACCCATTAGGGACTGACCCCCGATTTCGTGGTCGAATTTTGATAAAATTTCACACATTTGATATTATGGGCATTTATATTGACATTGCGTTTTTTTTTATTTTTATCTGTCAAACTTTGGCCCCTAGACCATGGGTATTTTTCTTCCCACTTCGCTATTAAAGAGTTCTAAAACACAAGATTTTTTGAAAACAAAAATATTAAAAAACTTATTTATAGCATGCATTGATGTGAGTGTTGTATGCTTATTTCATTTTGTAAGTAGAAAGGAAGGAAAAGGAAAAGTACAGATGCCCTCAAGAAAGCCTTTGTATTCTTTGTAAAGAGTGGTTAAATTTTAAGGGCCGATGTTGATTTTGAAAAAATTACAAATTATTTAGAAAATTATTGTCATTTATTTTTGTTATGATAATATTGGTATGGTTCAATTATGTATAGAACAAAATATCGGGCAAATGGCCGCCGCGACTTAGGCGGCACACCTCCATCCGATGGTCCAAATTTTAGATGACGCTGCGGAAAAATTGATGTTCTATGCCGTAAATGTGCCGAATTATCTCATCCTTTAGCTCTTGATTGTTGCTGGCTTATCGACGTACACCTTTTCCTTCAAATAATTCCAAAGAAAGAAGTCCAAAAGTGTCAAATCACATAATCTTAGTTTCGTTAGCTAAGTGGCAAGTGGCACCGTCCTTTTGAAACCACATATCATCCATTTCCATATCTTCCAATTCGAGCCATAAAAAGTTCGTTATCATCTCACGATAGCGAACACCATGGAAAAAATGCGTCCCGATGATGCCGCCAGCCCATAAACCGCTCCAAGCAGTCACCCTTTGTGGGTGGCAATCACTATTGGACTATAATTCGCCCAAATAAGGCCTGCTTATTGACGAATCCACTGAGGTGAAAATGTGCCTCAACACTGAAGCTGATAGGTATTTTGATTTAAACGCCCATTTTCATAATAAGCCTGAATAACTTTAACGCCTTGCTCGTTTGTGTATCCTTACATGGTTCAAATTGAGTTAGTCTGAAATTGAGAAATGTCAAATGAAATGCAGAAATAAACTTGACGTTTAGGTGCGGTTCACATTCAATAACGGCCCTTCACAAGGCCTGCTCGCTCCTTTCCATACTTATATATTTTTACATACGTTCACATTGCTCTCGCTTTTTCACAGTTATATAAATTGGTAACGGGATCAAAAACGAATTATTCTTTTGCTTGTGCTTGTGCGAAAAAAAAAACAAAACAAAAAATGTTACTCCTTTTCTTCCCTGTTGTCATAGAATGGAATGTGGAATGTGTGGAATGTATCTTACGAAAGAGCCGAGGCTTTCTTACTAATGCTTTGGATGCTTGTATGGAGTATGCCTGAAATTACACTGCATGCTAAGAAAAACTGAAGAATCATGAATCAATTGTATTTCGTGTGAGCGTTGTTGAATCATTGGCAACAATTCCTAATAATAGTGTTCGTGTAAGAGAAAAAGTTGCCACAAATGCACAAGGAATGGCAAAGCGCATGGACAACTTTGACCATATGATATGCCAAATTATTAAGCGTGGCCGTTGTGGACAATGTGAAGCGAAAGTTTCACACATTGTACAATTCACATTGTAAAAAATGCAAATTTAAGTTACACCCAAAGGCCTGTTTTGCAAAGTTTGATGCTGGTATATCAAAAAACATTAAAAAGATAAAATTATCTCAATAATCGACCACAGTTGTGATATTTATTTCTTTATTTTTTACAATAAATAGTTTATTTCACATAAAACAACGCATTTTAACTTGCCAACAAATTAAAAAAATAATATGTGTTTTGAACCCTCTGTCGGCGAAATGGGTATTTAAATACCCATGTCATAGAATCAAACCTGTAGTCAACGTTATTTGCCCAATTTAGCTAATATTGTTTTCTTAAGCAGAGCACACCTAAGGCTATAAAAAGCCGTTGTCGTTCACTTTTTCCAAATATCAAATTTATCACAGGCGGGTCGGGGTCAGTCGAAATAGTCGGTTGGTGATGTAATAAAAACAAATTATGATTAAGGGGAAAATATAATGATGTCATTTTACAATATATTTGGTCACAATAAGATATTTTATGATTGTAATAGTAATCATAATATGTTGTTCACAATCATGAATCCAATCATAATATGTTGCTCTGAGAATATGCTTACCACAACTCCGAAGAGTCCACTGCGATCTTGGCGTTTCCTTTACAACGATTAAGCAATTAATTGCGAAAAGTCTTAAACTTATTGCCAGGAAAAACGGGAGAAAGTTTCCACTTTCACAGCGATATAGCAGCATCATAATTAATCTTGATAGATCACACTTATTATGAAATTTTTTTTCTAGAAACTCAGTTGTTTTTACAAAAGAGTTAACAATTTCCACAACCAACGGTTAATGACATCCATTTTACCAGCACGTGTAAAAAATTTAAAAAAATCTATTTTGACTTTTAAAATAAATTTGGTATTTAACATCCCATTGAAAATGCCAACAGCTTTTCTCGTATTGTGCTAAAATTATTTATTACAGCGATTCGGTCAAATTAGTCTTACTAATTGACCTTAATAAATAAAGGCAGTAGTAATAGTTTTTTTTTTTAGTTTTTTATACAGATGCTATTGGTGTTATTGTAGTTGTTGCCGTCGAAGCTGTTTGTTGTTGTTTTACTTTTATTCGATTTACCTTCAAAAACAAATAACAACTACACAAGTTGAAATAGTGATGTTAACCGTACGGTAATTACCCTTTTTTAGGGTAATTTTGGGCCACAAAAGGTAGCAAGGTAATTTAATTTAAAATACGGTACTTTAAAGAAATTTGAATTTTTGTAGGTTTTATAATTTTAACTTTTGAAAGACGATTTTCGATTTAAAAATAGATAAATGTTAAACAAAAATTTAAGAACATTTCTCCAAAGGTTTTCGTAACACCTATAAGTGCAAAATAAGAAAAATTAAATTTCTCTTGTATAATCAGTATTGTGGTTATTTTGTTGAACTATTTATGGTTTTTAATCCAAATTTGTAATATTTTTTATTAGGCTAAAGTTCATGAAATTTAATTTTTTTTTAAATTATTTTAAATTTAAATACATAAATGGCTTATGAATACTGCTCTTATGTGCTATTTCCAAATGACAGGCGATGGACTGAGTGCTTTTCATACAAATTTTACTACACAATCAATCGCCAGTCATTTGGAAACAGCACAGTAATGTTTTGGTAAAAAACTTTGCGTACGGTAATTTCTTCTCAAAAACGGTAATTTTTAGAGGGCCGTAAGGTAATGAAAAAATATAAGTTAACATCACTGAGTTGAAAGCACAACAAATATGTATGTATGTATATGCAATACGTACGACTACAAAAATATAAACAAAAAAAATGCTGCAGCAACAACAAAATCAAAAAACTGTTGGGGAAAAAAGAGTTTATTTTTAACAACAAATTTCCATTAAACCCTTCAATAGTTTAACACAAAAAACAACAACAAAATTTTAATGACCACACAACAACTATTGACTGTTAACCAGAAACTGCTTCTCAAATTTGTATTTTGTTTGATACAGAAAGTGCAAAGCATTTAGTTTAAACTTTTTCTATTTTTTCCTAAAACTCTGCACTAGCATTTTACAATACAGAAGCATTTACAGATGCACAAATGCATGCAACGACAGAGCTTAAGGTACTTTCACACAACATGTTTTTTGCAGTGGCTTCGGGAGATAATAATTGCACATGTCTGTCAAAATTGACAGATACAGAAGGGCTTTAAGTTTTGCTTTCACACGTCCGTTTTTGATTTTATCTGACATTACTTAAAATCGTTCACAGCAGCAAATTTAATACTGATTTATATTTCCGTTTACTTTTAACCTTTATGTGCTCGGTAGTCTACATTTGTAGCATTTTTCCAGCAAAAGTTTAATTAAAAAAAAAATTTCCACAACAACAAGGTCCGAAATTTTCAGTAGCTTCCTAAAAATCGATTCTAAGCAGTTTTGGCAAAGTACACGTTAAAAAATAATTTACAGCACCCCCCCTAGTCTACTAATGTAGACACCATATAAATAAAACGTATGGAACTTCACATCACTCTTTTACTCAACTCAAATTTTTTTTGAATGCGGCATGTCATTTAGTGTTATTTTTACTCTGCTTTCTTGTGCACGTTTGTGTATTCATGCGTGTGCTTGCATGTTTGACTTCATTGCGTATTTCGCCATAATTGTTATTGTATGTACTCTTATTCAATATTCATATTGTAGTGATCAGTTTTGCTTAGCTGCTCAAGCTGATTGCAAGCATTTTTTTCATTATGAGGTGCTTAATCAAAAACAACAATAATCATGTCTGGACTTGCCTCAAATCGTCCGAACAAGTCTTCAACGGTAGGTGTATATTTTTCTTTGATACGGATGAAAATAGTAGTTATAGGCTAAGATACGAAGAGCTTTAAAAGCTTATTGAGTATCTATTGAGCGAGTTTGATGAAGAATCAGATGAGAGCCTAGATTTTTGATGATTCGACTGATGATTATGTACCATCTGACCACCATACAAGTTCCTGTTTATCTGATGCTGCTAGTGCTGCTACAAAAGGTCCAATTAGTGTAAATCCCGAAGAATCTCATGCCAAAAAGTGGCGTATTGCTCGAAGCAGAGTATGAGGAAGATTTGGATTTCGAGGAAGAGGCAGTTTTTGAACAGCGTCTTGGTGCGCTGGTTGCAAAAGACAATACTACCTGGCTTTTCAATCCGCCTAATCAAGCAATTCGAATGGGTGCTCATAATGTGTTTCGTGGCACTGCTGTTGGCCCATCTCGTGCTACCAAAGGGTTCGTAGAGTCAGCTCGAAAAAGCTGTAATTGATACTAACGCAAAAGCAGAGAAAACGATTCAAAAGTGGAATGAGCAAAACTGCACCGCAAAGAGGTGACAAATATTAAATATTAAAGAGCATTCATTTGGCTTTTATTTTTAGCAGGCGTTAATAAATCAAACGATGAAGATACAGATGTATTGTGGAGTACTGAAGCAGTTTATTATAACCGTGCAATTATGCCGAAATCCCGATTCAAGGAAATTTTGCGGTTCATTCGGTTTGATAGTGAGCGTACTACAGCTGCTAGACTGGTTAACGATAAGGCTGCTCCAATTTCTGCATTATGGACTCTAATCAACAACAATCTTCGCCGGTACTATCAACCATCGGGAGAAATAACAAAACAACTATTTTCATATCGCGGAAGAACTAGATTTACACAGTACATCCCAAGCCTGCAAAGTATGGCATAAAAGTCTGGTTCGCATGCGATGCAAAGTCAATCTATCCTCTCAACAGCAAGATTTATACAGTAAAGGGCTCAAATGCAAGTCGTGCAACCAATGTAGGAGAGAATGTCGTCATAAGACTGGTATACCCTTTTTTTCATATGTTGACATAGATTTCCGTACAAATACATATTTGCTACATATGTATGTAGACTTCCGACCGCCAACGTTAGTTTACAATCCCGAGCACATAAAGGTTAATTGAGGCTATCACCGCAGATATGGTGTAACCCACAATTTAATTTGGTTACGGTTCTGGTGTAAGATATGTTTTTTGCACTGGTCTTTACAGTCGAATAAGCCAACTGTTTGCATCCAAAACAGATGGCGCTAGAAACAAAGTTTTTGCACGGGCCGTTACAATCAAGTACTATAGTGCAAGAGTAGTGTTAACTCCTCATTGTCTCATAATAAGTAGTCTGGGGCTACACCCTTTCTGCGCTGATAACCTCAATTATATTTCAGTTAATTGAAAATTGTTTTTTTTAAATAGTATTTGTAACCGCCACAACTAAATGACTTGGAAAACAGCTGAACAGCGTAAAAGCTAAGCTCAAGAAAACGTTCCGCCTTAAGCTCTTGTTAACGAACGGCTGTAAGAGCCCTTTTCACACGCAAAGTTTTCTTTGTCAAAGTATTTTAATTTTCTTTAAAAATTTCTTTCACTTTTGCACACGCAAAGTTTGCCTTAAGCAAGACCCAAACTTTTTTTTATCTGCGCATTTTTAAAAGTTTTTTAGGCAAAAAATATAATTTCTTATCATAATTTCGAAATTTGTTTCAATTGGCAAATCTTTAAGATAGAACAAGGAAATATAATAGTTTTAAGCTTTGCGTATACCTGAGGTTTCCTATTAGAGCCACCTGGGCCTGCCTTCATTACACGTATATAATCTTAATTCAAGAAAATAACTTCACAGAAAAAAAATAATAAATTGATTTCAATTAAAAATGTGTGGTACTAATTACAAATTTAACTAAATTTGCACCAATAAACAAATAAATAATATTAATTAAATATTTTTTGATTTTTGCAACATTTTCTGCAGTAAAATTGTTTATATAAGTTTATTCACGTTTAATTCACTTGATTAAATTTTTAATTAAAACTGATTTTATTTTTGATTAATGGTTTAATTGAAAAAAAATTGGCATGAATTTTTTTCTGTGCTGGCTGCTTTGGATTTGTAAATATTATTTTATTTTTTTATACAGTCTGTTGTTGAACGATACTCGTGTAAAAAGTTGCATTGAATTTTTTCTTAATTGAACCTGTATTTGAGAATAGGAAATTTATTCTTACGGACAAACAGTTTGATGGCCAAATATTAAAAAAAAAAAAAACCTGCAAGGAACTTTTAATTGTTTGTGTAACATAAAAATATTTTTAAAAGTATACTTTCACAGTTCCAATTTAAATAAAAAAAAGACGAGTCATTGCATTTTACAGGTATGCAAATGTACATGAATATGTTTGTAAAAAAAAAAATTAATTTAGCAAAAGGATCTGAACCTTTTCCAACTTTCAGGTCAGGCAATTGTTTTTTTTTTCGTTAAAAGCATAAAAAATATATAACAAAAGTAAAAGTTTTTTTTTCACAAAAATCGATTGAATTAATTCGAACTAAAAATACGTTGAACTAGTTAAATATTTATTTATGTGTATGAATTTATATAAAGTGCAAGAGTATTTTCGCTTAATAAATAAATCTAAAATATATTGAAAATCCACAAGCGGATAAAATTTTCAATCAATTGGTGTAACCTTAATCCCATTTAAGATAAAACTTTTGACCTACTATAGAGATGCGGCATAGCGTTTACATCTAAATAAATTTGCAGCCATAAATTTTAAACAATTAACTTTTCCGGCTAAAGTTCAAATAGAAAAATTTCAATTGTAATTTTAAAATGGAAAAAAATATATAAAATTTATTAAATATTTGTTATTTTAATAAAAACTTACATTTGGTTAATTTAGAACAGTGTTCGAAAATAAACTAGAGTTGTCAAATATTTATTTCAAAAGCCGGTGTTCGAATACTTTGGAAATCCGACTTCTGAAAAAATTGGGTTTTCGGTTTTGTAACTTAAACTTGGTTTCGAACATATGTGCTACAGAACTAAAAGGTTAGGTATATTACCACATAAAATGAAAGTTAGATGTAAACAGAGATCAGTTTAATAAAACAAAAAAATTATTTGTTTCTATACCCACAACACAATAGTGAAGAGGGCATTATGCTTCTGTTCTGATGTCTGTAACACTTAAAAATATTGGTCCTACATCCACCTCTTAGTATTCCGATAGGCTGGTTGTCTGTCCATGTAAAGTACATAAAATTTAATGCATACATTTCAATTGTCACTAGGACGAAACTTAACTATCTTACTTAGTTGGGGTGGGGTGTCACAAAGCCATAGGACATAAGGGCATATGCCATTAAGTCTCAATATAATGGGACTTAACGCCATAAATTTTTTCCGTAAAATGAGACATAAAGCAATATTTTTGATAATGATTGTATTTCACCCTATTTCATGTAGAAAATGCTTTGTTGTTTCATGTCGCCCTGTTTTATGTCAAAAATGGCGGTATGAACTAAGTCCCCAATGAATTAACTCCCCAAACCCAAAATGAACTAAGCCCCTAAATTTGGGGACGTCGTTCATATATGGAAAAAACCCGAAAAAGCTACGCTAACAAGTGCTTCTCTGCATAGCCGGCCTTCGGCCGGACGCAATGATTTTCTCCTCTATGGTATAACAAACACCGGCTTCGCTAACTATAGCTTCTCTGCGTAAACGGCCTTCGTTCGGAAATAAGACAGATTTCAGAAGCTTTACTTAGCAAAATCGGTCCTTGTTATACCATAAAGGAGAAAATTCTTGCGTCCGCCAAAAGGCCGGCTATACAGAGAAGCTTTAGTAAGCGAAGCCGGTGTTTGTTATACCATGGAGGAGAAAATCCTTGCGCCCGGCCGAAGGCCGGCTATACTGCGAAGCTTTAGTAAGCGAAGCAGGTATTTGTTATACCATATCAAAATTATGGCTTTATGTCCGTTTGGATTGAGACATAAAGCCATTATGGCTTTATGTCCTATGGCTTTGTGACACCCCACCCTTAGTTGGTAACTAGATTAAAGTTGACCCAAAAATATTTTATTGCAACATAAATCGTCTCAAATGAGTTGGGGGCATTCTATTTCTTAACTAAGTTTTAATAGAGGAACATTGTTAACGTTATTCAAAGTGCATTCGAAAAAAAGCAATACTGCTCTGCTGTGTTTTTAGATGTTAAGAAGGCTTTTGATAAAGAATGGCACCCTGGTCGTTTAACTTGCTTCCTAAATCATATTTAAGCAATCGGAATTTTTATGTAAAAATTAATGATTCGATCCCAGATCTATGCAAAACACAAGCTGGAATACCGCAAGGCAGTGTACTTGGTCCTGTGCTTTATACAATATACACATCGGATATGCCATTGTTAGATAATGTTACTGTTGGTACCTACGCGAACGATACAGCATTAATAACATATAATAATTGCCCAATAAAAAATTGTGCTTAAAGCGAAGCAGGTTTGTAAGGGAGAAATGTAAGAGTTTCGCTTACGGAAGGCATGAATTTTATATGGAGAGTTCCCACTTTTAAGCAATACATTTTCGACACAAAAAGCGCTTTATCCAACGCATATAAAAACTGGTGAGTGTAGCTATTAGATTTAGCCACTGAATGTTTTTACAGTTATTTTTTAGTATTCTCCCTTACAAACCTGCTTCGTAGTAAGGGAATGCCGTAGCACTTGAAATTTTGTTTTTTTTTTATAGAACTTGTTAAGAGTTTGCTCACTTACTTTACTGCATCTCTGTATGTCTTATTGCGTAGCGCATCATTCCGCGCTTATTATTTTAAATATACCATTAGTGCTTCGCAAAATTATCAGATTTTTTATAGGGTGTCCAACAGAGGCTTCAAAATTTATCCAAGATCATTTAAATAATATTGCTTTATGGTTAAATAAATGGAATATTTGTGCTAATCCTGACAAACCCTCTCACTTTACTTTTACGTTAAGAAAGGGTAATTGCCCTTCAATCTTACTTCACAGGACACAAATGCCTTGCATTTACGTATCGGGAGTTTAGTGTTGTTCCTAAGTTGTTGTTGGGATTGCACGCTTGCAGTTGTGGGTTCGGTTAATGTTTATGGGACCTCTAAATTAGATTTGGCAAGATAGGAGTTGACAAGGGGCTGAATCTTGGGCTAATGCTCCATTCTTTCTAGGTCCACCGTTGAAATAATGATCAAGGTAAGTATGTAGGTATTTAGTTCTTAATTCAAAGTTTATTAAACAATTGAAGCAGAGCCGCGAATAACGTTGTAAAAGCCACTTTTTGCAAAAACTGTTTATTTGCAGATAACCGTTAACATTACTCTCGTACACTGTTTAAACCTCAAATCACCCAAAATTATGCACCTTAAAGCCTCTAAAAAGGGCATACAAAGAGTCAGCTAGTGGAAGAACGTTGTAAGTTACTTAAAAATGATACAAAGTAAATGGTTTTAAACGTGGAATAACGTATTAAAGCCATCACTAATGATGTATGAAACGTTTTTCCACTAAAAAAAAAGTTATAAACTGTTAATTTGCATGTAATTTAAGTTTTAAATTTGCTGATATTTTGCATAAAAATTTTTATTATCATTACTTTTAATAATCTAAAAAAAAAAATACAAAATTAATAATCTTGCCTGTAAATAACGTTTTTTTTTTTTGCTCTCCTGAAAAAAAATTAGTTTGTCACTTAAAACGTTATTCGCGGCTGTGCTTCAATTAATGCATTCGGTTGGTTTGGGTTAGTAGTTAGTAGGGTACTAGTAGTTAAGGTAAGTTAACTTTTAGATAAGCTTCAAGTAAGTATAAGTTTTATGTAAATTTAACTTTATGTAAAATTAACTTTAGGCTAAGAACGGATGCAAGTGAAACGTTGCTTTTGGCGGATCAAAAAAAGTTGTTAATTGCGCAACGTACAAAGGGCAAGTATGTTGTAACGCGAAGTTGAAAAAAATTGATGATTTGCAATTTTCCAATCGGGTGAAAATTTCCCTTTAGGTTTACCCATTTTACGTTAGTACTATAATTAATTCAAATACTTAAATAATGTAGATACTGCAATACTTAAATTAATATGTTATACAATACTTTATATAAAAATTATAATTTTTAGCTTCATGTTGGTTATAATTTGAGAGTTCAATCTTCATTGAACATGCATCAATCAAAATATGCGAAATGTCTTGGAATACACTTGGATAGAAGATTAACCTGGAAAGATCATATTAAATCAAAAAAGGAACAGTTGAATATCGAAACAAAAAGAATATTTTGTCTAATGGGTCGCAATTTTCAATTAAGTCTTGAGAATAAAGTAATGCTCTACAAAGTTATCCTTAAACCAATTTGGACTTATGGAATCCAATTATGGGGAACTGCAAGCAACACAAACATTGAAATATTGCAGCGATACCAATCTAAGACATTAAGAATGATCTCAAACGCTCCTTGGTATATGTCTAATGACAGCATTCATCGAGATTTAAGAAAACCCAAAGTAAGAGACAAAATTTAAAGATTTAGTAAAATATACGTTGATAGGCTCAGTAATCATAGCAATGCCTATTGTTTGCTATTGTTTTATTAGATGTCAGTGAGGAAATTGAAGGTTAAAAAGGTTGCATGTTTAAGACTCGCCTTCTAGAAAATAAAGAAATCATTTATTGTAAATATGTAAATACTATTTTAAGTACAAATAAACACAAAAATGTATATGGGTATTTCCGTCAAAAGGTCCACCGTGACCGAAAATTTTAAAGTTATTAAAAGCTGATTATTTTACGATATTGTTATAGAGAAATATTTAGATTTTACTAATTTTATAAATTTACTCATAAATTTGTTCACTTAGATGAACAATTAGACTGCAAAGTTGTGCATACGTTATTTCTTTTTTGTGAGAATGTTTTATTGTATGTTTTCTTTAATATTTATCTTTCTTAAAAGAGGTGATATTTAATAAAAATTATTCCAAAAAATTGTCTTACATGGTCTGTAATCTAAGGAAGAGTTCAAAGAGAAATATGTTAATCGGTATAACGGTAAATTTTTATTTTATTTTGATTATTTTTCAGTGAAATTATTACGGAAAAAATTTCACGTTCGAAATGTCACGTATCGACCTAGATTTTGACTTTAAAAAAAGAAAATACAGAAGATTTTTGAATCAAACCAAGACATTTTAATGTGACATTGCTACGTAAAATTCTGAAAGTAGTTTTACTAAAAAATTGTGCCAGGTTTCGCTGAATTACGCCTTTTTATACATGGCCATAAAAACTACTTCTGTTTTTTTCACTTTCGAACCGCTACTTCTTTTGCCATTATCTTCGACCTAGAATCGCGCCCTCCATAAACTTTAGCATAGAATACAGTGCTTTCTTAGTGCTATAATTTAAGGGTTAAGAGAACGTTAAAATATTTTTTATTTAAAATGTTATTGCATTTTTGATGCGTACGACTGTCACGTTCAACACTTTGGAATTATCCATATATATTTGTATATTTATTTTAAGTTTAAGACTCACTGGAGATTAAAACGAATGTTATGTTTTTAATTTCATGATGTAATTTGCTTAATATTGTTATATATAAAAGAAAAACATTTCAATTGCCACAAGGACGAATCCTATTGAAAATGGTGACATTCTTCCAGAAAAGTCTTTGTGACCATAACTTTTTTATTATGTTGGTATTAAGATTAAAGTTGACTCAAAAATATTTTATTGCAACATAAATCGTCTCAAATTATTTGGGGCCATTCATTCCTCAACTAAGTTTTTATTGTCAGTAATGCCATGTAAAGCAGATCTATTTTGAAAGATTTTCTAGAAAATGTATCTCTGTAGTCGAAATCCTCTTTTAAGTCACTGTTATTAACAGTTTTTTACCTTTTAGCTGGGTTTTGAATTTTTAAGGTAGCAATAAGCGGTAATTCATTATATTACGGTTTACAACTCAACTCTAGTTTAGATGAAATTTTGCTGCATTATGGTTTAAAACTCTTTTTTTAGTGCGGTGTACAAAAACATCAAAAATTTACAACTCATCACTAGCAGTTGTTTAAATTTCAACTCCAATGAGTTGAGTTGTACACCAGAAACCAAAGCCAAAGTCAGGGGTCTAATCACCGCATTCGATACTATCGTATAGAATAAACTCGATATTTTTGCATACGACAGACACTGACGTATCGAATGAAAACTCGATAAATGTAGTGTAGAGTTACTCGATAACGAATGCTATTATTTCAAATTCCATCATTTTTATTCGATATCGAGTTTCATGACACCAAAATAAATAATTTCGATCAATTTTGCTCGATATCGTATGCGGTGATTAGACCCCAGAACTGTCGCTTTACTGAGTAAAGTTTACTCATACTGCTGGCAATTATAAAAAGTCTGTGTTGTAGAATTGTTATGTACAACAATACAAGGGGACAACAATTAAAATTCTGTTGTTAATAATGAAAGTGGTTACTAAAACATGTCATCGAATGCAAGATAATAAACAAATTAAATAAAGGAAAAAGTCGATCAAAAAACCGATATCTCGAATAGACGAACACAACCTTAATACCGTTCGTAACTATTTTCAAGAAAGAGCCGAACATTATATAGTGTTCATTGATAAAGAAATGAAAAAACAAAAAATTTAAGCAATGTCCGCAGCACGAACAGCTTGTTACATACACAAGCTGTTCGTGCTTTGCTTGTGTAAAATTTTTTTGCTGCCTTTTTGTTTTTTTTTCGTTTGTGTATTTTGTTTTTGTAAAAAATGTTTGGTTTTCTTTACCAGCCAAAAGGGCGCTACGCACAACAGAAACGAAAGAACATTATTGAGCTGAACCGAGCACAATAAAATTTGTCGTTAAAAAAAAAACCCGAACGCAATCTATAGTCTTTGGTATTAATTTTGTGTTCGAAAGATGACAAACAGGGAATCTTTATTTTTTAATGATTTTCAACAAATCTACCCAATCGAACACTATGGAGCGATATTTAGTGTTTATATTCGAACACTGATTTAGAGTAAACTTTGAACTTGCTTTTTTTAAAATTTAACTCAAAATAATTTGATTGTGATTTTCTCACAAATTCTGAAGCGTCACCAATAAATTGATAAAACGTTAGCTTTATTTTTAAGCATTTCTATTGATTAACTAAGCTTTATTTGTTAGAAGATTATTGTATTATGTTATTAAGAAACTGTTATATGATGTTTTATCAAGCAGCCGTTTTTCAAAAGCAAATAATTTTTTAATAAAACTAGTGATTACGTGTAGGACCTCAAATATTTAATAGGTGTGAACATAGCTTTAGTAACAAACAATTTGTCTAAACAACTCTGCTTGTCCAATTTTAAAGAAAAATTTACATATGTTGCAAAAGGGACAATATAATAGATCAATTCTAATTGATTATCACATACCAAAATGGACCATATGACATTCCGTTCATGGACTTTAAAAACTTTTAAAAGAGACGTTATACCCATGCACATTATGACACACCACCAAGTTTTTTGGCAAGTAATGTACAACTGTTATCATTAAAACACATCAGGGATAGCGCATAATTATAACATTATCACTTTCAACAGTGAACATGAATAATTATTGCACCATGCACTATTATTAATCTTATCTTATTCTAATTGGTATTTTACATCCTGCCAATGCCTGACGAAAATTTTCCCTATTTCGGTTTCTTTTCACATATAGCTTATTTGCTGCAACGTCGTCATAACTAAAAAATTAATTTTGAAGTTAGTGACGCAGAATTGTTTTCTATGTTATTCTTTATATTGTGTATGAAATTTATCTTGCCATATGTAGGTACTTAACGCCCTTCCCTTCGGATAAGTCCTGCGGTATCTTTTTTTCTTAAGCGGGTGTGGCACCCACAACTAAGAATATTTCAAGCTACGAAATTTTTGTGGAATTCAGCCTTTCTAAATATTTTTTCCAATTTCCTGATCATTGAGACAGTTGTGAATATTCAAGTCTTTAAGATACCAGAGGTCGGCTGTGATTACTCAAATTTTTTATTTTGGCGCATTTGAATTTCTTCAATATTAGAGGCCGAGGCAGTGCACAGTGGGATGTCTTCATTTTTCTGCAAAAACTTTAAGGAGTGGTCGTAGATTATGAAATTTGGCGCCAAGCATTACATTTACCAAATTAAGAAAATATTAATTTAAATCAAAATCGTCGACGCCCATCCCAACGCCCATGCAACCAAATCGATATTTTCGCATAAATTTATTCATATCCAAGCAAAAGTCTTGAAATTCGGTACATACATTTTCTAAAACAAAAAAAAACGCATGCCAAGTTTCCCTTAAACGGCCATGCCTACTGTTTACCTCCCATGCAAACCAAATCGACTTTTTCGTATAAAATTTTTTTATCCAAGCAATGTCTTCGAATTTGTTACATTAGGGGGGTTACAAGAAATCAGTGTCAGATTTTCCATCGGCGCAACCCTCTAATATGTGCCAATAGCATAAAAAATGCGATTGACAAAGTATCAGCTAAAGCGGATAATGCTTACATGTGCCTCATTGAGAATAAATTAAGGAAAAACAGCGATTTTTCACTAAAATTCGTATTTCCTTGCCTTTATAACCGAAACCATTCATTGTAGGAACCTGAGCCGAGTCTCGTTTTATAGGAAATTTTATTCTTATTAATTTTGATATTGATAGTTTTGTTCCTTATACCAATAGATAAAGTGATATTTAGCATTAATTAAGGACAAAGAAATACGAATTTTAGTGGAAAATCGTATTTCTTTGTCCTTATTTAATGCTAAATATCTCTTTATCTATTGGTTTAAGGAACAAAACTATTAAAATCAAAATTAATAAGAATAAAATTTCCTATAAAAGGAGACTCGGCTCAGGTTCCTGGAATAAATGGTTTCGGTTATAAAGATAAAGAAATACGAATTTTAGTGAAAAATCGCTGTTTTTCTTAATTAATGCTCAATGAGACACATGTTAGCGTTATCCGATTGGGCTGAAACTGCATCAATCGCATTTTCTATCCTGTTGGCACATATTAGGGGTGTGCCCCGACGGAAAATCCAGCACTGATTACTGGTAACCACCCTATTAGGGTCGTTACAAGATATGGTAAATTTTTTTTGGGGGCTATCTTTTGCTGCACCCTGCTATTGGCACATATTAGAGAGTTGCGCCGATAGGAAATCCAACATTGATTTCTTGTAACCACCCTATTGTTACATTGTACACTTTTGGAATAAAAAAAGCGCATGCCGTGTTTCAACAAAACCAGTCACGCCCACCGCCCATAAAAGCTGTTCATTGATAAGAATTTTTTGATATTTTGCTTATCATATGCCATAAAACTCGATTTTTTCTCCATCTTTCATTTCTTTGACCACATCATAACAATTCAAATCCGGTTTGGATGGCTCATTTCTTAAGCTGGCTAGCAATGTCGACCTTAAGCCTGTTGTAGCAAAACTGATTAGAGTCACAAGCGGGAATCGATCCTGCAACCCTGGAACTGATAGACTTTTTCACCATCAACAAGCCTGCCGGGACATCCCCTTTTTAGCATAAATACAAATTTTCTATCAATTATAGAATTACATACTTTCTATATAAAAATTTTTCTTCCTCTGTTCTAAAGGAGGTTATAAATTGCAATAATTACTTCCTTTATAATTTTAATTGAAAAAAAAATAGAAATTTAACAAATAGAGCATTTAAAATATTCAATTTCACAGGAGAAAACAGAATACAAAGTGAATTTCAAAGATTTAAAAAACGTTTCCTTTTTGTAATTCTTTTATAAGCAAGTAAAAATGTTTTATCAACTTTAACAATTTCGACAAAAAAAAGAGAATTTTATTTTAATTTTTTTTTTTTTTTAACAATAAAAGAAAAATGCAGCTTAAAAGCTTTTAAAACACAGAGCTCATATATTTATTAAAAACATGGTAACATGACAAAAAGAAAAACGAAACTTTAGAAAAAGATAATATTTTGGTATGTTCGCTGGTATTGTGTAAAATTTTTTTTTTTTATTTTGTTTCTTTTATTTATTTATTTAATAAAAAATTTTCATTTACATTTTATACAACTTCAATTCTTTGTTGGAAGAAACTTTAATACCCAAGAATCAATATATTTTGTGAATATGAGAGTCTGGACTGAATCTTATAAAATACAAAAAGCAGCATGCAACATTTTTATACCATAACTAAAGAATATTAAAATGTTACTGGAGTCGTCTGTAGGTTTGTGTGGCTGCTGAAAAAAAAGTAATAAAAAAACAAGTGCATACATTTTGGGATTTTACTACTCAATTTACCAGTAAGTTTCTTTGTGTGTGTGTAGATTTTCAGATAGTACGTTGCAGTTATTATTTTTGCAGTTGCAAAATGCTGTTTATAAAAATCCTCTTTTCAATTCATATATTTAAAATCCTTCAAACTGAATTCTTTAATAAAATTTCTCCAAAGACGTCAATAATGACGAAACCCAAAATGAAAAAAAAATAATAAAAATGAATGGCTAAATGAATGAAAATACATATTTACATCTTACTCCACTTTCAACTTGAGTGAATATATGTTGAATAAAGAAAAACCGGATTTTAAGCCATCCGTAAGCGACAACTTTTTTTTGGAATTTTCTTAATCTATGAAAATAGTTTTATTTGTGTAACAGTTGTTGAACTCAGCTATTTTGCACGGAGTTTAATGATTTATATTTGAACATAAAAAAAAATGAATAAATAGTTAAAATATTATGAATTTAAAAAATAATTTAATAAACTTTACCCTGCAAATAATAGGACCAGTCCAAACACGCGTGTAAAGAGTAGCACACAAGGGACTAGGATTAGTCCAAAATAAACACAAACGTATGGAAAAAAATGGTCTATTAAACATTACGATGTCCTAGGTGAGGACTATATAACCCAGCTTTGGATTACAAAGGAGTAGTTTTTAAACTACTCCATGGTATAGTCAAGAGGATTAGTTTTGAAGTCGTTTAAAAACGAAAGCACGTCATTAAAAAAACGAAGACATGTCGTCTCACTTCAAACTCTTTTTAACAATGTAGTAGTCCAAAGGTGGGTTATATGATCCTCCCCTGGGACATCGTAATGTTAAATAGACCATGTTTTTCCATACGTTTGGGTTACTTTTGGAGTAGTCCTGGTACCTTGTGAGCTACTCTTTAGACGCGTGTTTGGACCGGTCCTATTATTTGCAGGGAAGCTATCTTGTAAGTTGTTCATAGTTGTATTAGTAAAAAAAATTGTTAAACGTTATTGTTGTGTTAACATCTTTGTACAGATTATCCAAGAGATACCGTTATAAAAAATGTCCGTTATGTTTAAAATGGGGAAGTTAAGTTCAAATAGTATAGCAGGAGCTAAGGCTCAAAATTTTAAGAAGAATTTCAAGAAGTCGCTAGAAATTTAACATTAGGTATTTATACAGTACGCCATCTATCATAGAATAGTCAATGGTATTTGAGACTAGTGCTGCCATTTCAGCCAATTATTGGCTAGATTTAGTGATTTCTCTTTTTTTAAGCCCTGAAATGAATTCACGCATTTTATTTGGCAAAATTTCCCTCAAGGTTTATGAAAATTTAATAAATACTCTTATGAACACACGGCTTGGACAGTATAGATTCGTTCCTTGGCTATTTTGGTAACCAGTTTTTCTATGGTCTTCCAAAACTTCTGAAATTCGGTAGGCCCTCAAAAAACGTGTTATTCGTGTTTGGTCAACAGCTAATTCAGACTTTATGATACCGCTTAGTCAGCTTTGGCAATAATATAGCTTACAGTGCGCCGAATAAATTTTGTCAAAATTTTTTGCCTAAAAAAACTTTTTGTGCACTTTTGTTAAAAAAAAAGTAAAGGGTGGTTTAATTTTAAGGGCCGATGTTGATTTTGAATAAAGCACAAATCAGTTAGGAAATTATTGTCAATTCTTTTTATTATGTTAATACGTCTCAATTATGTATAGAACAAAATATCGTCCAAATGGCCGCTGCGAACTCGACGGCATACCTCCATCCGATGGTCCAATTTTTCGATGACGCTGAAGCAAAATTAAGGTTCTCTAATTAATGTGCCGTACTATCTCATCCTTTAGCTTTTGAATTGTTGCTGGCCTATCGACGTACACCTTTTCTTTCAAATTACCACAAAGAAAGGAGTCCAACGCTGTCAAATCGCATGATCTTGGCGCCACCACGTGAGGTACCACGGTCGTTGAATTTGTCGCGCAAAAGAGCCATTGTTTAGTTAGCTGTGTGGCAAGTGGCCCCGTTCTGTTTAAACCACATATCGTCCACATCCATATCTTCTAATTCGGGCCATAAAAAGTGGGGGTGCTTTAAAACCATGTGAGATAAGGCCATGATGGCTTTACGGCTCAATTGAATGGGAGATAAAGCCATAATGGCCTCATTGCCCAATCATTGAGAGGTAAGGTCATATTTAAAATTTTGCGAAATGAGAGATATAGCCATATTTTTTTTCGCAAATGAGAGATAAAACCATATTTTTATTGTTATGCAAGGTGTAAACATTCTGTAAAAGGGAAAATCCTTAGTTATCATTGAAAAACATCTTTTTATTCTTTGATATAAAAGTTTATTGAACAAAGGTCATTAACAGAATGAAAAATTATTTAATTCTAAATACATATTTCACAAAGAATAACTTGATTATAAAATTCAAAGTACAAATATGCAAAGTAAATTATTTAAGTTGGAAATAAAACAATATATTTCAACACGCCTCCTCAACTTAAAAGGTTTCTTGAATACCCATTGATGAAATACAGAAACTGTGTTTAATATTAGGTAGCGGCTTTGTTAAAACATCCGCCACCATCTCGCTTGTAGGTTTGTATTGAACGTCTATTATTTTTTCTTCAATTGCTTGACGTATAAAATGATATTTGTAATCAATGTGCTTGGTCCTTGAATGATGGCCTCCAAATTTAGCCATTTGCTGAGCACTTTGAGAATCACTGTATAGTAATGTGGAATAGCCAGAAGAATAACCTAATTCAGTTAACAAATATCGCAAGTAGTATGCCTCTTTAGCTGCTTCTGCCAGGGCTATATATTCTGACTCTGCGCTGGATGTTGCTACCACGCGTTGTTTCCTAGATTCCCAAGAAATTACACCACCTGCTAGAAAGAAACAAAAACCAGTTTGAGATTTTCTGTCATTTATATCTGTGGCCCAATTCGCATCAACATAACCAACTAACGGACCATCCAATTTACGATAAACCAACCTAAAGTTTTTTGTTGTATTTAAATATCTGACTATTTGCAATGCCGAATTCCAATGCTGTTTACGTGGATCTTGACAAAATTGCGACAACAAATTTACTGAACAAGCTATATCAGGACGACTAAAAACAGACAAGTGTAAAAGCGAACCAATAATTTCTTGATATTTAGTTTTATCAACACTTTCTGCCTCTCCTGAAATTTTAGGTTCATTTTCTAAATTATGTTTAGGTTGCATTGGAACTTTCGTGGGTTTTGATTTTTCTTGGCCATATTTTCTTATAAGATTTGCAGTATATCCAGGCTGTGATATTGCTATCATTTGTTTCCCGATTTCAATTTCTAAACCAATGCAATGTTTAGGTTTTCCCAAATCTTTGATTTCAAAATTACACTTCAACACGTGTATTAATTTGTTAACTTCTGATTCATTATTTGATGCTATCAGTATATCATCAACATAAAGTGTAACTATCGTCATACTATCACCATTTTTGAAATAAATACATTGATCGTATTTGGACTGAATCAAGTTGAAATTTTTGAATACATCATCTATCCTCTTAAAGCATTGACGAGCTGCTTGTTTCAATCCGTATATAGCCTTATTTAATTTGCACACTTTATTTTCTGAATGCTTAAATCCTTCAGGTTGACACATGTATATATCTCCTTCTAAGTTACCGTTTAAAAATGCCGTCGAAACATCTAGTTGACGTAGTTTTAAATTATTTTGAACTGCTAGTGCATAAACGAGACGTATCGAGCTTTGTCGAACAACAGTTGCATAGGTATCCATATAATCAATACCATATTCTTGCAAATAACCTTTAGCTACAAGTCGGGCCTTTCGTTTATCAATTGTTCCATCCGTTCTGAGCTTGGTTTTATATACCCATTTACAATTTATAGGTTTTCTGTTACTAGGTAAGTCTACTATTTCCCACGTTTTATTTTTAATTAACGAACTATATTCTTGTTCCATAGCATCAATCCACTCCTCGGAATCTTTAGATTTCATTGCTTCTTCAAATGTTTTCGGATCAGTTACATTGTTATCCTCTACAGCATTTGCAACTTCTTTTCCGCGAGTCCAAGATCTTAAACGTTGCTTAATAGGAATGTCAATAATTTCTATTTCTTCTTGTCGTTGTCTCGTTTGTGGATCAAATTGTTCTGAACTATCAAAAAATTCTTCCAATTCTTCTCGCTCTTCTGTACTTGATTGATTTTCTTTATTATGTTGTAAGTTTTGGCTATTTCTGTTTATATTAGTACTAAATTCATAAAAATGTATTTCAGATTTATCTTTAACAATTTCTTTACTATTCACTTCATGTTCTATGAATTTCACATCTCTACTCTTCAATATTTCAACTGTTCTCTTTTTCCATAAGATATAAGCTTTAGATTTTTCATCATAACCTATTAATACGTATTCATTACTACGAGGTTCAAACTTTGATTTTCCTGGCTTATTATTTAATGCAAATGCTTTGCAACCTATTTTGCGAAAATGACGTATAGTTGGTACTTTTCCAGACCATAATTCTTCTGGTGTTTTATTTTTATTTAAGTTCGTGGGGCAACGATTCCTTATATATGCTGCTGTACGAATTAACTCCGCCCACAAAACTTCTGGCAAGTTTGCTTCTATCATAAAACATCTAACCATTTCAACAAGGGTCCTATTAATTCTCTCAGGTACTCCGTTCTGCTGAGGGGTGTACTCTACCGTTAATTGACGCTGTATTCCACAGTCGTTAAGGTATTTTGAAAATTCTTTCCCAACTAATTCTGGTGCATTATCGCTACGTATGCATTTGATTTTCTTGTCTTTAGCCAATTCAACATTTGCTTTAAACTCTTTAAATGCATCTAGGTACTCACTTTTCTTTCGAATAAAATATACCCAAACCTTTCTTGAATAGTCATCAATAAAAGTAGCAAAATAAAGCTTTTTCCTGGCAGATTCTACTTTCATCGGTCCACATAAATCTGTATGGATCAACTGTAAAACATCTGTAGTGGACTTTTCTTTCTTTTTAGGGAAGGGTACTCTAGTTTGTTTCGCCTGTATGCATATAGGACATTTTACACTAAATTGTGTTGTCAATTTTGGTAAGCCGTGTACCATTTCGTGTTGTTTCAAAAATGCTAAGTCACCCGCATTAAGATGTCCTAATCTCTTATGCCATATTTCTAAATTGGATTCTTCAGTTTTTCTGCAAACAGTGTTCAACGATCTCAGTGATTTTATTAAATACAGATTATTCTCTTTCTTAGCTTCGACATATATATTCTTATGCTTTAAAATTTGAGCCAGATTACCTAACATTAAAATTTGAAAGCCACTATCCGTTAACTTCGTTGTTGATATTAAATTACTCTTGATTTCGGGAATATATAAAGTATTATATAACTTGAAATAAGTCTTTCTATTTTTATAAATCAAATTTAACTGGACTGTACCAATTCCTTTTACATCAAGCTCTTTGTTATCTGCTAACTTAACTTTTCCTTTGTAATCGTAATTTATTTCTACAAATAATGAGTTATCAAAGGACATGTGTGATGTAGCCCCACTATCAATACACCATATATCAAATTTATGAGTTTCCGTATTTTTAACGTTTAGCTCATTGCAACCTTGAGCACAATCAATTATGACACCTAATTCTTTTGCAACTTGATTCTGTTCCATTTTAGTTCGACAATCTTTTGCTTTATGCCCCTTTCGGCCACATTTATAGCACTTATATGGAAATTAAACATCAGACATACCTGTTTCTTTTAATTGATTCTTAATCTGTCTCGGCTTCCACTTCTTTACCTTCAATGCACTTTGCTTATATTCTTCACTCTCAGACTTGTCTCCAATTTCTATTAATCTTGATCTCAAGATATTTAATGAAGGAAATTCATTGGAAGTATCGAATGCAGCACGTACTTCTTTATACTGATCACTTAAACCATCAAGTAGAATTACCACTAACAAACTCTCATCCAGATTTATATCCATTTCAGATAAACATGAAACACAAATATCAAATTTGATTAAGTTATCCGTTATCGTTTCTACAGATTCCATTTTTAAACTAAGTAACTTACGAAAATTTTCGGCTTTGCGCCTAGTTGATTTGCGGTCATACGTTTCTTGAAGATAATTCCATATTTCACGAGCTGTTTTAAAGTTTTTTACCATTCTTATAATGTTTGGTTCCATTGCTATTATTAGCTCTGAACGAGCATCCAATTCCAAATCATCAAATGTACATTGGTCTTCTATTGCTTTTTGATTCGCACGCCTTTGTTCTTCAGTAGCTGAGTGAGATATTTCACAAACTACAGGTCTTCTTAAATTGCCCAATACAAACTGCAACAATCTTGCCTTGTGAAGAATTGCTTCCATTTGGGGTTTCCAAGTTCCATAGTTTGCACCATTTAATAGTTGAATCCTACCGCTTAATGTAGACATTTTTGACAAATATGTATTTAATTTCCAACTCTTTTTGTTTTTCTTTACAATTTTTTTAGTTTTTGCAACTAAAATTCTTTTTAACAATGGTTACATGTGTGGCCCATAACCTGTTAAAATTAAAATCTGGATATATTTGATATAAAAGTTTATTGAACAAAGGTGATTAACAGAATGAAAAATTATTTAATTCTAAATACATATTTCACAAAGAATAACTTGATTATAAAATTCAAAGTACAAATATGCAAAGTAAATTATTTAAGTTGGAAATAAAACAATATATTTCAACAGAAACTTTATTCAGCGAAGCCACCTGCCGCTTCCTACTGGAGGAAAAAACCCCTAAGCACGGCCGCAGGCCGCCACGCAGAAATACTTTAGCAAGCGAAGCCAGATTTCAATACTTAACTTTATTATCTCCGGACTTGAAATGAGAGATAAAGCCATTTTAAAATATTACTAATGTGAGCTAAGACCATGATGCCTTTATCTCCCATTCAAATGAAAAAAAGGCATTATCTCCCCATCATGGCCTTATCTCACATGGTATTAAAGCAGCCCCCCCCCCCCCCCCCCCCTAAAAATTTGTTATCATCTCACGATAGCGAACACCACTCACAGTAACTGCCTGACCGGCCTCATTTTGGAAAATATACTGCCAGATGGTGCCGCCAGCCCATAAACCGCACCAAACAGCCACTCTTTGTGGGTGCATTGGTTTTTGACAATCACTCTTGGGTTATCATTTGCCCAAATGCGGCAATTCTGCTTATTGATGAATCCACTGAGGTGAAAATGTGCCTCATCACTGAAGATGAATTTTTTTTGAAAATTGATCATTAACTAATGCCATTTCTTGCCAGCATTTTGACCATTGACGACGTTTGGAATGGTCAATTGCACCTTGTAAGCGTGTAAATGCAAGTTTTTATGCATGAGCGTGAGAGGTGCACTTGTTGGGCACGACGGCGAGTTGAGGTAAACGGCTCTTCAGCCACATTATCGCGAACAGCAGCAATATTTTCTGCAGTGGTGTTTTCACATCTCTTACAGACCCTTGTTTGCTCAAATTTTTACACGATTTTTCCGGTTGTACGCACATTTGGACGATAAAATTATAAAATGCACGATATCTATTTTGACTTGAACGCCCATTTTCATAATAAGCCTGAATAGCTTTAACGTGTTGCTCGATTGTGTATCTTTCCATGGTTCAAATTGAGTTAGTCTGAGATTGAGAAATGTCAAATGAAATGTAGAAAAAACTTGTCGTTTAGGTATGGTTCACATTCAACATCGGCCCTTTAAATTTAACATCCCCCTTTACTAATAAACAATTTTTTTCACATTTTTTCGAATAACTTACAGGAACTCCTTATTTTTCACGAACAATATTCAGTAAAGTTGTACCTATCGGTAATTTAATATTCTACAAGAATATGCTCATAAAAATTATTGTAAAACTATGGACATATCTCCCCATTTTTAAAAGTCTTTGGTCCTTGTGACAATTTAAAGCAAGCCTGGCGAACGGATAGATATCGTAAGATTGTTGATTAGTTCAGTATGCTAAAAGTCTAAGTCTGGAACCAATATTTTAAAGTGTTACAGACATCAGCAAAAACGCTTAATACCCTCTGCACTACTGTAATGTGGGTATAATTATTATAAAACTAAGGTACTTCCTGTCTCGCCTTTCGTCCTTAGTATTTACTTTTTCTTTCTTTAAATTCTTCTAAATTGTATTAAATCTCAAATATTTTTAAACAAAATAATACCATCACGTTTAATATATTTGCCCAATTTAGCTTTAACTTTGAACTCATACACATAAACACTTAACATCTTAATAAAACAAAATCAACGCTGAAATTCTTTCCAAAGATTAGCACTTATTTTAAGTACAATAATCAACAAAGGACGACCATTAAAAGTCAAGAGTTTTTTCCGTTGCTGATTTTTTTTTTTTTTTTTTGTCTCCCCATAAAAATTTCGCTTGAGGAAGCAGATTTTACTTTTAGTACATTGACCGCAGCTTCATAATATTTCTATATGGCAAAAGTGCATTGTGGGTGATTATGGATTTGTTTTTATTTTTTTATGATATTCTTTTGGACTTTTTTCCATTCTCCAGTTTAGTTTTCAGTAAAGTTTAAACAACACAAAAGTCGTGTCTACTCACTACGAAACATTTTTTGTACACACCCACACACACAAATGCTCATAAAAGCAAGTACGTGATTTTGCAATTGTATTTAGTTTTTAGTTAAATTTCAGAGGTTTAACTTAAATTGTTGAAAAATTTGTATTAAACCAATTATTTGCTTTTCTTCGTATAGAAAATGTCGCGTCGCCGTCGCTCTGTTAAAATAAATTGTATACACTTTTGTATGTTTTGCAAAATGGGGGAAACATTTTCAATGATTTTTGCGGAAAATTTTATGATTTTTTTGCTTGCATTGTAGTGGTGTTATGTTTGGTACAACAATTAATTTCTACATTTTAAAAATATTAAAAAGTTTTCACTTTTTGCTTCTACACCATGGCAACGCTGTTTTGCTACGTTAGTTGTGCAAGTACTAAATTTAGGTTATTTTCTTGTAGAGTGTCATCGTACGATTCATTTACACGAGAATCTGATGGAACTCTATCCGACATAAAAAAATGTCTTCATAATCTGTTGTCAATGCCACACTATCCCACAAAAATGTTGCCAACACAAATGACTCAGCTACTTTAGAAGAAAATGCAACTCTGATCGCATATAAACTATCATTTTATGAACATTTTCATAAACATTTGGCAAGTCGGACAGACTTGTAAACAAAAACTCTCACTCAATTCATTTTAAGCCACACTATCCTACTTTATGAGCAGACACGATTTTTTGACAAATCGTACGACTAAATAGGACGGTGTATCGCCGGCTTTAGTATTTTGAACAAAATAAGAATTTCAATATACTTTCAAATCTTAATTCTTTACAATGCTTCGCTAAATTTTGTGTTCTTATTAATTTTGATTTTTAATTTATACTTAAAGATATTAAAGGGGGGCTTAGGCGGTAATACAAGTCGTTCTAATTATTGCTTAAAAATTTAAAAAAAACAACAACAACTTAACATGACAGGGTTGTATTTTCCTCACTTAACAAACAACTTGTGTGATCGTGTAAACTACGCTTAAGTTATTAAAAGTCACGAAAAAATTTAAGAATATCTTTATTGAAAATTAGAAAAGTCAACAGATTGTTTTATTAAACCTTCACAGTCTATGTCTATTTGAGGAGAGAGCTCCAGTTACAAAAAATGTTTTATAGCTTCATCTAGAGGTGTGTGCGTGACGCTAAATGTTTGTGTCAAGCGTTACTCACTCGTGATTGCTTTAAATAATGTAAGATTATGTAAGATTGCAATACAGAATGTTCGCTCATGATGATCACGAACTCACGCAGACTTTTTTAAATGCTAGAAAATACGTTCATACTAAAAAAATTAATTTTATGTAAAAATTGTTTAAAATATTTAAAAAAAAAATTTAATGGATTTAATTTATGTGTAAAAACTGAACTTGAAGCATTTTTCATATGATTTGCCGTAGAAAGCATTCGTTTTTATTTTGAGAGCGTTTGTTTTCTTGTGATCTCACATATACAAACTCATTCTCTCAACAATGGAACCAAATTTTCATTAAATTTCATAGATTTTTTAAACAGTACCCATGTTCTATAACTTAAGTGAGAACTTCTTGCGTTGAAAAGATGTGAAATAAAATATTCCATCGATTCTCGAAAAGTGAGAAAAAACTGCGTGTGTAACTCATGTCGAAAGCTTTCAAAAGAGATAACGTCGTTACGTTACAAATGTCATATCATTGCACTCAAAGCCGATTTGACATTGCAAACGTTGAGAACGCCAGTAACACATATCGTTGACGGCGACAAAAATTTACTAAAATTGAAAATTGTTCAAAGACGGCGGCGAAAATACAACCGTCTGCTATGCAAAATTGTGTAAAGTGCGACTTAAATGCTTGTTGTTCGCAAACGAGCTTTGAAAGCATTCGTATATTTTCTAAAAATGTTAAAAGCAAAATAATAAAACAATGAAAAAATGTGCCAAGAACAAAATATTATTATTATTATTCTTTGCAATTTTAATTTTTTTTTAGTGTTAAAATTTTTTCTCGCCCCATTTTTTCGTGGGTTTATTTGACAGTTCAAAGTGGAAACTTTTCTCACGAAAATGTTACAGACACACTATTTCTGCAAATTGGCGAGTAATTTCCTTACGTGACAGCCTGTACTCGCCAAAAAAGTTACAAACACAGTTTAGTGAGAAAAACAGCTGTTTGTTTCAATATAAGGCATTTTTGTTTCATTTCATACATTTCAATCAAAAAGTTTCTCGACGCGAGTGTTACAGAACATGGGCACAGAAAATTAACAACCTGGGCAACGATGCCAACTGCGATCAATCGTTTGCATTTTCAATGACAAATAGCTGGTTTGCGCCCAACTTTTCCAAGTCGATCGATAATGCAAGCAAACAAACAACAACTTCATAGTTTTCATACAAATTTTGCGGCCCACTAACAATTATTATGCGCCAACAAATATCAAAATCAGTCACTGGTTTTCACTAGTGCTAAAAATTGAAAAACCCTCCTAGAGTTAAAAATTTTTTTTATACATAAAAATCGACATTATTATGTATGTCTATTAGTGTCGCCAACATTAATACAAACAATTAATTTTAAGCGATTGTAGAAAAAAGAAAAATGTTCAACCGTTTTGAACAGGAAAATATCACTAAAAAACATTTTTTCTGCATTTATTTCATAAATAATGCGATATTACGAAAAATCCCTACATTTTGAAGATTATTAAAAATCTGTCCAATTTTCCCTACGCTTCTATTTTAGTATTAAAAATACCTACATGTATGAATATTCCCCTACTTCTGGCAACACTGCTGTAGCAAAACATTTTTGTGGCTGGGTGTATTTGTGTGATATGTATGTACATTAGACTGGTCGCATCTTGTATGGGATTTTTTTTTTTAAATTTAATTGTTTGCGCTGCTTAAAATATGAGGTTTGGTGTAAGAAATCATGATCTAATTTTTCAGGTCAATCCGACAGTGCCTAGCCGTGCCGGGTGGGGCCCAAAGTTCCCCATATTACAAAAAAAAACATATTTTCTATCAGATCTTTATAGTTATACTAGTTGAAAAGCCGAAAATCAAAAATATGGCTCCGTTACCATCTTCCGCAGAAAACGTACTTCAAGTGTGCCAAATTTCAGCTTCATCAGATGGCTTCAGAAAGTTGCGGAAAGAATAGGACATACATGCAAACATCCTGACATACTAAGAAATTATATATTGTATAGATAGATTAACATATGTTCGCGCAACTGAAAAACGCTGTAGCTTATTGAAAAACTAAAAAAAAACCGAAATTACGCAATAAAATTTACTTTTTTTCTGGAAAAAAAAATAATTTTTTTATTAAAATTTCGGAATTTTTGTTTTTAAAAATTCATAAAAAATTGAAAAATGCAGCTATGCTTCTAATTTTATGCAGACATATAAAAACCAACATTATCATGAATTCCACATGTGAAAATTTCCGAATAAAATTTTTTATTCACATGGATTTTAATTTCGTATCATGAATTCCATGTGAATAAAATAACATACCTGATTTTAAAAGCCTGTGTCATTATATTCGGAGTTGTTAAAAAGAAACAATTAATGTATTTAGGAAAACTGCACAGAAAAAATTTTAGCCAAAATTCAATCAACTAAGCCAATGATTGATATAAATTTTTTTTTTTAAACAATTTTTTAATTGATTCAATTAAATTTTTTAATCAAAAGTAAAATTTTTTATGTTTGTGTGTATATTTTCAGATTTTGTTCTAGTGGTGTATATTTAAACACATAGAATACTTTTATTTGAATACTTCATTTTTATAAATGCGAATACTTGTTTTAACTTACTACTTGTAACCAAAAATTAGACATCAGTATGTTATAAAAATATGTTTAAAAGCATTAGCAAATAATTTTTTTGTTTGCAAAATCTTATAAATAAAAAGTGTAATAATTTGTGCCATCAATTAACTATGAGTACACAATACCCGAAAACTACGTGCTGATTTGCGACAATTACAGCATCACTATTTCTTTTAGAAGAAAAGAAAAAGTAAAAAACAAAGAATTTATTCAGTGTGCAAAGTGATCTTAAATAGTTAACATCGGTCGCGTACGTAAATTTTTTGTGTTTTTTTGTGCAAATATTGTAACGGTTTTTTTATGTTAGCAACAAAAAATATTTTGTGGTGTCTTTTAAAAAAAATCATAGCCAACAGATATTATTGTTGGACAATAAAGTGTAAGTGTGTTATGGCCAGAATACACGAAGCCGTCTGGTCAGCTTTTGGTAAGAACACTTTAATCTTTTAAGTTAAAATAGTTTTTCACATACATACATATTTTTTTTCGTTTTTTCATTTCAGATCGATATAGATTTTGTTCTGAAGTATCCCCTAGCAAAAAAGTTGCAAGAACGTTGGCCGTATTTTGCAGAAGAAATATTATTTATTATGAAGACCAAAATAACGTGCTCATTAGTTTCAAAAAAACTTCTCCAAAGTGAACATATTAATGAAGGTAACAAAATATTTATTTTAAAATATTCGTCATGTTTAAAAAATACTTTTTTTTATATTTACAGATTCTAAAGTGTTTACAATTTTGTGGTACTGCCATAATTTATTCCCACCTCAACTTAAAATTAGTACAGACGAAAACGGAGCCAAATTTAAGAAAAAATATAGTGTTGTGGATTCGCAAGAAACATTTGCTGTTATTGCTGGTACCATGGAGGAACTAGACACCAAACTTAAACTATTAAAAATACAGGGTCGAAGTATTCAGCCAAAGCTACTTGTCATTGGAGATATCTCAAACGTTAAACAAATTTATGTATATTTTGACGACTTAAGATACCCATTTGTTTCAGTTATAAACGCTTTTGACATGCTATTCAAAATCTTTTTTGTTTTCAACCTACAATATCCCGATGAGTCTGAGATTTTTTACAACTTTATTCAATCCCTTTTTTATGATTTGCCTACAAACAAAAAATTTTTTAAGGCATCTTCAATTAAACATGAGATTCTTAAATTAAAAGAATAACCTATGTATGTATATCTTTACAAATGTTTTAAAATAAGTTATTTCCTTTATTTAATATTGAATTATTACTACACTTTGCATTTATTTTCATTTCCAAATATTACAATAAGACTTCTGATATGTAATTATTTTATGTTAACTTTAAATAAAAACAAAGTAATAATAAAAAAAATCTAAAATTGATTAAAAAAAATAAATCTAAATATTTATTTGGGGGTTAAATTTTTAATATTTTAATTGATTTTAAAATGCTAATTAATTAAATTTTTTAATTAATACAACAATTTATTTATTTGATATTTTAAAAAAATTTAATTAAAATTTTAATTTATTCAATTAAAAATTTAATTATATTAAATAATTCAAATCAATTAATTTTTTAATTGATTCAATTAATATTTTGTTTGGAAATTTAAGAAATTTTTTTTTTATTTTTTAATTAATTCAATTAAAAAGTTAATTAAAAATTTAAGAAAAAATTGATTATTTTTTTTAATGATTTAACTAATAGTTTAATTGAAATTTCTTCCTGTTTTTCAATTAAATTTTCTAGTTTTCATTAATTGACTTTAAAAAAGGGATAAACTTCAAATTTACAAAAGCATTAATTGATATGATCAATTTGTTTGCAGGTTGAAATATAGCGAAAAACTTAATTGGGACAACAAATTTCTTAATTGAAGTCAGTTTTCCATTTTTTCTGTGTGTTTTTGGAAATTTATGGAACTAAATTTTTTGCACGGCCTAAAAAACACTTAATTGACAACATCTTTTGTAAGTTGTTGTGTTGTTTTTATTTTGTTTTTCTTAACCTACTTACAACTACAATTAATGTTGAGAGAATTTCAACTCATTGTAGTGGGGAATGTAAGATGAGATAAACTCACTGTTGTTTATTGTTGATGTGTTTTGTTAAAGCTTTGATATTGTTACAAGTAGAACTGTTGCTATAATTCTTATACGTTTAACAGTTTTATTTGATTTAATATCTTTAGTTTTTCTAAAATCTTTATGGATGAAGTTTCCTGATGATCTGGCCTAAGCAACCAGTGAAATGCATAGGAATAGCTTATCCCATCAACAATAAATTTCAAGTGTTTTTGTCAAGAATAAAAACTGGGAATTAAGCACGAATAACAAAATCTTTTGAAGTTAAAATTTTGTATTCCCAAAAATTGAAATTACTTTTTTGAAAATTTGAAAATGTAAAGCTTTGTGACAGGAAGAAGATTTTCGCGAACAACATGCTGTTGTATTTTCTGAATCGTTATTGACAATAATCGATTACTATTGATTTGTAATTTAAGACGATTACCTCAAAGACCAAAAAAACTACGCGAAAATTTCTGAAATTCGGAAAAGTTTGCAAAAATAGCGAAAATTCGCGAAAATTTTTAATATTTCAAACAAGCCATAAAATTAATTAAAAGGCCCTGAAACTATAAGGAATGGCAAAATATTGGTAAAAATTGCTAAATTAACGGAAATTCGCAAAAATTTGATAAGCGCGGCATGATAGCAAATATATTTATTAATAATCGGTAAAGCTATAAAGAATCAGAAAACTTACAGTAAAAATAGCTCTTATCGCAAACATGGCAAAAATTTGCGAAAAATTCTAAAATTTATTTGAAATCGCGAAATCGGTTATAAGGAAACTATTAGAAAATATTTTTTGCTCCCTATTTACCGATTTACTCCTACATATGTATGTTAATGAAATAAAGGAAATTTGTGCATTTGAAACGTTGTTATACCCTCCACCACTATGGTGAAATTATACTGCAAAATTTCGTGAAGATCGGCCCATAATTTACCATATCGTCGGTTGATTATTTAATTGTCGTATGTCGTATGTAATTTGTATCCACATACGACAATTAAATAATCAACCGACGATATGCCTCATATAAACCCTACTTTCGGCCCAGCCGAATATAGCACTCTGACTTGTTTTTTTTTCATTTTAAATATAAACTTACATTTTCTTCCTTTTCCGACAGACAAATCTTAGTGAATTATTTTCTTCATAAATTGGTAAAATATTTCACTTGTGAGTTATTCACAATCGTGTGAATTTTTTTGAAAACAAGCAAATTCGAAAGAAATTTTTTCGGAGTTTAAAAATGTAAACATTCGGAAATTTTTCACAACACATTTTATTCATGATAACTCCTCACACATTCGGAAATTTATATGTGAAATTTTATTCATGATTAGGGTGATTAGCTTTCTTTTGAGCAAAAAAAAAAAAAAAACATTCCGGATGAAAAAAAAGTTCTAAATTTAAAAAAAAAAAAAATTCAAACCATTGATCAAATAGCAATCGAAGCTTCTTCGGACAAATTTTGCAAACACCAATAGGTAATAAGTTACATGAATGATAAAAAAACACCTGCATGGCCTAAATGTCAAACTTTGACCCCTATAACTCAGAAACTTTTTGACCGATATTGTTGAAAATTTGTGTCTAAACTACTATCCAATAGGACTAACTTGGTGCAAATTTCATTCAAATCGGAAGACATCGATTAAAAATTAGGTCACTTGACATGAAATCCCCCATATATAAAAACAAATAGGCCTACAGCCAACTTCAAGTTAAAAAGTGTAAGAATAACAAAACAAAACAGAATTTCAGAGTACATGTAATTGAGTGCCTCTCCCAATCTTCCCACCCCTCTCACCAATCAATAAACTCAAGAATTGCTGCAACAAAAATTGCAAGTCTGGACGATGACTTTGTAGCACAAACTTGTAATTTTATGGCTTAATTTAAATGTTTCTCTGATTTTTATTTTTAAACTAGCATTTTATTTGTGGAATTGTTGATGTGGCATTTGAAAAAAAATAAATGGACTAGATCGATAGTGTTTTAAGTTGAATTCAAGCAAAATCGATTTCTAAGGAAAAGAGAAGACCATACTCCAAAACAATTTATATATCCTTTCTAATGGGTGATTTTTTAAGAGCTGAAATCTTTATTTGAATCGGTACGGTCCATTTAATTTAATGTTTGAATATTATTTCATGCAAATGTTGACCGTGACTGCGCCTCAAATGGTCCATCCGCTTAGTCCAATTTTGGCATACTCTTTCCAACATTTCGCCCGGTATCTCATGAATAAATGCTTTAATGTTGACTTCCAATGCGTCAATTGAAGCATGTGTGTATAGACATGAGCTTTAACATAGCCCCACAAAAAATAGTCTAAAGGCGTTAAAACGCACGATCTAGGCGGCCAATTGACCAGTCCCGAACGTGAAATAAAATGTTCACCGAACTCGCCTCATAATAAGTCCATTGCTTAGCGTGCTGTGTGGCATGTGGCACCGTCTTGTTGAAACCACATGTCATGCAAGTCAAGCTCTTGCATTTTGGGCAAAAAAAAGTTTAATATCATCTCACTGTAGCGCTCACCATTCACAGTTACGTTACGATTCGCATAATCTTTGAAGAAGTACGGTCCAATGATGCCACCAGCCCATAAACCGCACCAAACTGTTACTTTTTTTGGGTGCATGGGTAGCTCTTGCAATGCTTCTGGCTGATCTTCACTCCAAAATCGACAATTCTGCTTATTAACGTACTCATTGAGCCAAAAATAAGCTTCGTCGCTGAACACAATTTTTCGATAAAAAAGTGGATAAACTTTCTTTACAGAGCACTCATTTTGATAATAAAATTCAATAATTTCCGAGCGTTGTTCGTTTGTAAGACTATTCATGGTTAAATTATAGACCAAACTGAAGATGTTTGACAGTGAAACAAAACACGAAACGTGCGTCAGCTGTTTGAACTAGTGTTGCCAAAAAGATAATAGCTAAAAAATCACCCGATACTTACACGGTACGTTTTATTTAATTATTTATTGAATCGATCCAGCCTATTGCTTTTTCAGTTAAAAAATTTTTGATTTATTAAAAAATCGTTTACGCAACAAAACACCAAGTACTTTACAGGGATAGAAATTGTGGTAGTGCCAAAAAAAGTATACTCTGAAAATAAAAAAGGCTTTATTTTACGAAAGAAATTTTCGTAGCTATAACCATGGAAATGGTGTTAATGTTGAATAATTAATACACTGAAAGTAATCTATGCTCCATTTTACGAAATTAACAAAAGCTTCGTATTTAATACCATTAAAATGTTACTTAAATTTTAGAAATTTAGAAAATTAACGAATGTACCGTATAAATCACCTGTTCGTATATAAAAAAAAGTGTACACTTTGATGTCACCACTAACTGCGGAAACGTGTCGCTTGATTTCAACCAAAAATTCAAAGGCTACGTTGGGGATAGTCTGTAGGTGGTTAATGTAAAGTTTGCACGAAATTGACGGAGTGGTACTTTGCATTCCCATACAAATATCTCACCATTTTCCATATGTTGATTTCTTATAGTCACTTGCAAAGTTACCAAAACATGAATCGTAATGTCCTATGTGTAAAATGACATTTGGAATAGATCTTAATGTATATTTCATATCGCTAGAGGCCGTAAAATAGGGCAAAAGGGTTAAAAGCTCCCTCCACCTATGTCTTCTTAACTAATCAACAGATTTCCTTGACATTTGGCAGGCAAATAGTATAAAATCTGGAATGAACAATAGCCTAGGGCGTGAAATATGGCAAGAGGGGTAAAAGCTCCCCCTCCCTATATTTTCTTAACTAATCAACCGATTTCCTTGAAATTTGACAGGCAAATATTGTGGCATCTTGAGAAAACTATAGCCTATAATTTGTATTATTTAGGGCGAGAGGGGTGAATGCTCCCCCTCCCTATATCTTCTTAGCTAATCAATCGATTTTCTTGAAATTTGGCAGTCAAATAGTGTTAAATTTGGAAGGAACTATAGCCTATAATTTTTTTTATTTAGGGAGTGAAATAAAGCAAGAGGGGCAATAGCTCCCCCTCCTTATATCTTCTTAACTAATCAACCGATTTCCTTGAAATTTGCCAGGAAAATAGTGTAAGATTTTGAGGGAACTATAGCTTATAATTTTTTATATTTAGGGCGTGAAATAGAGCAAGAGAGGTAAAAGCTCTCCCTCCCTATATCTTCTTAACTAATCAACCGGGTTTCTTAAAATTTGACATGCAGACACTGTAACTTCTGAAGGAACTTAAGATATAAGTTTTTTGAAAATTCCAACATTAAGGGCGTAAAAAAGTGCAAAACGGGTAAAAGATAAATTTTTACATTTACAACGTTAAATGCAGCAAAAAGGTTAAAGGCACCCCCCCCCCCCCCCCCCCCCCCACCTATATACATTTAATTAATTAACCGATTCTCTTGAAAATTTTATTAATTTCGGAACTTGAACCCACAACGGTTGTGCAATGGTATACGATTGGTCGGTAAAAAATTGATGAAAAACGTTATCGAAGCTACGATTTTGATAGTTATTTCCGAGACGAAAATGTATTGCTGCCACGAACTCCGATAATTGCCACAGACATCTCAATTGAATTCAAACGCGTTTAATTTCCTATTAGATTGGCATTTGCAATGACAATCAATAAGTCGGAAGGCCAAACGATGTCTGTTTGGGACACACCATCGAGCTTATTTGTTTTGGCTAAAAACGGACTGAGAAAAAATGGATCAATTCCCATTTCTTGATACCTATTTAATACCTAGTTATAGAAATAATTTTTTCGCGCGAGTAGATTTTGTATTTGTTGTGATTGTACTTCGATCCATTAAAAAAATAATTCAAATATCTCAAATTGTTAACGTTTTATTCAAAAATAAAGTTGTCCATTCCTTAATGGGAAACCCTTTATAATGCTATGAAATTTTTTTTTTTTTCAGTGTATGAGTAATACCGATATTTTTCATATTTGAACAGTTAAATGCGATTTGTTTTATTTTTTGGTAAAAACACCACAAAAACAATCTGTGTGCATGGATTGCTTGTCAGGCTTATAAAAGTAATTAAAAACTTTGTCATAACTGTGTCTGTTTGTCGCGCTATTGTCTTGTATCTGTCTGCTAGGCCAATCGTCTCTCCCTACAAAATTTATATTAAAACAAATCTGTTTGTAGTTTAAAATATCTATACAACTAAATGCATAGGAAAACTATGAGTAGATCCATGTTAAACAACCAAAAAAAAAAAAAAAAAAAAAACTAACAGTCCCAACCAACGAACCACAATAAGCCAAATGAAACAAAAATTTGTTAAAAAGTAAATTTAACTTTTTGTTTTTTAATTTTTGAATATTTACAATGAAGTGTTTTTTATATCAAAACTTCCAACAAAATTTAAAAAAGTATGTATTATTCTATATAAATTTATAAAATGCTATTATTATTTTTTTTATTTTTATTTAAACAACTTTCATTTACAAAACTATTTTCAACAACCATTTCACTAGATATTTTTTTGTTTATAAATGAATTTAATATTTTGAAATTGTGTTCCATGTATAGATGAATGTTTCTATAAAAGTTGTGTTGGTTGGCTGTTGATTGTTAGTGTCCAACCAGGTAATTGTGTGATATTCTTGAATTTTTTTCACTACTTTACAACAAAATACTCCCCAACACGCTCCATTTATTTCAGTTCAGTTCAAATTAAATTTCTTTTTGTGCTATTTAAATATATTTTTTTATGCATTTTACGGCATTGTAAATGGTGTTACATTGTTAAATTGTTGTTGACATTTGATAATCGTCACTTGATGTTGCAACTGCAGAACAACAAAACAAACTAGCGACACAACAACAAAAAATTTGTTTTTAAAATTTTTTTTCCATTTGTATGAAACCAAAACGTAATTAATATTTTAATAGAAATTTTGTAGTCAACAAAAGTGCTATTCTAAACGAAAGTTTTGGTTTACAGATATTTGAACAAGCTTAAAGAAATATTCCCTATAAAGTTGTAAAAATTTAAATATTTTTTAGCGAATCTCGTAGGAAACATACAAAATTGCCAAAATCCCGATTTCAGATACTCGGGATTTTTTAAAAACCAGTTTCAATTGGTATCTCTACCATTTACCCAAACAATTAAGTCATATTGAAAAATACTTAGAACAAGAGTTTCTAATTTCACGAATATATTTCTATTGCCGGTAGTGTAGTATATAGTCTTTTGATTCCCAGAAGTGGGTACGTTAATGAAAAAATGTTGGAAAAATTTTGATAAAAAACTTTTTGGAATCTTAAAATATTTAATTTTGTGTACTAAGCCAGACTTGTCAATAACACTATGCAAGTTGAAAAAACAGACAAGCCGGGCACACGGCGACTTAACATAATTCGGGTACGCTGAGTCCAGTGGTGCTCTCCGTTTTTTTAGATTGCTCTAGTTTTCGAGATATAACGTTATTTCGGAAATGGAGGACGTTGCACAACATATATTCGCTTTACTCAAAAACGGTTTAGTATATTGAAATTACTAAAAATTCCGCAATAAAATGTCCTTTAAGAAAAGTAAAATTTTTTTTCTTATATGAGCAGTAGTTTTTAAAACATAATTTTTTTTTTTTTGAAAAAAAATTAATTTTTTCGCCAAAATTTCGAAATTTTTGTATTCAAAAAATTGCCTGCTAATTTTTTGCAGACATATAAAAAACGAAGCTGCAAACAAAACAAGTCATCAATGAATAAAATCTGTTACAAACTTTTGATTTTATTCACAAAAGTCGAAAAATTTTAATTAATTTAAGAATTTCATAAAACGCAATATTTGTATGGGAGCCCCCTTAAAAAGTGGTGATAAGGGGCAAGTATGTCTCGAGAAACTGTTAAGAAACATAAAACTAATTGATGGCGATTTAACATAATTCTGGTACGGTTAATCCAGCGATGCTCTCGGTTTTTTTAGATTGGCTCTGGTTTTCGAGATATACCGTTATTTTGGAAATGGAGGACGTTGCACAACATATCGTCAGCTCAGAATTGGTTTTTGAAGAAGTCGGAGTGGAGAAAAACGACAAAGAAGATTTACATGCAGATTTCTCAAAATGTACCCGATAGAATTTTTTTATATTTTTACCACTGCTTCCGGTATATGTTTTGAAGAAAAATGTAAATTTTCGCGCACTTTCATGAATAAAGTTAGAATTTAATAGTATTTTTTTGAAAATGAAAAATATTGTTTTGTGCCGCATACGCCACTTTTCTAAAAAAAAATTAAAAAAAAGTGGCTTTTTGTGCTGCTTACGTATATTTATTGCTGTGTATTGAGTAACTTGTTGTTGAGATTAATTTTTTTTATAGTTTTTTTTATTTAATTTTACTTTACAAAAACAGAAAAAACAGTTCTACTGTAATGAAAAGTTACATAAAAAGCCACAAATTAAACAACTTAAATAATGCAAAAGTAAAAAGAAAATTTAAAACTTAATATTGAGTAAATTTTTATAATAAGCTTTATCAACACGTGGAAGAAATATAAGCAAGTCTTTTATGTCCCTATTTTTATCGCTGGAAATAAATGATGGTTTCGATATTTTCAAAACATTCGTCAACAAATTCTCAGGAGTTTTCAAACAATTTTTTGATGCACACTCAACCAAAATTGCATTTTTATATTTTTTCCTCTCTGGTAGAAGTTTTATAATATATACATAAATCATTATTTTAACTGTATAGAAGTACTTTAATTTTAGCAAAAGGGACTTTTCGAAAGTCCATTTTATTTGCTTCCAACGAGTATGTGCGAAAATTTTCCGGAAGCATTTCCATAACTTTAAGTTTTGTTTTATTATTTTGCATTGTTTTAAGCAAATTTAGTAAATGAAGAGGGCTATGAATTTCAATATTCTTTAAGTACCGGTCAATAACACCATGGACACAGTCCACTTCTTGAATTAAAGAATGTTCTGGTTCTGAAGACTTTTGTATTACGGCATCAATATTATTTTCTTTAAAGAACATTTTGATTGCGGTTGCGTTAATTTGATTTTTATTTTGAGGTACGCAAGAATCGCTCCATAATGTCAAAGTTTTAATTAGTGGATAATCTTTTATTAATTCATTTAAAATTTTAATTAAAGCACTAGCAATATCGTTACCACTCCGACCGCTATGAGCTTCCGTCCACAAGGCACAATAAGTAAAAGTTGGTATAATTGGCATAATAATGGTTGCTGTAAGATTGTACATATTCAATTTTTGTTTGTAGTAAAATGTTGAAGCATTTCCCTTAGGTAGGCTAAAAACACTTTGCATATCATAGCAAACCGTACACTTGGTTGGGTCCATTATTTTATAAAACTATTTTTTACAAATTAATTTTCTTGTTGTCATTTTATTTTGCTTTAACTATATTTTTTCTTACGGCAATGCAGCAAAGCAACAGTAAAATTTATTTTGTACGTTTTTGTATGAAGAATTTGCTGCAATCGCCAAACAATGGCTTGTAGAGCAAAACAGTACTTAAAAATTTTTGAAACAGTTGATATGCAGCAAAATTAATGCTTTATATCTCAGAAACCATAAAAATTTTCGCGAAACAGGTTTTTGATTTAGAAAGAGGGTATTAAAAAAATATATTCCTCATACCTAACTCATTTTTTTTAAAAATGATCGGTAGGTCAAACCAGTAATGAGCTGACGATATATTCGCGTAACTCAAAAACGGTTTAGTTTATTGAAATTACTAAAAAACCGAAATTCCGCAATAAAATTGCCCGGCTTGTCTCAAAAAAAGTGTAAATTTCTTGCACAGTGTAATCAACGAACTTCAAACGTATTTTATGCTACGTGCTATGTTAAATTAACTCAATTTGGTAAGAGCATGGAGGAGTATTTGTCATTCGGAGAGTCAGTTGGATGGAGGGATGCAATTGATCATGTGATTGTTAGAATTAAAATGTGGATTTACTATATTGTTTACAGAATCATTTCCCTGCTATATTTAATCATTCATTCGGTACTGCATTAAAAACAGAGTTTTAAATCAAATAAGGACCAGTCTTATTAGGGATGCCAAACGGGAAATCCCGAATACCGGGATTGGTAAATCCCGGTTCTTGTATTGGTGACATACTACTGTTAAACCTTCGAAGAATTTATAAAGTGGGCCCTGTCTTTGAAAATAAATACAAAGTTTAGCTCGTCAAATGGCCGTCAGAAAAATTTAATTTTCTCTGGTCGAAGAAAAGTTCTTTCGTTTTTATATCGACATTGGTAAACTAGCATTCACAGCAAAATGTTTTTTTTTTTTTTTTTTTATGTCCGCTTTACAAATACATAATGCCTCATTTACAAAATTTTTAAATCAAATATTCACTTATTTTTATACAACACCACTTGATAAATACAATTTATAAACTAATAAGAATTTTAATTTGATTTTATATATTACTAGCTTTACCCGGTACGCTTCGCTTCCGCCATTTAAATAAAAAAAGTCAAATTTTTAAACCAGATTTTGTGTATCAATAACGAAGAAAATAGTACCAAATTAAGATACTTTTAGTATTTCCGTTCTACTAAAGTATCGAAACCTGTATTGTGCTTATATTGAAGGTGTCATGACCATTTCCCCAAACCAGCCAATTTTTTGACAGATATTTTGTAAAGAAAAGGAAATTATTTGCTGCAAATTTAAAACCTTTAAAACCTTTTACCGTTCTCCAGATATAAAGAAATCTAAATTGTCTGTGTGTGAGAGGTACCACGCCTACTTCTCCAATCTATCTCACTTTTTGATAAATGTTGCGTATTGATAACAAAGTAAAATTTGAAAACTTTTCTGTCTTTGTTTGGGAGGTGCCACGCCCACTTGGAATTTAACAAACATTTTTAGCCTATCCCAGTAAAAAATGGAGCTTCCAACGAAGCAGGTTTGTAAGGGAGAAACATAATAGTTGCGCTTACCATTGCGCATACGGAAGACATGAATTTTATATGGCGAGTTCCCACTTTGAAGCAATAAATTTTTGACACATGAAGCGCATTATTCAGCTCATAAAAAAATTGTTGGATGTAAAGATCAGCTTTACACACTGAATGTTTTGATACAGTTATTTTTTAGTATTCTCCCTTACAAACCTGCTTCGTAGTAAGGGAATGCCGTAGCACTTGAAATGTTATTTTTTTTTTTAATAAAAGTTGTTGAGAGTTTTTTCACTTACTTTACTGCATTTCTGTATGTCTTATTGCGTAGCGCATAATTGTGCGCTTATTTTGTTAAATGTACCATTAGTGCTTCGCAAAATGATAAAATTTTTTATTGGGATGTTAAGTGATTATTGCCTATTTTTACCCTCAAAATATTTTAATTTAAAAAAATCTTTTTTCCGTGGATCTATTCGTTAGGAAACTTAATCACTGTCCAGATTTCATGTCTCTAACTTCAGCCGTTTGGTCTTTGCGATGGTGAATAAGTTGCTTGACTAAGTCATAAATTTGATTCAATAATTGCGTCCCATGGGGGTACAGCTACCCTGCCCCTATTGACAAAATTAGTAGCCTACTCTTCTGTAAAAATGTATTGCTCCCCCTGCACCTACCCCCTTTATTTCTAATTTAGAAGATGTAGTTCACCATAAGAGTGACTTCTACCAAGTTTGAGCATCCTCACTATAACAATTCGTAAGATATGCGATATTTAGCATTGGCGTCCTATGGGGGTTTCACTTCCCCTGCTGCTATCTTATTTCAACTTCGGTGTTTAGAAGATGCAACTGCAAAAAATTCAAGAAAATGCGTGCAGCGGCTCTTAAGATATGCGAACCTAATATTTGCATACTATGGATGGTACCACTCCCCCTGCCCCTATCGTAAAAATAAGTAGCATATTTTAATTTCAGGGACCCTTGATGTTACTGTAAAAGTTTTAGGAAAATCGGTTCAGTAGTTTAGGAGTCTAAAAGCCAACAGAAACAAATTCTTCATATATCCAAGTGAATCAAAGTATAAGAAAACTATGCTCAAAAAAATACTCATAAATTTTTAATATTGGTCCAAATAGAATAATTATTTTGTTTTTATATTTTTTATTTTTTTGTCTACTATCCTAGAAAAAATATAAAATATTTCCGGGATTTAATATTTTAAATAAATTGTTTCAATGTTTGCACTCTTTGATTTTCTTGAATTTTTTTATATAAAACATTGACTTTTTCCACAAATTTTAAGACCCATCTGGTTGTGGGATTCGAATAACTACTATTTTTTCTGATTTTTTGAATTTTGTTAGAAAAAATATTTTTCGATATAAACCACTGTGCAACATTTTTAGTTACCAAAAAAAAAACAATAATTATCAGGGGTGTGCTGGAAATCGAAAACGTAAAACGCAAAAAATTCAAAAGCCGTTTTCCAATTAGATTTATATAGGTATATACACACAGTTACTAAATTATACATACGATACGTTTTTTTTTTTGTATTGACGAAAAATATAAAAATTTGGTTGATTTAATTAAATATTTTTATTTCTTATATTTATAAAAAAAAAATAACACAATTTTGACATAAAAGTTGACCTCAATATCTTTCAAAATTTAAATTGTTATAACTTTTACATTTTTGTAAAGTATAAAATACATACTACATATCTAAAAAAAATATTTCCATAAAATTTCTAGCGTCACTTGTAACGGTAAATCAAAGAAATACGCGTATGTATACTTTTGTTTCAGAATTTCAGGGTTGTATTTTATAAACAATGACAAAAACAACATAATAACGGTTATCAAATTCAAAATTAGGTGAATATTTATTAAAAAATATAAAAAATTCTAAACAATTTATAAAATTTTCTACAAAAAATTCATTTGGTCGGTCGTACGTATATTTTAGTAACTGTGTGTACATACCACTTCCAAATGCTTGCGTTTAACGTTTTCGATTTCCAGCCCACCCCTGATTATTTTTTTATCTTTTTTTTTCAAAAGATTTTGTTATTCGTGCTTAATTCCCAGTTTTTATTCTTGACAAAAACACTTGAAATTTATTGTTGATGGGATAAGCTATTCCTATGCATTTCACTGGTTGCTTAGGCCAGATCATCAGGAAACTTCATCCATAAAGATTTTAGAAAAACTAAAGATATTAAACCAAATAAAACTGTTAAACGTATAAGAATTATAGCAACAGTTCTACTTGTAACAATATCAAAGCTTAAACAAAACACATCAACAATAAACAACAGTGGATTTATCTCATCTTACATTCCCCACCACAATTAGTTGAAATTCTCTCAACATTAATTGTAGTTGTAAGTAGGTTAAGAAAAACAAAATAAAAACAACAACAACTTACAAAAGATGTTGTCAATTAAGTGTTTTTTAGGCCGTGCACCTGCCTGTTTATCAAAAAGTAATTTCAATTTTTGTCAAGAATAAAAACTGGGAATTAAGCACGAATAACAAAATCTTTTGAAATTAAAATTTTGTATTCCCAAAAATTGAAATTACCTTTTTTTTATTTTTTTAAGTATATTTTTTGAAACATTTTAAAAACATTGAGGGTATTCCCCAATAAAATTTTTTATCATTTTGCGAAGCACTAATGGTACATTTAACAAGATAAGCGCACAATTATGCGCTACGCAATAATACATACAGAAATGCAGTAAAGTAAGTGAAAAAACTCTCAACAACTTTTATAAAAAAAAAAAAATAAAATTTCAAGTGCTACGGCATTCCCTTACTACGAAGCAAGTTTGTAAGGGAGATACTTAAAAATAACTGTATCAAAGCATTCAGTGTGTAAAGCTGATCGTTACATCTAAAGCAGACCATACACGATTCAATTCAATTGTCAACTGAGTCGGTTGTTGTCCAAATCAAAGCGTGTATGGCCTTGTCAGTTGATTAGTTTGACGGTTGTCGAGTTGGTTGAAGAAAAATCAAAAGATTTTGATTTTTTCAAGTTGACTACTAAGTCTTCCAATTCGATTGTACTGTGTGTGCTCAAGTCTCTTGATCAGCTGTCAAAACTAATTTTTGTAGTTAAGTATTTTAAAAATTGTCTTTTATTTCATTAAATTTTAAAATAAACTTAAAATCTTTCAATTCAGTTGATGAAGTTGTCAACTGAGTTGAAAGACTCAGTTGACAACTGAATTGAACCGTGTATGGGGCGCATAACAATTTTTTTATGAGCTGAATAATGCGCTTTATGTGTCAAAAATGTATTGCTTCAAAGTGGGAACTCGCCATATAAAATGCATGTCTTCCGTATGCGCAATGGTAAGCGCAACTCTTATGTTTCTCCCTTACAAACCTGCTTCGTTGGAAGCTCCATTTTTTACTGGGTCATTTCAGTTTTTTTATTTGCTGGAAAAGTGGAAAAATGTAATTTTTTTACAACAAACACAAGGAAAAACTTTTCTACCGAAAGTTGCAATTTAAACAAGCTTTAACCAAGTGTAAAAAATCAGATTGGAAAATTACAATTTTTGAGTGTGGTTGCCACCATATTAAAAATGTTGTTATTTTCACAAAAAGCACTAAAATTTACATCTCTTTTTAAGATAATCAACTATGATTCTTTAAACTCCATTTTTATTAAATCAAATTTTACTTTTTTAAAACGTCGTTTTTCAAAACTAAATTAAAAATGAATTCTATACAAAAATATATAAAAAAAGAACTTGAAAATGACGTGACAATTAAATAATCAATTAATTCAATTTTAACTCTTTTATTTGGCATCTTGAAAAATATCAATTATTTCCAAGAATTATATGAGATTTTTGTTTTTGACAGTTTTGTACCTTTAACTAAAAAAAAAATACCGTTCACGTCAATAAGGTGTAATTTTCCTTTTTTCCATTTTTCCAACCAAAAAATTTTTATTTTTTTTTTTTAATTTTTTGATAAAGAAAACCCTTTTAGCAATTACCCAGTAAAAACTTCGCCTACTTTTTCAAAATGAATAGCTTCTTTAACTCATTATTTTGTAGCTTTCTTCTATAATTACATTTATAACAACTTCTATAACTATTCTGGATGTATGCAGGTAAAAAAAAATAATGACTTACTTTTTAATGCGTTCATTTTGGGACATCCCTTGTAAAATTCATTGGTTCTTTCAGTAGAATTGTAAGTAGTGCTCTTATGTTTTTCTGATTACTCAACACATTATTTCGTAGGCGAAGTTTTTACTGGGTATTGTACCAGCATAAGTAGGAATTATTGAATGACTTGTTTGCGGTCCCGGAATTGGTTTGGCTGTTTCATATCGCAAATCCAAAGTTTCTTTTGCGTCAAAATAATGCGGTTCTGGAGGAAATTTTACATCAATGTTTGGTAAATTACTCGAATCGGATGCTCATTAGTGTGTCCCAAAAAAATATTATTTTATGCCCCACCTTTTTTTGAAAGCTTATAGGGTAAATTTTTTTGTGATTTTTTTCAGATTTTTCGAAAAATCGTTGTTTCTCGACTTTTTTTTTGAATTTTGTAAATTACTCGGGCCATTAGCCCGAGTTTTGTAAATTAAAAAACTTGTTTATTACACTGTTATTAGTTTGGTAAATTTAATTTCTTCTTAGTTTTTAGTTTTATTTGTCGGGTTTTTTATAAAACTTCTTTTGCTTACATTGCCCAACATAGTGCCGGCTTACAATGGAAAAAAAGAATGAAATACCCAATACAGTGCCCTCCAACAGCTTGACAACGGAGAAAAATAATTTGGATGTGAAGTGCTCGCCAGGAACACAATTTCAAATACTCGCCTCTTCAATTGCAAAGTTTGTCCCACAAAGTTCTGCTGGTTCTATCGGTTCTGCCATCTCCACTCCACTTACGCCACGGTCGCACTGTATATTTGGATTTTTCTAGCATGAAGTAAAATGTTTTGTTTATTATAATTTATTATAAACGTTAAAAATCAACACAATTCTAACTACTTACCTCTGGCATTGTTAAATTTAAATTTTTATATTCATTTCACAAAAACTATTTGATTCAAACAGCTGTTCAAACTATTTGCAAAATCTTGCAAGCGGAAATTTCTCCAGTAACATTTTGCAAGTTCTCTAACTTCCAACTGTCAAAAAATTCTCTTTTTGGCTCTCTCGCTGCAAGAGATATGGAGTACGCAGACAACATTTTGCAAGATTTTGCAACATTTTGCGCAAAATATGTGTACGCAGACAGACCTAATCTAGGGATAACTCTTAAAATTTATATTGAAGTTAAAAAAAACTAATGATTCAGTTTAAAATGTGGATTAATATTTTGAAAGAATACCTTATATCTAAATATCTAACATTAAAACAAATCCGATGCATAACTGGCAAACACATTACATTATTTTTAATTTTACAAAATGGGTACAAACCTTTAAAAGGGTATAACTTTGGAACGGTACGAGCAAATTTAATTATTTTTTTTTTATTATTGCTAAATTTTCAAAAACTGTCATTAAGAGGACAGAAATGAGCAAAAAAATAACCGAAACTTATAATATCTGCACAGAGAAGTAAAGTTTGATTAGTTTTCTGTAAAAAAATTGGCTTAGTAACAAAGAAAATCTTGCTCATGGGCCGAGTAATGAGCAAAATTCAAAAAAAATCGAGAAAACCCGGTTTTTGGGTTAAATTTGATTTTAGCGACCTCTAAACCTCTTCCGAAAAATCTGAAAAAAATCACAAAAAAGCTTTAAAAAATGCTGGGGTACCTTTAAAAATTTTAAAAACAAATTTTTTTTGGGACACACCAGAGATCAGCAATGAATCGTTTTTTTGCTACTCATACTGACTCATGCAATTATAAGTATAAGTGCGTAGAAATCATTTAAACTAAACTACTCTGATTCACTCATACTCACAAGAGAAATATTTATGAGTGCGACGTCGACATTATACGCATACTCATAAATGACCTCAGCTTGATTTATAATTTCAAGAAAATACTTACAATACTCACAATGATTCAAATCATTTAGCTCATCCATTTACCGTTTTAACACAACAGAGAAAACACACAACTTAATAATCAGCGCTGCCAGATAAATTTGCCGAAAAATCGTCTACTTCATACATGTTACTTTAGTAAACTGTAATTGCCAAATAGTCACTTTGCTTTTTCTGGGACAAATCTGGCAGCCTCGCATTTTGTATGAGGACGATGAATCAAATGAAGCTTTTGAGTGAATATGAGTTTGAATCACATTGGAATAAGTATGAGTGCGTATAAGTACAAGAATTTATGAGTCATGATTTAGCTCTACTCACTTTTTCACTACTCATTGCTGATCTCTGGGACACACTAATGCTCATTCATACAATTCAAGAGCTGTAGTTATTTGTTTGCTTATCAATTTGTTTCTGAAGACCTAGTCTTAAGGACTTCCTTGTGAAAATATATGTTTTCCAAACTTTTTAAATTTTTGCATTGCTGCGGAGCGCCATTAAAAAATTAAAATATCTTAGACGCATGTGATAAAAAATGATTCCCAAAATCAGTAATAATCCTTTAAGATACGCGTATATAGCAATTGTATCGTGGTTATTGCCATCAAAAATTATGACCAGACTTCGATGAGTGAGCTCTTCGTTATGATTGAAGTAAATTATTATCGGACAATTTTTTGACCAAATGAATTTGACACCTAGTCTTTGTGTAAAATTTTCCGCTGAATCCGAATATGAAGTCAGAATTGTCAAAAGTAGAACAATTTTTAAGATATTCCAAAATAACCGTTATTTGTGTTTTTAAAAAGATGCTGTGACTGAAATGCAAATATCCAAAAATAAAATTTTAGCCTATTTCAATACGAACATTTTGTGCCCAATAGGATCCGGATCGATGCAAAAATGACAAAGTTACAGAAGATTAATTGAATTAACCCACAACAAATAAATATACAAAGCTAAATTTTTATTAACAAAAATTGCTTGAAATTATTGAATTTCTATGTGTGTTAATTTACTAAATCTTCTGTAGCTTTGTCATTTTTTTACCAATCTATGTCTTTTTAGGCTCAAAATGTTCATATTAAAATAATCTAATGTCGCATGCAATAAAACATTAGGATTTTTAAATCATTGGTTTAAAAAAAATAACTTAAAAAAACCAAAATTGAACAAAATCATATAATTTTCAATGAAGCTTAAATTTTTGTCCACTGTAACTCTGTAATTTCTTGACTAATCTTCACAAGCAATCCATGGTTATTTTAGAAATTTGATTACCTTTCACTTAAAATAAAGAAATACATAATCCGTTTAAAATTTTTGAAGGCATTTGCATTTCAGTCACATCATCTTTTTTAAAAACACAAATAACGGTTATTTTGGAATATCTCAAACTGTTCTACTTTTGACAATTCTGACTTCAGATTAGCTGTCAGATTCATTTGGTCACGACTTTGTTGAAATTTTGTCACGTAGTGTTATTATTCGTCAGAAAACCGGGTGCTGCGTTCTGTATAAAAACGGGTAGTTTTCAGCAAAATCACAAATTACAAAAACATCATCTTCTTTGAAAGATTCAAGATTGTTTTCTTGTTTTAAAATCATGTGTTAAAAGATTAGCAAGATGATTGCAAAATATATCAACGAACTCCGCAGAGTTTTTCACAAGGGCCTTGAGGCTCCAACGATGGTTAGATATTAGAGTTGTCAATTATTCGCCTTTCAACTTTGCTCGAATAATTCAAATAATTGTTTTTGTTCGTTCGATCAAACGATTAAATCTAAAAAAATATTCGATTAATCGATGAGAATAACGAATAAAAAAATTATTTGTACAAAAAAATTACTATGGAAAATCTTCCATTCCATCCGCTATGACTTCTTCTTTTTTTTTGATGCATAACATTTTTCATCTTAACTCCATATCGTTGTATTACTTAAAGGCATCGGTAAACCCTTAATTTCTTAATAATCCGATATTACTGTGGATTTTCGAAAGGCGTTGGCAGACCTACCATCTTCAGCCAAACTTCTGTCTACAATTTCTTCTATAGAACATTCGCTGTCTCTCTTAATGTATTTTTCCATCGGACCATGTTCGACATTTCTTGATGTCGTTGGATAATCTTCAAAAAAAAAAATATAATACAACAAAAAAATTTTCTACATTCAATATATGATTCATATAAATCAATTCTTTATTTTTAAGCTTTTTGTTTATTTATAAATTTTGCACCCGAAATTGAGAATTTTTTAACGTTTAATTTAAAAATAAAACAGCTGACACAATTGAGAAGGTGATTTGCAAAACTCGTTTGTTGCAAAATTAAAAATACGAGATGGCAAATGATTCTTTCAGTTTTTTTGGCGCTTTATTAGACGAAATATTCTGATTGCATCAATGCATGTCCGTGCTAAAATCACGAAAGGGGGCATGCATTATTGATACAATTATTATATTTTTTCTCAGTAAGCGCCAAAAGAAGTATAAGAATCAATTGTCACCTTATATTTTTAATTTTGTAACGAGCGAGTTTTGCAACTCACCTACACAATTGTTTGTTAAGATTTGTTTAATAAGATTCATAAAATACAACACGGGTTTTGCTTACTAAACATTGAGAATAATTACAACCAGGGCTATGGCAACAATATTTTTTAACTTTCCTACATTTTGTATAAAATCACTAAAAACTTAGGAGAATAGGAGAATAAACAAAATTCTAAGCTTTTATTTAATTTATTTATTTATAATAAAAAAAATTTTCGATTAATCGACATTAATTAATCGATCTATTCGTTATTCGAAAATAGTCGTTTTGAAATTATTCGAACAAGAGTTTGGTTTTGTTTGATCGATTAATCGAATTATTCTTAATCGGTTGACAACTCTATTAGAGCGGGTTTTTTACTTAGAGTTTAAACCAGGATCAATAGTAAGATTTGTTAATCTTATAATAAAATTAATCTAGCCTTAATCCTCTTTGGCGTTTTTAAGTGAACGATTAAAGCTTTTAGAATTGCCATATGAATTGACAATACTTTTATGTATAAGTATGGCAGTTTAAAACAAATGCCAAAAATTGCCATCAAATTACTGTTCTTAACGTGAAAAAGAAGAAGAAAAGGATAGAATTTTGTATTGTGTTGTATAATATTATATATTTAAAAATAAATGAAATCGAAAAAGAAGCAAAATAATCAAGGAATATTTTATCTTACGAGGTGGAATATTAAATAAAACTTTAAATAAAAAAAATTAAAAATATTTCCTTTTATAAGCATTCGTACTTTTGAAAGTTCTCTCGCAAGTTTAAACCGCCAACTTTGGGCGTTTAAACTTGGAAACAAAATGAAATAATCGACTACCCAAAAACGAATTTCAAAGATTAGTTCTAATTTAATCGCTGATCTTTATGTCAAAAACTGGCTCTTAGATATAAAATATTAAACAATATCAACGAATTAGTATTTTAAATAAATCCTGCGAAAGGCTACAAAATTTATGCACAGTGGTTTATATTGAAAATTTTTTTTTAACAAATTTAAAAAAATCAAAAAAATTGTAGTTATTTGAATCCCACAACCAGATGGGTCTTAAAATTTGGTGAAAAATCAAAGTGTTATATAAAAAAAATTCAAGAAAATCAAAGAGTGCATACAGTGAAAAAAATTTATTTACAATATTAAATCCCGAAAATCGCATCCAAGCCCACTATGCAACTTATTTTTTATTTTTTTATTGGATAGAAGACAAAAAAATACAAAAAAAGAATTATTCAATTTGGACTAATATTGAAAAAGTAAAAGGCGTATTTGTTTGAACATAGTTTTCTTTTAACGCGATTTTTTTTAATTTCAATATCCCTGTAACCATTAGCCAAAAAAAAATCTGAAAATTTGCTGAAATGTGCTGTTGAGAAGGAACATCAACACAGTAAAAAATAAAGGAAATCAAAAAATATTTTTCTCACTTGGATTCAGTGATGTTAACCGTACGGTAATTACCCTTTTTACGGTAATTTTGAGCCCCAAAAGGTAGCAAGGTAATTTCATTTAAAAAACGGTAATATCAAGATTTGGGTTTTTGATATTCATATACATACATACTTACATATGAAGGCTTTATGATCCTAACTTTTGAGATGCGATTTTCATGAATGTAATACAAAAAGTTAAGAATGTTATGTTTCTGCAAATGCTTGGGTTACAGTGATAAGTGTAAAATATGAAAAATTAAATAACTCATTGTATACAATTAATTGCATTTTTAACTTTTTGGTTGTTTCAAAATCAACAATTGTTTAAGCATTTAAAATAGCCGTAATGTGATGCATTTAACTATAGTAATTATTAAAAATTTTCAATATTTTGGTTTAAAATGTATATCAAAACAAAGCTTTTCATGAAAATTTTTCATAAAACATATTTAAAATTTTAATAAATTAAAAAAAACCTTTGCGTACGGTAATTTCTTCCCAGAAAAGGTAATTTTAAGAGGGCCGTACGGTAATGAAAAAATAAAAGTTAACATCACTGCTTGGATTGCCCCATATACATATATTTCTTGTAATAAAATTTGCCGAAATCCAATTCCCGGCATTTACAAAATAATTTTAGACTGTTGAAAACCTAAGTAATCCCCTATTGTTTTTTTTACCAACCTTGAATTTTTTATTAAAATACGGATTCTTATATGGTTAGATTTTCGGAATTTAACTGAAAATCTAGAAATAAGAACTCCTTCTACCAAATAAAAAAAATTTACCTCGTTATATGTATAAAAATAAAGCAGAATAAATTTCACTGAAACTCTGTTCAGTTCTTAAATTATACTTTATTCACTATTTAAAACATTTTTTTTAAATCACTCTTTTGTGTTGCTACATGATGGCAATACACAATTTGGGTCAATCAACAATATTACTGATGTTTATTTAAAAAAATAAAATAAATTTATATAAATTTATTGGCCAAGCCAAAATACTAAAATAATAATTGATCGAAATATTTTTGTATGCATGGGAATGTGCATAAAAGTACATGAACAGAAGGAACCAAACAGAAAATACTCAAAGTTTTTTTCTATGTTGAACCAGTACGACTTTGAATGAACGTAAAATGCATTTGTGTTTGTATTTGTTATTTGGAAAATTGGACACTGTAGCATAATAAGTTCAGGGCAGAAAAAAAAAAGAAAATTTCTAAAAATGGCATGAAATCATAATAAATACAAATATACGAATTTTTTTTTCTAAAAATCATATGGTAAATGAATGTATTGCATTGAGTGAGTGGTGAAAGTGTTCTGGATTTTAGGACTAATTGTAGGAAAAATAAGTAAGAGTGCTATATTTGGCTATGACGAATCTTAATTACCCTTCATCTAATGTTTTAAACATAAAAAATTTCAGAGAATATTTGAGTGAAATTTGATCAATCTAGCTTGATTTGTAACGACTGCGTCATACCAATCCCCCAAAATGGGGAGTACAATTTTATTAAAATCAATCAAATTTTAAAAACTATCCTGTTTTTAAAGTTCTCAAACATATTCACTTGTATATATTTTAATTTTTTTATTTATTGTCCATCGATTTTTGCTTACAAACACTTTACAAATTTCAATTTACACATTAAAAACTACACTATAAATTAAAATTTAATTATATACAAATAAATTTACCATTTACCCATTGACCATTTACCAATTTACCATTAACCAATTTACCATGAAGAAAAGCAATTAATACAGCCTGTTTTTATAAAATTAAAATATTTGTTCGTTCGTTAAAAAAAGAACAAAATCAGATTTAGGTTTTCATAAAATTAAAAAAATTTTCCGGTGAGTGACAAAAAAAAGCTTTAATTTTTTTCTACAAATTTTTGGTTCTTATAAAATGAACATCTTCGTAATAAATGAAAACAAAAGTGAAAAGAAGGCGATAAGTAAAAGGCATTCGTTTAAAAAACAAATCACCAAAAATTGGAAAATAACTTCGATATTTTAAAAAGGAAACCTAAAAAACTAATACTATTATAAAATATTCTAGAAACAATGGAACTACATACGCTCAAAAATATGTACATATGTATGTACATCAGAGCGGGTCGACCTCCAAAAAGGTTGTGCCTTGAATGGAAGGTATGTCAATAATGTTTCTTAAACAGTTAAATTTGTATAACCACGCCTCCATATGCAGCCATTTTGTTGTTATATATAGCGCTGCATTTTAAAGACCGAGATCACATCGTATCGCATAGAACGTACTCCCTCTAAAATTGGAGTTTAAGAATAACTCTGGATTTCTGATCGATTTTTTGCTTGCATCAGCAAGGCATCGACACACTGGTAAAATTAATCTGCAAAAAGTTCGGGTCACTTTCCGCTTATTATACTTTTACACTTGAAAATTTATCTGACAGCACAGAAAACTATATGTTCGTAGGATCCCAAATAGAAAACGGTCTTAAATTAAGTAGAATTAAAGAAAAAATAATATACGGAAAGTGGTACAAGCTAAATTTGCAAGCAAGTTTTAAGACTGCAGTAATTTTAAAAGAAAAAATATTACCGTTTGGAAAAAAAACAAAGGACATTTGTACCGAAATGCGTGAACATATTTTAAAATAATGGAACGATGGGAATTCCTTGAGTTCAATTCTTAAAATTGTTGGACGTGTCAAGTCTACAGTGCAGACTGTAATAAAACACTTGTCTGAGTCTCAATCCCTAACAAGCAAGCCAAAAACTGGACGTCCACCAGACATTACCTTACGAGTTTAGCAATTTATAAAAACTGTTGTAAGTTAAAATACTTAATCAACAGCCGTGGAAAAGCGGATTCCATAGCCACGTGCCATTAATTTGCGATATAAACAGATAAAGGCTGCAGTATACCAATGTGATGTTTTATCTAGCCTTTTGTCTATAAAATCCAACTCAATAGGAGCGGACGGGATTAATCCAAAATTTCTGAAAAATCTTTTACCTCAACTTCTTCCGATAATCACATTTTTCTTTAATAAAATTTTAACCACAAGTTACTTTCCCTCGAATTGGAAAATAGCTAAAATCGTTCCAATACCCAAAACTGGTTACGATTTTAGACCAATAGCCATTCTTCCATTTCTATCTAAAGTATTTGAACGTATTATGCATAACCAAATAACCTGTTTCTTGGATAACAATAACTTGCTAACAGATCGTCAATCTGGATTTAGAAAGAACAACAGCTGCATAACAGCCTTAGTTGATGTTACGGGGGAGATTAGAAAGAAACTTGATGATGGTGAGATTACTTTTTTAATACTTTTGGATCATTCAAAAGCGTTTGATACCGTGGATCACAACATTCTTTGCTACAAGCTCAGTAATTTTTTTAATTTCTCTTCAACCGCTATTCAGTTATTGTCAACATACTTGGGTAACAGATATCAGTATGTTGAAACTGGAATCCAGAAGTCCAGGGCACTGCCTGTAACAAGAGGGGTACCACAGGGGTCCATTGTTGGGCCACTTTTATTCTCACTATACTCTAATGACCTCCCAGCCGTCCTATCAAATTGTAATGTGAGAATGTACGCTGATGACGTTCAACTTTATACCAGTTGTAGAAATGACTTAATTGACCAGTGTATTATCACTGTTAATCAGAAACTTCAACGTATTTATACGTGGGCAACGGCAAATGGTTTGGAAATAAATCCTAAAAAATATAAATGCATAGTTATTCAAAGGCGACTTAACAAACAGAATATTATTCCAAATATATTTATAAATAACCAACAAATTGAAATAGTCAAATCTGCTAAGAATCTCGGAATATTTTTTAATGACACTCTTACGTGGTCGAACCACATTAATTATGCTTGTGGTCGCACCTTTTCTATGATTAGAACTCTTTGGCGGACCCAGCATTGTACACCTCTAAAAATAAGAATACTGCTTGCCAAAACTTATCTGATGCCCATTTTATTATATGGTTGTGAGCTATTTGCTAAATGTGATACAATTAGTAAAGCAAAATTAAAAGTTGCATTTAATAACATAGTCCGTTACGTATATGGACTTAATAGGCGTTCTAGTATATCTTTGTTTTCATCTCGGTTATATGGTCTTTCTTTGGATAATATCCTGAACATGACAGTTTTAATTTTTTTACATAAGATAGTATATACCCACAAACCTGATCATCTGTACGGCAAACTTTGTATTTCAGATATAAGCAGGGGAAAAAGAATTAGATCGTTTGTGGCATTTCTACATATTCTCAATTTCTCTCTGGAATTCTATACCCCATAGTTTTCAACTTTTAAGTAACGCACGAAAATTTAAAGAAAATATTTTTAAACTGTTTTCAACATAACAATTTGAAACATAATTATTTGAGATTTAAGTACATATGATTAAATTATTTAAATATTGTTTGATTTTAATTGATTTTGCTTTATATATATTTAACTGTAATTAGTTATTAAGTTGTTAATTAATTAATGATTTATAATTATGCACATTCTCAGTTCCATACTGCAAAATAAGACTCGTAAGTCTTGTGTATGGAGCAGTTCAATTAAATAAATAAATAAAAATAAAATAAGGCGACTCGACTTCGCACTTAAGTATGTGGGCAAATCAGTAGTCTTAAATTTAAATAATGGTGATATTTTTGTAAATATCAACAATTTTTGGAAAATTAAAAATTTTTTAAGGCGTGTGTGACTGTACATACAGTGTAGTATAAAATGACACCGTTCTTCCGAAAATTCCAAAAAACTAGTGTTATCACTCAATTATCTTTTACATAAATTAATGTTGATGTGCAGCAAAAGATCTTCTTTATGTATTTATTTTATTTATTGCTATTATTGTTAACATTTTCATTCAACATTTTTATTTTTACTAATTTACTAACACTTTTATGAAATATCTTGTTTTTAAAATTAATTTAAATTTTTGTAAACAAAAGCCAGGGTTATCCACTAACACAAAACCTTTATATGAAAAAATAATAGAAATGTACAAATATTAATGCATTGGCAATAATGTTGATTCACGAAAGAAAAAAGCTCTATTTATGTCAACCATGAATAGACGAAAGCTTTTAAATGTTTTTTCAAAACCAAATGTGGAACATTATCGTATTAATACGAAAACTTCAAGTGAGAAGACTTATGTTTTACAAAAACAGGCTGCTAATCTACATATTAACTTAAGATCCAATTTAAATTCAATAAATCTCTTAAAAAGGTAACAAATACTTCTCAGACCGGGTTTTTGAGATGTGGATTAAGTTTAAAATTAGTTTAACGCGTCCTGTTAAAACCAAATGTTGCCAATATCCTCCTCTTCAATTTTTGTGAAAAAAAAATTCGTTCAACATGGCCCGATACCGACCGCCACTGACTGTAACGGCCACTCCTTGCTCATTTTCGAAGAAAAATGGCCCAATTATGCCTATGGACCAGAATCCGCACCAAACAGAGTGACTCGTTTTGGGTGCAGCGGCTTTTCAATGCATGCGTGCGGGTTTTCTGTGCCCCAAATGCGACGGAGCTGACGGTGCTTCTCTTCTTCCAAAATCCGTACGCAATTTTCGCACACATTCTGCAACATTACCATGATTTTCAAAGTAATGTCGCAATATTTCCCAGCGTTGTTCAAGCGTATACACAACCATATTCGTTCAGCGGAAGGATAAAACTAATTATCTGTCAAATCAGAAATGATCTAAGTGTTACCATTCACGAAATAAGCACTAGTTCAAAAAAAACGTTAGATGGCGGACCCGTTACTAGCATATACCCGCTACTTCGCTAGCGTCTCCTTTTTCTTCGTGGACATATTTTTATTCCAAAGTTTATTTTTCTAGGTTTAAACTTGCTTAAATTCTACCATTTAACCCGCTACTTTAGTAGAAACAAAAAGCTAAAGAAAAATATCAAATTTCCCGTATACCCTTTTTTGAGTACTATATTTTTCCCCTTTTAAAGTATCAAAAATTTCAGTATTGTAGTGGCAGCCCATAATTTACGAATACGAATATGTCAATGAATGGAGGAAAATGTTTGTAAAAAAAGTACCAAAAATAGTTACGATTTTCACCCCCTAAATGTTCGAATTTCGTAAAAGTTCCAAATTCATATACGTATTTTTTTGATAAGTTTCGAATGTGGCATTAACTTTGTTTCTATGTTTATTGGTTAAAAACATAGATGGGGTGACAGAAAAGTACTAAGATTCAGATTTTACCCGTTTACTCCCTAATAGGGTAGTATTTCAAAAAATTACCAGACAGCTGTCCGCTTATTTTTCTAAAGAACACCGATTAGTATTACATTTAATTTGCATCTCTTTGAATTTTGGAGATATAAGGTTACCGAATTTTCCCGTTTTTACCTTTTTTACCCCCTAAATATTTGAATTTCCAAAAATCCCGTCTTAGTGGATCGATTTGGGGAGTACCAATCGCTAGTCCAAATTTCAAGTTTCTAGGGTCAGTGATTTGGGCTGGGCGATGATAAATGAGTCAGTCACTCACGCAACTCTTTTATATATGTATTTAGAAGATTATTCACTGTTAACCCTTATGTGAATGCCCAAAAAAATACCCTTAACAGCATTGTACATAGTACCCGGGTACCTATATGGAAATAATATTGGAAACTTAAATTTTTTGTCGAAAATATGTGCATAGTCGCGAAAAATAACTCTGAGACTTACAATAGAAGTTAATTTTCAGTAAAATTTCAATATATTGTAAGCGCCCTGGTTTGAGCAACGTATTACTGGTAAGGTACGCAATTTTGAAATTTAGCGTTAATATTTCTCTATGCAAATGTGAAACAAAAAAAAATGTAAATATTATTCCGATGATTTCGCTTATTGCAAAGATACGCAGGTTCAACTTTTTATGTGGAATAAAAACATTTCAGTAATTTTGTGAAGAATAATTAAACGCTTTATTGGGATTCTTATTTACGCTGGCGTCCACAGAACTCATTACAAAGTTGTGGAAAACTACTCACTTGCCGTTGTCTAAAGATTCAAAATGATGCTACTGTTCAAAAGTTTTGAATATGATGAAACCCGCATATTACGAACAGAACATATAAAGCTATTTTTTCGAGATTACTTGGACAATGTTGAATGAGAATTTACGTCAGAGATATAAACCGTCTTTTGCTTGCGATGCAATGAACTCTTTATAACCATAAATGTAGCAGCATTATCATCTTATATCATATATATGGAAAACCAGACAATTTTTGAAAATGATCATATTTGAAGTGTGTAACAACTTCAACGCATCATAAGCCCAAAAGTTATCTCAGTCAAATCGGCAATACCGAGTTTGCTGGGGGGAAGATTTTCATGTATCCACGTCAAACTTTTTCGGTTTGCAAAATAAATGATAAAAGCGGTTATTTTTTATATATTTATCTCTGTATATTTTTTTTTTTTTTGTTTGTTTTTCTTAAATTTACTAATTTACAGTTTACTAAAAATATACTTGCAATAATCGTCTTTCGATACTTAATGTATGAAGGTACCCGGGTACCTTGCCATACCGTTAAGGGTGTAAGATGAAATTTGGTACACCAAGCCCCTCCAAAATGATTTTTTAGCTAAAAAATAATGATAATTTAAAATTTATTAATAGTAAGGAGTTCTCAAGAAGTTTCAGCTATGTGGATCATCTCCTTCTATAAAAAAAATAATCTGAAAACGTCAAAGGTACCCGGGTACCTTGCCATTCACAAAAGGGTTAAAATAACATTGTTCAATATTGAATCCATAAAAACCTGTTTTATATTAAAATCAAAAGTTTATCTTGTTAAATTAACATGTATACATACTTTAGTATGTACATTTTTTTATTTTCATGCTTAAAATATTTTATAAAAAGAAGACAATTCCCTTATTCTTTTAATTAAAGTTATTTAGTTAAATAGTACATCAAGTTTTCAAAGTTTGTACATCATGATGGCGAAAAAACAATATCGGGCGATTCTGCTGATGCTTCTGTTAACAAAGGAGAATACAAAATAAGTGAAACATGTGTTACAGGGGTAAGTGTTTTGATTATTCTTAAATAAATGCATATGCTGTCTCTGAACCTTCTTCACACTGGTTTATCACACTCAAACCAATTTGACTGTACATGAAATTTACGTTGTTTCAACTTGAAATACCTTTCATTCGACGTGATTCGGAGTGTTATTTCAATATAAATGACATTTGGCTCTAACTTTACTGCAATGTTAAATTAACATGAATTAGAGTTATTTAAAATGGAAAAAACCTTGTTTTTGTCGTTTTTAATTTGATTTTTTTCTGTGTGTACATCAGGGTACAACCAAAATAAGGCCCTATCACCACGCTGTAGCCGATGTTGTGCTGAAACCAAAAAATGTTTCCTCAGGTCATTTCGGGACAAAAACGTTCCGCGTCGAAGCCGATTTCTGAAAGCAATTTAAAATTTTATTTTAATTTTTTCAAAATTTTGTATTTTTTCAATATTTTTTATTTTATAATTATTTAATTATTTACATTTCTAAATGTAATTCTATGATTATAATCAAAACTATAATCTAAAAACTATCTTTGTTAAGTGAAATTAACTTTAGAATAAGAGTTCGTGTTGACTTGCATTGGGGGAAGTTATCTTGTACGACTTTGATGGTGCGTTCCGCACAAATGTTGCTGCGTTGTGTTTTCGGAATTCTTGATTCATCTTTCACCCAATGTCTTAGAAAGCATTTCTGAGCATAAGTAAGGCCCGATAATGATTTTTTTAAGGCTTCGAAGTCATTTTTATTGTAACAATGGTCTGAAAACCAAATGTTGTACCACGGGCCACATATAAAATTTTAAAAAAACAGAGTTGCATTAGCTAGTTTATCTCAAAAGCTAGTTACAAACCTGTTTATGATTCGTATGGATAAATAAGTATCACAAACTAGTTTATCACCAAACACAACTTATAAATTGTTTATGGTGTAAGTGTAAATGCATTATTACTGATCCCAAACTTAATTTGATTTGACGCGGAACGTTTTTTAACGATATCGATAATCTAAAGATACAGTTCTTATTGTTTTGTATGGCCATTTTGATATTTTCAAAAATTGTAAAAAAGTTGAATCCCTAGTGTACATATCGCTCATTTGCTGCAAGACCGGCATAACTCAAAAAATCCATTTCGAGATAAACGCATTTAAAGTTTTTGATTAGTTCTAACTACTTAGAAAAAAGAAGACACATACTCTTCAAACTGGGAAAGTATAAAAGATATAAAGATGAATTTAATACACAATATAAAGAAAAACAAGTAAGAAAGTACAGTCGGTCAAGCCCGACCATATGATACCCTACACCACAGTATTTAAAAACACATCATGCTTATGTGTCCATATAAATATGGATTTATCTATGTTTATAAACTTCATGAAAGTTTGTGAGAGGCAGAAATTGCCCCCTACCTCCCCTTGTGGTCCTATTTTTGAAAACTGTATAGCTTATGTGTCCATATAGATACGGATTTCATTAAAATTGGTTTGAGAGGCAGAAATTGCCCCTATCTCCCCTCGTGGTTCTATTTTTTAAAAAATGCATCCCTTATGTGTTGATAAAGATATGGTTCTATCTATGTTTTAAATTTCATTAAAATCGGTTTGAGAGGCAGAAATTGCCCCTATCTCCCTTCGTGGTCCTATTTTCAAAAAAATGCATACATTCTGTGTCCATATAGATATGGTTCTATCTATGTTTTAAATTTCGTTGAAATGGGTTTGATAGTTTCTGAGAGGAAGAAATTTCCTCCTATCTTCCCTCGTGGTCCTACGATTCGGCCCATTTTCAATAGGCTTGGTCCTTGTGCCAATAAGAACCTATGACCCAAATTTCATCAAATTATCTCCAAAATTGCGACCTGTACTTTGCGCATAAGGTTACATGGACAGCCAGCCACTGGCCTGCCTGCCAGCCAGCCGGACGGACATCGTTAGTTCGACTCAGAAAGTGATTCTAAGACGATCGGTATACTTTAAGGTGGGTCTTGGACCAATATATTAAGGCGTTACATACATCAGCACAAATGCATAATATCCTCTCCACTATTTTGGTGTGGGTATAACAAAGCAAACAATTCTGCATCTTTAACTCCAAAATGTCATTTTTTGAGTTATGCCGGTCTTGCAGCAAATGCGCGATATATACATAAAAATGTATGTATATAAATATATATTTTTTTTTTAACATTTTTTGTTTTGTTTGGTTCATTTAATTGTAACACCGATATATGTATTCCGTTATAAAAGTTTGTATACCGATACCGATACTTAAATAAAAAAAAGTTTCATACTGATACCGAAATTCGTTTCGGTATTCAACCTTGGTATTTTCTTTTAAAATTTTGGCACTTTTATACAAAACAAGTACTTAAAAAAGGTTTTCTGATTGATAGTGGATGTAAGATGTTTCAAGTGTGAATGCATGTTTCACATTTTCAACATCTTCAATGCGTTCTTCCAAATGTAAGCAAGTTTACAAAGGGTCTTACGTTATTTTTAGGAGAGAATTTTTTATTTTTTTATATTAGTTTCTGTCCCAGTAGTTTTTTACGACCATGGCAATTAATATTTGCTTAAAATTGATAATTATTTTTGTTTGGAATTTGATACGAAAATGTTAATTTTATAATGACTCTTCAAAGCTAAAAATATATTCCGAAAAATCATTTGTATAGAAGCTAAATGGAACCATAAGGAGAAAATATAAAAAATAATACATATTTATCCTCTAGACGATAAATTCGAAACAACGTTCTGATTAAGCGAACTTAAATATCTATGAATTGCCAGCAAAGAAGGAAATAAATATAAAAACATTAATTCTTATCTGTATATCATTCCCTTTTTTCAAATTTCCTTTACCTTATCAAAATCTAAAAATTTTCAAGTGACTTTATATTGAATTCTTCTGATTATTACAATAATAATTATAACATATAATCATTGAACTAATTCTTCTTTTATAATTTATTGCTAAATTTAAACCACTTCCTTTTGTTTTTAAGTATCTGGCTCTTAAAACTCAACGAAAAGATTCTTTAACACCGCTGACCTAAAATTCTACAAGTCAAAATAAAACCACTACAACAAAGTATCCTTAAATGTTGAACATTCAAAGAAAAAATGTACCAGAAAAAAAAATAAATTAAATAAAGAAAAATATATTTATTTTTTGTTAAAAGTAAAAAAATTAAAATACCACAAATAAAAATATAAGAAACGAAGCCAAAAAGAGAAAATTGCATTTTGGCCATTTGTGTATTAAACTCATTATAAATTGGTAACAAGTACAACATTCATTGAGTTGAATACGTAATAAAATGATTGACTTCATTTTTTTCGCTGTCATTCTTTTGAGGGGCAACAACACAACAACAGAAAAAACAACATGTTTTTTTGTGCGCTGGAGAAATTGTGAAGCAAGAGTGAAAGAACGAAAAAAACAGAACACAACTCTTTTGACATTCAATGCAAGTTCAACTACGATGACATATTAAATCTTGCCTCCCATCGTTTATAAAACCTTTTAATATGAAAGCAAAAATAACGACAACACAAACAAACAACCAACAACAAAGAGTGGCAAGCAAAAACATACACAAACATCGATATGAAATTTAAAAAAAAAAAACAAAAAACGAAATGGTGTCAAAATTTGTGAACCATGTCTTTTGGTTGTGTTCGTATTCTTTTGCATATTAGGACGGTCACATACACTCACATGTCTTTATACTCTGCCACCATCTTCATTGATTTTTGAGGCCATTACAAACCAAGCGGCATTAAGGCCAGCAAGGATCCATCAGGCAGGCAGGGAGTCAAGTAGTTAAGTACTTTTAACTCTTTTGTTTATTTTGGCGACGGTTGCCCCATTTTTTAAGCCCAAGTACAAACAAAAGGCCAGCGAAATAACTACCAACATCGTTCTACGTGGTTTGTACGTTTGACAACACAACACAAATACACACTAAAAACATGTTGGGAGAACTCAAGGTTTTCAATATTCACTCTATTGCAAAACTTTAACGTTAAACTTTTTAGTTATTTTTTTTTTTTTTTTTTTTTTTTTGTTCTTGCAACTGCTGCTACTCAACACTTACTAAGGGACACATGTATGTAGGTTTTCTTTTTTGTTGTTCTTGGACAAAAAAAAAAAAACAAGAATACTTTCATGTTAGAGTGTATATGGATGTATGGAGATAGAATAGAAACTATTAAGGAATTGGGTACATACTGCGGATTGGTAGTTTACGGATGGCAATCACGTTTTAGGCGCAGTTATCAGTTGCTTTTCTTTGCTGGCTTTTTTTATTATGTTACGTTTTTTATATTCAATCAAACTTTTTCAACAAAATTCTTTGCCACTAAAAAAAAAAAAAATGCGAATTTTTTTATCTGTGTAAAGATTAAGCATACAATGTTAATAAAACAGTGACAAAATGTTTTAAAGTCTAAATTTTTGTAAGAAAATTAATTTAAAATCTTAGTTTTACGTTTTTCAATTATCCATGACATGATTTATACGTACCAAAAAGTTTAACGAAAACACTTACGGCCATTTTCACCAAGTTCGGTTATAATTAACTATCGGTTATAGCTGTCAAAACATGTTGGTAACCGGAACTTTAATTGAAAGTTAGTTTTAACCGAACTTGGTGAAAATGGCCGTTAATAATATAAAATCTCAGCCGATGCCAGCATTCGTTCAGTTAGGAGCTCTGCGATGTGGTGATTTGTTAGTATTTATTTTTATTATTTATTATTTATTATTTATTATTTATTATTTATTATTTATTATTTATTATTTATTATTTATTATTTATTATTTATTATTTATTATTTATTATTTATTATTTATTATTTATTTTTTATTATTTATTATTTATTATTTATTATTTATTTATTTATTGTTTTTTTCCAACATATTTTCAGTTTGAAAGTTTTTAACTGAACACCTAAATAAGAGCGGCAAGCGTTTTTTTTCAAAACTTCTCATTTTCTTACAGTTTTCATATACGAGTTCAACGCCGCATGTCTGGAAAATCTTATTTGACAGATCGCTCACAGAAAAATTTATGAATTGATTTCAATTAAAAAATTTTTAATACATATTAGTTAAAAATTAATTTAATTTGCACCAGTATCATATTACCTATCAAATAAAAATCAATATAATAATCAATTAAATAATTTTAATATTAACACGCTAGATGACCCGAGCAAATATTTCGCACCGTTAGTTGTCATTTTTGTAAGATAAAATTAAAATAATTAATAGAAATTTTAGTAACTTCAATACATTTTATTAAAAGTATAAAAATATTAGAAATCATAATATAAGTATATCAAACATATTTACATACATACATACATACATATGTTTAAATGCTTTTATAATACTTCTTTGAATACAATGTTAGAGGTATGTGGAATATCATTACAATTGAGCGACCCTGTTTATCGCACCTGATCTAACAACTACTGCCAAAGTATTGCCAAAACAGCTTTTTACAAATTAATATGCATATTATATATAACTGACTTAGTAATAAACGGCATTATAGTAAATAACGGTATTGCCAGAATGGATTTTAAAACATACTATATTATGTAGAACTGCATTACTACTAAGCGACCCTGTATTACCACATTGGAACAGTATTATCATTCAGTTCTGTTAAGCGACCCTGTGTTACCACGTTTGAACAGTATTATAATGCAGTTCTATATAAAACATAATTTTTATCAATGAAAATATTAATTTTTCAATTTCTAATTATTTTTCGTCATTAGTGTTAGAAATAAGCTTTAAAATGAGATATCATTCATTAATTTTGATGCGGTGGTATGGGAGATATTTGCAACCGACAAAAAAAAGTGCTTTAGAAATAATATATACATATGATTTGCGGAAGTAATGTTGTTGAAATAAGTAAACGTTTAATTCACTTTGTTAAATTTTTAATCAAAACTGATTTTATTTTTGATAAATGGCTTAATTGTAAAAAAAAAACAACAAATTGGCGAGAATTTTGTATGTGCTTGGTAGGTTCGTTTTATTAAAAATAAATTGGGGATAGATCTTTCATGTTTTTAAAAAATCTCACTTGGTAGCTCAGTAAAATTAAAAAAAACGGAAAATGAGAAATTCAGTTTAGTTATAAAGCTAGAGGTCCACACCACGCGTTTTCGAATCCACACATTGCCTGATTTGTGTACCTAACTTGCGGTCTTCGTTTCAAATCACATGCAAGGCTTTTTATGCGGTATCACTACAAGTAAAAATAAAATTAAATTTGACAAAATCAGCTAATTTGTTCGAACGCTACTTGTGACGCTTACTAAAGTAGAGAGTAAACCTACTTTTCGCATTCGTCGCCTAAATGCATCTTACGCTTTTATGCATGAAGGTTGTTACATACAACTATGTACATAGATTCTACTTTTAAAAATTTATTTTATACTAGCGGAGCCGGCGAGCTTCGCCTCGCCCCAACGTTATTCGTTATATTGACTGGTTGGGAGAAAAGTAAGGGAAACAGAGTAGCAAAACCACGTATGCAAAATGTTGAAGTTTTTCTGAATAAACTTTGACGTTTACAAAAATTAAGGGATATCAAAGAAGTTGAGTGAAGAGAACAAAGGAAAGACAAAAAAATAAAACATTTCAATGAAGCGAAGTCCGACTCCACTAATCAGTTTTTTTGCAATTCAAATAATGAAGACAAACAAAAGATACTAACGAAGAATGAAATAATGAATCGTGTTGTCACTACGGCAAGAATAACGAAACGAACCGAAAAAATCCATATAATCGAGCTCAAAACGTTTTTTTTCACAATGATTTCCACAATTATCATCAAAATAAATAAATTGCCGCAAGAAAAATAGCACATTTACTGTAGAAAATTACAATGCCAAAATGACACCTGTCAGATTACGCAAAGTCTAATGGCGATTTCTTTTCTAAAAACAATATGCTACAGTATATACATGTAACATTTTCTAATGTTACCTATAATCACTGGAAGTGTTACATGTTGTGCAATTTTAATAGAACACAATTAGCTGCTTTTATTTACAACTATAACACTTTCATAATTAATGTACTTCATGAGCGATTTTTAATGCTATTTGAGCGGTTTCTGAACGCAATTATGGCTTGAAAACAAATATTGACATCACTAATGGCTTAGAAAAATTTAAACGATTATAATATAAATAGACTTTTTTTGATTTTAATGTGTAAATATATTTATATTTTCTTTTAAAATAATTTTTTTTACAAAATTATGAGCTGTATGAGTTATGACAAGCAAAATAAAACATTGGTTGTACAAACAAAGTAGTAAGTACCAAAGTTGTAAGACAGGGCAGTATGAACACCTTAAGTAAAAGTAAGGGTAAAACATGCAACATGTTTTGCATGTTTTTTTATCAACATATTCACAAAAGAACTTGAAAATTTTTCCCACAGTTGTATTTTATGTACAAACGAACACAAAAATGTAGAACATGTAACATTAATGCAACATTTTTCTCAGAAAAGAAATCGCCATAAGTCAACGTATAACGCCATCTATCGGATTTTGGCTGAGAACTTTCTATTATTTCATTTACAAAGGCATTAAGGAATAATTTCACACAAAATTTCGTACAAAAAAATCAATTTTCGATTTTCCGCATTTCGCATTTTCCGCAATTTTCTATGATTTACACTAAGAACTTTCTATTGTTTGATTTGGAAAGCCATTAAGGAATAATTTCACACAAAATTTCGTACAAAAACTCGATTTTCGATTCTTTCAATTTTCCGACTTTTCCGGAGGGATTTCCAAAATTTTCTTCCTTAAAAACCTTCTCCTCAAAAATACGAACAACTGACAAAAAATTTTACAGAAATCGGCCCAGCCGTTCTTATTTTATGAATTACTATACATTTGTTACACCATTTATATATATATATATATATATATATATATATATATATATATATATATATATATATATATATATATATATATATATATATATATATATATATATGTAGATAGATTGGTGTTTAATTCGATTGCTTTTTAGAATTTGCTTAGAAAAATCTGTATGGAAAACAAGAACAATTTATTAAGGATTTGTTCCTTTTTTTACGGAGCTTTTTGTGATTTGCAAAGTCATTATTTAAAGTCGAACGAACTTTGCTGGAATACCAAGCTCAGACATGGCAACGTAAAATGTTTCCCTAATCGGGCTATCGAACACAGCTTTATAGTCGACGAATAGATGATGGATGTCGTTTTCTTGGAAATCGATAATATTTTTTTCGATTGTGCTTCTTTTTGTCCAATTTAAAAGGTTGTGTTCAAAACAAAAAAGCTATGTAAAATATTAAGCGTTCATTACAAAAAACTTTATTAATCAAAACTTGACTTAATGAAGCACACTCGAAAAATGTTTCAGTAGTTAAAAAAATTAATCCATAATTATTAAATATGTAGAAAATTATCAAAAATATTTAAAGCTTATTCATACATTCTAATTTTCAAATGTAATTTTAAAACTTTCGGGTTATTCACAAGGTGTGCTATTATGTTATATTGCCATAATGTTCTAAAATTTTACAATAGTTTAAAAATATTGTTGTTGCTTTGTAAACAAAAAGTGTCTTAATTTAATAGAACTTTGCTTGCTATGTTTATTGTGCTGTCGTAGTTAATGCGAAGAGACAAGAGCCGAGCGGCGGAGCCGTGCCGCGTTATTTTTTGAAGCTTTCGCCGTTGATGGCATAGTTTAATCCGGCTAACATCCGTATTTGATCTGCGGCTAGCAATTTTTGCAACAAAACGCTTGCAGTGCCAAATTAGATCGGCCTAGGACTCTGATGTTTGGTAAAGCCTAGATTACACTATCTCAGAAGTCTTACGTATTCCGTAAAACTAGTGAGATAGAAATCTAATGAGTTTTGATGCGACTATCAAAAAATCTAATGTAACATGACAGTTTGTGTTCACACCATCACACAAAGTATAAGCACTCACACATGAAATAAAATGCAAACCTGATCCAATGAAAAGTATTATTGTTTGGAAATTTTTCAAAAAACGATGAAGTCGTATGGGATGTCAAACTTTTTTCATAATACTTGTCATTTTCGTGACACATTGCATTCACACTATCACTCTTTGTCATATTACTTGAGCTTTTGACATGTATTAATACAAAGTATAATAGTGTTATCTAGCGTTAAGCAAACAAAATACAATTTATTTGTGGTTTGCGTCTGAAAAATGGAAAATAGTCAGGTAAGATCTAAATTAATTTATTAATTCATGGAATAGAACTAAAAAATATTTTAATTTTAGGTAAATATTTATTTTATATATTTGTTTTAAATCAGCTGCTTTAAATTCAAAATAGAGCACTAAATTATGACATAACATGCGTATTTTTCATGTTATTATATTAAGACATATGACACCTTGTGAATCCCCCATTGATTTTATTATTTCTTTTGTTTATTTTAATTTATTTTATAAAACTATTAATTATAAAAAATTTTTTTGTCGTGATTAATTTTTTTATTCTTGATAAAAAAAACACTGAATTTATTGTTGGAGGATAAGCTAGAGGGAGACATGTCTGTTTTTGGCATTTTCTTTTGAACATGCTTCAAAAAACCTATTGTCTTTTCACGATGTCTTTCCAAACATGTCTGTTTTCAAGTATAATAGTCTAATTATACACATACATACAAATTGAAAACATGAAAATTCTTATAAACAAACATGAAAACTCATTTCATGTTTGTTTGGCAACCCCTCTTTCTTCTCTACCCCGATCGCCTACAAACGAAACAAACGTGTTTGTTAGACATGTCTGAATAGACACCGTGTAAACTCCCTCCTAGTTTATATGCGAATTTCACTGGTTGCTTGTGTCAGCCAGATCATCAGGAAACATTCTCCGAACAACTTTAGAAAGGCCGATTTTATTAGCAAATAAAACTGCAGAGTGAATGTGAATTGCAGACACTCAAAAAAGTCTTTTTTGCAACGATATCAAAGCTTTAATAAAATCCCAATAATAAACAGTGAGTTTATCTCCTTTTCCATTCCCCCCTACAATTGTACAATTATCCTTACATTAATTGTAGTTATAAGTGGGTTAAGAAAAAACAATATTAAACCGAAAACAAATTGCTGTATTGTTTTCGCAAGAAAATCCAAGTAAAGCAGATTGCCAGTTCAGTTTTTTTTATGCCGTACACTTGCAAATTTATTTATAAAGTGATTCCCTTAATTCCGAAGCCCAACAAACAAAATCTTATTAACTAAAAATTTTGTTTTCCCAAAAATTACTTTGATAATATTTTAAAAAAACTTTATTTATTTATTATTAAGATTTTTGTATGATGACGTGCAGGGCTGGCAGATTTGACGATTTATCGTCATTTTGACGTTTTTTTTTTTTTTGTTCCGAAATTAGTAGTCTCCAAAGTCTAAATACAACATTAAATTTTCTGACACTTTGTATTTTTAATCTTGGAATGTTTAACAGCCGTACCTTAACAAAAGCGGGAGGAAGGAAGGTAGAGATAAAAACGACCAAAAAATAGCTAAATTGACATTATTAATTAACAATAGCGGCGCCCACTTCACTATTAAACGAGCTGTCAAAATCGGTTTTCCAATTGCAAAGCGTTGACGCCGCTCTTTTTAGGTATGCTTGATACAAATTTTATTAGCATGACACATTTTAAAAACTAGAAAACGCTGCCGCTTTTGTTAAGGTACGTCTGTTATGCAAGTACAAGAACAACAATGTTACACTTTGTTTATCTTTCGTAAATTCATATTTTCAACAAATATACGACGAAAATATCACGAACAGTAAGATAATATTTACATGAGTCTCGTTAGACAATCTTTACCCACGTCTTAAACGATTCCCACAACGATTGAAGAAGCGTCTTTCGCTGTGCTATGGAAGAATCTGACTCGTGTTACAGTTTTCCCGTGTGAGGAAATAATGCGGTCATCGAAGACGCTCTTCATGAGACTCCCAGTAGCTCTTACACAATTGAAAACGCAAGCTGAGTAAGAAGTAATTATGTTTTTGTTTGAATGTTTTTTTTTTTTATAAAAATCGAACAGAAATTCTGAAAAAACTAAATTTTAAGGTGTCCGAGTTTTTTGACGATTTTTCGAAACGTGAAAGACGATTTTTTTATTTTTTCTCAGGAAATTGACGTTTGCCTCAAAAATTTATCTGGCAGCCATGATGACCTGCTTAATTCCCAATTTTTCATATTTGATAAATACACTGAAATTTATTGTTGAGGGAAAGCTAGCTTCTATGCTCATTTCACTGGTTGCTTAGGCCAGATCATAAGGAAACCTTTTCCAAAGATTTTAGAAAAATATTAAACAAATAAAACCCTAAAGAGAATAAGAATTATAAACACTCTAATTCTTACTTGTATCAATATCAAAGCTTAAACAAAACACCAATAACAAACAGTGAGTTTATCTTTTCTTACATTCCCCTACAATTTCCCTTATTTATTTATTTTATTTTAATTTTTATTAAATATCTATAATAGTTCCTTAATTGAAAAAATATGGTATGAATTTCCAATATTTTTTCATATTTAACGTAAAATTATTTACTATTGAACAACAGCACACTTTTTTCAAACAGGCATATTCATTTAATCAACACATAAAAAAACAAAAATACTTACATGCTCAACTAGTGAGCATTTAATACACCTTAAGAGCACTTGCTAGTATAACGGCCATTTTTAAAATAGAAACACAAAGAAAAACACAAAATCTTTTTAACGTATCAACAACAACAACTACAACTCGTGTTTTCTTTGCAAAATTTTACAACTTTAAAAGCAAAGTTAAATCGATAACAATAAAACTAATCTTTAATATTCCACATATAAATTTTTTATTAAATAAACATTTATTAAAATTTTTCTCACAATTTTATAAAATCCTGTTGACATTTAAATATACTGCACAAGCAGTTTGGCAACAAGAACAAGATGTTTGTGAATAAATTAAACTTTTTAATATTTACACAAACATTCATTATACTTTTCTCATAACTAACTGTAAACTGTTTTTGCGGTCTATTTGGCCCTTAAGGAGCATACAGACGACATGTTTTTGTCATCTGACATGTCAAATTTCCCAATGCAAAACACATACATGTCGTGTGTTACCTTTTTAACTTTGCTTCTGTAAAAGTCAGACGCAAAGTCATCTGACAAAATTTCAATTAGAGCGTGCTCTATTTTCTTCTGACAAACGGCTGAAGTTAATATTTTACAATACCAAGATATGTATGCTAATCTCACCATCGAATAGAATTTATGTAAATATATACATAAAAACCGTTTAATTATAAAATTCTAACTTGGTATCTTTAAAATAAAAGAAAAAATGTTAAGATGGCTAAATTATTTTACGGCGCAAATAAATATATTCGTGGCGGCAGCAAGCTATTTTGAAACCGAGAACTACTTTGGTTTCTGCAATAACAATGCGAAAAAAAACAGAGACAATGTCAGAAGCAAATTACATGTGCATTTGTGACCGAATATTATAAACCTTATGTAAAACAGCAATTTTGACAGACATGAACAATTACATGTGACTTGAAAATTTGACATGTCAGATGTCAAATACATGTCGTGTACGGGCGCCTTTAGAGAAGTTCTTAAAAGGAAATGAAAACGGATAAAGCTAGGAAAAAGGTAATGCCAGGTAAAGAATATAAGTATTTTAGTGCGCCACCTAGATGTGACAATTTATACATTATTAATGGTGAGTGAATTTAATAATAAAACCTATTCGTACGAGCTATGAACAAAATAAAATATTCGAAAACAAACAGTTAACGGGTTAATTGTTATAACGAGAAAATTTTCTATGAAAAAGCTGGGATATGTAAAAAAATTTTCGTTCCGCTTATTTGAATTAAATCATAAATATGAATACATATGTATGCATTAAAATACCCTGAAGGAAACCTGGGTGCAGGTGTCTCCAAGTCACCAGTTTTGTCGACTATATTGGTGACATTGTCAACGAAGTGTCTACATATATATTTGGCTTTAATACGAAAAAGATTTTATCAATAACAACTGAGAAGTATTATTCCTATAAAGTTGAAGAAATAATAAAAAAAAGATTGTTATGATTTCGTATTCTTACAAAAAGTGTAGACTACTTTTACTAAAATGTACTAGCAATTCTCTGGTTCCAATGTCTACGTATGTTCCCAAAGGAACTACTTAGTCAGTACCTAGTCAGAAGTACCAACGTCAGTAGTAGATTTCCAATGACACGCACATGTTAAATGCATATTGTAAATAACATTGCCTGGGCTATAATAAGTCATTAGTACTAGTGAATCAGTACAGATTCACTAGTGACATTTCCTGCAGGGTAATTTTAAATAGTAAACTCAATTTTTTTAGCAGTTTTGCTTACCACAAAACAGCTCGTTGTTTAATCACTTTTTACTTTTATTTTGAATTTTCCTATAAACCGATGATTCAGCAGCACTTTTAATATTTCAAGCTTGAAATTTTATATTTTTTTTTTTTTACATAACTTCATTTTTATCGATAACTTTAGTAAATTTTTTGACAGTTTGCCATTTATCTTAAAACAGCTCTACGGAGAGGAAGGTTCGTCATTTATAGTTTTTAGCATAATTTTTGTTGTAATAATTAAAAACTAATTTTATTAAATACATTTAACTATTTAATTAATTTGTTTATATGTTTATTTAACGGAATTTAAAATAATATTTTTTTCTGTGAAGCTTTTTTTTTTTTTTTTAAATTTTCCTAACTAACTAACTAAACTAACTGTTACTGTTATACAAATATCAATTTTCTTAATGAAAATTCTTACTTTAAATGATGCCTGATGGAAAATTTATTTATTTAGTAGCACTGTATATACAGGGTGGCTGATGAATATTGCTACATTAAGAAACTCAAATAACTTTTTTTTCAGTGTATGGAATACATTTTTCTTTTATTCATGTTAAAGCTCATTCAATTTTATTAAATATAGTTTAATTTGTTTTAAAAATAATGGAATTTAAATGCCCCCCCTGCTCGTTGATGCATGTGCGGCATCTTAGCAAAAAGTTGTTCAATACTGCTTGCAGAGTTGAGACAGGAAGAAGTAGGGACCGACAATGCAGCGTGATGAAACTGCACACCACACTGTGACACGAAGTGGATGCAATTCCGTCTCATGGAGTGTCTGTGGGTTGGAAGCAATCCATATTCGACAATTTGGTTTGTTTACGTTGCCGTTCAAATCGAAATGGGCCTCGTCAAACATGAAAAGACAGTTCAACATGTTTCCATCCTCTTCCACCATTTGAAGCATCTTCTGGCAAAATTCCAAGCGAATCGACAAGTCTGCAGCGTTCAGTTTGTTGGCCATTTGAATTTTATATGGGAGTAAGTCCAAATCTTTGTGCATAATTGACTGTAATGACTGCCTGCTTATACCCATTTGAGCAGATAAGCTTCTTGTCGAAACTCTTGGATTGTGTTGTATCGCAGCAGCTACAGCAGCGATTATTTCCTCCGTTCGAACTGATGGGTTTCGATGGTAAGGTCTTCTGTTGACTGTCCCATGCTCGGCAAAATTGTTTACAAGTCTCATTATGGTCCATCTGCTCGGAGGATTGCCGCCAAGTGTGCGCCTATACTCTCTTTGAACCGAAACTACGGACTCCAGTGCGTGATAACGGCGGACAATCCAAATTCTTGTTTCGGTGTCCCAGTTATCCATTTTTGTCAAATCTAAGAATCAATCTGCAAAATAAAAAAAAAATGGACCACATTCATTAAATAGAAAAAAAGTTATTACATTTTTTTTTTTGGTAGCGGCTTTCATCAGCCACCCTGTATATAAACGTTTTATTTTTTAAATAAAAAAGATCAACAATTATTGTGTATTTTTAACTTTATTTGCACATTTTTGATTTAATTTTACTTTTGTTGTCATATGAATGTGCCACATCAAAATAAAAGGTAAAACGGTTAAAAGTGTGGCAATGCTTAAAATCTTATTTGCAAATAGTGTCGTTAATCCGGAATTGTTTTCATGAGTTAGCTATTCGCAAATAAAAATTTAATTCCCTGTTTATGCGGCAATATTCTCTCTAAGTGGTGCGTATAAACGTAGTATGTGATATGTTTGGTTATGCATTCTACGGTTAATTTGTTTTATCACACACACACACATGGAATTTATCACACTGAAATTTCTCTTAACTTCTGCAATTGAAAGTGTAAAGCTTAATAAGTGCCGATTCACACACGTCAAGTTTAACTCGTCAAGTCTTGAGTTTTTAGGAGAGAGGGGAAAAGATATGGCATCCTCTTTTCCCTTCTCTCCTAAAAACTTAAGACTTGACGAGTTAAACTTGACGTGTGTGAACCGGCACTAAGTTTATAGCAAATAAAGACAGCTAAATAAAACGATTTGCGCGAACAGAATTTCCAAAAATGTGGTCCTCAACCAAAACGATTAAGTTTTATTTATATTTTTCGCACCAATAAAACTTTAGGCCATTATTACTTCCCGTCTACAACTGACATGATTTGCTGTTATAACATGATGTTATAAAAGCGTTGTTAAAACATTTGCATTCACAACCGTGTTATAATATGAGAAAACTTCTAACATGGTGAGTCTATACTTAACACTAACATCATATTAGTGTTAAAGTTAAGCATTTCATGTCAGTTGTAGACTTTATGTTACAACCAGTTTTCGAAAATAAACATTAAATATCGCTCCTTAGTGTTCGGTTCGATTTGTTTGTGCAGAAAATCATTAAAAAATAACGTTTCCCTGTTTGTCATCTTTCGAACATAAAAATTATACTGTTCTTATCCAACTCAACAAAAAGATGAGAACATTCAATTCCATTCAAACTTCATTAAGTTCGGTTCAGCACCAAACATTTTTTACAAAAGGAATATACACATACGAAAAAAAAACAAAAACCAGCAAAATAATTTTACACAAGGAAACATTTACGCAATATATACGAAAACTGTTCGTGCTGCGGTCGTTGCTAAAATTTGGGTTTAATTATTTCTTTATCAATGTAATAAATAAACATTATAGAACATTAAAATATAATGTTTGTCTTCAGTATCACTACAATTCATCTGTTTTTTAACGAAGAACAGAACAATATATAGTGTTCGGCTCTTTCTTGGAAATAGTTACTAACGGTATTAAGGGTTGGGTTCTTCTACACAATCACAAAAAAAATAGATATGGTTCTTGGGTGTGTGAGCCGAAAGCTAAATAATGAACTGTTTTTTTTTCGAACACTGATTACAACTTCACTTTAACCTTAAGTGACCGATAAGTTAAAGGAATGCTCATCGTATCTGGTAGGTTAAAGCAAAATTTTAATAATGGAAGACTTTTTATACACCGATAAAAATCTTATCTTTAGCTTTCAGTAAGTTGTGGTTTAAAGTTATAAAGACAACTTTTTTGCGCAAAAATGTAAGAAAACTGCCTTGAATTAAAACCTTTTGAAATTTTCATAAAGTTTTTAAATACCCCTTCTTTAATGCTTTAAGTACAAAATAAATCGACAAAATTTTTTTATAGTAAAAGGCTGATGAGATCGCAGCAATTTTTTAAATTTTCTTTGTTGGCTAAGACTGCTACAAGTTTATCTCGAAATGGATTTTTTTGAGTTATGCCGGTCTTACAGCAAATGAGCGATATGTACTTCTTTAAATTACTCCTTAATAAATAAACAACAATTATTTTCCAAATACTACTTAAATTTGTTTAAACTTTTTAAAAGTTTCTAACAAGATTATGTATAACGTTTTAATAAAAATGAATAATAAAGAGCTGCCAGTCCTAATTTCTGCGTGCTACCGGTTGTTGAATTATCTACATATGAATTTAAATTGTCTTATACATAAGCTGATTTTTCTGAAACTCTCTATGAATTCTTTTTTTTTACTTTGTTTTCACAGCTGTTCGACAACAACCGGTTTTTTTATTTGCATTATTAGATTGTTTTTGTTATTTATTCATTGCATGACGAAGGGAGTTCTAAGTAAAATTTGTTAAAAAGACGTTTGTATGTACTTGTATCATTATTTAATTATTCTAAAATAATTAACATATCAAGCACATTATAAATTGTTGAATAGTTATTTGTGAAAAGTTAATTGTGAAATACAAACGTCCCTCAAAATGTCTCAAATAACTGGTCGTGCTTTGCATTATGTTTTCAAAATTGGAAATCGTTCGAAAAATTCATTTTTCTTCCGGAATATTTTGGGAATGAAGGTAAAAGATTGTAAATTTTACATTTAAAAGATAAGAAGAAAGTAGACATTTTAAATTGTTCTGTTTTTCTTATTGTTTTATCATTAAACAACAAGTTGTTTCAAGATAATATATGTACATACTATAAATAAAAAAGAGAATGTCTCCTATTCAGAAATATGTTAACAGTTTTTTCATTCGTTTTTTTTGGTTCAGGTGTTGCGTCATGAGGAGTTTAAGGAGGGATGTGAAGCTCAGTGTAATGGGTAAGTGTTGGCTGGAGCTTTTAATTGGATAATAAACTATATGCTAGTTTAACTCATCAATCTTAACCATTTTAGTATGTACATTTTGTCCACATAGATTTCAATTGACGGGCTTAAAGCAAAAGGGGTTCAACTGACTTATGTTAAAGAAATTAGACAAAAGTGGTTGTTTGCTTGTGTTCCAAGCGAAGCAGGTATTTTAATGTCAAGTGCTTCAATTGTTCACCATATCTAGCGTACGGATGATAATCCTACATTCCACTCTTGAACAACTTCTCCGAACTTCACCTATAATTCCATATGTTAACTCAACTTTAGAAAAAGGCACTTAAACCCCTTGTGCTTTAAGACCCTCAACTATAAAAAGATTGGAGATCAGGACTGGAAAATGTTTTTTTTTGCACCAACTTCAATGACAAAATGTACGTTTTTGACTGAGACGGCAATGATTATAGAATGTGCGCTTTTGATGGTAACATGAATAGGAAGATTTCTGGAAACTCACGCTCCTGCTAACAAAAAACATGTTGTATGTTTTAGATTGAATCATATCGTTTGGGGCTTTATATTGAGCTTTTATTGTCTTGTACTCTTATTTACAAAAAATTTTTAAATTTATAAAAGGTTTATTAAACAAACTTTCATATAAAATTCGTTTTATAAGCCTTTATAAACCTAAAATATTTATTATGAATAAGGCCTTTCAGTTGTAGTTGTATGTATGGACTTCACAACTTTATGATAGGTGCGCTTGTTCTTTGAAATTTAAGTTATTAATACACCTACATTGAACAAAACAGTCCTAAACATAATCGCACCAAACCAAACATGGAAAGTATGTTTTAGATTGAATCATATCGTTTGGGGCTTTATATTGAGCTTTTATTGTCTTGTACTCTTATTTACAAAAAATTTCTTAGATTTATAAAAAGGTTATTAAACAAACTTTCATATACAATTAGTTTTATAAGCCTTTATAAACCTAAAATATTTATTATGAATAAGGCCTTTCAGTTGTAGTTGCATGTATGTACTTCACAACTTTATGATAGGTGCGCTTGTTCTTTGAAATTTAAGTTATTAACACACCTACATTGAACAAAACAGTCCTAAACATAATCGCACCAAACAAAACATTGAGAAATCACATGTCATTTTAAAATCACAATTATAATTAAAGGGTGTTTTGATTGCCACAGTTTTAACTTGGTTTAAAATGGTGGAAAAATATAAGCAAGTAATTTCAAATCGGCGTCCACTTAGCTGAAAATATCTTTTTCCAGAACACCTTTCTTGTGATTCTAAATCACTTTCCCAAAAAGTGATTTTGAAAACATGCTTGTATAACTAAAAATAAATAAATGTAAAAATCTTTTTTTTTTTATATTAACTGAAAAGGTCGGAATTTACCAAAATAAAAGTGCAATGGTAATGAAAGGCTATTATTGAAATATGTTTGGCAAGAAGTTTATAGTTAGAAACTTTTGAAGCTTCTATTTTAATATTGTAATGGCAATATTTCTTTTAGTGTCTAAAAAAAAAAAACATGATAATGTTATACTAAAAGACTTTGTTTCGTCTTTCTTTTCTTTTTATACCCTTTACAACATGTAGAAAACGTATATGTAACTTTTTTTTTATATGTAGAATGTACAGAATAGTTCTTATACCCCATATATTTAATGGCTTCTTATGTGTATGCCCGTATGGTTGTTGAAATGAGGTTTTGATGACCCCAGGTGGGATGGGTATTAGATTCATCAATATTTAGATCATATGTATATAGTCCGGAACAGGTTGCTATTGAAATTCAGTTCGATGGCCCACAAATGGTTGAGATATATGAAAAAAATCTCGACTACCTCTAATTTTTACCCATTATTCTCTAATTTCTCCCATCAACATAAACTCTTTAAAGTCTTCCTTAAATTTGTCAACTTTATTTTTTTATTTCACCCTTTTTGCCAAACTTATCGTTTAACTTGATTTATTTTTGCAGACCTTATGACAATCGCTGGAGTAAGACTATGGTAGGCTATGGCCCTGAATCCTCACATTTTGTTTTCGAATTGACTTACAATTATGGTGTAACCAGTTATGAAATGGGTGAGTATGAATGGATGCGGCTCTTTTCTTGATTTCTGATAAAAAAAATAATTAGTACGTATTGCGATATCAACTTCCAGAACTAAAATTTGTAATTTTACGGAAAAATCGGCCTTATTACGGTTCTCTATGTCGAAACGAAATCTGTAATAGATTAAAGTAACACACAACTGTGTTCTTTAATCTACTACAAAATTCGACTTACGGTGTTACCGACAACGAGAACCGTAATAAGACTAAATATTTTTAGTTTATCGTTGGCTTAATGCATAACTGCTAAATCCACTTTTTAGATTTTGATGCCGTGAGGTATAGAAAGATACGCCTTGTCGACCAGCATGTAGTTTTTCTTCAATTTGCGTCTTGAAGTGTGTAAAACCAACTTTATTTTCGGGGTTCCTTTTGAGCTGCAAATATGAAATATAAAAAGTTTTTTGTCCCTCCAGGTTGCATATTAAGCTGTAGCTATGTTGCAAAGATTAGAATTTGTGAAGCGTTTTTTAAACAGACTGTTGTTAATCGACAAAAACAGCTACAAGTAGAATTAATGAAACTTTCTATTCGATGATTATCGAGTTAGTTTTTGCTGAAAAGATAAAGCCTGCCTCCATAATACTAGCTGGAGTGGTTATTTTTAGGGGATTCAGTAGAAGCCATGATTAAAATTTTTATTTGTGGGGAGAGAGATCTTCTAAATGCTAATTTAGAGGTTGAGCTATGATAAGTTTTGGCCTGCTGGTGATTCACTATCCTACTCAGTCGTACGATAGGTCAATAATTCGAGTGTGCTTTTAGTGTATGATATTCAGCCTTATTTCGGTTCTCGATGTCGGTAACACCGTAAGTCGAATTTTGTAGTAGATTAAAGAACTTTAATTTTATTTACTTTAATCTATTACTGAGTCGTTTTCGATATCGAGAACCGAAATAAGGCTGATTGTGACCTAAAAATAAAATTGAGTGACAGATTTATTTGAAAATTTTGTCTGACTTGCAAAAGTTTATAAAAAGAATAATTCGAAATTCCGGGCTTTGAATTTTTTTAATTTTTCGATAACCCGTTTAACATACATTGCACGATTTTTTCGTCTTAGAAGACCCCTAGTGAAATTTGATGCAAAAAATATTTGTAGAACATTTTAATCCTCTTACGTACCGTTTTAGTGTAGAAGTTAAAAAATGAACAAAAATGACCCCTTAAAATAAGTGTTAGTGGGTTAATATATTCTATGAAAAGAATCGCGATACAATTCTACTCAAGACATCTGAAATAGTCTTTCAGGTCAGAAGTACATTAAGTATATTTTTTTGACTTGTACCAAACGCCTTTTCAAGAAATTCAAAAATTTCAATACCCGAAATTTTGAGAATTCGTTTTAGATACATTGCACGAACTTTTGGTCTTAGAAGACCCCTAGTGAAATTCAAAGCAGAAAATATTCGTAGAACATTTTAACCCTTAAAAGTGGCGTTTTAGTATAATTTTGTGTAAGAATTAGGAAAAAGGACAAAAATTACCCCTTAAAATGAGAGTAAGAGGGTTAATAAATTCTAAAAAAGAATCGCCATACGATTTTACTGGAGACATCTGGAATTATTTTTTAGCTCAGAAGTACATTTAGTATATTTTTTTTTGTCTTATACCAAACGCATTTTCAAAAAATTCAAAAACTTTAGGGGCCCATATTTCGGGAGCCCGAGCTAACTTTTCAAAACCTTTTGGCAGATTTGCTCTGCTAGTAGTCTTCTTTCATTTCGCGTTGCAAGTGTTGAGACTGGTTTTTTTTTGTTGCACAGTGTAATTAATTAGGTCGCGTACAGCTTTACACACTGAATGTTTTTTTAAAGTTATTTTTTAGTATTCTCCCTAACAAACCTGCTTCGTAGTAAGAGAATGCCGAGCACTTGAAATGTTATTTTTTCTTTTATAAAACTTTTTAAGATTTCCTTCACTTACTTTACTGCATCTCTGTATGTCTTATTGCGTAGCGCTTAATTGTGCGCTTATTTTTATAAATGTACCATTAGAGCTTCGCAAAATAACAAAAATTTTAATTGTTATTAGTTTCATATTAACCTAAATATATATTTTTCTTATTAAAAACAAAAGTTTGCTTCCAACTAAAACTCTTTCAGGCAATGACTTTGCTGGCGTTGTTTTAAAATCTCAAGAATCTATTGAACGTGCTTTGGCGAACAATTATCCTATGACTGATGTTGAAGATAAAAAACTGTTAATTTCTCCCGACGGTTACAAATTCTTTATTATACCCGAATCTGAACCTAAAAACCGAGATCCTGTTGTCAATGTTGGACTTCACGTTTCCAATCTCGAACAATCTAAAAAATACTGGCATGATTTGCTACGCATGAATCTTGTACTCGAAGATGACAAATCAATTTTACTTGAATATGCCGATAATCAAGCTGCTTTAAGCCTCAAACAAAGTTCAGAAGCTTTAAATCGTGCTAAGGCTTATGGTCGTATAGCCTTTGCTGTACCAAAAGATCAACAGCCGTATATAAATGATATTATTAGCCAGGCTGAGGCTAAAATATTAACACCTCTTATTGAATTAGATACACCAGGCAAAGAGACAGTACGTGTTATTATTTTGGCCGATCCGGATGGTCATGAAATATGTTTTGTGGATGAAGAAGGCTTTGGTAAACTATCGGCTGTGGAGGAAGATGCCGATAAAATGTTGGATAAATTAATTGCAAAAGATCCATTCCAGAAAGAGTTGGATGCTAAAGATAATTAATATACCAATTTATAAATTGATATTCACTTAAGAGGATCACTTAGCAATATATTTTTACAAATAACGCCGTATCAGCAGTTATAATCACCTACACCTCAAAATTTTGATATTTAAAACCGTCTTTCACCAGCTTAATTTTATAAATATAAACTAACTCAAGTATTATTTCAAACTATGTGGTTTCGCAGTAAATTTCATTTCGAATCATCTCAAAATCATATTCATCACATTATTTTTCAAAATTATTTGCTGATTTAACAGGTAAGAAAATTTGCCATTACATTTTACTCCCTCCTGTATTAATGGTTTTTTTGATCTGTAATTCTGTATCTGTTTATAGTTTTAGTTTTTAACCATGCATTTCAAAACTAACTATATATTCAAATTTCTATGTCCTGATTGAATCGATTTCGAAATTGGAACGATTTAAAACCGAAAATAAATACAATTTTCAGTATCTTTAAAAACTTAGACTTTATTGGTTTATTCTTGATAATTTTTATAACTTGTGTTAATTGAACTGTATTTTGGAACAAAAATTAAGACTTTAATTTAAAAATTGTTTGAAATTCATCACATCTCTTAAAAACTATTGGTTAAAAAACAATTTTTTATTACCTACAGGAATATTTTTGTTGGTGCAATTGTAATAGAAATTTTATTTTAATTTAATTTAAAAACGTTTTGCCTTAAATCTAGTTTACCAACGAAGCTCAAAAGAAAGAAAAAATTACATAGGGTGATACAAAACGGAAAAATACAAAGAAAATATTATATGGTAATTTCAATGTCATCGTACGTTACTTTTGTACGCCTTCAGAGAGATAGAGATTTTGCAAAAAAAGTATTAACTGGAAAATTTGTTTATCATTATGGTTCATTTAGAGGGTACTATATATGAAAAAAAATTATTAAATTCGGAACCCTGTTGTCCAAAATATCGAGCAAAAAAAGTGCTAAACGTACGTGGCATACAACGGAAGTGATTTTGGGGTGAATGTAAAAAAATACTAAAATCTGCGAATTGTGGGAGGTTTTTCTTCTTTTTTTAATATTTTACATTAAACCATTTTATTTTCATTTATAATCCGTAATTGGAAAAAAATTTTTTTTTTGATGGTTTTATCATGATCAAAATGTAATATCGTTCGTGACATACCGTACGTGACAGATTTTTCTCTTATAGTATTTACAAGGCATGAAATAAATTTTTTTAAATATATGTACATACAAACTTAAAACAAAGAAGTAAGAAAGTATAGTCGGTCAAGCCCGACCATATGATACCCTACATCACTATATTAAAAAAAAATTTTTGAGAGTGTACCCTATTTGAGACCCATGACCAATCAAGGTCGCCAGAACAGAATTATGCTATGAAGTTAAAAATTATATAAAAGTTATTTGAGCCGAATATTATTTAGTTATCTTCATCTACATATGTGAGATTTGTTTGCTTCTAACCGCTTTAAGGAAGGTTAATTTTGGACCTACCAGCACAACATTTTGTCGTAGAAGTCATTGTCGCCAATTTGTATGTAAATATGTACCAACGATTATGGCATTAAAAGCTATTTTCGGATTTCCAATAAAGACAACTAACCAAATTATAACTAAATACCAGCCTAATAGTTTAAAAAAATTCCGATCAAAAATTTCTGCAACAACTAAGACTGATCAATTTTAATTGACAAATGATGCTTTTGCACCACGTACGTGACATTCGAATACTAAACAAACACTAAACAATTAAGAGTGCTATATTCGGCTATGCCGAATCTTATATACCCTTCACCATTATGAGATAAGAACAAAAAGTTATATACATAAATAACGTTCTTTAGATAGGTATAAATAAATATTAATTGAGCCTCGCCAACTTTTCATTTCGTCATGCCGAAGAATATAAAAAAACAAAAAATTTATATATGCACCTAAGCCCGTTTCCTCTTTTGCCAAAGTTGATGTTTGAAATTCGTTTTATAAACTTAAAATCGTTTTTTAGAACATAAAAAAATTAAATAAAAAAAGTTCTTTTTGGGATTCGAACTGGCAATACCATCAGTCTCAGGAGAGAACTTAACTCGGCTACGAATGCTGCTACTAAAGAAGCGTTAAATTAAAATATATTGAGTCTATGAGTTTGCTTCTTTATTTGAGCGGCATATCATATACATGCATTAATGTGTATGTGTATGCGTAAAATTAAACACATTACAAATAAAATCCACTACTTGTAGTGAAGGGTATAAAAAACAACAAAAAAACCGCATTACCAACACTGTATTATCATAGCCACTGTATGACCGTACAAACCAAAATTGAATTGGTTTGTGCAGTATGTTTATGTCGTTTTGGTAGTACAGTGTTGGTATGGCAATGTCACGTCTAATTGGACCTTTAAAGGAAACAATTTGAGGCAGTCGTGGTTTTTTACTCATATCTCAGCCATTTGTAGACCGATCTTGCTGAATTTCAATAGCAAACAATTCCGGACCTTATGTGACATAAATGTATAATAACCTGGCCCCCATCATATATGGGGTCTTCGGAAAATCCATTTCAACGGAGAGACGGACATCGTTAAATCAACTTCGCTCCTCATAAGGACCCAAAATATATATACTTTATTAGACCCTATAATCAATATTATAGAAAATACAAACGGAATGACAAACTTATATATACCCTATTCACCACCTGTGGTGAAGGGTATAAAAATATACCGCTAATCGAACAATATATTTGGTCTTTCCTCATGGATCTTGTAACATTATTTTAAAGTATAATTCCAACGTTACCAGTATCTGTATTTAATCGGCAGAAAATTTAAAATGGTTGATTGCAGTTACTAAAAATGAATCGAAAGACAAAATCTGCTTAATTTTTTTTCTTTTTTAAAATTGTAATAAGATATCCATCCATAAGTACCTCGGCATAGTAAAGTTTGGGTGTTTTTTTCCTTTCTTCCATATTTGAAAATAAAGTTTTAAGCGTTTTAAATTTCTGAGTCGTGGTTGACATTCTCATGGAAATGACCATATGGAAAAGTCTCGGAAACGCATATTTTTCGAGCTATATGCCAGGGACAACAGTTATTCCTTTTTTCATAAAAGTCATATGATAACAGTTATGTTAGATTTTTATTTTTTTTAACAAAAAACCAGTTTTTTTTATTTTTCTGAACAGAAATAAGAGTAATTTTTTTATTTTTATTTTTTTAAGCAATATTATACAGAAGAATATTTTTTCGCACGGCCAAAGGCCGGAGAAGCTTTTATATTATAAAATAGAGAAGAATATCCAACGAAGCTTTAGTTCGCGAAGCGGGTGGTTGTTATTTAATTAATTTTTATTAACTTTTCTTTGAATAAACTATATATGGACATACATATTTACTTTGTGAACTGCCGCAACAGTTTGATGTTAAATTTTGTAAAAACAGTACTGGGAACTAGTGCTGGGAAACTATCGATATTTTCTACTATCGATATTTATCGATAGTTCAGATTTCACTATCGATATATCGATATTACTATCGACTGAATGTTTGTACTTGTGCAGGAAAACTTTAATTATTTTTTTGTAATACAGTTCGTTGTTTTTATCACTTTATTGAATGTATGAGACGTATGAATATACGCACGTTATTTTAGATGGCAGTTTTTTAAAAAATGATAAGTATTCCATTGCAACTTAAAAAAATTTTCTAAATTCTAAACCCAAAAAGGTAATCAATCTAGCGGACTTATCCTCTAATGGTCGTTCATTGTTTTGTCCTATGCTTGCAATTGCATTTGGATTTGCATTTTTTTTAACAACATTACAAAAATATTTGACACTTTAGTCCCTATATAAACATGTAAAAACTTCGTGGTAAAGGCCTTTAATTAGCAGTAAAAGGCACTGCTAAGCGATCCATTCCACTTGCCATTCTTGTTGTTTGTATTCATTGCTGTAATTCAGCGCGAATTAATAATAGCAAGTACAAATTTGCGGCAAAAAACTCTGTGTGTATAGCTGCTATTAGATGTCTTCATAGATGTATTTTAAATAATAAAAATATCGATATTTATATTTTTCCTATCGATATTTTCGATATTTCAAGACTATCGATAATATCGATAGTCTATCGATAGTTTCCCAGCACTACTGGGAACTAAAGAATTAACAATTTTAAAAAAATGTTGTTTATCCAGAAAGATTGAATAACAATATTGGCTATATGCGTTCAGAAACGAAGTGGAAGTTCGCATATACATATGGATATATGAAAACTTCAGAGGTCTATAACTCGAAAACTTTGCGTTTCTGAGACTTTTCCTATAATATTTTCGTGTTATCATTCAATTTCCTGTCACTGTATGTTTTTTTTTTTTGGAGCTACGTTGGTAAAATAGATTTGTTCCACGTTATTTATAATGTCGGTTTTAGTTTGACCTTACTTAAACTCTAACATCAACTATAAAAAAGAAAATACCTTGTAATGTTTCTAATAAAATCATATTGAACGTAATTACAATTTCCAAAGAATCCCTATTTGAAAATGTATACCTTAAAAGAAATTCTATCTTTAATTTTGCGGTTTTAAATATGAGCATGAGTGTATTATAAAATTATATTGTCTACAGTTTTTTGATTTTTGTTTTGATCGAGTTTGTGGTGTATTTTTTTAACATTTTCTTCTTTCCTTGTGTTCATTCACATTATTATTTGTTGTGATTATTGTGTTTTTGTTTTTGGATATTGCTGTTTACTAAACATTATCTAAAAGTTTATAACCTCAGTATTACGATATGTATGGCTACAATTCACATGCAATTGCATGAGAAATATTTCTTCAAAAAAAATACAAAAAAATGCTTTAGTGATGTTTAAATGGCATGTTAAATAATTGTTTTTGGGAGGAATAAACAAAAAATTAGTTAATTATTGGATACTATTTAATTTAGAGCTTTAACACATACAATTATCTCTTTTGATTCTGAATCTAGGTTATATTTACTTGTTCTCGCAACTAAGATATTTTAGATACTATTTTCATATTATTACTAATCAAATCATATTTTCATTAAAAAAATATTTGGAGATTATCCATTTTTGTTCTCAATAATTACATACTGATTATTCCAAAATGTTTGTATTTGAAACAATGACAAAGCTGAAATTATTTTTTCTTCAAATCATCATAAATACAATCATGTACCAATTTCGTATTAAATTATTAATGGAAAAATTTCTATTTTGTAGTAGTTTTATTTGTTTAATTCAATATAATTAGATATGATATATGTACAGTAGTTTTGACTTAATTGCCTTTTGTTTAAGTGCACTTTTGACATAACTGCACAAAATTAACAAAATTATTATTATTTAATACCGTGTTCAGATATACCTTTTTTATTGAGTCAATATTCGGTTAATTGACATAATTATCTTTCTGTTCACATATACACAATTTAGCTAACTCAATTTATATTAATACTACATACAACATTTAACGTAAACAAAAATGTACATGTATAAGAAAATGTAAACAACTTTTGACATCTTTAAGGAATAAACATCTGGTTTTTGCGCAGACCAAATGGATGGGCCTTTTTTTGTTGTAATTTTAATTGCCAAATGTCAAAACACTGTTTTACCATCACATTTGAGATAAATGCCCAAAATTTTTGACATTTTAAAATTATTTTCATACAAAAAATCAAAGTTAGCTGCACTTTGACTTAACTCCCCAAAATACATATTTTCTTCAAAATTCTTGTTTACGTGCCTTTTGTATACCTGCATATTTATCATATTTTTGGGCAGCTTTAAAATATTTTCATATAAAACATCAAAGATATGGTGGCCACTTTTTCATATAAATATAAAATTTTATAAAATTTTAATAAAATATCAATTTAGTAATAAACACGATTTTTATTCTTCTTTTTAACAATTTACTTTGGCATCACTTTTATGCAGTTAACTACAATTCTGCACCTGTACATTAAGGCAGCTAAATGCATGAAAGATAAGAGCACTTTTGATTTATGTGCACAAAAAATCGTGCAATGAAGATTGTGCAGCTAAGTCAAAATTACTGTATTCAGAAAGTACTATCCGCAATATTATAATTGCGGATCATAAATAAATTAATGTTTAAAAGCTGGTTTAGTGGAGCTAAACTTAAATTTATATGTGGTTTAAACTCAACAGCTGTCAATCAGTGCCCCTATATTTAATATAGTTTAAAAAATTATATAGTGCCAACTAGAGATGCCAATCGGGATTTATTTTAGAAAATCGGGATATTTTAAAATAAACAACACTTTTTTTATTTATTTATGAATTTTCAAAAGGTATTAAAAAAGAAAAATAAGAATTATAAAAATAAAAAATACAACTAAAATATAATTTTTAATAATTTTGTTTTTGTATACAGCAGTGATAACCAAGCCCCGAACTAACCAAGCCCCGAACACACGCACACAAAGATATTATGTGCTTGTGTGCGGTCGCAGAGATTGATGATAGTCTAATGTTTTGAAACGAACAAAGTTGTTGTATACATATGAATTGCCGACCGTGTCTGTGTGAAAAATACGATTATTGACTGACTCGCGAGCCTATGAGTGGTTATCACTGGTATAGAGTATGGCATCCCTAGTGGCTGTAGGAAAAATCGCCCAAAGAAAAATCGCCCAAAAGAACATGAAAAATTACCCAAAAAGTTAAATATGAAATTTTGCCCAAAAGAAACGAAAAAGGGCCCAAAATGAAAATGAAAAATGACCCAAAAAGAAAAAAATAATTTTTTCCCAAAAAAAAAAAAAAAAAAATTTTTAAATTACCCAATTTGCAGAACAATGTTTATTATTCATATAAATTTAGTAACATACAAATGAAAGTTTTATGTAAAAAATTGCATTGTATCTTCGACAGCTGCGCGGCAGTATGGACAGTAATACTTATTTGAGCCCTCCGCCAAACTTTGTGCACTATTCAATAGTTAAATAATAATTAATCACTGCATAGTTATAATCAAATACTCAAAACAGAATATAGCTTTTTGCAAGGTGGCATGTCATAAAGTCCAGTGTCGTAATGCCCATGGACACTGTGACACTTTTGAAAATGTCATAACGTCCGTGGGCATTTAGATACTTTGCAAATGGACATTATGTCATTTTTAAAAAGGTCATAAGGTCCATAATTACTAAAGATGTTTAATACAAAAAATGATCTACATACACGCAGAGAACAACCTGTTTTATTATGTTCACAACCAACAAAACTATTTTTAAAGAAACTTATTTTGCCATAATATGGTTGTCGGTGACAATGATATGGTTCTCTGCGTGCATATATTAAACATATAACGAAAACACTTTTGGGCGCAAGGATTTTCTCCCCTATGGTATAACAAATACCGGCAGCGCTTACTAAAGCGTCTCGGCATAGCCGGCCTTCGGCCAGGCGCAAGTATTTTCTACTCTATGGTATAACAAAAACCGGCTTCGCTAACTAAAGCTTCTCTGCATAGTCGGCCTTCGGCCGGGCGCAAGGATTTTCTCCTCTATGATATAACAAAGACCAGCTTCGCTAAATAAAGCTTCTCTGCGGCGACGGCCTTTGGGTGGGCGCAAGGATTTTTTGCTTTATGGTATAACAAGTACCGGTTTCGCTAAGTAAAGCTTCTAAAATCTGCCTTATTTCCGAACGAAGGCCGACTTCGCAGATAAGCTTTAGTTAGCGAATCCAGTTTTTGTTATACCATAGAGGACAAAATCCTTGCGCCCGGCCGAAGGCCGGCTATGCAGAGAAGCTTTAGTAAGCGAAGCCGATTTTTGTTATACCATAGAGGAGAAAATCTTTGCCCTCGACCTAAGGCCCGCTGTGCAGAGAAGCTTTAGTTAGCGAAGCCGGTCCTTGTTTTATGTAAGAGGAAAAAATCCTTGCGCCCGGGCAAAGGCCGGCTGTGCTTTCGAGTTTGTCCACGGACACTATGGACGTTATGACATGCCACCTTTTTGCAATATTTCCCGTTATTTTTATAAATAACATTTAGGAATTCGACGTATACTAATAATGAATGATTTAGACAAATAGTATGCTAGATTTTGATGAGATTTTAGAAATGAACAATGGCCTGAAAAATGGGTTATTTTTCATATAATATTTTTGGGTGATTTTTCATTATGAAATTTAAAAAACGAAAAATCACCCAATAATAACGAAAAATAGCACAAAAACTTTGGGTCACTTTTCATATGAATTCAGGCCCAATTTTACATGGAATTTTTTTGGGCAATTTTTCATTTATTTCCTACAGCCATCCCTAGTGCCAACGTTACAACAAATGTTGTCTAACAGCTGTACCTGAACCTAAACAAGAGCCACAACGTTGTGTCACGAACAATAGTGTTAACTTTTTTGTTTAATAAAACCCACTCAATAGAAATAAAAATGGAGAAAAAACCGCTTGACTTCTCTATTAAACGCGCTGTCAAAATCGGATTTTTCAATTGCAAAGCGTTGACGACGCGCTATTTAGGGATGCTTTATACAAATTGTATGGGCATGAGAATTTTTGACAGCTAGAAAACGCTTTCCGCTCTTTTTTTTTAGGAATTAAAGAATATTATATTATGGTTTGCTTGTCGCTCACGTTTTTTCGTCAAATATTTGGCAAGTGTGACCGAAGCTTTAATAAAAAAATTTAGTTCTTTTTATATTAATATATTTTATGAATTTATATTTTAACAATAAACAATATCAAAACAACGTGATTTGAGATAATAACGAAACAATCAGCCTTATAACAGTTGTACAGTATCGTTTTTTGTAGTAGATTAAAGAACACAGGTTGTTTTTTACTTTAATCTATTACAAAAAATTACACAGTCGTCGACGACAACGACAACCGTAAAAAAGCAGAATGATAATTTTAAATAAAGCCCATACTTTGCAGATATTTACCATAATTTTGAATCAACTTTGCGCAATGTTAATATTACATTGCACAGTGGTCAATTCCGGGCAAAAAAGCATAACTTCTTTATTTCTTTATGTAAATGGCTGACATTTGGTATCCAACTTAAGAAAAGTATGTTTGATCCCTAGGTAGGTACATGCAGGGTTTGGCCAGATAATCATTGACGACCCAAAAGTATCGAACAAAATTAAAAAAGGGCTTTGGAGGTGTAATAAAATATGATCATTTGTAGCGATTATATTAATAGTTTGTGGAATATCTATATATACTCATCTCCTTTCCCCATCTTTTTGCCTACCTGAGCAAGTAAAAGTATTTATGATCAATATGGTTACAATAAAGGGTTATCCATTTTGCTGTTTTAAAAGTAAACGTAAATAAAACACATATATAATATTTTTTTTCATGATATTTTTTTTTTATTATTAAGTTTGAGCGTTGACATTACGTGTGAAACACTATATCATTTAAATGACCACCACGCGAAGTGTTGCAAACATACTACAAAAATGGCACAGCCACATATCGTGCATATCGTTACATAATCGTCCAACTACGCAAGCAATTGGCAAAATTGTGAAGTGCATTATCGTTTCGCTCATTCCGCTGAAAATACGCTGCCGTAAGTGAAGCTGTTGCCGAAGACCCGAATGTGTCGATTCCTCGTCGTTCTCAGGAATCAGGACTGTATGGTCGTATGATAACCTACTTTTTTTTTGAATCAACACAAACATCGGTGTTTCTTTCTGGTTGCAAGTATTTCAATAAAGAGATGCAGGTGGCAAAAAAATTTTTTTTTAGAAATTTCAGAATGGACTATATAGTTGCTCTCAGTTGCATGGTCTAATGATGAAGTAGAGAGGGTATTTACCCAAGAGTTTACTTGCTCGTTTAAAGTAATTTCAGAAAAAGGATAAATTAAGCAACCGTTAATTCGATTTTATCAATTAAATATTTATACCAGCACCACAATAGTGGAGAGGGTACGATGCGTTTGTGCTGATGTCTGTAACACCTTAAAACAATGGTCCTAAGGCCACCTTTACGTATACCGATTGACTCGGAATCACTTTCTGATTCGAATTAACGATGTTTGTCCTGCTGGCTGGCTGGCTGTTTTGGAGATTATTTGATAAAATTTGGTACATAGGTTCTAATGTGGTGTTGACCGACTATACTTTCTTACTTGTTTTTATTGTTGGGTAAATGTTGTCGTTATTATGATTTACCTTAATTATTAAAAACTAATAGGCCCGAGTGATTCCTATGAGATGAACAATAACGACATCGAAGTTATCGATGATTAATTCTTTAAATATCTATCAAAATTATAATTTACGTTTATTCTTATTTAACAAATTGATCTTAACTTACAATTTCATCGTAAACCACTTTAAATGAATTATTTCTATTTTGTTATTGAATTTTAATGAGTTTTTTTAAAAAAAGCTTTTAGCCATTTTTCTAGCCCATTTTTAGCCATATTTTTCCGTAAATTTAGCCATTTTTGGTCACCAAGTTTTGGCAACACTGTTTATGACAAATATTGTTCAAATAAATATTTCTCTATTAAACAGAATGTTATAACAAAAATTATAAAAATTAGATTAAAAGTGTATTAAAAACAACTTCCAAATTCTTGCGTTTTACTTTTTCGATTTCCAGCACAGCCCTGATAACATGGCTGTCTAATAATCAAAATAATAGTTACACTTTGTACTGTTTTGTATTAGCTGTAATTTACCATTTCACTTTCATCAAAATTCTAAAACTCAGAATTATTTCTGTCCGGAATTGACTAGTGTGCACACTGGTCAATTACGGTCAAACCTCATTGCTTTCTTATTTCTTTCACTCAAAAATAAAAATAGCTTAATAGAAAAAAGAACCAACGATATTTATATATTCGAATTTCCAAAAGGTACCAAAATTTGTATGAGAACTTTTAAAGAGAAGAGAAGAGAAGAAAACACAATTAAAATTTTATTTTTATCTTTATTACTTAAGAAGATAAATTGTTTACCAAAAAAGTACCAAAATTAGATTTTTGCCCTTTTTTATACCCAAAATGTGCAAATTTCAAAAAGGACCAAACACATGACAATTTAATTTTCGATTTAATAATAATATTTTTTGAATTTTACGTCTATCTCTGTTAGATCACGAGATATAATATTACTGATTTTACCCATTTCTAACCCCTTTCCAAAAGTCTCTACTTTTTTATTTACACATTGAAAGGGGAGTCTACCCCACCCCCCACCTTTTTTGTTGTGGTCTCTTTAAATTTGGCTTACTTAAGGTTTTATTTATTTTTAAAGTAACTCACAATCACTTCACTTATCCACAAAAATAACGTGCTCAAAATCACAGTTATCACACGGAATGATTAATTATTAATATGGTTTAAACATAACGTGCTTATAAACAAAGAAAACTTTAAAGGAAAAATCATAGCTTACTTTTATTTCAAAGTACAAAAATCAACTTTGAAAACCTTAAATTTTTAAGAAAAAAATTATCTACTTTGCTCCAGTATTAACACTAAAATAGTTATCCAAGAGCCAAATTAAGAAATGAGTTGTAAAAAATAATTTTTAGCCGGAATTGACCAGTGTGCATTGGTATTTTTTTCCTGTGTGTATGCACAGCCAACAGCATTGACATAAAACGAAAGAAATTAAATTATTTAAGCAAAATGTTATAAAATATTTCTTTGAAAAGAATGATTTTAGTACAGAATAAGTAATAACACAACCGTTCGACAACCCATTTCTAATTTCCATCGAGAAGAGTGCTGTCAATGAGAAAATACGTTCCAATTCTACAAATAATTGCCATTAGGAGTTAAAAAACAGTCGTAATTAAATAAAAAAACATCCCGGGATTTCCCAAACAAATTTCCCAGAATTTTTCCCGAAAACACTAATTCGCGCTTATATGTTTGAAAGCAGTTTTTACAAAAGGGTACTTATGAGAACGGAATTGGACTAAAATCCGCCTGTCCGCTGAAATTTGGTTTCGAAAAACTTTAGATATGATGCGGAGAAGGTTTGCGATTGAAATCCAGCCAAATCGTTTTACAAATAGCTGATATATGAGCACAAATACCACGACTGCCTCTAATTTTACCCATAAATCTCCTTGCTGTTGTTGTTTTTTTTTTTTAATTTTTGTATGTATATATGAAGAGCCAAAGCAACATGCGACAAAATGTCGAAGAGATTGGAGAAGTTGGGGTTGGCACTTCCCAAACAAAGACATCATACAGCCATGTCACAGAGTACAATTCCGTTCGGAAACGGAATTCATTCCGTATTTTGGTGTTTCAGAAAATGATGAAAAAAAATTTCGGAATGAAACCATTTTTGTTCTCATGCACGGAATGGGATTTTTCTGTATCTGAAAGGCCAAAAAACTATCAAAATACACATTCTATCAATAAACAAATATGTTTTCTTCAATTCCGAACATGGATGATAGACTTTGTTTATTTGAAGAACGTGAAAAGAAATTAGGTACAATTATCTTGGTTATCAATAGACTTTATCCGACAAAATGTGAGCAAAAGTGGAAAGGTGGGCGTGGTACAAAGTAGATTTTTTATAGCTCAAGAACACTTTTTGAATAATTTTCTGTTCTTGTCGCACCATAGTGAAGGATATGTAAAATTTGGCATAGCCGAGTATAGCACTCTTGTTTTTTTTAATTAGAGAGAATAATATTTCTTTATATAGACTAGGATTTTGTTTATGTTATCATCATGTTAATCATAATAAATTTAGAAGCAATAATATTATGATAAAGCCCCTTTCATAGCTGTCATAAAAATACAAAATTATATTTTAATTTTTTAATTTCTTTAAACTTTTTTTTTTATGGGAATTTATCTTTTAATAGTTTAACCGCTCACATATAAAAAACAACACAACTGATTCAAAATTATTTTACAAATGGCGCTAACATAATATTATTAGAGTAAAAATAGTTTGATTGCATCTTAAACATAATATTGTTACGTTACTGCCTTTCAATAACGTTTTGGTTTATTTCCTTTATAATAAACCGTTTCGAGTTCTTTTATTGCAATTCAAATAAAACAAATAAACACAACACTTTTGCTACTGTTTACAATTTAGACACCTTTATTTAGTACTTAGTCACTTTAACAACCGTAATTTTATAATCTTCACAGCGGGATACGTTTTTGACAAAGTCAGAACTTAGAATCCATCATGCCATCTCTTGCGATCCTATTTATACTCGGGCAAATGACCATAGAACGTTCGAGTTCTGAAGTCTAGATGGCTCTATAAAGTTTTAATAACGGCTATTTCGTTAATTAAACTTATTCAGCTATTAATTGAGTTATTAGGCATCATAAACTAAGGCATACTTTTAGGCGTTGCCATAAATTGAAATAACTTAATAACGAACATTCTAGTTTACAGTGGGGTTGAAGTACAATTATGCACAACAATTTTAACATTACATCTGTACATTGATTTTTACACTAGAAGTGTGCATAACTTATACAATAACAATTTTAACTAATAAAATAACTAGCAAATACTTAATAACCAATCAATACAAGATAACACATAAATTAATCTAATTCTTAACCAATAATTACAAATAATTCTTAACTAAAGTTACTTTCGTAACACTGCCCCCCACTTAAGCCTGTTCGTCCCGAATAGGCTCAAAATCACCTCTTCCATAAGGGGCTAATCGTTCCAAATGAACAACATTCATTTTGGCTCTTGGACTTTTATATTTCTGTATTCGGTATACAACATCATTTAATTTCTTTATCACCTTATATGGACCATCCCAATGTGTCTGTAATTTGGGAGATAATCCTTTCTTTCGCTGGGGATTGAAAAGCAAAACTAACTGGCCCTCCTTTAATCCTTCCGAATTTGCCGCTCGATCGTATCTGGCTTTCATCTTGTCACTAGACAACTTAATGCGGTCTCGAACAAATTCATGAAGTTTATTAAGAGTTTCCTGTTCTTGTGAGGTGGAGCCTTCAATGTTTTCACCAGTTGGTATTGGCTTAACGCCAAACTCTAGATCCCCTGGTAGTCTCAGTTCTGTTCCAAACACAATTTTGGCAGGTGTACGAGAGGTGGAGTCGTGAACAGCTGACCTATATGCCAACAGGAATTTTGAAATGTGTTCATCCCAGTCTTTTTGTTGTGTGCTGACTACTTTTCGCAAATGTTCCTCCAATGTACGGTTAAATCTTTCAACCATGCCGTCAGATTGCGGATGCAATGGGGTTGTTCTTGTTTTTCTTATTCCGTACAATTCACACATTTCCTTAAATATAGCAGATTCAAAATTTCTGCCCTGGTCAGAATGTACTTCTAATGGAACACCGTAGCGGCACACCCAATTGTTTACGAAGACGTCTACCACTGTCCTAGCTTCTTGGTTTGGGATCGCATATACCTCCGGCCATTTACTAAAGTAATCGATGACTACTAGCACATATTTGTTTCCGGCATTACTTACAGGAAATGGTCCAGCTATATCCATTGCGATTCGCTCAAATGGGGCACCAGAATTATACTGTTGTAGTGGCCCACGACTTCTCCTTACTGGGCCTTTAGCGGCAATGCATTGTGCGCAATTTGCTATCCAATCAGTTACAGCTTGTTGGCAGCCAACCCAGTAGAAGCGTTGTTTTAATTTTTCTAAGGTTTTAGTCACACCTAGATGACCACTGCTAGGACCGTTGTGAAATTCACTCAGAACTTCCTTTACTTTCGCCGACGGCACTACTATAAGGTTTTTAACTGATTTTCCGTCAGTACTTTCCCACGCACGGTATAAGCAGCCATTTACTACTTGAAGGCTATTCCACAGAGCCCAGTATGCTTTCATCAGTGGACTTTCAGGCGTAATTTCATTTCGTGCGGGTCTTCTACCTTCTTCCTTAGCTATCAGAATTTTAGCTAAAATGGGATCATTTCTCTGCGCCATCGACCAGTCTTCATTGGATTCTATTTGCAATAGACGAACGTCACAGATGTTTTCCTTTCCTTCAGCCCTTACGCAATGCTTGCATTCCAGCTTACAAGGTCTTCTTGACAGAGCATCCGCATTGCCATGTTTTCCACCTTTTCTGTGTTCAATGCTAAAATCGTAGCTCTGAAGGCGTTCAATCCAACGAGCTATCTGGCCTTCCGGATTTTTAAATTGCAGCAACCACCTGAGTGCAGAATGGTCTGTTCTTAAATGAAAATGTTGGCCATACAAATATTTGTGAAAATGTTTTATGCACTCAAGTACTGCCAGAAGCTCTCGCCGAGTCACGCAGTAATTTCGCTCAGGCTTTGAAAGTATTCGACTGTAATAGCCTACGACTTTCTCTACACCGTTGACCACTTGGGACAGCACACCTCCAATTCCGAATCCGCTCGCATCAGTATCTAGCACAAATTTTTCGCCCGCGATTGGATAAGCCAAAATTGGTGCTGAGCACAATAATTCCTTTAGCTTCTGGAATGCCCGTTCCTGTGGTTCACCCCAGTCATATGCCTGCGCCTTTTTGGTCAATTCATGCAGACTTGCAGCAATATTTGCAAAGCTCGGTACAAAACGCCTGTAGTATGTACATAAACCTAGAAAACTGCGTAGCTCATGTAGATTTTTAGGGCGCGGCCAATCCATAACTGCTCGTATTTTTTCTTCGTCTGTGGAAATGCCATCAGATGTTACACGATGCCCTAGGTATTTTACTTCTTTCTGGAACAGTGAACATTTCTTGACACTTAACTTGAGTCCGGCTGTAGATATACGTTTCAACACCTCTTCGAGGTTTTTCAGGTGTTCATCAAATGTTTTTCCCATGACAATTATGTCATCAAGGTACACCAAACATGTCTTTCGGTGGAGACCTTTCAACACCTGTTCCATCAAACGCTCGAATGTAGCCGGAGCATTACAGAGCCTAAATGGCATTACATTAAACTGCCATAAGCCATCACTTGCACTAAAAGCAGTTTTCTCTTTATCCTTGTCTGCAATTTCTACTTGCCAATAGCCGCTCTGCAGATCTAATGTGGAAAACCATTCTGTTCCGGCTAACGTATCCAGGGTGTCATCAATCCTAGGCAGTGGATAACTGTCCTTTTTGGTGACGTCATTTAATTTCCTGTAGTCTACGCAGAACCTAGTACTTCCGTCTTTCTTCTTTACCAAAACCACCGGAGAGCTCCAGGGACTTGATGATGGTATAATTATGCCGTCCTGTTCCATTTCATTAACCAGGTCTCTAACTTCATTTCGTTTTGCTAGAGGAATGCTTCTTGGCGCCTGTTTTATTGGCTTAGCGTCGCCGGTGTTAATTTCGTGTTTCACAATAGACGTCCTGTCCTGGTTTTTACCTTTCGAGGCAAAGATAAAGGCATATTTCTTGAGTAATTGTTTAGCCTTATTTCTCTCGGGCGGCCTCAGTTTTTCGGTCCGTTTCCGCACATGTTCCTCTAACAATTCCTGGTCCTTTGTTCTCTTTTTAACTGCGTCTGGATGTTCCCCGCAACTTATTATTGCCTCTGTTGAAGCACATTGCCCAATCTTAAAGTTCTGCGTAAGAACTTTTTCGCTATTTGATAAATTTAAAACTCTTACTGGAACTAAGCTGTTTTTGGTTTTAACGAGGGCATTCGCTGTTACTATGTCACCTGTTATTGCTGCTGGCTCTACCACCCATAAACTATTGTTGTCCTCACAATCTCCCTCCATGCGCGCCAATACTATGTTTCTGACTTGGGTGGCAATTTTTCACGTTCAAAGGCGAGTAACTGTCTTACATGAGCCTTGCTTTCGTATCCAACATCAAGGGGAATTTCAACATTACGCCAAGTCATAATTTGTTGTCCCATATCCAGACGAATACCTTGTCCAATCATAAAATCTGAGCCAATAATTACTTCGTCTACAATATCAGCCACAATAAATACATGGTGAGCGCTTGTATTGGCCATACTTAATTTTACTTTTACTTTCCCATAGACGGTGGCAGGTTCACCCGTAGCTGTTCGCAGACTCACACCCCTTAGTGGTTCGATGGACTGTTGTATTAAATCAGGTATAATGATCGAATGTGATGCCCCAGTGTCCACAGTCAAAACCCGTTTTTGACCGTTGATATAACCACAAGCAGTAAGGTTTCTATTACTCTGTTGCATTACTGAGATGGAGATTGTGGGGCTCATAGATGTAGGAGCTAGCTCATGCCCCGCAGTGCTAGCTCTTTTTAGTTTAACGGGGATTCTTGTGAGGACTGGCGATTACCCCGCTGGTTGTTTCTGGGCGGTGAAGCAGATCTTGAACGCTTTCTCGGTGCTTTGCAGTTACGTTGTATGTGACCAGTCTTTCCGCAGTTATAGCATTTTACCTTAGTTTTCGTTTTCTTCTCACTTAAAGCCTCCATAACTGCCTCTTTTAAATCTTGCACAATATCCCTTTCACCATTGGCGGACACATCGAGTCTTCGCACTCTGCCTACTTGTGGTCTTGAAATAATCCTTGCGGTTTCCTGGGCTAAAGCAAATGAAACAGTTTCTGCAAAGGTTGGTTTTTGTGATGCACATACCGCAAGTTTAACATCAGCATCACGAATGCCGTTTACAAATGCCTCAGTTTTAAAATGATCCAAAAAGGGATGATTCTCACCAGGATAAGTTAGCTGTACCAACCGCTCAATCTCCAGTGCGAAGTCCTGTAAGGTTTCGTTTGCCTTTTGCACTCTGCCACGCAACTCCATTTTGTAGATTTCCTTTTTGTGTTCACCTCCATACTTACGTTGCAGTGCTATCATAATTTCATCATAATTGTTTCTGCTACTTACTAGTACACTTTCAAGCACTTCAGCCGCAGTCCCCTTTAAAGCAAGAATTAGCTCGATGGCTTTTTCCTCACTGTTCCATGCATTTCTGTTGGCAACTGTATCGAACTGGAACTTAAAAACATTTAATGGCACACTACCGACAAAGCAAGGGGGCTTTATTCTAGTAGAAACTTCTGGAATAACCCGTACTGATCCCTCTTGGTTTTGAAGACTATTTACTTTTGCTTCCAGATTGTGTAGTTTTTCATCAACTTCTATTTTAACATCAGTCAACTTTTTGTTGAACTCTATTTCCATTTCATTTACTCTTTCATTTATTTCACTGGAAATCTCCTGAAGTTTCTCATTTGTTATTCTGGAATTCTCTTGAATTTCAGCCAGGATGGTGCTAGACTTCTCCTCCATTTTTCTAGAAGTTTCATCAATTTTTCTAGAAGTTTCAGCCAAGATATCGTTAGAATTTTCTTTTATCATCTGTACCATGCTTTTGGAATTATCGTCCATTTTTCTAGAAGTTGCATCTGAATTTTCTTTTATCATCATTACCATGCTTCTAGAATTATCGTCCATTTTTCTAGAATTTTCCTCCGACAATTTTTCCATTTTTGCCATCATAGCAGCAAACATTGTGTTAAAATCCATGTTGCTAGCTACTGCACGAGTACATACCTCTATTTCTTCTTTTTCCTCGAATTCGTAACTCGCAATGTCCATATTGCGTCGCTGGAATTCATCTAATAGTCTCTTCTGCAGCTCTGCTTTATTACCTGCAGTTGGCAGATCCAACTTGCCCAATTCTTTCTTGAGCTGTTCTACTTTTAGCTCTTCAAATTTCATTGCTGTCTATTTTTTTTTTTTTTTTTTTTTTTGTTATTTTTATTTCACTTTTATTTTATTTTATTTATTTTATTTATGCAATTTCACTTCTGACACCAATTGTTACGTTACTGCCTTTCAATAACGTTTTGGTTTATTTCCTTTATAATAAACCGTTTCGAGTTCTTTTATTGCAATTCAAATAAAACAAATAAACACAACACTTTTGCTACTGTTTACAATTTAGACACCTTTATTTAGTACTTAGTCACTTTAACATCCGTAATTTTATAATCTTCACAGCGGGATACGTTTTTGACAAAGTCAGAACTTAGAATCCATCATGCCATCTCTTGCGATCCTATTTATACTCGGGCAAATGACCATAGAACGTTCGAGTTCTGAAGTCTAGATGGCTCTATAAAGTTTTAATAACGGCTATTTCGTTAATTAAACTTATTCAGCTATTAATTGAGTTATTAGGCATCATAAACTAAGGCATACTTTTAGGCGTTGCCATAAATTGAAATAACTTAATAACGAACATTCTAGTTTACAGTGGGGTTGAAGTACAATTATGCACAACAATTTTAACATTACATCAGTACATTGATTTTTACACTAGAAGTGTGCATAACTTATACAATAACAATTTTAACTAATAAAATAACTAGCAAATACTTAATAACCAATCAATACAAGATAACACATAAATTAATCTAATTCTTAACCAATAATTACAAATAATTCTTAACTAAAGTTACTTTCGTAACAATATGATTAATGTATAGAAAGTTATCATGTTATGGCTATTAAATATCATGATATGGTTGTGATTAATATGTATAATATGTTTTGAAAGTTATCATAATTTAGTTGTTAGACAAATAATTATTTTTCGGTCAACAATACTCAAATTTATAATTGCAGTAAACATTAATATGTTTACAGAAACTACAATATTGTTGATATTAAAGAAAAATAACAATTATTTGTGTACGACAACAATATATTGTTACATTAAACATAGTGCTGTTGCCGTAACAATGCCCAACCATATTTTTTCTCTACGTGTAGAGCAATAAAAAGTATGAAGACCCATTATATGTATGTTTTTGCTTTATCATTAAATTTAGAAGTTTGAAGAAATATTTTTGTGTAAAAATATTTAAGACCCAATTATAATAGGCATAAGTTTGCTTAAGCTATTCTTTAAAATTACCAAAAAGCTTGCATTAAAAAAAAAACAAAATCAAAAAATATTTGATTCCGTACGAAAAGTGCGACCTGTTTCGATGATATTTTATATAGCGAATGCTCTTTTATTTGAACAATTCTCGAAACTTTACCGACAGTCAACATTCGAAAATGTGTTATTTTTCATTAATTAAAACATTCGAGGTTTTTTCTTTTTTGATAAAATCTCGAAACAAAAATGAATTCTATATTTTTTTATTTTAGACAAATCCTCGAACATTTATTTTGTTTACCGTTAAATTATTTTTTTTACTATTTTTTATTTTTCACATTATCACCAAAGGTTCGATAAAACTACTTTGATCGAATTTTTCGCGAAAAGAAGTTACGGAGTTTTTTTTATGTTGAAACATAAAAACAGAAAAACATTTTGTTTGTGATTTAGACTTTATAAAGTGTGGATAAAGAAAATAAAAATTTTTAAAAAGTGATAAAAAAATAAAGTGAAAATTCGTTATTTAATTTAATTAACAAGGTGAGTTAAATGGGGGATAGAAAAAAAATATATATATGTGAAAGCAAACATGTTATAACCCAGTGTAAAGCTGTTATGATACTTGCTATTTTTTGTATTTTTTCTATATTGGAGAACAGTGCAAATATATTTGCATAGGAAAACTGACTAAGTGTAAAGAGTATGATTATATCATAAAACATCTTGAAATGTCAAACAAATATACATGTGTTATCGATAAATAATCTAAGACTGTCAAAAAATATATAAAATTTTTTAGCTTAAAATTGACATTTCCAGATTAATTGTTAGCACTGTTGCCAATTTTTTTAGTTTTTGATCGGTTTGACGGCTTTTAACTTTTTTTTTTTTGCGATTTTTAGCTTTTATGACGGTTTTTTGTGGGGAAAAAACGTGGGCAGTATTGTTTGTTTTGTTTACATTTTATCAAATTGTATTTCTTGTTCTTTCTCGCATTTGTTGTTTCATTCAGTCAATCCTAAAAAATTCCAATACAAAAAATAGCAAGTATCATAACACCTTAACTAACACTTTAACTGTCTACAACTTGTTCGGCAGGACGCCGTGGAGGACGGGCCAAGTGCCCCTCCACGAGATATTAGGAATCCCAGCCGAACGAAGGAGGAGAAGGCGCAGAACGGGACAAGGAGCTCTCTTGCATATCTGGATAAGATGGCGAAGAGGGATCCTTCAACGTTCTCCGCGAGGGATAGGCACCTTCTGAGAAGGCACCGACAAAGCGTCGCTAAATCCTTGGAGAAAGCAGGAGGATGAGGTCGTCGGCCCGGAAACTACTCAAAAGAGTACAGGGCCGGTGGCGCCGTCAACCTGCCGTAGAGAGATAGACAAAGGAGGGGTTGCCCCGGTGACCAAAGCGCTCATGTCTTCGGAACGAGCTGCGGAGGATAAGGGGGCGATACCCAAGAAAGGAGGCAAAGTGGCTAAGGTAGCGAACACGGGGAAGAAGGCTGGTAATCCTCCGTCCGATTCCTCTAGTGGCTCTCGTAAGGGGGTCATTGGGGGAAAAGTTGCAGGCAGGAACGGGCCTTCGAAACCAGTCGTACCGGAGTCACCGAGCATAGTGAAGAGGGCTGGTACATCTCCGGCTGATGCTCCTAATGGCTCCAATAAGGAGACCATTAAGAGGGTCAGATCTGGGGATGATCAGCCTTCTTCATCGCAGAAAAGAATGAAGAAGTCGACGAGCCTGGAGGGTCATCTACAGGTGGCCGTCATAGATCGGAATGATCCGGATGGGAAGATCAGTACCGAGATATGGCAGCTAGTAGAGGCTAGGCTTATTGACGAGCTGGCAGTTTTTAAAGGCAAGGAGGAGGATGTATCCTTCAATGGTGCGGACTGGGTAAAGGGAGTCAAGGTTGTCAACTGTGGTAACAAGAATTCACTGGAATTCTTAAGAACCACAATTGGCAAATGCGGCGACATTAATCCGGGGGCAAGGTTTGAAGTCATACAAGCCTCCGACTTGCCAATTAGGTCCATAGTGACAGTGTGGATTCCACCTCCCGTACGCAAGGTGGAAACTATACTGGCAGTGTTGGGCAACCAAAACAGTAGGCTTCTTACTGACCAATGGAGGCTAGTGACCTCACTGGTGTGTAAGGAGAATACCGGCAAGGACTTCCGTTTCGCAATCGATCGGAAATCCATGGAATTCTTGGAGGAGGTGGGGGGGGTTGTTAGGTTCGGTTTAGGTAACGTTAGGTTTCGGTATCCGAAACATGACAGGACCAAAGAGGCTGTTAGTGGTGCAGATAAACCTGCACCATTGTGAATCAGCCTCGGCCGAACTTGTAACCTTCCTCTCCAGTACTCGGACGGACGTAGCCCTTATCCAAGAACCTTGGATAAATAAAAATAAGGTTTGCGGTTTAAGGGTTGCGGGATACACTCTGTTTGTCCCGTCCACAGAGGACAAGGTAAGAACGTGTATACTAGCGAGAAGTGAATTGGGTTTTCTCATATCTCATTCTTTCAGGTGCGGTGACTTGACCGTGGTAAATGGAGAGGCCAAAGGGAAGCGTACGCTTACACTGGCCTCGGTATATATGCCATATGAGGGGTTGGACCCTCCGGGTACAGAGGTACGGCAACTCACGGCATATGCAAGGAGGAGAGGTGCAATCCTTGTGTTGGGCTGCGATGCAAATGCTCATCACAGCCAATGGGGGAGTGCCGATATTAATAAAAGAGGTGAGTTAATGTTTGATTTTATAACTACTAACAATCTTATTATCTGTAATATGGGTGACACGCCGACGTTCAGAAATAAAGATAGGCAGGCAGTGATAGATCTGACATTAGTAAACCGTAACGAGCAAATTGTTGTTGATTGGAGGGTGGCAACGGACTGTACTTTTTCAGACCATAGTCGTATTACCTTCACACTGAATTTTTACCTACCTAGGGCTTCTCCTTTTAGGAACCCGAGGGGGACAAAATGGGACTCCTTCAGGGAAGGGGTCCGAACTGGGTTGGCGCATCAGGCCTTGGGCGACTTGCTGCCGACGGATCTGGAGGGGGTGGTGAATAGGTTCACTCATCTTCTAAGGGAAAGCTATGAGCAGTCCTGCCCGGTCACGTTTCCGGGTAGGCGAAAACAGCCTAAATGGTGGACCAGGGAACTTCATGTTCAAAGGTCTACGGTGAGGAGACTGTTTAATAGGGCCAAGCTTACAAGAGCACCAGATGATTGGAACAATCACAGGGTGCAGTTCAACAGGTATAAGGCGGATCTGAAGAGAGCAAAACGACTATCGTGGAGACAATTTTGTGCGTCCATCGATAATGTCAACGATCTGTCAAGATTCCGACGGATTTTATCTAAGGACCCTAAGGCCCTGGGTTACATCCAAAGGAATGACGGCTCATGGACTGAGTCTAGCTCTGAGACCCTAACCTTACTCATGGAGACGCACTTTCCCGGGTGCAGGGAAACCGGTGGTATGGGAGACGGTCAGTGGGACGTCATGTCCGTGACATCTGATCATACTTCCGCTCGCGTCGATGAAATGTTCACAAGGGAGAAGCTGGCGTGGGCGGTCAATACTTTCGACCCATATAAATCACCGGGTCCGGACGGTATTTTTCCGGCTATGCTTTGCAACATCCCGGACGATGCATCATTTCTACTGGTGGATATATTTAGGAAATGCCTCAGTAGGAGGTATCTGCCTAGGGGGTGGAGAGAGGTCAGGGTGATTTTTATACCCAAGGCCGGTAAAGCGGGCCACTCGAAACCGGGGGATTTTAGACCTATTAGTCTGTCTTCATTTTTGTTGAAGACTCTTGAGAGGCTGATAGATTTCTATCTCAGGAGTAATATTGAGACCAGCCTTATTAGCAACGCTCAACATGCTTACCTGAAGGGTAAATCTGTTGAGAGCGCGTTACACGAGGTGGTGGGTTGTATTGAGCACGGTCTGAGGCATAAGGAGTATACTCTCGCCGCGTTTCTGGATATAGAGGGAGCCTTTAATAACATTAGGATAGAGGCGATTGGGGATTCTTTGTTGGAGTTGGGAGTTGAGGACTTTCTGGTGGAGTGGATAACCTGCATGCTTGGCAGTAGGATTATAAACTCGAGCCTGGGGGAACATGTGATAAGAAGGAAGGTTACCAGGGGGACACCACAAGGGGGGGTATTATCGCCTCTACTGTGGTTACTTGCGGTTAACGGGATCCTTAGGTCATTTGATTCCATGGGCAGGAAAGTTGTTGCCTATGCGGACGACATAGTTCTGCTGGTCAGGGGAAAATTTCTATCCACGATCGGGGAAATTATGCAGGTGATGCTGGGTGAACTCTCGGCATGGGCAAAGGATAGGGGACTGGGTGTTAACCCTGCGAAGACTGAGCTGGTGCTATTCACCAGAAGGTATAGGATAGAGGGTTTTAGGGGGCCAGTGCTAGATGGCGTCGAGTTGCCTCTATCGGACGGAGCAAAGTACTTGGGTAACTTTCTGGACCGCAAACTGTCTTGGAAGAGAAATACTCAGGAGAGGATGAGAAGGGGACTCAATGCATACTACACATGCAGGAACTCCATTGGTAAGAACTGGGGTCTTAGACCTGATATGGTAAACTGGATTTACACATCGGTCGTTAGGCCTATACTTACCTATGGATGCACTGTTTGGTGGGGTGCGTTGGTAGTGGATAGCTATAGGAAGATGCTCAGCAAGGTTCAAAGGAGTGCATCTCTTGGCATCACAGGCGCAAGGAGAAGCACTCCGCAGGCAGCGCTGGACATCCTACTATATCTATCCCCTATCGAGCATTATGTGAGGAGTGTGGCAGCTAGGAACCTATTTAGACTTTACGAGTCTTCTTTAGTTAGACCTAGGCGGGATGATCACACAAGAATTTTGTACGAAATGGGTCTGCTTGATCAGGGTATTATTCTCGAGGGAATTTCGGATCATAGGACTATGACCCTGGACTTCGGTGCAACACCACCAGTGGAGTTCCCTGGTAGGGAAATTTGGAGTGGATCCAATGGACTGTTTGAGGGGTGGGCAGTATTTACGGATGGATCCAAGATGGAAACCGGCACTGGTGCCGGTGTTTATATCGCGGACACCGAGGTAAAAAGGTCATTCAGACTCCCTGATGAGTGCAGTGTCTTCCAGGCTGAGATCCTAGCGATCTGGAGGGCGACGGAGGTGATACTGGATCACATCGTGGGTGGATCTGAGGTGACAATTTACGTCGATAGTCAGGCGGCGCTTCGGGCATTGAAGAACCATACGGTGCGTTCATGCCTGGTTGAGCGGTGTAGGAGCGCTCTTAGGGAACTTATGGGTGCATTCAACGTGAGGCTGTGTTGGGTACCAGGACACTGCATGGTTGAGGGAAACGAGGTGGCGGACGAACTCGCGAGAGAGGGTTCGGGTCTCGACTTAGTGGTAAGGGACAGGGGGGTGAAACCACCCCTATGCTATTACTATGGGGTGATACGGGAGAAATTCCGTGATGACGTTGACCGATCCTGGAGGGGCAGAATGGATTGCAGGGTGTCTAGGGCACTATGGCCCAAATAAGGGTAGTCTCGGAACACTTATAGGGTTCTTGACGGGTCATTGTCCTGTCAGGGCTTTTGCGAGCAGATGGGACAACGCCATACCGGACTTCTGCAGGCTATGCGAGGATTCGGAGGAGCTAGAGACGATCGAGCATGTACTGTGCCATTGTCCTAGGATGCAGGGTCTCAGACTGAAGTGGCTAGGTGATAGGTTTCACGACGAACTGGGGTGCATAGCTGGATGTAATCCGGCCGATCTACTGGGGTTTGTCAGGGAAATAACGCGGCTGTTTCTGTTGAGGGGACTGTAAGGGGGGTATTGGTCCTACTTTCTAATTTTCTGTCTTTATCTTACTTCCTTTTCTCTATTTCTTCACTTCGTCTTATCTCTATCTCTCTAACTTCATATTTTCATTGAAGGGAATCACAATGGATCGTATTCGGTCTCCGAGTGGAGGTGTGCCTGTGGGCGCACAACTCTTCTTAACCTAACCTAACCTAACACTTTAAATAGAAACCTCCGTCCAAGAGATACTCCTGATGGCGTTGGGGGTAATAAAAATGTTGAAAATGTTGTTTTAAATAATACTGAGCCAGACCAGTCAGATGTTCAATTGTTAAAAGAAGTGAAAGAAGGTATTATTGATTTTAACACAAGGTTGGCGTTATGACGTTGTTTCAGTAACTGTGCGATATATATGTATGTAAAATATTTGTTCAATTCCCATTCAGATAAAAGAACTGTGCCAGTCCGGAGAAAAAGCTTTCGACAAGTTTATACGAGCATGCTGGAAAAAAATATTAGCTGACACTTTAGCGGAACAATTTTCATGGAGGGGAACAAGTACAAAAAAATGTATAAGGGGATGCAGATTGACACAAGCTATTCGAAGTTAGAAAGTTTTAAAAGACAATTTGTACGTTTTTGCACCTTTATAATTTAACTCTTTCATTCTTTTTATGTACCTAGATTCGTTCAAAAACAAATTTGTGCTTTGGGACGATGACTTCGACAAAATATCGCAGAACCATTTCCAATATGCTCATGACAGGCTGTCGAAAACATCAGTATACCATATAAAAAAGCAAAAACGTGGGGGAGAGGTGACGACCTCTTAATCAAAAAAAAAAAAAAAAAAAAACATAATTTCATTTATTTATACATATATTTTTTAAGAAGTTATTTGAAATAAAAACTGTCTTTATTCATATTGAACTAATTCTTTTTTTTGCATTTATATTTATCTAAGACTGATTAATTATTATACATGTATATAAATATATTAACATACACAATTTAAATATACAGAATTTTTCTTTATGTATTTTCTTTGGCGATTCAAATTTTTCTATATTATTTTTTTCATTAAAATAAACATTTTTTAGTATGTAGAATTGTACATTTTAATATAATTAATTTGAAAAAATAATATTAATAAAATATTAATTTAAAAAAAATTAATTAAATATTAAAACGATAAAAATTGTTTAATTTGGACCAAAATGAAATTGAAACTTAACAATAATCATTCGATATCGAAGTATTACTAACGATAGTAATGACGAATATTTAGCGATATCGAATTTGACTAATAACAATATCTCCAGATAAGGTTTCTCGATATCGTCAAAGTTATCTTTTGTAAACATTTCACAATATTGAATAAGATGTTTTGGCAAACATTTTTCGATACCACTATCGAAACATTAGCAAAGGAATTTTCAAACAGCAATTGATATTGCTAAATCTTCGTTTCTAATTCTTTATCGAACATTCGAATTCGATAGCTTTTTTGGATCAAACTGAGCGACATGTAAACAATTTTCAATTCGTTTTTGAGTGTCGATCTCGAAAGATTAACACAGTAAATGTTCGAGATATATTCGATGGCAATATCATTAACGAAAGTCTTGGTCAGGTGGGTTATATGAACCAGTCCAAGCTTTTAAATACTTTTAAAAATAAAAGTATGTATCTAAAATTAAATAAGAACTATGCCAGAACCAAGGCCTATCCAATAGGTCTGCTTAATACTACAACAATACAAAAAACAACAGGCATTTTGTTTGTGTAAAATTCCTCGCCGTTGTCAAAATCTTACTATGTACCACATAGGCAAAACAAAAGGAAAAATGTGTTTTGTGTGCATGTATGTATGTATGTGTGGCAAAAAACCAAAAAAGTAAACAAAAATATACACGTATAAGGAAAATGTAAACAACTTTTGATATCGTTGAGGAATACACAAAATAAACATCTGGCTTCTTGGGCAGACCTATTGGCTAGAACCCAGTAAAATTCGTTGGAACTCAAGAGCTATTTTGGCACTTTGTCTTTTATACCTATTGCAATTATTTTCTGTTTATAAATTTATATGCGAAGCTTAGAGCGAAATCTGGTTTTCTGATCATACTTTCAACAAAAATAATATCGCCACACTACAAAAATCGTTGTCTGGCGTTTCGAAAGAAAATGACTGCTTTTTTAGAGATTGGGTAAAAAAACCATTATTCAAGAACTTTTGCGAAGAAGGTGCAACTAAAATTGTGCAAGACATTTTGCTATTGTGTAAATCATCACATATGTATGTATGTACTTTAAATTTACAACTTATTTGATACAACAATTTAAAATATTTGTGTTTCAAAATAAAAATATTTGAAACAAACTCTGGCTTTTTGGTAAGGAAACGGTTTCTTTAAAAATTTTTTTTCATATGCCTTTAATGTAAAATCAAAAATTGTTTTGCTTTTACTGAAAATTATTAAAAAATGAGTTACTACCCTCTTGCTGATTAAGTGCGATGTAAGTTTTTGTTGGCTATCATGTCTTTTCATTAAAACCTTTGTCATTGTTTGCATGTTCAATCAAGTTTGGTTGTAGCGGTCCGTCTTGTTATTGCACAATTCAATGGAAATTTCTCTCATAGGTATTTACAAAATTTTTTTCTTTTGTTGACATTTTTTAATTTCCCTCAACAAGTAATCGATTACACAAAATATTATTGAATGAATAAATAATTATTTTTCCATCAATATGCGAGAAAAAATATATACATATGTACATACATATCTATTAACTTTCGGGGTTGGAAAATTCAGCACTATTGTACATTTTTGAGTACATAAAACACTAATGTACTTGTATCTATTAACTTTTGGGGTTGGAAAATTCCGCACTATTGTACTTTTTTTAGTACATAAAACACTAATGTACTTGGAGCGAAGACAATACTCAAACTGTTAACGAATCATTGTAAAAAAACATGTCCGCATGATCTGCTGTCAATGCCACATAAACAGTCAGCTAGAAAAACTTGTACTTGTACTTAGTTAAATAAAACTTAAACTCTTCATTATAAAAATTTTCAAAAATACGAAAGTTTATTCGAAAATTGAACAGATTCATTAACCATTAAAATATTGGTATATTACTCGGTATTTATAAAGGCCAGTTTACACGGTAATACAATGTATTACGACTTTGTAGAATCAAAATATTATGAAATTCTCTCCGTGTTTAAAAGAAAAAAATAAAAATCTTTTGTAAGTATAATTCATGTTTACACGGATGGTATAAGTAAAATCAAAAATAATAACAAAAAAGCAGATGGTTGCAGTTTTAAATATTTACAAAAACAACATGAAAATTTCCTGAGTTGAATTTAGTTGTTTTTGTAATTGTATAAAAATGCTATCACCTTTAATGTACTCCGTTAAAATACACCTCTGGTGTGATGAGAATACATAAGTTTCTAAAATGATTTAGAAAAAAACCATTTACCGACCGCTTGTCAGATTTTGTATCCGTATTCTCTCTTACTCAATACATTTTGCTTTTACATGATAAGATTTTTCTCATTCTACATAATCTTTCGACATGTCGTAATACATTATATTACCGTGTAAACTGGCCTTAAATGTATCCACTTTTTTTCGGAAAACCTCCCATTAAAGATTTAATAGTTGCTTCCGTTATCTTTTTGACGAAGTGGTTCACTTAATTCTAACCTTTTCTGGCATACCTTTCCTGTGTTCTTCAATTTCTTATTTCCAAGAGCCTAATACTTTTCAACAGGCCTAACTTCTGGACAGTTGGGTGGATGTGCATCCTGTGGTACAAAATTTACATTATTGTTTAAATACCTCTCAAGAGCCTTTTTTTCCACAGAGGCATGATACCAAATCCGGTCGGAAATAAGATAGCACTCCGTTCTGTTTTAAGAAAGGTATTTGTAGACTTTCCGTAATATATATTTTTGTCATTCCGTGTGAAACTTTTTATTATTTATTCCGGCTCCTGGAGTGGTTCTTAGTCGATTTTGTCATGTCCGTCTGTCTGTCCGTCAGTTGAAAACACACTCACTTTCGAAAAACTCAAAAGAAATGAGCAATGTTGGTGTCGAATTGCTTGTAGTTACCCTAAGCATTTTGAAAGCATTGAAATCCATGGAAATCGGTTCAGTACAATAAGAGTTATGAATCGAAATGTGGAACCACCACCCTAAAAAATTGGTAATTTAATACAAAAAATTAGATGGTGGTATAATTCACGGATTTATATTATATTAAGCACAAATTCGTTCTATATGACTAGAAATCATATTGTTAAATTTCGCGAAGATCGGTCCATAACACTGTGTGTTATTTTTTAAGTCATGGAAAAATAACCATATACGGACAACTCTACGTGATAAAAGACCAAAAAAAGAAAAGGCCCGTTTCTCCCAGTTTTGCCCAAAGTCATGCACTTTTTTTACGGGCTCCAAAGATTTGGGGCCTCGGTGTAATTTTTGCATAAAAGTGATCATTTTCTCAGGCTCATAGCATTCAAACCGCTCGGAGACTGAGTTGTAGCCCTTGCCATAAAGAACAAAAATTGTGAACATATAAAATCAAAAAAAAACTTCATCTTCACAGAAAAAATTATTTTTCCAATTCAAACAAAAAATTTGTAGAATCAAACAATTTTTTATCTGAAATCGGTCCTACAAACAAATTCGCATATTCAAACAATTTATTTGCATTTTGTTTATTGAAAAAAAACGCCGATTTTTTTAAACAAATAATTTTACAGAATCAAACAAAAAGTTTACTGAAATTCATATAAATTTCAAACAAATAATTTTGCTGAATCAAACAAAAAAGTTTTGGCACAAGCAATGACGCGCACACAAGCAAGCACTGTTGGCGAAGATGAAGCAGAGCAGAACGGCTGGCTGGCTTTGAGACACATTTTTTGTTGGAATAATTTTTGAACGAAGTCTTATTTATACTCACAGTGTTTTTCTTCATCACTCACTGTTGCTGCATCCTTTCCTTTGCTAATGAAGAAGAAATGTAACCAAAAACGGCGGCAGACCGACTCGATATGTTTTTCGCCATCATTCTATTTTTGTATTTGATGTATTTAAACAAACGGTTTGAAAAAATTGAATACGGGATTTTGTTTTTTTTACCAACTTTGAAACCGACCAAAAATTTATTTTGTTTCTTATGTGTTGTTTCTGTTGTTTAAAAAAATGAAACGTTTTTTTTACCTGCTATTGTTTTTGTGGTTTTTTTACTACAAACCTCGTCACGCTATTCTATCATTTTTCTTATTGCTGTACTTTTTTAAAGCGTCCAAAAATAGACTGCATGTGCTTTTTGTTGTAGTTCTTATATTTATCATAAATAAGTGTTGATTACAATCAATAAAAAAATGCAAAAAGACGACAACATTTAAGAGCGTTAAATATTTCATACAAAATTATGAAAACTTGAAACCAATAGCGCGTTTATTATATTTTTGAAGAGTTGTCCACATTTTTATTGGTTAAATAAAAATCAAACAAAAATATTGATTGAATCAGTAAAAAAATTTGTAGAAATCAAAAAAATTTTCAAACAACCGTTTGTTTGAAAATAATACGGCAATAATTTTTTCTGTGTTCAAGCTCAAAATCGCAAAAAACTTTTAAAAATTCGATTTTGTTTACCTTTTTCCCCTGTTCAGGTCCATAGGTAGCAAAAAATTTACCTTAGATCTCAGTTAACAACTTTCTAGAGCAAATAAACTTCCTAGGAATGATTCTTAACATAGACCGCATTTAGATCTATGCAATTAACGCCGATTTTTTTTTTTATTTTCTTTTAAAGTAGTTGCTACGAAAATTTTTTCACATTTACATTTTTTCATCTTTTTTAACCCTGTTTTCTTCCCAAGAGGTCTAGCTAACAAACAAAAAGTTGCATGCGAAAGTTGCGGCGTTAATTGCATAATGTAAATTAGGTCATAGTTTAGGTAGCAGCAAAAGTAAAAAATTTCCCGAACATTTTTTAAAGGTAAAAAAATCGAATTTTTTAAAGTTTTCTGCGATTTTGATCTTGAAGATGAAGTTGTTTTGATTTTATTTGTTCAAAATTTTTGTTCTTTATGGCAATGTTGTCTCAAAGGGTAAATGAAAATTCCGAACGGTTTGCAAGATATGAGCCTGAGAAAATGATATTTGCTTTGCACAAATGACACCGAGGCCCCAAATCTTTGGTGACCAATAAAAAAAAATTGGGAGACACGGGTCTTTTTTTTCGTCTTTTATTATGTAGAGTTGTCCGTATATGGTTATTTTTTGTTCGTGTGACACTGTGTAATTTACCATAAGCCCCATAAAGACTACTCTCGAAAAACTGTTTAAAACACATAAAACCGTAATAAATTATGCTACTGCTATACAACTTGGTACGTCACAGTTTTATCTGGCGAAACATCACATTGTTAAATATTGTGAATACAAAGCCTATTTTCGAAAAAGAGTTTAGTACGTCTAAAACCGTTATGAATAATGCTTTTGTAGTAGAATTTGGTCTTTCGTAGTTTCATAAGGCTCATAATCACAGTAGAAAATGCAGTGTAGTGGACTATGGGTCCAATATAAATTCCGCTCTCCAAAAAATAATTTTGGTTCAGCTAAATCTGTTACGAATCATTAAAATTTGTTTAAATTAGGTTTTCTATAACTAGAAATAAAAACATAAAACTTTCTGATAGTCGGTCAATAATGTTACATATTTTTATCTAATCACCAACAATTTTAATACTGACGTCTGTTTTTACCTATGAAATATTCTTACTGGCGGTGCGGGTATCAAAGATTCGGCACAGCCGAATATAGCACTCTGACTTGTTTTTATATACAATTTTACTTCAATTGTTTAGCTTGCTCTTTTGTTCTAATTTTTTGTTACTACATTGCGACCGGAACTTTATACTCTAGCCCTAGCTTTGTCTCTGCATACAAAAGATTCAAGCATTTAACTTTGCCAGCTGCTTGTGTATAGAAAAAAGATAAATTTTCCTTATTTGGAAACAGGGTTGTGAACTATTTCTAATCAAAAAGAGCCGTGCCCCCAATCAAAAAGCGCTAAAAAGCGCTAAATAAAAAAACTTAATGAAATGTTTAAGAACCAAGTTTTATTAAATCGTTTTAAATAAAAATATATGAAAAACAAAGATACTACTGCGCTAAATTCAAATCCGTTTTACAAATAATTATTTTCAAAATTATTTCTTAATTAGTGGCGGCCATTTTTCCATGCAAATTAGTATTTTTATCATTTATCAGAAATCCAGGTATATTATGAATAAAATAAGACAAGAGATCAGTAAACAAAATGTTAACTAGACGTGATTGAATAAACTATTTGGATTCAGCACGCTAAAGTGAATTAAAATCACATAATCAAGTTCTCTAGATCGACTTTTTTTTTGCCGAGCAGTGTTAATAAAACATTCATATTTTTAAAAAGCCTTTTCTGATATTTCAGGAAAATTAAAGTAATATAATTTCAAATATACACGAACGAATTATTTACTAAATCACCAGAAAATATGTCTTGAACCACGAAAATTTTGCACTATTCTCGTCCAAGCCAAAAATTAAAAAAAAAAAAAATAAACATGTGTTTGCCTGGTTTAAGCAAATAGTTATGACTCAAAGCGAACTAAATTTATCTTAATTCTATAGTTACTTAAATCAAGTTTTCGTTGCCTAAATTTGTTCCATAAAAACATATAGCACTAGTTAGTTTAAAAAAAAAACTTTATATAAAAAAATAAGAACCTTTTGATTGATTTGTGAACATGTCGATCCAAATAAAAACTAATTGAATCAAACCAAGTTTTCTTGAGCATTTTCTGAAAAATTTAAAGAAATCGCTAGCATTTGTTTCTTGTTTCTATTTTAAAATCAGACTAATATTAAATAAATGCTTCTTGAAATTTTTGATCATAGACCAAAAACGTGAATTTTTTAATCATGAGAAAATGTTTCTTTATTTAAGAAACTTTTACTTAATACGAACAAAACAAGTTAAAATCAGTTATTTATTTTTTGATTTTCTTGTTTTAAGAAACGAAATCGATTTCTTTAGAAAATAAACTTCTTTCCTTGTATGGAATGTAAAGTATTTACAAAACGGAAACAAATTTTGGTTTAATGTGTCTTGATTTTAATGTATGCAAATAAAAGTACAAAAATCTTAGGTATCAATAAAAGCGCTTATTTAGCGCTCTTTTTTAAAAAAGCGCTAAGGAAAAAATATGCGCCTTTTCAACAGTTAAAAGGCGCTAAATCTAGCGCCAAAGGCGCTAAATTGGCAACTCTGTTTGGAAACTGTGGCTCTTGCCGTTCTCCAGATATACAGAAAGGAAAAACAGCAACAAGGAATTTATGGACAATATTGGAGGCAGTCTTAGGTTTTTGTTCATATCTCAACCCTTTATGGACCGGTCTAGCTGAATTTCAATAGCAAAAAATACATGAAAGAAATATATGTATAATAATCTTTTCACCATCATATCTGGGGTCTTAGCATATCTAATTTAAACAGACAGGCGGACATCGTTAAATCAACTTTGCTACTCATAAGGAGCATTGTGAAAAATTTAAAAAAAGGAGTCTCACATCATAAGATCACAAAAAATAAAACATTTCAGTGAGATTTTATTGTAAAATAAAAAAAGTGTAGTTTGGATACCAAAAGCAACAAAGCTGGTCGCCCAAAAAATTTCGCGACTCAAAGCGACTTATTGTTACTGGTGTAGTCAATATAGCTATTAAGGTCCGGCAAATACTGAGCATTGAGTACAATTTAGATGTAAGCACTAAAATCGTACTTAGTTGCTTAAGTTCAAGTAGATTAGTAGCTAGAATAAAGAGCGACAACCCACCTTTTACCAAAAATAAAAGCTTAAAACGGCTGAAGTTTGCAAAAGAGTAAGAAAAATTCAGTTTTAAAGATTCAATTCGTGCAACATCTTAGATCGGACAAAAATTATGAGATTGAAGCCAGTCGGACGGCAGTAAACATGGCTGGCGTAAAAATGTAAGCGTAAATGAGCGGAATAATTCCAAATATTAAAATTTTATGAGATCATCAAAATGACGAGATTGTTTTCGAGGGAACCAGCCTCTAGCACTCCGCTTATTTAGAAGAAAAATGTGTACCAAGTACTACATAGCCATAATTGACGACCCGTAGATCCCAAGATTAGCCGTATTCGGCTAAGAACCACGACAGGGTGATATCATTATGCAGGACAACGATATTAAGCATAATTCAGAAATAGATACAAGTTAGTTTGAAGACAATAAAAATTCGAAAATAAATTTATCTTATTAGTCGCCAGAGATGTACCCAATTGAGAACCTTTGGTCCGTTCCAAAACTCCAATATTTTTTGCTCAGAGGAACCCGCCTAACACTGCATATAAGCTTTGGGAATCTGCCGTTAAAGCTTGGAAAAATAAAGCCGAAAATGCTAAAAACTTTTGTAAAAGTATGTTAAAAAGGATTTAGGTAGCTTAAAAGAGCAAAGGGACAACAAACCAACCACTAGGACCCAAATACAACAATAATCTCTAACAGCGGTCATAATTGTTTACACTCAGAACCAACGATATGCCATTTATTTCGATCGGACTTTTTGGTTGGGCTCCACAAGGGTTTAAGTGGGACCATAAACCGAAAAACACAAAAGTACCGTTATCTAAAAAACGGTACTTAGGGGGAAAAAAATTACAGCGATTTTCGTGTTCAGGAGGTCCCAATTAACTTATCTAGGCATGTGGTGTTCTTGGTATTTTTTGGCTGTAAACCAGTGTTATGAACACATATTTTTTGGGAAAGTTTTTATTTTTAAGTTCTTTAAATGTTTTACATTTCATATAGTTGAAAAAATAAATAATTATAAATAAAACAAAAATTTATAGCCTCTTTTGCCAATAACACTAATTTTGTGAACAATTTTGTCCCTAACTGTATATGTAAACCAGGGGTAAGATCAATATTGTAGAAATTACAAACGGAAAGACAGACTTAGATATACAGACGCTTTTACCTTGTGAAGGGTATAATGAACAGCTGATCACTTGCAAGTACTTTGGATAGTACCATGTGCTAATTTCGATTTACCATCCCTGTCTACATAAAAAAAATACTTACACAACGATTTTTAATAAAAGAAAACACAACAAACCTTTAAGTATGGCGCTAATTGCATATTTACAGGTACACAAAAAGAAAACAAGATCAAGAGAACTTAACAAATTGAGTTTCAGATACTCTCTAAATTTAACAGGAGTCGAAAAGAGTTTTATAAACAATTCATTCTCTAGTTTACTCAGTTATCTCCGAAATAAAATACAATTCTGCACTCTGTGTGTATTGTGCATTTCTGTGTATGTGTAGTTTGTTTAGATTTTTGTAACCAGTTTAAACATGTCCAATGAATTTGTTTTGTTTTCAAATTTAGTTTGAGTTTGTTATCGGTGGAGTAATGAGATACATTTAGAAAAATGTGCATGCGTGAAACGATTTGAAATACCTACACTAAATAAAAAAAAACTTAATCAAAAAACTAACCAAAATAGGTATTAATAAAAAAAAACTTGGAAAAATATAACTTAAAAAAAAACTAAGCAAAATATTAATAAAAAAAAATTCTTGTGCAGGTATTAAACAAAAATATACCGTAGTGCGCTTTAAAATTTAATTACTTTAATAAATTTATCGAAATTAAATTCTTCTGTGGAAACTTAACTTTCAAACGTGTAGAAAGAAGCAAGTGTTTAAGCGTGCGTGTTCAATTAATATTAGAAATTAAAAACACGCAAAAATAAAAAAACGTTAATTTTGAATATTTATTTATTTCTTTTCGACTCTGTTTTGTGGTTGCTGTTCGTTTGTTTGATCGCGCACCGTTTCGTACCCTTAAATGGTAGTTCTAGTGCTGGCATTTGTGTGAAACGTTTCCAAACATTTTTGGTAACTCAACTCTTTATTTGGTTCGTTTAAAGACAAAATAAAAGTTAATTTTAAATAATAAATGTTGTAGGTTTCAAAATGAAATCATAAAACCGGAACCAATTTTTTATTGTATTTTTCGAAATGAAATGTAAGTTTTGGTCAATTAACAAAATTTGAATATTAAGTGCTGTGTAAATAAGTACAGAAAAATTAACAAAAAAAAAGTTGAAAACCCAAAATAATGAAAGTTAATTGTTGAAAATTTAAATACCTATAACAAAATTTTGTATAACCCAAACGAAATTTAAAATTGATTTATTTATCTTCACTAAATATCACTAACCTCAAGATTTGCTCATTAAAACAAAGAAAAAAGTAATAAATAATTACTTACACTTTGTGTTTTGTGATTATAAAATAAATTCAAATAAAGTGCAAAAGTGTTTTGAAATAAGAAAACATTTCGATTGACTTCAGCGATATTTGCAAACATCATTACTTATAATTGTCAAAGTGATTAAATGCTGGGAACAACTTTTGAAAGGCTTCCTAAATTCCTAAACAAAAGCCCTCATTAAAAACTCGCAAATAACGGATTAATTCTTTAAATGGTATAATGCTGCTTTTAACTGCGAACTTTTATTTATAGGTAAGTTCTTTTCTTGTTTACTTTTAACTATGGGGGTTAATTGTATCATAATTGATTGCTCTCGTATTTTCAACAAGTGACCCTCACCAGGTGTGTGTTTAAAGCGGATATCATTATCACAGTTTGTGTTTGAATAGATAGGTTTAAGATTTATGGTTAAAAAATTCAAAACAATAAAAAAGGGTATACCTTAGACTCGATCTCAAAATTAATATAAAATTCTTCAGAAATAATTAATATTCAAATTATGTTTTCCTAACAGTATGTTCTTGTTACGGAACGCCCCGAACAATATGGATTACCAAATTAATGACCGATAAAAGTACATACAGTAATGTGAAAAATAAAAGAAGTACGAAAGGTGTCCAACATTAAAAGTTTAAAGGGCCTATATTTAAAAAAAATCTATTATTACAAACCGATAAAAAGAGCTTTGAAAATAATTATTTAGCTTTTAGTTTTGTGTATCTAGACCAGCAGCCGTATTCTTTAATTCGCTTTCAAAATTGAACAATTTTTGCGATGAAATTAAAAGCTAAAATTGCGGCGAATTAAATTTTTATGGCATTGCTAAATTAAGCAATGCACGTTACAGTATTGCATTCGTAGCCAAAAATCGCTAAATCAACTTAATAGAATTTTAGCGATGGAGATTTAGCTTTAGCGAATTACATAATACGGCCACAGATTATGTAAGTAATGAATATGCTACGAGGGTCGAACTGGAAAATCATACTATTTTAATATATTTTTTAGATACTGGTTTCTCAATATTTATATCTCGATTTTTTCAAGTTTATAATTTTATATTTTTAGCAATAATCTAGTTGATTATTTTCAGTTATCATATAATTACTTACTAGCAAAAAAGTTACATATAGGATTTTGTTGTTAGAGAAACCCATTTTTTCAGACCTTTTAATTTTTGAATAAGAAAAATCGGGATCTAAATATTGAGAAACTAAATATCTAATAAATATATTCAAATTATTTATTATTATAGATACAATGTTGGGTGTCCAAATTATTTCGTGTCGCTTTTATTTTTCTCATCACTAGGGCAACGACTTATTTTTTTCCGTAGTAAATAGTTGTAAAAAGAATTTTAAAGTCCTAAGTGGAATATAAGTGTTCAACGTCTTCAAAATTGTAAAATTTATTATGCCATTTTCCTGCTAGTACCTCTCAGACGAGTTAGTTACAAAATTTCGAGGGAAAAACTTTTTATTCACAATATACGGCCATGTTCTGACAAGCGCACGATTTAAAATCGCAAAACGCTAGATGTATTATATAGTGTTATTAACCTCGTGCGTTTAGCTTGCGATCTGCAATAGTTTTTTACAAATATTCTAGTTCTCTTTTGCAATTTGAACTCGCAAAACTTCTTGTTATTGCGATTTACTAAACACATAAAGTGTATTCACGTCACAAGTTGCACCCTTGCAAAAAAGCAAAAGTGCAATTACATAACAACAACCACAAAGACAATTATTTACGCACAACTAATTGTCTGTGTGGTTGTTGTTATATTTTTGCACATTTGCTTTTTTGCAAGGGTGCAACTTGTGACGTGAATACCCTTATAATAAGCAATTTTAAGTCAGAATCGCCAATGTTAAACGTTTTGCGATTGTCAGAACATGCCCGTTAATAACACAATCATGTCTGTTTATAGCAAGGCGAATTCATACAGGTGACTTTATCAAATCATCTGTTTATTTGTTTACATTTTGTAAAAAAATTAGTTAAAATTTAAAATTGAATAAAAATCTAAATATTCGAAATACAACTAATTTAAATTTTATAAAACAAAAAAGTGAACAAATAAAATAAAAACACAATAATTTTAAAAGGCGTAAGTAATCGGTAGAGCCACAGTAAATATGCAATACAGAAAAAAGATTTACCTGATTAAGCAATTGTATATATTGTATAAATAAAAAAAATTCCTTTTTTATATTTTCAACAAATAATTTTGACAATCGCCCTAATTTTTTACAAAAACAAAATACATAGTATTTTCTTGAAAAAGGGTAAGCTAGCGTAACTCTGTCTCATAATGCGGTCACCTGTATGAACAATGTTTCTTAAAAAGATACCTACAACTTAAAGAATTGAAAAAATTTTCCATACGCTACTTTTTAAGTGAACAAAGAACCTACATGCCGATTTATTTTTCTACGCTTGGCAACACTGCAGGAATTTAAAAAAATATTCATTTAAATAATATTAATATTTTTTTTACTTTTCTATTTTGTATACCCTTCACCACAGGTAGAAAAGGGTATATATAAGTTTGTCATTCCGTTTGTAATTTCTACAATATTGATCTTAGACCCTATAAAGTATATATATTCTGGGTCCTTATGAGGAGAGAAGTTGATTTAACGATGTCCGTCCGTCCATCCGTCCATCCGTCCGTCTGTCCGTCTTACGTTTGATATGTGTTTTCCGGAGACTCCAGACATGATAGCGGCTACGTTGTTTTACATTTATGTCACATATAGTCCACCATTTCTTGCTATTGAAATTCAGATCCAGATCGGTCCAACAATGGCTGAGATATGACCAAAAAACCACGACTGCCTCTAATTTTTCCAAAAAATCCCTTGTGGTTGTTGTATTTTTATTACTTTTTTCTGTATATCTGGAAAACGGCAAGAGCCAAAGCTTAAAAATAAGGTACAAACATTTAGGTTATAAATATACACCATCTTACAAAATGTGGGCGGGATTGGAGAAGTAGGCGTGGTACCTCTCATACAAAAAGTATTAAAAATTGTATAAAAACCTGAATTTTTTGACTGTAATATGACCTATGGTTACGCCTTATATATCAGAAGATCGGAAATTTTTAATAGAAAATATTTTCTGAAAAACTCGGTAAAATCGGTTCAGATACGAAAAAGTTATGACCAAAATATTAATTTTTTTTGAAAAATACCCATTTTCAGGAACCATAGATCTTCCCGAGTCCACGTTTTATAGCCAAAATAACTGGAAAATTTCTTCTTTAACACGTCGGTATATAAATTAGTCAAATCGGTTAAGAAATAGCAGAGTTATGACCAAAATACTGAAATCCCAAAAATTACTCTTTTTTTTTATAATTAAGATTGTTTTTTATACCCTTCACCGAAGGTCCTACACCCTTTAAAGTATATATATTCTGGGTCCTTATGCAAAGCGAAGTTCAAAGCCGGTTGTCGTCTCTTCTTCCTATCCCCTCACCCCCCTTCATATTTGTTTACATATACTAGCATAATGCCCAATATGATTTTCGTTATCATATACTAGCATAGTGCCCAATATGATTTTCGTTAACACCCTTCTTTATTATTTCATATATTTAACGAAATAATTTAAACAAATAGAAACTAAAAACGATTTAAAAAAAATAGTTACCAGTTATCGGTTTTTAAATTTCATTTATAATGAAGTTGTAAGTATTGTAAATATGTATGTATATGTAAAAATTATTTAGTTGCTCTCTATTCTACTCGCACAATGGTGAAGGGTATATAAGATTCGGCACAGCGGAATATAGCACTCTTACTTGTTACTGTTGATTTTGAAATAAGTGTATGCTCTTATTTTTATCTTTAGATTATATACACACATTTTTTAAAGCTACATGCTTCATTTCAAGATGAACCCTTAACATCCTAGAAATCATTTTAACTTCTTTTTAATATTTATTTGTAAAACCAATGTTAAACAAATACAATTGAAATTCAAATTTTGTTTTGTTATTTTGATTTGTTATTCTTACAGCCAATTTAACTGCCAGTTAACAATATGTATTTTTGAAAGTTATAATGGTAGTTAATTTTAACTGAACTTAGGCGTTAAAAGTCTAAAATGTTATGTAACTGTTTATACTTAACACCACAGCTGGAAAGGTCATATATAATTTTGTCCTTCCATTTTTTGAAAAACTTTCGTTTTAAAAATATAGAGGAAATTAATATATTTATTATTTGAAATATTCCCCCAAATTCATTTTAAATGAGTTTTATGTAATTTGTTTGTGGTTAAACATGTCCATATGAATCAGTAGACTTCAACCATATTTTTGAAAAGTTGCCAGGATTATTTACTTCAAATTATTTTGTTTCAGCATTATTAAAACGAATAGTAATATGAACATTAGGGTGGCAGCTAAATTTCAACTTTGGATTTTCAACATCTCCCGGGCGGAGTATTGTGCTACATGGTCTAAAACTGATGTGAAAAAAATGTCAGCCAAATCGGATAACTTTAACCCGTGCTCCTTTGAGGTCAAAGTTCAAATGATAAAAAAAAATTCCATACAAGCAAAAAAAATTTTTTTTTCGATTTTTTTTTTATTTTTTAATATTAGTAAGCTTTATTAGCTTATTAACAACAAACAAATTCATTTCGATCGGACAAGATTTTCAGTTTCAAAAGTGACTCTGAAAAAAAAAATTTGAGGCTTGTTAGGGGCTTACTCTAAAAAATTGATTCCTTCAATTTTGTTTTAAGTTCTTGGTGATTTAATATATAAAACTGATGAATTTTTCCATATCGTTGATTCCGCCGGTATGTTGTAGTTTTCAGCATGAAGATATGTCAAGCGAGTGGACTAATTAAAGGCGATTAATAAGTCGTGTCTTTGAAGAACCCTTGCAACTTATCATGCTAGGGCGCTTTAAGCACCATTATCTTTTAACTCAGTCAGAGATGACATCTTTATAAAAATAAATATAATATTTAGAATACTAACAAATTGCTTATTTCTTTTTAAGCTGAACATTGTTTTTTATTATTTTGAATTGTTTTTGGTTTTTGTTACAAAAACACACGCTTTGTATTTACATTAATCATTATGTTTTTTGATTTTGTTACATTTTGTTTTTACAAAAAGGTTTTTGTTTTAACAAAAAGGTTAGAAAAATACTTATTGTCACTTCAACAAATGAGTGTTTTTCATATAAAGTTTCTATGCGAACGTTATCGTTCGAAACCGTTGAACAGGTAGTTAAATTACGGGTACATTTATAGGAAAACGTATATAAATTACACATATAAAAATAGCCGGTTTATTTTACCAGAATAACTGGTTTATTCGATATTCGGAAAAAGGAAATTTTTAAATATTCGACTTGACCAAAACTAAAATAACCGGTAAAAACCGGTTGAATACTAACCGTTCGATCTCCCTTTTATACTTAGATGAACTATGTTTTCTTTATATTTACGTAAAAATTTTGGCCGCATTTTGACCATTAGGCAAACACTAGTTTTAATAATTAAAAAAAATCGTAAAATATTGTGTTATTGATTAGAATTATCTTAAATTCATAAGGATCATCCCCACTGCTTCTATTAAAGGCTACTCAAGCAGTTCCTTGTAAAACTAATCGTGTCTTTAATTTAATTGTCTTTAATATCTATTTTATCTGTTAAAATAGCCATTGGAATTCGATGAATTCCAGGGTGTGAGGTTGTCGTAACAGTTTAAACATATCACTTTGTAGAATAAGATTAGGAAATATAAAAAAATTTGTTCAACGTTATAACGAAACTGCATAGTTTATGAAATTTAAAATATTATCGATTAAGTGCAGAAAGGGACATAATGCTGAAGATGTTCCCTTTTTGCACTAATTGGAAACTTAACCTTTAAATTTATTAATATTTATGGTGTTTTCTTTTCTACAAAAAATGTGACATTTTATTAAAAAAAAGTGCAATAAGTGTATGTTTCTTAAAAATTTTGCTCCCGTAAAGGGTGGCTTGCTTTATTCTAAAAAACTCACCCTTTTCGGGAGTAAAATTTTAAAGAAACAGACACCAAATTGCATTTTTTTATATAAAAGTCACATTTTTTTGTAGAAAAGAAAACACCATTAACAAATAATTTTTAGCATCATTTTCTTATTGCACTCATTGAATAGAGCGTATTAAAATTTATGTCGATACATTATGAATTCATTTCGACCAAAAGCGTCAGTAGTTCCTTTTCTGCGCTGGACGATTCAATAATAGAAATCTAATTTTTGAGGCTCTAATGCTCGTATGGCTTACAGAACATTTTTCCTTAAAATCCAAATTTCCGATTAAAAAATTTAAAAATATTTTTAACAAAAAAAAAAAAAAAAATTAAATATAAGCACGTCAAACAATATTTTTAGCGAATAGTCTGTAAGGATATTTCGTAAATCCAATAGACTTTAAGAAAATAAATGAATAAAATATTGGCTTTTTAATTCATACTTTAATGAAGGGTATATGAAATTCGGCAATGCCGAAAATAGAGCTCTTACTAGTTAGTTTTCATTTTCTTAGTAAATATGTATTGCTTATTTTATATTTAAATACCCTGCAAATAATACTGGACCACCGGATCCATTTTGATGAAATGAACTACTCCATTGACTGGTCCGATGTTATGCAAGCATGTTATTCTTAAAAAATGTTTGCAGTGAGACGACATGTCTTCGTTTTTTAACGACATGCTTTCGTTTTTAAACGACTTCAAAACTATTCCCCTTGAGTATACCATGGAGTAGTTTTAAAACTACTCCTTTGTAGTCCAAAGCTGGGTTATATGGTCCTCCCCTAGGACATCGTAATGTTAAATAGACCATGTTTTTTCCATACGTTTGGGTTACTTTTGGACTAGTCCTAGTCCAATGTAGGGTACTCTTTACACGCGTGTTTGGACTGGTCCTATTATTTGCAGGGTATGCACACACACAAATATATTTTCGGTTTGCTACATAAAAAAAAAACAAAAGAAATCCAAACAAAATTTGCATAATTCTCGAATTCTAGAAAAGAAATTCTCTTTAAAACCGCAACAATTCCTTCATTGTTTTAACCAATATCCTGTGGGGGTTTTATATTTGTCAGACAAACTTATAGAAAACAAAAAGAAAGAAGAAAAAAGAAAAGAAAATAAACTGAATACAATTATGCCTGAATGTGTAACTTACCTGTTAAACTATAGAAATTCCCATACTGCTTCCTCCACAATAAACAAACATTATGCTGATATTCACACACATATGTACACATTTACATGTGAATAAATCCATACGATTTTGCACAATTAAATACCTATGGATTTAAGCTTTTGTGTCGTTTTGGGTTTAATGTAGAGCTATACACACATTCAGGTCCACAAACAAAAACGACACATGCTTTTTTGTCTTAAACATATACAAACATCGTACACTCAATAAGCCTATTGTTTTCTCCACGTATTGTATTCGTATATGTGGTCCTTGTGTGTGATGCCCAACAAGAAAACTTTAACATACAATGTTTTTGAAAAAAAAAAAATAAAACAAATACATAAAATTTTATGGTTTAATTAATAAAAAAAAAAATTGTTATTCCTTGTTCTCTCATGCTTTGGGATATAGGAATTACAATGATGGCGACTGACTACATGGACGCAAAATTTAAACAACATTAAATCGCAGAGGGTGGTGTATGTGGCAGTTACAAGAATGAAATTAAGCTGCTAAATAAAGACAGTAATACAGGGTGATTGATGTAAAACGTAGCATTAAGAAACTCCAATAACTCTTTTTATACCCTCCACAACAACTAGTTGTGATGAGGTTATACAAGTTTGTAATTCCGTGGTAAACTTTTTTAATATTCATCCCAGACCACATAAAGTATATATATTCTAGGTCCTTGAGTAATTCTCGGTCGATTTAGCCATGTCCGTCTGTCTGTTGAAATCATGCTCACTTTCGTACGACTCAAAACACATTCAAAACCACACAACGTTTAACCATAGTTCTGTAAAGAAAAAAATTCACTTTCAACATTTTAAAGAACCGGTTTGGTAGCAGCATTTATCAGCCGCCATGTATACTAAGAAATTCGTTGTTAAAAAATCTATTGTCGCAAAATTTCAAGTCGATAGTTTTATTATTATTGATAAATGTAACAAGTCAAAGAGTTGCCAAACCTTAAACTTTATGATAAATAGTATTTTTTGGCGTTGCGCAAAATGACCCACGGAAATATGGCCCCAAAAAGAAAACGAAGAATTGCAGCAAAATTTTACATTTAAAGTGGAGTGACAAACTACCCCAATATTAAGGAATGAAAAATGGCCCTAAATAAAATTAAAATTTTTACTTTGAGGCTATTTTTTTTATTAACTAATATAAAACGCAAATATTAAGACATGAAAAATAACCCCAATAAATGTTATACAATTTTATGTAAAAATTTCTAGGGATAGTATCAAAAACTCGAATTCCTTCACCAAAGTGGAGAAAATTCTTGCCGGTTATGTGGATGTGCTTTAGTTAGCACCAAATTTGGGGTATATTTTCATTTATTTTTTTGAGCCATATTTCCTGGGGCCATATTTCGCAGCGCCGCAGATTTTATTGGATTATTCCAAGTGTTGCCAATTAAACTAAGATGAAATATTGCGGAATAAATTAAGCTAGAGGCTAAATTAATTTTATCATAGTTGAACAAGATAAAAATGTACGTGTAAACATTCTAGCTCTTCTTTTAAAATTTGGCAAAACCTCTTATTCGGAGAGGACAATTATTTGTTTGTGGCCTAGATGAAAGAATGGGTAGATTTGACTAAATTTTAATATCAAACAAAGAGAGTAGCCCCTTTTAATTTCGAATGCCTACTATTACTGCAGCAGGAATTAGTAGCGACTACAGAAAGAAAAGCGTCCAGCAGGCTTATTCTGAATTGCGATGCGAAAATCAATGCGATGCACAAATCAAATGCGATGCGGAAGAAAATTGGTATTCTGTTAGACTTTCGCAATCACATTCTCAATTTATTTCAAATCGTGGCAACCCTGCTCAAATAACCATCAGTGTCAACAAACGTCAAATTAAAAATAAATAAATTGTTTGTGTTTGGCCGTGAAAATTGTTTATAAAATTTATTTAGGACATTCTGTAGAAACAAAATTAAAAATAATGGATTCTGTGGCACTGAAGTTCGACGACGAAGAAAGGTATGAGATTGGAAGCAGTTGTTGCTTCGAACGAAAGTGCGCCCGGTAATCCATTTACGGAATCCGTCATGTTTAACAATCTCACAACATGCTCCTTTAAGGGAGACAGTGGATTATATCTTGATGGGCCACCGCCAGTGCCGCCAATGTCGGTTTTATTTCGTCTGAGTTTCTGTTTGGTGTGTACGTTAAAATCGGCCCAAACCTATTAAAATTAAAGTTGAAGTCAAATATTTAGTTCTTCAGTTAACGTTTGCCACAAAGTATTTGCCGACTGACGTGCATTTGTTGTTTTCAAATGGCCTCTTGCCAATTGGCGCAGTTTCGTGGTATTATTGCTTGCTTCCCTGAATTAAATATATGAAAATTGCGAATGCTTTTTTGTTTTCGAATAAATTTTGAGAATTTGACATGTGTTTGACATTTGTTTTCGCAATGTAGAATACCGACTTGCCACTTTTTCGCATTTGAAATGCGATTAAAAAAAAAATTTGCGAATATCGCAATACAGAATAGCAATTGCTCGCATTTATGTATTTTCGCATCGCAATTCAGAATAAGCCTCCAGGACAAAAAATAATCAAACTATTTGCGCTTAATTTCTACTAAATTTAATGTCTTTACTACGAGAATCAATAAATCAAAAGTCAATTCCAAATAATTAATCTGTAAAATAGTCGCTTTCAGAATAAATTTGGAGTTAGGATAAGTCGAATCTTTGCATATACAAATTGAAATAAAAGTATACGTTATCGAAAGGTATAAGTAGTAGAAATAAATAATTTCATATTTCTTATCCATGCAGATAATTTACTCATTTTACTGATCCTACACAGAAAAAATGAAAAACCAACTTCATTTAACGTATTTGTTAGAAATTTGTACTATTAATTAAATTCTGTACTGATTTTCCGACAGCAAACAAATTTATCATATCAATTAACACATTTGTAAGTTTGAGCGTTTCTTGCTGTTCAGTTTCAATCAATAGGTTCAATTGAAATGTGACCACCAGCAAAAGAGGCTAAATAAAACCTAAACACAAATTAAAATATTTTTTCAATCAACACAGTTAATTAAATCAACTAAAAAATTGTTTGAAAATTTTAAATGCTTTAAAGTTTATACACACAAACTTTCATATTTGCAAATATACACACAAACATTATACTTTTTATTTTCAATTAATGAAAATTAATTGGAACAATTAAAAAAATTGTTTGAAACAGCATTATTAAATTAATTGAAAAAATTTTGTTGAAAATTTTTTCTGTGTATCTTAAATCTGGTTCAATTTAAAAATTTGCGACAAATTCTTTCCGCTCAGTTACTTTATTAATAAAACTCTTTTGTCTCTTATCGCTCTACATTGTAGAGTCTACATTCAACCTTAAACATTTATTTTGCTCCAATTTAAAAGAAAATTGCTGCAACTTTTACTTTGCATTATCAAAATTTAAATATTTATATGTATTAAAAAAACAAACAAATAAATCCTCTTACCTAATCTCACTTTCATGAATGCATTTTGTTTATTTACATTTTTATTATTTTTATTTTCATTTCTGTATTTCGTATACACAACTATTACAACAATTAAACTTGAAACAAAAACAATTCTATGTAGAAAATAACCCAGATTATTGTGATAATTATTAAAACTGAAAAACTTTTCCAGTTTTATAAACACCAAATAAGCCAAGTGTAAATAATGCTGACACCGAAACAAAAAATAAATTAATCTAAATATGTATTAAAATTACACAATATTCAGTGTATAATAAAATTAAAACTTTATTTGTGGATCATTTTTTTTATTATTTAATAGTCAATGATTTATCGCTGAAAACAATTGCTGCGTAAAATTTATGAAGTTTAAATCCTGTCTTATTGTACAAATTTTCGGGATTATATAATTAGCAAAAATTAAAATTATTTTTTTACAAAACGAAAATACAAAAGAATTAAAAATTTTAGCAAATTTTTTGCAATGGCCAAATAAGGTTTCATACAAATTTTTGTTTTTTTTATTGCGATTAAAAAAAAAGAAATATTAAAAATATTAGCGGAGTTCAGTGTTTGGTGTAAATGGTCTTGCGGAAGTGCAAATGCAAAATATTGTATTGTAGAATTGCAATTGCGCGATACTAAAACTGTATGGCTTTTTCTGCTACATGTATTGCGTTTGTTAGTCCCCGTCCATAATATGAAATATTTTCTGCGAAACATTTGAGTGGGATTGTGGAAAGGGAATGCCGTAGTTTTTGTAAGTTCATTAATAAAGGGAAACAGAAGTAAAAGAGTAGTTTCAAAAGAGAATCAAAGAAAGTTTTTGCAGTCACTGTTTCAAAATATGGACGAGGATTAAAAAATAATTAAGAATCGGCATGTAGAAACAATTTCACAAAATGTTAAAATTTTTTTTTTATTTTCACGAGCATTATTCTGTATATGGGAGTTCCTCAAGTAACGGTCGTTACCGATTTTCGCAGATTTTTTAAATAAAATTATAACCTACCCAAAAATGCAACGAGGATTGCTCCATTTTGAACTAACGAAAGTTCAAGCAACGGTAGTAATCGAAAGAATTCATAAAAAAATTTAATTTCAATACTTTTTTCGACCATTAAAAAAGTAACGGTCGTTACTTTATAAATGTGCTGTTTTCAAATGTCGAAATCAAACATCATGCATTGTTAAATTTTGCACAGAATATGTCAAGTATAATATCTGAATGAATTCTTTGAAATGTTTTGTTTAAGGAATGGATTTATTTTTAAAACAAAGAAATTAGTACAAAAATATTTTTGTTTTAAAAGTAACGTAACGACCGTTATAAAAAATTTAAAGTTTTTTGTGTCTGAATTCATTTATTATGGGTAACAAAAAAAAAAATTTTTTTTTGTAAGTATAAAGAAAATTAAAGTTAATCTTTCGGAAAATGACAGATACATTTATTTCGTATAATATAAGCGGAAAAAAAAATTAAAAAAAAAAAAAATTAATTTTTAACCTATAAGGGGTCATTTTCTGTGGCAACACCCATATCAGCTGTTTCCTAATATGCATCTAAAACTGTCAATGAAAAAATTATTGCAATTACAACCAGCTGCAACCTAAAACGCACCAAACACCGAATACAGCTACTGTATGTTATTTTTGACAAATATTTTAATATTTGTATAAAGTACTTGCTTCACCCGGATCGTGGAACCTTCCCATATTTGGGAAGGTTTGTTCCAAGGTCAAACACTGTTAGGGGAACCATTCACCAGATAAGCAGACATTTTAAGTGTCTTTGTATGGGAGGTGCCATACCCACTTTTTTATTTAGACTTAATTTTCCTCTCTTCGGTTTGTTATCTTAGTATTTGTGTTCGTCTTCTCACAATCGTTGTGCATCGTTTTGCTTCAGTTCAAATTAACAAGCAAAAAAGAAGTTTTAGTGTTTGTGTTCTCAAAAAATTCACTACATAATTGAGTGCCCCGGTAGGCTAGCTAGTAGTGAGCTAGTCTATCAACCCCGGGGTTGCGGGTTCGATTCCCGCCAGAGACTCTGGTTTCTTTCTTGCAGACAAGCGTAAAGCTTCGCGGAGATTAGCATAGGGAATTAAAAAAAAAAAAAAAAAAAAAAATTTTCGAACTCTGATATCACTGTGCAACAAAATTCGAGTCATCGCCGCCAGCTTCAACACTTGCAAAGCGAAATAAAGTAGACTCCTAGTAGAGCAAATCTGCCAAAGGGTTTTGAAAAGTTAGCTCGGGTTACCAAAATATGGGCCCCTAAAGGTTTTGAAATTTTGGAAAGGCGTTTGGTATAAGTCAAAAAAAATATACTAAATGTACTTCAGAGCTAAAAAATAATTTCAGATGTCGTCAATATAATCGCATGGCGATTCTTTTCTTAGAATTTATTAGCCCTCTAACTCTCATTTTAAGGGGTAATTTTTGTCCTTTTTCCCTACTCTTACACAAAAGTATACTAAAACGGCACTTTTAAGGGTTAAAATGTTCTACGAATATTTTCTGCATCAAATTTCACTAGGAGTCTTCTAATGTAATGGGTAGATATTTAATCATAAACATTTTTCGATTAAAATTAAAAAAAAAATATTCTTTCCCGTGTATACATTTCTATTCTTCTAAGTACGAAAATTATAATATATGAAATTTATATTAATTAATGAAAAACGTTAAAATATTCATTAAATCTTACCTTTGATCCACTATAACACAAACATATCTTATTCGATTAAAGCCAATTAGCTATTATTCGATGCATAATAGACTTTGAAATTCTACGCGAAGTAGACTCTTAAACAAGATTTAAACTAAAGCCGCATTTGACTCTGGATGGCGGCTAAAAGTTATCTGATAAATGTGACGTAATGGGAGAAAACTAAAAAAACATAAGAATCGCTTTTTCAATGTCGACCTGTGGTATTGGAATTCTTACACCTATGAAAGATATTCTGTTATTTGTTTCTATATTTTCCTTTATCTGTACTATAATTAATTAAAGTTATTTTCTTTAAATAATTTTTCTTTTCTTAGCATTTCTGTTTTTTGTCTTTTGTATGTGATAATTATCTTGTTATTGTTTTTATTGTCACATTTAATCGAATTAAATTACATGTCACATGGGTCAAAGTCATAAATATAACATTTTGTTTCGATGGATTTCATAGAAATTATTACATACAAACATAATATTTAATTATTACAATGACTTGTAAGTCCATTGTTTTTAAAAAGAGACAAATATCGTATGTACAACAAATTCAATGACATACGAGAACATAAAGACGACAATTTCTAACCCATAACCAGAAGACAATGCGTGAGAAGTGCACAATGGGTATTCATGTATTACATGTATTGTGATAAGTTAAGGTTGTATTAATTCAAGTTAAATACTTGTGTGTATTCTTTAGATTAACATGGGCGTTTTTTGCAGTAGTTTACAGAAAGTGTTTATTAAAAGGAGCATAAATGGTGGATAAATTGTTGAGGCCATAGGAAGATGTTTTGTCGTTAATGGGAACAACCGTGTGACAAACATAAAGTAGTGATTGCTTAACGTTGTTGGCCTACGTTATTTAAAGTGGTCCCCTTAGTTGTCGATATACTTCGAAGTAAGGCCCCAGTGACGACTTTATTCCATGTACATACTCGTATTCTTTTAAATTTAATTCTAAATAACTCGGACTTCCTTTATATGTTTAACCATGTAAAAATGGTACACGGTTTTTATGCGATAAAATAATTATAAACGTTTTTGTTTTAAACAACTGTTTGTATTTTGCTTGTAACATATTTAGGAATGTAAAAAAATAATATTTTCGAAAAGGTCACCATTCCAGCATGACCAAAGTCTAACAGGACGTTCGTCTATCGCAGTACGCACTACATGCACGGCTCGGATAAGGGCTCGCTTTAGGAATTCCAAATTTAAGTGGTAAAAAAACTAAATTTTTGCGCAAAGGGCGTGATAACCTTTGCAGCGGTTTACCTTTCTGCCGTTTTGGAGAAAATTGTAAAGCCGTTAAGCGTTTCCTTGTTGGACACTGGACCTCTCGGCAAACGTGGTGATTTTGAAATTTGTTTGGCGGTGAAATTTTCCATTTCGCGATATGGCGAGTTTTTGTTGAGTTGGCGATTTTGTAGCCTTTTTTGATGAGTCATAAGTTTGTTTAAACAATCTTTGAACTCAATACGAAAAAAAAAAAAATTATTTTGTTTCTGTAATTTTTATGCATGGAATTTGAGGATTCCCTTAAATATGGGTATAGGTATTTAAAGTTTATGAACTTTTTCCATTATAAAATGTGGTAATTTATTATAACAAATAAAATTAAATGTTGGTAAAAATATATTAAAGATTTTAATTATTTTTTAATATGTATATTTTTTTAATTTTTTCTCAGTTTTTGGCGATTTTTGATATAAATATTATAATAGCTTTTTTGGTGTTAGCAAAATTTAATTTTTAAAAGAATTTTTTTTTTCAAAAACTGAACAAAATTAACTTTTGGAGATTTTTGACATCCGGTTTGGCGATAGAGCTCAAAAAATCTAATAACACTGCTTTTCAACAGGACTCTGCGCCAGCACATAAGACACGTTCTCTCTTTTAGAGGACAAACATCTTTTTTAACTGGCTGTCATCTAAAAATTTGTGTCCTCTTTTAGTCATCTCTTTTCACAATTCGTCATCTTTGTCATCTTTATTTTTAAAAAAATTATTAATATTTGTTTTTATTTTTTTAAATTCAAATAAATTTTATTTCACTGCGGTCACCGGTTTTTCTTGGCAAATCGTATGGAAAATGTCGTTACATGCTTGTTCTGTTCATACTCTTACTGAACTTTCATACACTTGCAGTATGAAATTTTGTATAAGTTAGTGCTTTAAATTTTCAAGTTTCGTTATTTTTATACCCTTCACCACAGGTGGTGAATAGGGTATATATAAGTTTGTCATTCCGTTTGTAATTTCTAAAAGGTGGTTAAATTGTAAGGGCCGATGTTGAATGTGAACCACACCTAAACGCCAAGTTTTTTTCCGAATTTTATTTGACATTTCTCTATTTCAGACTTACTCAATTTGAACCATGGGGAGACAATCCCACAACGTGTTAAAGTTATCCAGACTTATTATGAAAATGGGCGTTCAAATCAAAATGCACATCGTGCACTTCGTGATTCAGTGATGAGGCACATTTTCACCTCAGTGGATTCGGCAATAAGCAGAATTGCCGCATTTGGGCGAATGAGAATCCAAGAGTGATTGTCGAAAAACCAATGCACCCACAAAGAGTGACTGTTTGGTGCGGTTTATGGGCTGGCGGCATCATCGGGCCGTATTTTTTCCAAAATGAGGCCGGTCAGGCAGTTACTGTGAATGGTGTTCGCTATCGTGAGATGATAACGAACTTTTTATGGCCCGAAGTGGAAGATATGGATGTGGACGATATGTGGTTTCAGCAGGACGGTGCCACTTGCCACACAGCTAACGAAACAATGGCTCTTTTGCGCAACAAATTCAATGGCCGTGTTATCTCACGTAATGGCGATGTCAATTGGCCGCCAAGATCATGTGATTTGACACCGTTGGACTTTTTTCTTTGGGGTTATTTGAAAGAAAAGGTGTACGTCGATAAGCCAGCAACAGTTCAAGAGCTAAAGGATGCGATAATTCGGCACATTAACGGCATAGAACCTCCATTATGCCTCAGGGTCATCGAAAATTTGGACCATCGGATGGAGGTGTGCCGCCGTGGTCGCGGCGCCCATTTGGCCGATATTTTGTTCCATACATAATTGAGTAATACCAATATATCATAATAAAATAAAAAAACAATAATTTCCTAAATAGTTTGAGTTTTATTCAAAATCAACATCGGCCCTTGAAATTTAACCACCCTTTATAATATTGATGTTAGGCCCTATAAATTATTATTATGAGGAGCGAAGTTGATTTAACGATGTCCGTCTGTCCGTTGAAATGGGGTTTCCGAAAACCCCATACATGAGGGGGGGGGGGGGCAGGTTATTATACATTTATGTCACATATGGTCCGGAATTGTTTGCTATTGAAATTCAGCAAGATCGGTCTACAAATGGCTGAGATATGAGTAAAAAACCACGACTGCCTCAAATTTTTTCCTTTAAAGGTCTAATTAGACTGACATTACCATACCAACAGTGTGTTACCAAAACGACATAAATATACCATACAAACCAATTCAATTTTGGTTTCTACGGTCATACAGTGGCTATGGTAATACAGTGTTGGTAATGTGGTTTTTTTTTTGTTGTTTTTTTACCTTCACTACAAGTGGTCGATTTTATTATTTGTAATGTGTTTAAATTTACGCATACACATTCACATTAATGCATGTGTATGATATGCCGCTCAAATAAAGAAACAAACTCATAGATTCAATATATTTTAATTTAACGCTTCTTTAGTAAAAGCATTCATAGCCGAGTGGTTAAGTTCTCTCCTGAGACTGATGATATTGCCAGTTCGAATCCCGATTTTTTTTTTTTTTTTATTTAATTTTTTTATGTTCTAGAAAACGATTTTAAGATTATAAAACGAATTTCAAACATCAACTTTGGCAAAAGAGGAAACGGGCTTAGGTACATAAATAAATTTTTTGTGTTTTTATATTTTTCGGCATGACGAAATGAAAAGTTGGCGTGGCTCAATTAATTTTTATTTATACCTATCTAAAGAACGTTATTTATGTATATAACTTTTTGTTCTTATCTCATCATGCTGAAGGGTGTATAAGATTCGGCATAGCCGAATATAGTACTCTTACTTGTTTTTAACTAATTTTACTTATTTATAAGTAAATGTAAATATTTATAAATGTTCTTTTTTTTTAATTTACTTTACATATATAAATATGTGAATGTAAATTTAAATAAATATGTATATATAAAATATCTTGAAGTAAAATAAATTTTTTACATATTTTTCGTTATGTCCTCAATTTTTATTCTCAAAATCTGGTCGCCTTAAATAATGCAGTTAGACATTTTAAATGAAAAAACTATCTGGCACAGTCACGCAATTTGGTACAAGTAATATATGACTAACAACACAACTTCTGTAGAAAAATGGGCGGAATTGGATAATTGCCACGCCCACTTGCCATAATAGATAAAATAAAATTTTTTTAAATTAGATTATAATTAATAGCAAGATTGCCTTATCTTGAGTAGGACAATTGGGGAAAATTCCAATACCCTTGGTTTACTCAAACAACACGTTACCTACACATTTCTCGTTACCTAAAATGCAAACGGACCAATTAACAAAAAAAAAAAAATTAATATTTTCAATAGAAAAACCATTAAAAAAATACCAATGTTACTTATAAACTTATCTTATTAACGTATGACATCGTGGGCCTGGCTGTAAATAAATTATTATAAGAATAAGAAAAGTAATACATATAAAAATGTTTCATATCATTCTTCTGCAATATAAACATCCGGGTATTGCAGCAAATCCAAAATTGTGGGTGTTAAAATTCCTTTTTTAGTTTTTGGGGGTTTTCGCAAACCTGGATCCGACGATATTAAGAGCCTGTTAATCAAATCCGTATTTATGTCCTCTCTGGATGTTTTGCGTGTAAAGTTTTAACGGCAATTTCTGCAATCCTTATTTCGTTCCTCTTGGGCTTCTTCCGAAAGCTGGCCAACAATTGGTAGCCATGTGTAGATAAACCGATATCTATTATCATTGCTAATGCTTGATCAGCAGAAAGGCTCATGGGCTTATCTGAAACAATTCTACTTTTTTGTAAAAGTGTTCCCCTTTTTGGACAAGCAGTTATAAGCTCACGAACATTTGAGGCCGAAGTTAGTTTGCCATCTAAGTGCATTTTCATTTCGGCTGCAATAAATAACTGATTATGATCAACCGTATTCAAAAGTTCTCTTGCTTTCCTTTTTCTTGTTACTTCTAAGCACTCATGGAATTTTTTCTCTGGCCTTCCACTAGTAGAAACCGAAGAATAAATGGTTTTATCGCAAATAAATTGTGATAAATCAATTTCTAGAGTCAACCAACCAGTATTTATTTCCAAAAATCGAAGTTTTGTTCTTTTCGATATCTGCCATTTTAAGTTTATTTGTGCGCAATTTTTTAAAAAAAAAGTTTTATTTCTTGCAAATTAAGAGTTTGTTTTGAACCAGTACTAATATTTCCCGAAATAAATTCAAATACACGCAGACATTTTTCATTTTTTTCTGCAAGCTGCCAAACATCAAAAATTTGTTGGCGTGAAATACAAGAATTCATGACCAGTTTTTGGATCGGGAATAGCGTGGGGGGGGGAGGGTCAAGTTGCGGCAGATTTTTTTTGTTGATTCAGAAAAAAGAAAAAATAGGTAATCTGATGCAAATAATGCGACTACTTTTGCTTGCTTGTGTGTATATTTTTATGTCCAATGAAAAAAAAAATTTTTCAAAATAACTTCTAAAAAGAGATATATTTAAAAACCTTCCAACTTGTATTCTGATCACGTGTATTACAATTGATTAATTCTGTTAATAAAAAATTTACAAAACTACAAAATAAAAAAAAATTCATGAAGATATTGCATTTTATAAAAAAGTTACAACCATTCAAAGTTGGGCTACGCGCCATAACTTGCTTATGTCTAGCAATAGTCTGCAATTACAGTGAAGTTAAAGGTGCTGTTACTTCATAACGCTGTTAATTTTTTTAATTCCAAATGCAATTATATGTAGTTGGGATTGTTATCAATCAATTCTAGTAAAAATTCTTTAAAAAAAAAAACAAAAAATTGGATTTTGATAAGCTAAAATGTTTAAACCTTACAGTGTGCGCTGCGAAAATATCAGTAATGGCCGAGTCACATACTTTGTACATTATACGTCCCTTTTTTCAACTGATAACTAAGTTGATATACAGGTTTTCTTATGAGCTTTGTCCTTTATCGTACGTTTCCGTTAACGTTAAAATTGGGCAACTTTTAACGTACGTTGAGTTTTTAAAACCTATCAGTGTGTTTTTTAATTTTTTTTAATAAAATTAAATTTATATAAAAAAAATTGTCTCAGTCTTAATTAAATATCCGTCATTAGAGTGTTTCGTTGTTACGTTAGTGTCAGTGAAAAAAGGGATGTGTAAAGTTAACAGGACTACCCTTAACCCATTACAACCAAATTTTTATTTTAAAGATTGTTAGCTTTTTTCGAAAAGTAAAATTTTATGTATTCCATTTTTTTAAATAATTTTTTATTTAGTTATTATAAGTATGTTCCCAAATTGGATCATTGGGCGCTAATGAGTTAAGCATTAAAAAGTACGCAACAAGTTTTAAACATATAATTAAGAAATGCTGCAAAGCGAAAAATATTCACTAAAAAATCGATGCCAAAATGCATAAAAAGCTTTTATACTGACATATAATTTTTTCTGCCTACATTGCTTGCAAAAGGAGAACATGCAATTGCATACTTCCGGTTTCCCTGGTAATTATGAATTAACGTTTTATAATATATTTTTGACTCTGAACAAATCTTTTGATATAACAAGTTACTAATAACATATTTAAAATCATCATAAAGTTTCACGACAAGCTATAAAATTCTTCATATTCCTAGAATAATTATAAACACCCTTTATAACGATTTCCTATACAAAGACATGTGTTTTACAATTTAAAGGCGTTATTTAAACAATTCCTTAAATAAAAAAAATCACAATAAAAAAACTAACAAAAAAAAGGTGTATACTCTTACAATTAGGACCCTACAATTTAAATTTGAAAAATGTAGAAATTATAAAAAAAAACTATTCCCTAGAGAAAATGACAAGATGTATCTACATGATGTTTTCAACCCCTAAATCAAAGTGTTAATAAAACATGTTCACACTTGTACGACTTCTTGAGCAAAGAAAATACTTTAAAACTGAAAAATCTCAAAACAATTGACGTAAAAAATAAATATAAAAATTATAATGATTTCTTGGGATAAAATTCAGAGTGGCTGTCTGTCTGTCTGTCTACTTGTGTTGTCTGTGCTCTAAAGCAAGTAAATAGAACCAGATTTGGCAAAGTTGGCACAATTGTACATACTTTTTCTATGGTACTATTTGATACAGTGATACACTCATGACCAGGGAAACCAAAAATATGCTATAAAAACACGTTTTATGCGCATTAAATATGCAGTAAAAACTTGAAAATATGCCCTAAAATTGTTAAAAACATGCCCAAAAAAATTTTAAAAATTGCTTATTTGAAAACACACAGTTATACTTCATAGTATTTACAGAAGAATTTTCAAGATTTTACCCTATTTGGAAACGATGGGCCGTCATCGGCTCACAAAAGCAGAGCTATGTAAAGAGATTCATGTAGGAGGTGCCGTATTTGTGCCGAATATTATCTAAAAAGAATTTTAGGGAGCTTTGGGCAAATGTCAACCGATTCTAAAAGAATTTAATTTGCAGTAAAATATTTTTGGGGCGAATTTAATCTAAATACTTACATAATTAAATGGTTTATGCACACAAAGAGCCTAATTTGAAAAGGAGTTTTTATGGGGAGTATGTGAAATTGTAGACCGATTCTCACCATTTACAAAGACTTCGTCCTTAGTAAAATTAAAAAGTTGATCAAATTGTCTATAAGATTGCAGATAGCCAGATGGACGGATGGACATCGTTATATCACTTCACAAAGTGATTCTGAGTCGATATACTAAAATATTGGTATAGATGTCTATGTATTAAAACACATCGCCAAAAACGTACATAATTGCACCTGCTTTGTCTTTCAATTTTCGAGTATAAATCAAATGTTGATTGTGAAATTGCATCAAGACGTTGGGAAAAATCATAAATTTTTTTTTATATGTTGCGAAAGCTCTTGTATGCATCTAAAAAATTTAACATGTATTAAAATATGCCTCAAAAATGCAAAATATGTGCTAAAAACTTAAAAAATTCTGCAAAAGGGCTCTTTCAAAGAAATTAAGCAAGAAATGCCCAAAACGGTAAAATATGCATAAATATGCACTAACAAATCGATGGCAAAATTCATAAAGAGCGATTGCATACTTTTGGTTTCCCTGCTCATGACTAACTGCCTGTTTTTTCTAAATAAAATAAAAACTTTCTACAGGGAATTCATATTAAAACAACAATAAAAACTCTCAAATTTGTTTTGTTTTCAATATAAATTTCTAAACGAAAATTTTTATTTTAGTTTGAAAAACAGGCAGTAAATCTTAACATTTTCATTATACCGGACAATTTACTTAACTGTCCGATGTCTGATTTAACTACTGACCTGGCTATAAAAACATACTAGGAATCCTGTCCCGACTAAAGCCTAGTACTCTGTTTAAATTTGTGAAAAATGTCGAGCAACGTTTTTTATTTCTCACGAAAATTTTGACATGTAACACTGATACCTATCTTGCGAGTTTGTACAATTTGTCTTTTTTATTCATGTTAAGTATGCGACATTGTCTTGCGTATGTAAACAAACCCCATATGTATTTTACTAAAATTTTTTTTTTTATAAAAAATTTAATAAAAAAGAAAGTAAATATGGATAAAAAAAACTGTTACCGATTGTGTTATATAAATTTTTTATTTCTTTTAAAATAATCAGTTCATATTTTTTTGTTTTTGCTTAAAATTCCACGTGAAATAAATGCAGCTTACATTATTTCACAGTTGTAAAAAAATGTTGCCAGAAACATTTCGGAACTTTTCCACAGAATGAACAGAGTACAACTCTATCAACTTTATTTCATAGATATTTCGCACTAGTTTTTTCATATGCCTTTTGACAGCATTTCACGTGAAATGTTGAACAGAGTACCAGGCTTATGATCTCAATATCACAAAGTAAAACTAATTTTACTGTTAGACATAGGAAAAATACTGTTTTATGTAAGATATGGTAATTGAAACAAAACAAATATTGCAATAAAAGGAACTTATATTTTCGTTTGCCTGTTGGTCCCGTTTTTTCGTCAAATATTTACCAAGTGTGAGCGTAGCTTAAGTCTACGCTTACACGCTTCCACTTTGGTTACTCAACTTTTGAGTTTTTATGAGAGTAAAGAAAAAGGAAAATGGGTTGGTACGGAGGTTCCTGTACTCCTTGGCACGCTTTGTGTTTTTATTTGTAGGTACACAAAGATGACTGCATGTAAATTTTGTTCTTTTCTTTTAATTTTTCATTCGCTGTAAATGAAATTGTTGTTGTTTTTTTTAAGCATTTTTATTAATAAAAAAAAAGTTGGAACAGATTACTATGTGGTCATATGTTCAACTTTAAAAATCAAATCGAAAAGAAATTGAGCAGCAAAAGTTGAAGTGTGTATACCAGAGATCAGCAATTAATCGTTTTTTCGCTACTCATACTGACTCATGCAATTGTAAGTATAAGTGCGTAGAAATCATTTCAACTTAATTACTCTGATTCACTCATACTCACAAGAGAAATATTTATGAGTGCGACGACATTATACGCATACTCATAAATGACGTCAGCATGATTTATAATTTCAAGAAAATACTTACAATACTTACAATGATTCAAATCATTTAGCTCATCTATTTACCGTTTTAACACAACAGATAAAACATACAAGTTTATAAACAGCGCTGCCAGATAAATTTGCCGAAAACTCGTCCACTTCATACATGTAACTTTAGTAAACTGTAATTGCCAAATCGTCACTTTGCTATTTCGGGGACACATCTGACAGCCTCGCATTTTGCTTCGCCTATACACATTGACTTGAGTAGATTCTAAATCAAACACAACAAATTTTGCTAAGTATGAGTACGATGAATAAAATGAAACTTTTGAGTGAATATGAGTTTGAATAACATTGGAATAAGTATGAGTGCGTATAAGTACAAGAATTTATGAGTCATGATTTAGCTCTACTCACTTTTTCACTACTCATTGCTGATCTCTGGTGTATACCTAGACTTAGGCTGGGTTTTTGAGATCTTAGTTAAACTAGGTTTAGTTAATCTGAAAATTTATTTGTGCCGCCAATACCAAGTTTAAAAAACAAAATGTTGCCGGAACAGTGCAGTCTTAAAATGTGGGTCTTTAATGAAATAATAGAACAAAAAATCAAATTTCACCGGAAAATCCGAGTTGCAGAGAACGTTGAACGAAGTTTAAACTTAATCCCCATCTCAAAAACCCGTCCTAAGGGTTTCAACGTTGCTTGCTTGTTTGCTTATACCAATGATTTTACATAACGCCATAGAAAATAATCGGAAAGCTTTAAAAAGCACGAAATTGATGGCAAATGGCTATTTTCCGCTCGTCGTTGACGGCAACGTTCATGTAAATCCCATTATTTAGAAATTAAATAAGTGACTGAAGTTCAAGGACGTTTCAAATATGCTGAGAATAAGGATCGTTTGTACAAACTCCAGGCTGTCGTTAATAAAAAGTGAACACTTTTTTCCCACATATTTTTTTTTAAGGAAAACGGGAGTAAATTTCAGTGACATTTTATTCAAGATAGAGTTTAATAAAAAATTTATTTTGGTCCAATACATTTTAAGAAAGTACAATCTTACAAGCAAGTTCGTACAATTTCAAAACACCTTTTGCCATCCCTGTATTGAACATGTGTTTGTTTTCTTTTATTAACTCTCGACAAACAATTTAATATCCTGTGAGAGTAAATGGTTGAACATAGAAGATGTCGAAACAAAAACAATTTTATGTGTTTTTTTATATCTTAAACAGGAAGAAATACAAAAACAAATCTTAACACGCTACAACAACCAGGCCGCAAAGGCAGCTGCTTTATGACTCAAGTAGAAGATTGGAAGCAAAAATCGTTTGAAATTTACCTGTATGTTTATGTTTTACAAAATCCCTTAGAGTCGACATAATAAAAGAAATATGTAGAAAAATATTTTTCTTGCAAATAAGAAATAATAAAAATAAGTAATAAAAAAAACAAGCGCTACTAAAGCAAATTTTCTATAAAGCTCAATAGTGTTGTTTAAAGTCTGCAATAAAAGCGAAATCCTACAGTTAATGTATACAAGATTATGTAGCGAAGCCAGTTTTCAAACAAACGATTCATAAGAGCGAAACATAATAAAACAGAGATTAAAAAGAATTAATAACATAGCCCGACAAAATTAAAAAAGATTTTTGCTTCTTTGAATTTATCAGTTTGTCTCTATCGGCTCTAGTTTTCATGATATAACTTTTTTATACCCTCCACTTATGACCTCCAATTACCAATTACCCAAATTTTTTTTTCCAACATTTTTTTTTATCAAAATTTTTTATTTACTGTTATAGTTATTGCCAAAAAAAAAACTCCCAAATTTTTTTAAGTATTTTTTTTTTATTCAACATTTTTCATTTTTCGAATTTATTCTATGAGCTAAATTTCAGTTATGTATTTTATAAAGCTTTTTTGTAATAGTTCTATTCCTTCAATTTTTCAGAAATGACTTTATACACTACCAGACTATTATATTGTATTTTCTTTTTACATTTTACCTTAGCCTTCCGTTGGAAAGCAATGAGGTATATTGAATGTACAGAAGAATTTACAATTATTAGACACGAGCAGAATGTAATGCATTTTCTGGCCCGCTACGGCCATTCAATATACCTCATTGCTTTCCAAAGGAAGGCTAAGGTAAAATGTAAAAAGAAAATACAATATAATAGTCTGGTAGTGTATAAAGTCATTTCTGAAAAATTGAAGGAATAGAACTATTACAAAAAAGCTTTATAAAATACATAACTGAAATTTAGCTCATAGAATAAATTCGAAAAATGAAAAATGTTGAATATAATATAAAGTTACCTTCGGAAGGAAATAATTCCCAGTTTCTATTTGTTAAAATAGTTGAGTTAAATACATTCAATTTATAAAGTATCACTATCCAGTGTGACACAAAGAATGCTGACGAAGGCCGTAGCGGGCCAGAAAATGCATTACATTCTGCTCGTGTCTAATAATTGTAAATTTTTCTGTACATTCAATATACCTCATTGCTTTCCAACGGAAGGCTAAGGTAAAATGTAAATAGAAAATACAATATAATAGTCTGGTAGTGTATAAAGTCATTTCTGAAAAATTGTAAGAATAGAACTATTACAAAAAAGCTTTATAAAATACATAACTGAAATTTAGCTCATAGAATAAATTCGAAAAATGAAAAATGTTGAATATAATATAAAGTAACCTTCGGAAGGAAATAATTCCCAGTTTCTATTTTGTTTTTATTTTAATAAATCTGTACGAAACAGTTTTACTTCTTTTTATTTTTTTAAATTCCTATGGAAAAGTTTTACTTTCTAAATACTTAAAAAAATTTGGTATTTTTTTTTTGCAATAACTATAACAGTAAATAAAAAATTTTGATAAAAAAAAAAATTTTGGAAAAAAAAAATTTTGGGTAATTAACTAGAATCAGTTGATAAAGTCAAAGAAGCAAATTGAGTGTTGGCCTGTGTAATTGAAGATATTCTAAAGAAAATAATTGTATCATAAACTTTTAATGCTCTAAAAACTTTTCCAGATAAGCGTTTTTTTTTAAAGAACTTTGCGTTTTTTTTTTTGGTAATTATTATGTTATGTCCTTTAAGTAGAATTTCATTATTTAAGCCTCTGCAAAGGTTTTTAAAAAACACTTCTTGTTAACGTTATAAAAATCATACTTTTTATATAGCAATAACTTTATACAAGAGGCAGAGATACAAAAAGAAGAATGAGCAGCATGACGAACAAACAGCCAGGCTAAACAGACAATAAAACTCTAGAGAGTAAAACACGAATTTGTTTGGTATATTGTACCTGTTAAAACACACTTTTTACACATAAAATACCGTAAAAAAAAATCAATAAATTTTTCAAACAGTGACTAAAATGCATTCGAAAGTTGATTTTTTTTTTCGTTTTGTAACGTTTGGAAAAAGGATTTATTAATATTCATAACTCATCTAATTTTTTTTCTTACAAAATATAAAAATAAAAAAAAAAAAAAAATTTAAATATAAAATATTACTAAACAATTGATTATTGTTGCTGTGGTTGCCTTATTCTGGTTTTTGCTTTAATTTTTTTTTTTTTTTATTTAAAACTTGTTTATCATAAATGTCTGATTATAAAAATAACAATAAAAACAAAATTTTATGTTTAAGTACTTTTTGATAACACAACCTCTACTTGCAAGTGCAGTGCACAGTGGGATGGGAATATATATTTTTTATATTTAAACAATTTTATTTGACAATTCATATAACAGTAGGATCCACAAAGCTTTAAAGCTTGTCTGCAGGTTTTTAAAGGATTATAAAAATGGATTTTAATTCGAAGTAAAACGATTTAACAAAAAATTATTGTATTGAGATCAAAAAGCTGTTAGAAACATGCTTGTCAATTAAAACCGTTGTTTTGGGGAAAAAGACCTTTGGTCTAAAATTTTTTACCAAAAACTTTTTCAACAATCGGTTTTTTTTTATTAAAAATTAAAAATTTTTTTTACCAAAACTTCTTTAAATAAAAATACTTTTTCTAAAAAAAGCTTTTTCACCAAACGTAAAAAGTACCTTAATTATTTTTCATGAAAATCCATGTTCTGTTTGACCAAAAAGTTTTTTCGTTAAAAATATTTTTTTCTTATTGAATTATTTGAAAGATTTTCTTAATAGCGGTCTCTTTATGTATTTAAAGCTTTTTAAAATTTTTGTTTTTTTTTTTTTTTTTGATTTACCCAATTTTGTGTTCTGTTTTACTGCACTTAAAAAGGACCTTGTGAATTTTGACATTTTTTTGATAACTTCTTCAAAGGATTCTATTTTTTTTCTATAACTATTCTAATAAAAGTCCAAGTTGAAATATCCGTTTTTAGATTTTTTTACGGAAAAAATAGAAAAAAAATATTCCCAGTTTTTTAATTACGATTTTTGGGTTTAAAATTTTAAATCATTTTTTTTTAAATGAGTGTAGCCTTCCATTTTTTTGAAAATGTGTAATTTTAAACATCTATCCACCCAACAACTTTAAAGCCCGGTCCGGTATTGGGCCTTCTATATTTTTTATTTTTTTTGATTTTTTAAAATATTAAAAAAAAAAAAAATTTTTTTTTCAATTCAGATTACAATTTTTGATACATAAAATTTTAAAAAGTCGAAAAAATAGTTTTGCATGTCCCACTATCGGACTTGTCTTAAAATAATAATTTTCCAATTTGGCTAAGAAAAAGAGTCCCTGAAAGGAGTAATAAAAAATATGTCAAAATTATCCAGGAAGACTCTTTTAAAAAACATCACCAAATTGGGGAAATTATTTTTTTTTTTTTTTTTGTTTAACCATCCGATTTGGCGTGAAATGCCCTATATACAATATACAAATGACTTAGGGAGTCTTGATATGTAGTCAAATGGGCAGTTTTTGATTTCGTATTAAAATATTTATCTTTTAGTTAATGTTTGTTTTAAATTAAATTGTATTTAAATACAATTTCAGTTTTTTAGTGTCACTAGATTAATTTTATACAGTTAAGATAAAAGTATGGTAGCATTATTTTAATATCAAACAATATCATGAAACAGCTGTTTTACCAAACTAAAGAAACTTGTATGATGTATTCATTTACAATGTGGCCTTGAAGAAGCAGCTGATTGTTTTTTGCTTTTTTATTGTTGTGGATACTTAAAACGACTTTTAATAAGCATGTGCCTTAACAATCATTCACCCTTATCGTGTTTGGCGCATTTAAAATACGCCTACGACTGTTTGGTAATAGATTAAAGAGAATGTGAACTTATTTACTTTAATCTATTACCAAACTGTCGTAGGCGTATTTTAAATACGCCAAACACGATAAGGGTGATTAAAACCATCACTGGACAACTTAATTTCAGGGTTTAAAAAACTGCAGTCGAAACGTAAAACTGTAAACAAAAAAGAAAAGTTGTGCAAAAATTTTCGAATTTTTGAGTTGATTTGACAGCGACTGTGTGCATTAAACGAATTAGAAGTAAAAGCAACAGTTTCTTTTAGCCAATGACAAATGAAGAAGTGGAAGCAATGGCAATTTTTCTACTTTGACTGCAGTTTTCTAAACGCTGCTTAGTTTCAGATTTAAATAGAATTTAAGGATAAATAATATTTAAATACAAAGTAAAAAACTGGCCATAAGTACTAAAGTTTTTCTTTAAAAGATCCTTTTAAACAAATCACCTTTTAAGTATACTTTTATTCAATGTATTCTTAAAGCAACGGCAAATCAAACCGAACTTAAATCAGGAGAGATCCTTCACAATGCCTAAATTTTTATTTTGTAGAAAGCATCCTTCATAATTCAAACTGAGCTAAAAAAAAAAATCGTCATAAAATTAAAAAAAAATCTAATGTTCCTAAAAAAGTCAAATGCGAATAGAAATAGCTTATCCCATCAACAATAAATTTTAGTTTATCAATAGTATGAATTGGGAATTTAGCGCATTTAAACGCGATCTTGTTCATGCATTTTTGACTCCGAAGATAAAATTTGATATCAAATAAGTTTTGTTAAATTAACTAATAAATTATACATTATCTAAAATCTAACTTTTTAATATACTTATTTCAGAAAACTATTTTTATCTTATCTCTGAATTGTTTAAAAATATATACATATTTTCATAGGTGGGCACCTGTAACTTTCTTTTGAAATATTTTGACCTTAAAAAACATTAAAATTACAATAAAAACGTGACTGCAATAATTTCATTTAAAGTATTTAGTTTAATTAAAATATAATCAATTCAAATGTTATTCAACTCTACCCTTAACGAAATAAATGTCGTCACAAAATAATTTAAAAACGGTTTCATTTTTGTTGATGTTGTTGTTTTCATTAAATTTATATTAAAATGTTAATTAGACGGCCATAACTTCAATGTATTTTTTTTATAATTTTAAAATAAACACACGGTGGTACAAAAGTGATGAAAGAAAATATATAGGGATCCTCATTTAGCAATTCTGTTCTTCTTCCGCTCACAGGCTTAAAATAAAAAATCCGGCTACGTTAGGATTTGGCCTAGGTGTTTTACTATTTGCATGCCAATTTTCAGTTTTCTAGCCCATCAGTGGGATTCAAAAAGCTCTAGATAGAAAAAAGAGTAACACAAAAATAAGGAAATTATATATGCATATGTATGTTACACTTTATTCGAAGTTTGGGAAAATGCAAAAAAACATATAGCGCCCGATGGAATGGACCAAATTAGTTAAATTTTTTTGATTCTGAAGTGTTATGCAACTTGATTAATAACTTAACAGCTGAAAAATTGAAACCAACTGAAATATAGAAAAATGATCGACTTTATTTGGAAACGAATGAGTTTTGCTACTAATTTTCGAAAGAAACGAGTTTTGGTACAATTCGTATGGGAACGAACTAGTTTTGCAACACACTATAACCCATATTTTGAGAGTTGTTTTTTTAATTCTTAATTCATTTTATGTTGTAAAATGCCTTTCTTCATACAAATAATTGATGAAAATTAAATTAAATTTGGGTTAAAAAGCATAAACAATTCAATAAATTAACCACAATACTAATTGTTATAAAAATGTATTAAAATTATGCAAGCAGTGCTAAAAAATTTAACAATAGTTCTTTACCACCAATTTTTATACCCACCACCACAATTAGTTGTGAAGAGGGTATACTAAGTTTGTTATTCCGTGTGAAACTTTTTTATTATTCATCTCATAAAGTATATATATTCTGGGTCCTTGAGTAATTCTAAGTCGATTTAGCCATGTCCGTCTGTCTGTCCATCTGTCCGTCTGTTGAAAACACGCTCACTTTCGAAAAACTCAAAAGAAATGAAAAAACTTGGTGTCACATTGCTTGTAGTTATCCTAAGCAGTTTGGGATTGAAATTCAGCAAAATCGGTTCAGTAGGATCAGAGATATGATTCAGAATTTGGAACCACCACCTAAAAAAAATTGATAATTTTGTTACAAAAACTAACATAAATGGTGGAATAATGCAGAGAATGATATAAGATTTTGCAAAAATTCGTTTTATTCGACTAGAAATCACGCTGTAAAATTTTGTGAAGATTTGTCCATAATTTACCCTAGGCCCCACATAAGCCCTACTCCTGGAAAACAGTATGGGTGCGTTCGTAAATGCATCACTGCGCTGCATCAGTGATTTCAAATCGTTATATATTTATCAGTGAAGATAATGTGAACCAAAAAATTGTGAAATACTCCACAAAAATAATAGACATACAATAAAAAAAATTATAATTATTTTTTATCGGCTTTATAAAAATTTTGCTTTTCTGATGCAGCGCAGTGATGCATTTACGAACGCACCCTATAGTACGCCTTAAACCCTAATTAAAATTGCTATCATAACAAATTTTGGCACGTCACTGTTTAATAGGACGTGAAATGACACTGTAAAGTTTCGTGAAGATCGGTTCATAATTTACCCTAGGCCCCATATAAACCCTACTCCCGGAAAAGAGCTTAGTACGCATAAGACCATAATAATTAATGCTATCATAACAAAATTTGGCTCGTCATAGTTAAATAAGACTAGAAATGACACTGTGAAGTTTCGTGAAGACCCTAGGCCCCATATAAACCCTACTTCCGGAAAACCGTTTAGTACGCATAAAACCGTTACAAATAATGGCTATCATAACAAAATTTTGTACATCAAAGTATTATATGACTAGAAATATGACTGTGAAATTTCGTGAAGATCCATCCATAATTTACCCTAGGCCCCATATAAACCCTTCTCTCGGAAAACAGTTTAGTACGCCTAAGACAATAATTAATAATGCTATCATAACAAAATTTGGCTCGTCACAGTTTAATAATACTAGAAATGACACTGTGAAGTTTCGTGAAGTTCGGTCCATAATTTACCCTAGACCCATATAAACCCTACTTCCGGAAAACAGTTTAGTACGCATAAAACCGTAAACAATAATGGCTATCATAACAAAATTTGGTACATCAAAGTATTATAGGACTAGCAATAAGACTGTGCAATTTCGTGATTATGGGTCCATAATTTACCCTAGGCCGCATATAAACCCTTCTTCCGGAAAACAGTTTAGTACGCTTAAAACCGTAATTTACAATGCTATCATAATAGAAATTGGTACGTCACAGTTTTATGGGAGTAGAAATAAGACTGTGATATTTCGTAGAGATCGGCCCATAATTTACCCTAGACCCCATATAAACCCTACTTCCGAAAAACGGCTTATACGCCTAAAACCGTAAAAAATAATGCTATCTAACAAAATTTGGTACATCACAGTTTTATTGAACCAGAAATAAGATTATAAAATTTTGTGAAGAACGGTCCATAATTGACCCTAGGCCCAATATAAAGCCCACTCTGGTAAAATAATTAAATACGCCTAAAGCCGTAGCAGATATACATAGATATTGCAGTAAACTTTCTTCCATTTTAGCTCTATATGGCCAGAAAAAATGTTATGCTAAAACTATTGCTTCGCTGTATTGAAATTTATGTTTTTTCTGCAGAATTTTGGGATGATTGGTTCATAGTTTATCATGGCTCCAATATAAGTTGCCCTCTTGAAAATCATTTAAGTTCGGCTTAAACTGTTACTAATCATGATATTTAATTAAGCTAGTTAAAATTGCTAAAACAAAAGCATATAGCTTTCTGATTGTCGGTCAATAATTTAATATAGGTTTAAACCGCAACCAATTTTAATGCAGATGTCTGTTTTTATAAAGATTATAATAATAAAATAGATATCATCAAAGATTCGGCATAGCCGAATATAGCACTCTAACTTGTTTCTTTATCAATGAGTGAATTCCGATGAGTCCTATAGGACATATGTATGTATATGTAGTGTAGCTTTGAGATAGAAAAGTTGAAAATAACACCAAGTCCAACTTGCTTAGATGTAGAGAGCACCAAGTGTACTAAGAGTTGTTTACTACTGAATTTGTAAACAATAAAGAGAATGTGCTTAGAGGCAAAGAACATCGAAAGTCCCATTTTGTGAATTATGAAGTCTGGTCTTTTGTTTTTAATATACAGGTAACCCTCGATTTACGCAGTCTATTGGGACCGAAGAAAGCACGTGTAAATCAAATTCGTGTAAAACAAGGTTCATGACTGGTACAAATTCCGTTTATGGGACCAGAAATTTAATATATCGTGTAAATCAAGACATGCGATGCATACAAAATTTAATTTTTGGGCATAAAAACGGCGCTAATCAAAAACATATAGAATTAAAATTTTATTTTAAATTAACAGCCCAATTATGAATAAAAATTCCCCGGGAGTTTTCTCCCTTCTCCCATTTTTCCTATGTAAGTTCTATTGCAAAAATGGGAGAAGGGAGAAAACTCCCGGGGAATTTTTATTTATAATTGGGCTGTAAATGATATTTCTTTATAATAATATGTATAAAGCTTTGTTATTATATTTTTATAAAACATTTGAATTAAAAGAGAACAAAAAAAAAAAAAAAATATTGAAACACATTTATATATTTAAAATCAAAAATATAAGAAAATTATGTCAATTGTAAAATAGTCAAAAACAATCTAAACCAGGGCGAATTGACTAAAACCCAATAAAATTTTACTAGTTTCTGAAAAAATTTAAAAAATTTTCAGGTTACTGAAAAAATTGCAGTAACCTGTAAAAATTTATTTATTTAGTATTGTGGTTATTTTGTTGAACTATTTATGGTTTTTTAATCCAAATTTTTAATATTTTTAATTAGGCTTAAGTTCATGAAATTTAATTTTTATTAAATTATTTTTATGAAGAAAGGAATTTTACAACATGAAAATTAATCAAATTTGTTATTGATAATCTTTCATTCTTGACGTGGCTCGGGCTCGAACCCTGGCCGGCAGGTACCCATGACATGTTTCGATCGCAACCACTCGATCTCCTCAGATGGATTTGCCGTCTTACACTCGCAGCCATCGACGACTGCTGACGTCACTAGTCAAACATCAATCCTTTAACCAAATTGTATTTTAACATTTGGTAGATCGAAATTTGCTTTCCTGAATGATTATCCATTTTAATTGATTTTACATGTTTTTTCCTTTACTTCTGTTTTTTCGTACTTTCGTCAAGAATTTTTCTTGAAGTCCAAGTACATTTTTTTTTTTTTTCATTTTGTCTTTCTCTTTTCTGTTGACCTTTTTCAGCACAACTTGAAGGACAAATGTACACATAGAGCTCGTGCCTTAGCTTTTAACAATAATTAGTATATTCAAGTTGTGCTGAAAAAGGTCAACAGAAAAGAGAAAGACAAAATGAAAAAACAAAAAATGTACTTGGACTTCAAGAAAAATTCTTGACGAAAGTACGAAAAAACAGAAGTAAAGGAAAAAACATGTAAAATCAATTAAAATGGATAATCATTCAGGAAAGCAAATTTCGATCTACCAAATGTTAAAATACAATTTGGTTTAAGGATTGATGTTTGACTAGTGACGTCAGCAGTCGTCGATGGCTGCGAGTGTAAGACGGCAAATCCATCTGAGGAGATCGAGTGGTTGCGATCGAAACATGTCATGGTAACCTGCCGGCCAGGGTTCGAGCCCGAGCCACGTCAAGAATGAAAGATTATCAATAACAAATTTGATTAATTTTCATGTTGCAAAATTCCTTTCTTCATAAAAATAATTTAATAAAAATTAAATTTCATGAACTTAAGCCTAATTAAAAATATTAAAAATTATTTATTTTTTTTATTTATTTATTTATTTATTTTATTACATTTTAATAAATTCAGTAAATTTAAAATTTTTAATGCAAAAAATTTTAGTTAAATTGTAAAAAAAATCTTTTAATTTTTGTAAAATATGTCGTATGCACTTGTGCTGATCTATTTTTGCACACAGTTGATGAAATTTCTTGAATCACAGTGCTGCAATTCCCGTAAAATAAAGATTATTATAATTTTTTGAGCGTGTTTTATTAAAACCGCGCAAAAAAAGCGCGTAATTAAAAAAAAGGTTACTATTATTGATCCGTGTTATATCTAAATCGCGTAGATAAAGTACCGTGTAAATCAAGGGATACCTGTAGATAAATTAAAACACTGCCATTTTAGTTTTATTTTATTTATTTTATTTAAAGTGCTAAAATTTCTGTCAAAATCAATAGTTATCTCAATTTTTGAAACGAACGAGTTTTGCAACTCACCTACTCAATTATTGGCATGATATTCCGTTATCTGTTTATTCAAATAAATCAGAATTGCTATATGAGAACCCCTGTGTTGCACAGTATTATTTTATATTTACTGCAAACTAAAAAAAAAACATTTTTATACATTTATTAAATAAAAATAGTTTTCAAAAGAAATTTATTTTAGTTTTGTTTTAAATGTCTGCAAAACAGTAAAATATGAAAAGACAGACAGAAAGACGTGCATCATTAGTCGTATGCGACGTCATTATCATGGAATTTATTGCACGATTATTACGTCGATAAGTTGTAGTTGCAGTTGTTTTTGATAGTTTGTCGGAATTTTATTAATAATTTTCTTTGTGTGTTGTGATTTGGGATAAAGAGAGAGAGAGAGAGTACAAAAATAAAAATGTATTCCAAAATTGTTATTGTGTGGGTTGAGCACGTGTTGCAGTTGAACGCGTTGTATGTGCTAAAATTGTTGAAAAACATATATTTATTTTTTATTATAATTGGGGAATGCACTTTTAATTCCACTACAATATTCATGTTAAAAAAAATAAAGCAGCTAATCAAGCATTTCACAAGACAAACGACAAGTTAAAGCAAATTTGTGGTAAATTCGTTTTTAATTTGTGAAGGTTTTAAAACATTTATGAATTTTAAATATTTTTTTTAGGCAAATGACAGGAAAATATATTCAGAATTGTGCCACATGTTTCTTTTACTCTGTCTTTCTCCTTCTTGCAAAGGAAATTTTTTTGACATACAATTTTGAAATAATTTATAACCAAAGTCAACGAAAGGATTGAGTTATAAAGCAAAAGAGAGAAAAAAAAAAAGAAACCTAATGACATTTTAATTTTATACTTAAAACTTTTTCCACTTTCTTTCCTTTTCTCCTCTAAATGTTTCATTTCCAGTAAAACCATTAAAAGTCCATTTAAATTGTTACAATTCCTCTGCAGACATTGTGAAGTAGTACCTGTTTTATGAAAACTTATTCCCACTACAATTTCTTTTCTCGTTTTTTATTCGTTATTGACATGTATTAAATTAAAGTTAAAGTATCGTTTGAAACAATTTCTTTTAAACAGACACATTCCTTATAAAATATTTCTTTGTAGGAGAGTGTATGTGACTTTAATAAATTATTGTATTTTTATATGTTGTTTTTTATTTCTTCTTTGGAGTTTTTCTTTTTTCGATTATTTTTTGACAGGTAATCTATTATTTAATTTATATTTATAAGTAGTATGATCTTCCTTGTGAATACTTGTAGTTTTTTTTTTTACTTGTTTCAAATAAATTGATATGTGTGTCTTATTTTGATAAACAACAAATTATGAAACAAAGTTTCTTTGTAAATTTTTTCTACCAGAGTTACATTTTTAAAGTTCATATCGCAATTTGAATGACAGTTATTTTGTTTTAGATTATTAGAAGTATAAAAAAGTTTTTATGGGGTATAAGGCAACATTTGTAAGGTTACTACAAGTTAAATTGCCCTTACCGCGAAAATAACGTAAGCGACATCATTTTCAATTTTCGTTTTTTTTAAAAAATGACTTTATTGGCAACACTTGCCTCATCTCCTAAAATTTCATGGTCACATAAGGTACCGTTACGATTTTATAGCAAAAACAATTTTATTGTAAGCGACAAATTTCATACAAAATTCATTTGAAATAAAATAAAAAAAACTCTCTCCTGTAAAATTTCGTTTTTGGTGCTTACGTTATTTTCGCGGCAAGGGCTTGATATACTTAAAACGGAGAACCAAAAACATTTGTTTAAATAGTAAGCGATGTAAATAAAAGCAAAATATACTACCTGCAAAATAATCATAAATTTACCGAAAATATAAAGTGTGTTTAGTTTTCGTTTAACAAAAAAAAACCCGTTATTTTAATCACTATAATATATATTTATATAATGGGTGTTTTTTAAGCCGCATGAGAACTTGCGATATCGATAACTACAATTTGACGGTGTTTTTAAAAGTTTAAGACTCACAAAATATAATATATTTTTATAATTTTGACAAATCAGCTGTTTGTGTTACTTTAACAAAAAATTATATTAATTGAATTCTTGCTTCACTTTTTAGCTGTTTACTTGGAAGCTCTCAACTTGTTAAATTGGTAAAATTAATAACGTGTTTTTGTATAAAACTAAACATTTATCAAGTAAACATTTCAGAAGGGAAGAATTTAATAGTTTGACTAAACAGGCAGGCTACCGCGTATTTCGATTAAAAAGAAACAAATTACGGCTAAAAAAACAATTTGTACAGTGTATTACGGTTTTCGTACTACATATCGAGTCATAGCCGCAAAAACGCTTAAATGAAAAAAACAAAGTTTTACAGGAAGAGGTTTTTATACCCTCCACCACATTTTAGTATAGGCCCCATATCAGGCGCGGATCCAGCTTGATCCTTAGGGGGGGGGGGGGGGGGGGAATTTGATGATACAAAAAAAAATTTGTTTTTAAAAGTTTATTAAAAGCAATATGTGTATATTATATTAAAAAAAACTCAACAATAAGGTTAAATAAAATATTCAATATAAATTAAAATAAACTAATCTTTTTAAATAAGCAATTTATGATTTCCTTGTGCTGCAAATTTAGTACAGTCTATGTTCAGTTTGTCATTGTTGATCTGAGCCATGTTTTTATTTGACGAAGGGTAGGAAATGACCTCTCGCTCGTAGCATTACTGACGAGCAGTGAAACGAAAATTTAAAATATTTTTCTCAGATTTGGGTAGATATCTTCATCACAGTTTATTAAAGCATCTACAACGTTATCTGATAGATTTTCAGATATTTTCCATGTTTGTTGCCAATGCTACAGTTCAGGCTCAAGTTTAGATGTTAGTAGGTGTTTATCTCGAGTTGTGGTTTTAAAAGTTTTGTATCTGTATATGACTTCATTACACTTTGAGGTAGAAGTTTTGGTATGTTCAATACATTAAGGATATCTATTGGAAAGGTGTTCTGAGATCTTGTAAAATAAATTCAAAAGTTCTCAGCGAGTTCCTTAATATAAGGTTTTTGATGAAGTATCTCTACCTTTCCACTCAGATATTTTTTCCAAAGCTTCTATTATATGACGTATACTTGTTGCAAAGTGCAAAGCTGAGTCGTGACGGTCCACCCACCTTGTCTCGCATAATGTAGAGAGTTTTGCTCCCAAATACTTAACTAAAACTGTGTTTTGCCTGGAATAATTACATATGGGTAATTCCATGTCAAAACGACCAAGAGTGGGACACGACCCCTTCCGATTTTAATGAAATTTGGTGAGAAGGTTGCTTTTATCTTATAAGGAACATATATGAAAGAAAAAAATTTGAAAATTTGTTTTTCGAAAGTTATGGCATATTCAAAATGTCATAATTTCGCAGAATTAGCCGAATGTGTTGAGCTTATTTCTTCAATATCTCGAAAACTACTTGCCATACGAAGATGATTTTAATGTAATTTTAAAGAGAATACTTGGGGCTACAAACCATATACATACTGAAAAGAAATAATGTAATATCTGCAAAATATTAAATTTTAACAACGGACTAAGTGGCTGATATTTTTTTAAATAATACCTCAAACTGTTCTTTAAAAATCCTGAAACTTTGAAGGAGGTGTTTTTTTCTTTTTAAAGATATGATTTTTTTTCTTTCGCAACCTTAAAAAAAATAATATTAAAATAGAATTTTAATATTGTAATTTTGAGCAATAAGTACACTATGTTAGTTGCAAACAACAGACCAGCCGCGCACCTGGCATTTTACCCTAATTGTGGACGCTGAATCCAGTGGTGCTAACCGTTTTTTTAGGTTAGCTCTTGTTTTCAAGATATAGCGTTATTTCGAAAATGTAAGATATTGCACAGCATATATTCGCGTAACTCAAAAACGGTTTAGTTTATTGAAATAACTAAAAAAACCGAAATTCGGCAATAAATAATAAAGTCATACATTTGATCCATCTAGGAGCACCCTACGCGCCGCAGGAGCCAAATTAAAGAATTTTATAAAGCCGCAATATTTGTATGGTACAGCGCATAGGATGCTCCTAGATTTGTTCATATATGTTCCTTATGAGATAAAAGCAACCTTCTCACCAAATTTCATTAAAATCGGAAGGGGTCGTGTCCCACTCTTGGTCGTTTTGACATGGAATTACCCATATATTTAAAAAATTTTGTCGTTTCTTAAACAAATGATAAAAATTTTTGTATTAGTGGCACTTTATTGCTTTTAGAAATTGAGTTGTTTGATTTATGGCAATAGCAAGGCGTTTGTTTCGCATTTGTCGCGGTTTCCAGAATTTTTTAACAGCTCCATTTTTTGCTGACATCAAAGGACACCCATGAGTTCCAACTTCTGCACAATGTTTTAGGTCAAGACCAAAATTTGTCAAAGTTTTAAGAACTATTAATGATAGTGCATTTGCATCAATTGACACATCAGCGTCATTATCAATATCCTGTGAAGGCTCTTCAAATGCGTTTACAACAAAGCCAAAAAATTCTTCCCTAACAACTTTTTGTTGTAAGTTGAAATATTTTAAAGATAAGGAAATCTGGCTTTTCCCCGACAAATCCGTGCTTTCGTCAAAAATTATCGAATAGAATTTTGATTCATATAACACATAAATATATACATAAATATTGCATATACTAAGGCTTATTAAACTTTCAACCGCACGCATTTTCAAGTCAAACGTTTACTTTTTGGTTATACATAGACGGCACCTGCTAGGATTGAATGTAGAATAAGTATTTGGAAACTTATTGAAAATTTGGTTAGAAATTCAATAAAAAAAAACCTTGCTGAAATTTCCAAAAATTTTGTACATTTAAAAAAAATGATATTAATGGGTATTCTTGTATTATCGAAACAAACAAAACATATTTTTATAATTTACGGGGGGGAATTTCCTTATTCCCCCCCCCCCCTGAATCCGCGCCTGCCCCATATAAAGCCCACTCTGGTAAATTAATTAAATACGTCTAATATCGTAGCAGATATATTTATCGTAGTAAAATTTCTTTCAACTTTGTTTCATATGGCTAGAGAAAATTTTATGAATTTGTGATATACGGTCCATAATTTACCTTAAATGCCATATTTAGCAGCCTTCCAAAATTCACTGTAAAAATTATACCGTTGTTTTGAAATATATTGAAATTTATGTTCTTAATGCCAGAAATCACTCTGCAGAAATTTAGGATGATTGGTTCATAACTTACCATGGCTCCAATATAAATTCGCCTCCTGAAAGTCATTAAACTTTGGCTTAAACTGTTTCAAATCATAATATTTTACTCAAGCTAGTTAAAATTGCGTAAAAAAAGTATACATCTTTCTGATTGTCGGTCAATGAATTAATATGTGTCTAAACCGCAACCGCATTCGATACTATAGTATCGAGTAAACTATCGAATTTTTTTGCATACGATAGACACTGACGTATCGAATTAATTCTCGATAAATGTAATGTCTAGTTGCTCGATATCGAATGCTATTATTTCAAATTCAATACATTTCATTCGATATCGAGTTTCATGAGCTCGATATCGTATGCGGTGATTAGACTTCTGTTGCCAGTTTTTATAAAATAAATTAATAATAAATAGTTATCATGTAGATATCACTCCTGAAATAATTGAACTTGTGGAGGGTATCAAAGATTCCGCACAGACGAATATAGCACTCTTACTTGTTTTTATCTTATTTCATATAAATTTTATATGAAAATCGTAACAGTACCTTATGTGACCATGAGATTTTAGGTGATGATGCAAGTGTTGCCGATAAATTCATTTATTAAAGCTTAAGCTTTTTTTGTGGTAATGCCTCGATATTAGTTTCGGCAGAACGGAAGTTTGTATGCCTTTTGAAACGGCAAAAAAAATACTTTCGAAAGTGCAACTATGTATTTCAAAAACAAGCGTCTTTTTATTAATACAACTCTGTCATCTTTTTGGACGGGTTACGCAGTATGGTTTAACTTCCGAATCTGAAATAGCTTTCAAAAAACAATTTAACATTCGAATCGAAATACGCGGTAACCGCTTTTTTAAAACACACAGTTTTAAAAATATTTACTATATAAAATTCTATACAAATGTTAATGTTCAAAATTGTTGAACAGGCAGTAAATTCGAACTTTTTAATATGATAACTTTTTTTGAATGAAAATAAAAACCGTTAAACCGATTTACAAAAAAAAATCTTTGAAAGGAACTTCCGATAGCAAGCTCTTATTCGTATACAAATTTAAAAAATATTAAGTTATAGTAACTTTTATTATAGTAAATTTTTAGATATTGCTTTTCGATTTTTGTAACAATTCATTAGGGATGGAAGTGAACAATTTGATGTCGAATTGATTTTAGTTAGAAAAATTGCTAAAAACGAAAATACTCTCTTAAAAATATATTGTAATTTAGTTTATGAACAGTTTATTTAAATACTTAAACCGATCGATTTATCAATATAACATTTTATGCATTTTATTGTTTAACCTTATATTAATAAAACATTTTATTTCTGTTTCTTTCAGGTAAGAAAATTACAATATCAAAGGTAAATTTGTTTTTTTTTTATATTTGTATCTAAAATTTCTATTTTTCTATATTCTTGACAAAATATTAAAATTTTTTGAAACGCGAAATCTGCTGTTGGCGGATAATTTTCATTGTCATTGGAAGATAGAAGTTCTTATTTAATTATTTTTTTTCTGACACAAAAAAGAAAAACAGCAAAAATTCAAACGAAATATTTCCGGAAATTTTAGAATTTAGATTTTCCCTCATGCAAATTAAGTTTTTATTAAGCAAATTTTTTATTCGAAAGATTAGAACAAGGCATTAACATTTTAAAATGAATTCGGGCATGTGAGCACCGCGTTTTTTATAGCGAAACTCTTTTTAGGTGTCCAATTTTCCTAATTTTTAAAGAAATAATGATGCCACCAGAGTGTAAATCTCACTAAACAGTGCATTATCTAGATAATCTATAATCGAGACTAAAGGGTCTGTTGTGGATTGGTCCCACTTCATAGCAGACAATGTTGTTAATAAACAAACCCGTTTAGCCTACAATAAGATGTGCACACCGTGTGACTTCTTGCAGTTTGAGGTGACAAAAGTAAGAAACCAAGTTCGCCGGCAGGTTAACTTTTTGACATGTGATAGACAGGAGTACAGGTAATACATGATAAGTCACACTGCACCAACATATTAAGTAGAGCCTCCAGTTTAAAAATAAAAAAATTTGGTTCTATACAATGCAATCTTTGGCAACCTAAAATTGCGAAAAGTAACTCAAATATAAAAAAGTAGTCTGCTAATTTGGCTAGATCAACCTACCTACATGTTCGCATCGTATACCCACAAAACTTGGGGTAAATTTCAAAAAACTGCGATTTACTCCAAATTTGGTGGGTGTACGGTACAATTGGACCTTTGATTCGGATTTAGAGCGTCGAATCAAATTTACAGAACACTTTTTACAGTTTCTTCAAAGCTTCACTTATACATAGACATTACCAATAGCAAATTTTATTTCGATGTCTGCTTCGGAATGTCAGTTGATAATTTTGGCTAAAACTGATAAAAAGTGCCGGTGTGGTTCGCCGTAAAAATCACGTAGCGTTTATCTCTTCATCATGATTTGCTAAAGTATAAATAATTAAAAAAGAGCGCAGTAAGACAGTTCGTTTGACAGCTCAGTGTTCCCAGTTTTGGGAATTTATCCCCAAAGTGGGAATTTTTTTTTGAAGTTGGGGATACAAATTTCGTGAAAATCCCCAGGGGATTTTTTGGGCAAAGCACTTTTTTAGATTTTAAGAAAATGTGGGGATTTTTGGGAATTAGAAAATGGCTATTTTGGTGATTTTTGGGGATGAAAAATCGCAAATTGGGGATAAGGCCTAAAACAAAACTGGGAACTCTGTGACAGCTAACCCTTTTGTAAGTTCTATCGGGCTTGAAAAACACCCTTTATCGTATATACATATATAAATATCATGTATAAGAAAAATATTTTTAAACGCAAAGAAAAAACCTTTTTCCAACAAAAATATTTTTAACAACAATTTTTAAATAGGTTATGGTTAATTTAACCATACCGGCAACCATATTATGGTTAAATTAGTTCTCCATCACGAAGCTACAGCAATATTATGGTCACTTTTTAACATGTAAGTCTGAGTTCATACGGCTCATGTCTTATTGACAAGATTCCTCCTTTTTCTTGTTTGAACATGAATTGGCGTTCAAATGATTCATGTCATGTTGACGACATGTGCTTTTTTGATATTGAAAACAATAACAAAATTAAACAATGAATGAAATAGCAAACCGTTAATACAGTACATGCATCTGTGTACTCGTTTCTTTTCCCCTCGTCCCTCTCGCCTATAAAGTAGCAATCTTGTCAATAAGACATAAGCCGTATAAACTCAGACTAATCGTCAATAATAATAATTTGTTTTTAAATCAACCATAGTATTTATTTTCCCTCTTTCCTTAGAGCAACTTGCTGTGGTTGGAAAACAACTAATATATGTTTTAAACATATATTTGTTAGTATTGACCATAACATGTTTGGAGGCAACCATAATATGGTTGTGGCTTCTTGATGGAGCCATTATATGTTTTCGTTTTTTCGTTAAAAATAGTACCAGTCCATACTAAAACTCTTGCTTAAGCTAATCTTACTTCATAAATTCACACTAACTGATCCAGAATAGTCACGTCGTTTTCACTTTTTACTAAATTTTGGACCGGGTTCCCACAATATCCACCACATTTTTTTAAAACCAAAGTTTGCCCTAGTGCACTTCGTCCGTCGGATTAAAAATAATCTGATCTTACTCTGTTGCAAGAAGAACAAACAATAAATTTGTTTATTTGAATTTCTACAAAATCTTTCTTTTCTGCCATCGTGCAATAAATAAATGAAGAAAATTGTAATTAATTTTTATAAGAATACCTCCAGAATATCAATTAAGTTACTTAATCGTAATACAAGGTGGTCTAATATAATTATTTTCTTTTACTTATTTTTCAATTAAAGTCTAAAACTGTTTTTTTTTTTTAGATTTTTAACTTGTTTATTGCTTTTTTAATGAAAAATTTATAAGAAACCAAAAAAATGAATGCAAATTTTTCTTTTAACTAAGCCATAGACAAGATTTTCCAAAATTGCCGCCCCAGCATTTTTGTAAGTTGCTAAGATAAACAAAAACGAAGTCAATAACAGTCCCACGTACTTAAACTAACCAAAGCCAAAAGATTGAATCACGTGCTTGAATGAACAACTTAACTGTTTATTTATTTTCAATGCAAACAAGTAAAAATACATAATTTGGCTGTGCCGAATCTTGGATGCCCTCCACCAAGAATTTTATTATTTTTTTGCGGTCTTCATAAAAATTTGCAGCACATTTTCTAACATTTTCAAATCGCATGACAGTATTATTATCAATTTCTTCATTATGAGCTACAATTACAAATCATATTTTCACTTATTTAGCCGAGCAAAAGCAACTAACCCCTTCAGCCCGTTAAAGTAAAGAATCTCTAGCGGAAACTAAAAACTAGCGTACCGGGTCACCCAACAGTATTAATATTTGTCACTGTTTAAGGTTACTTAAGCTTTATTCGAAAAGAGGAACTAGGTTTAATAATGGGTCTATCATCACCACTTTTTAACCCGGCTATTGACTGCACCTGATTTCCCCGGAGGATGTAACAACAACAAGTAAAATATCATTAAAAAGATCCCCACAAATCCCCGGGGCATGGATATACAGAGGAACATGGCTAAATCGACTTAGAATGACTTTATGAGCCGGATTTACTTTATATTTTTTGGTGCTAGACATAAAACGACAAACTTAATGTACCCTTTTGTGCCTCGCGTTGTGGTAAAGGGTTAAAAATTTATGTACCAAAATATTTAAATATAAAAATTGTGGTAGGCCATATTGTTATCGAAATTTTGACATGTTATAGACTTCAAAGTCATGCTTACGATCTATATATGTATGTATTCATTTGTTTAATTTTTAACCCATCCTTTTTGAAAACCCTGTGTTGCCAAAATGTATCTATGGCTATAAATATTTACATATACTTGTTGCCTTGCTGATATTTATAATGTAAAATTTGTATTTTGACGTTATCTAGACTTGAGGAGCAAACCGCCATAATGCTTGTTGTTATTGTTTTTGCCGATGCTGTGGTTTTGTTGCATTAATACATGTTTGAATGTTAATAAAGCAACAACAAAACTTATTTTAGCCAATACACGATGCATAATGGGGTGCCTTAATGTCTCAAAATTAAATAAAAACTTTTGTTAAAGTTGAATAAACTTTTGAATAACGAAAAAACACGTAAAAATGCAAACAAGTGTGTATATAAACAAAAATCTGAGAATATTCAAACAAATAATAAAACAGTATTTTAGCAAATTTTTAGAAAGAATACTTAGTTCAAGTATGAATTTAAAGGAATGAAATCTTTTTCAATATATTAGTTTTTTTTATTTATAAAGATAAATTATAGCTTTTAATTGATTATTTATTGCTTATCAAAATGATAAATTATTAGATTATTTTTTATTAAGGTGTTAATTTACAATTAAATAACAACTCTGTTTTATTTAATTTTTTTTTAATTCATAAGCTAATCCTGCCAGAGTCCCTGGCGGATATCGAACCCTCAACCCCGGCGCTGATAGACTAGCTCTGTATTGTAAATTAATGAATCTGCTGAGTGAGAGAAAGAGAGAGATATATGTAGTTTCTTGAACTGTTGTATTCTGTAGCTCGTTTCTGTATTTCTCGCATCGTAAAATTTCTAACATGAAGTGTGAAACAAAAAATTCCATCGTTTCTCGATTTGTGAAAAAAAAGTGTTTCTGTATTTGAATGCGAAAACAGACAACACAGATTTTGTTTTTATAGGAATATTTCCAGTAATCAAGTGTCAAATGAAACGTCAACGAAAGAAATATATATAATAAAACCAGGGCGTGGCAAAACAATTTTTTTAAAGTTTTTCAAACTTAATAAATATACCTTTTATTCTAGGGCGTGACTGATGAAAATATTTTTGTTTGTATTGGCTTCTACCTGATTTAAGGTAGTATGTGTGTGAAAAATGAAAAGGGGCTTAATTTGTAGGCGTGTCATAAAAGTGGGCATATTAAAATCTGTACATACGTACATTAAGAAGGACTTTCTTGGCACGTAAAAAAAATTGGACATTTGGGGGAAGGATCCGAGATGGCATAAATGGCGCCCAGAATTTGAGATCGGATTAAAAAGTCAACAAAGACAGAAATGCAGCCACTATCAAGCCATGAACAACGATATGCAATATGATGTAATCGGACTTTAAATGGCAGCGCTCAATATAAAAAAAACCAAAAGGGCTGTATTTTGGGGCGTGGCAAAAAAAAATGTTTCCTGTTTTAGAAACTTCATTGTCATATCTTTCATTCTAGGAGGTGACAGGCACAACTTTTTTTTTGTATGGAGGTCGACCCAGTCTAATCAACATATATATCATGATGGAAAAAAATGTCATGTGCGACAGCGATTAAAGCTAAATAAAAAAAAGTATACATTATTTTTATTTAAAATGACAACCATATTTAAGAGACATGAGTGCATTACATTCTAGAATTTTTCGCATTCAGATATTGCGTCAGGTTTCGCTGAAATCGGCATTCGAATTAATGGCCACAAAACCCACTTCTGTTTTCGTCACGTGCAAATGCCTTGTTTTTTTGCAATTTTCTTGAAAACGAAACAATTTATCAAAATGAATAATAGCACTAACTATAGGGCTAATTAATAGCTATAACTTGAATCTATTGCCAAAATAAAAATACGTTTTAATTTGACTTTTTTTAACTTTAAATGTGTACGATGGTCACGTTCGACATGATGGAAATGCCCATATGTTTGCTTACTAGGCATTACAAAAAAAGATATCTTTAGAAACAATATCTATCCCTATTGTGAAAATTGTCCTCGAAATTGTTTGTCTCTTCCCTAAAAAATATATTAGCAAAAGCAAAATTTTGAGGGAAAAGTGTTTACTTTTTATTCCCGTGATTAATAAAATTTTTTGTGATTAAAACATTAAACCATTATCTCATTTTTCAGTCAATATAGAAAAAACTTTGAGTCTAGATGATTTAAATAAAACAATTTAAAGTAATATATTCGGCTATGGTAAATCTTATATACCCTTCACCATAGCATTAAAAATCGCATCAAAACCTTAATTTTGAGAGGATACTTGCTTGAATGAGGACCCGATGAAGTAATGAACCGACTTTGCTTTTTTTATAAACATATTTTTTTTTTTTTAATTTTTTGTTCAATACGATATTTTGTCACGCCTTTGTGTGACTTCTTCAAGGAAGAATAACAACTTTACATTGTTATCGGATTAAAGAAAATAAATAATTTTATAAAAAATAGACCTCAAGCTTAATAAAATAAATATAAATTAAAAACAAATTAAGGTCGAACAATAGACAATTTATATGTACTAGTGTTCGCCTAATGGTCAAAATTCGACCATGATTTTTTTCTTGTAAATATGAAGAAAACATAATTCATCTAAGTATATATGAATTTATTTGTTTCGAGCATTTATTTTTTCCTTCAAAGTGGATCGATTTGGCGGGGGACCAACCTCCGGTTCATATTTAATCTTCTACGTGAGTAATTTAATTTTGTAAGTTCAGTATAAGAAATATCAATTGAAAAACAAAAAAGTATCAAAAAGTCTTCTTTATATATTGTCATCCACTCAGGACGTTGCAAGTTTTATTTTATGTTTCTGTGTCTAACATTAAAGAAAATGAATCAAAGTACCAGCTGTTGAACGAAAAAGTACCCAAAAGCTCCACTTACATGTTCTTATGACAGATAATTCTCGCAAAGAAAAGATGCAGAAACACTTGTGTGAGAAAAACCATTTTTCGTTTCATTTCACACTATTTTTGTTGCAATTCACACGTTTCATGCGCAAAATTTTACGATGTAAGAAATAAAGAAACGGGCAACTGGTAAATTCGACACACCTGTTTACTACAGCTTTTTATAGGATTTTTCAACCGCAGCATAGTAAATTTAAGTCTTTCACATTTTGTTGTTGCAGTGTTGTTAAGGTTAGTACTTTAACGACATTAATAAGATTAACCCTTCGTGGAACACATTAGTCTGGCAAGACCTCTTTTCAATGCGTTTTGTATAGAAAATCAAAACAGGTGTATTCTGGAGGCCTAACAAGGCCTACGAGAGCAAGTGTGAAAACCAATATTATTTTTAGTTTTCTCAGTGTCCATGTTTTGTAGCTCTCGCGTCGAGAAACTTTTCGATTGAAATTTTTGAAATGAAACAAAAATTTCATATATTGAAACAAACAACTGTTTTTCTCACTAAACTGTGTCTGTAACTTTCTTTTGGCGAGTACTAGCTGTCACGTAAAAAAATTACTCGCCAATTTACAGCAAAAGTGTGTCTGTAACATTTTGGTGAGAAAAGTTCCCGCTTTGAACGGGGCGAGAAAAAGTTTTAACACTAAAAAAAAAAATGCAAAATCGAAGAATAATACTAATAATATTTTGTTCTTGGCACATTTTTTATTGTTTAATTCTTTAGCTTTTGACATCTTTATAAAATATACGAATGATTTCAAAGCTCGTTTGCAGACAACAAACATTAAAGCCGCACTTTACACTATTTAGTGTAGCCGACGGTTGTATTTTCGCCGCCGTTGATGAAACATTTTCAATTTAAGTCAATTTTGGTCGCCGTCAACGATAAGTGTGACTGGCGTTCTGAACGTCTACAGTCTCGCATGAGTTAAAGGCCCCTATTACGGCTTACAACTCAACTCAGTTCCAATTAATTTAATACACTTTTTGTTTACAAAGTAACAACAATATTTTTAAACCATTGTAAAATATCAGAACATTATGACAATGTAACATGATAGCACACCTTGTGAATACCCCAAATGTAAAAATGTTATGCCTTTAGGGTATTTATAATCTATTTACCTTCTCTCAAACTAATTTCCCAAGTCCCAGCTGGCTTTAAAGAAAAAAAATTCTTTATGATTCTATAAATAAACGTTTACCTTTAAATTAAATCAATATTTACTTTATCTTATTCCCTATTGTTTTCATTCAATTAAGTTTCTGCAAAGACAAACATCTCTATACAATATTAAGGCCATTAAAGTTCAATTAGGCATGTGTTCAATTTAACTTGTTTCAATAAAGAATAAATTAACAAACCGAAAAAAGCAAAAAATATTAAAAGGAACCACTGCTATGCATATATAAACCATTTAATCTATTAGTTTGTAATTTTGTCTACAAGCTTTAAGCTTTTACAAAAACTAAACGAAGAAAATGCTACTTGTACTAGAATGTGTACTTAATTGATTAGAGGTTAATTGATGGAAAAAAAGATTCTTTTTGACTTGAATTAAAAAGACAAAAAATTAATTAAACGCTTGAGTAGGAATAAAAGCTCATAGTATTTATTTAGAAGTGGGTTCTGAAAAGAACAGTTAAATGAGTATTGAGAAATAAATATTATTTATGTACAATAAATTAATTAAATAGTCATCAATAAGCTTGTATTATATGATTTTTATAGAAATACTGGTGTGTCTCATGTGTAACCATGTAAAATAATTATTAGTATTTCTTTTATTCCCACACAAATATGATGTTTTAATTGGATTATTTATTATAATTAATATTTGAAATGAAATGCTGTATATTGGAAATGAAATTAATTTTATAATTTCCTGTTGTTTTGAATATTCCCAGCGGTAAATATTGAAAGGACCTCAAGTGGCAGGCCTTTTTGAAGGCCTCTATACTCCTTTCTAAAAGATTCGCTTCGCATGATATCCTGCCTTCAAAAGTATGCCTTCTAGAAGGCATAACCTTCTTTTTAAAAGACCTTCTGAAATATTCAGTACACATTCGCTACTCCCTTCTTTGAGAAGGGAGAAAGGAAGGTGTTCAGTTTTATTTACTTTTTATTTTTTGTGACCTTCCTTACTCCCTTCTTTGGGAAGGGATCGAAGTTGTTTTTAAAGGAAGTGTGGAAGGCCTTGCGCCCAATGACAACCTGTGTAAAAAATAAATAAGTATGGAATGCGGCGAGAAGGGCTTCTGACTGCTTGTGACTGCTAAATAAGGCCTTCTATTAGGCCTCTTTACTCATTCTAGTTACCGCTGGGTTATTGCAATTTTCATGTTCAATACGATTAAATGAAAACCAATAAGTAAATAGAGGTGTGGAAACGACAGTAATTAAATGAAACTTTTAATTAACTTTATTAACAAAATTAAATTTTGAAGAAAAGTTAAAATAAAGGGGTTTTCGCAAAATCAAATATATCTGAGGTTTTAATTATACCTAGAGTTTAATTTTTCTTGCACTTTTTGGATTCCCGTGAACAAACTCTTGGTTAACCCTATAATAGAGATGTGCGCTGTACGTAAATTTTTCTTGCCATCCGCTTGTCACTTGTGATTGTGTTTACTTTATAACACGATGGTGAATATTGAAAAAATTTTAATGATTTCAGTCAACAAAGCTTCCCAAAACGCTGAATGAATACGATTGAGTTAACAATAGATGCCATTCCAAACCCCTACAAAAATTAAATTTCGGCCGCTAAATCCTAAAAAAACTTTTAGTCCAGAAACAAAATTTAATAAAAAAGTATGCATGTGTCGGATGTTTTTTCTAGGTGCATGAGATCTTTCGTTATCGATAACTGTGGTTTGGGAGCTGAGAATTTCAAACTGTGTTGACATTTATATTCAGTTAGGTTTCACAAGTCATCATGAAACGTTTAATGCACGAAACACGCTTCCGGATTGTGTAAATATTTTGGTTCCAACAAGACGGCGTAACTTTCCATACAGCGCGCTACTGGATTACTTTTTATGGGGCTACATTAAGGCATTGCTTAATTTCGAAAAACCATCAGTATTGGAAGACAATCACCCCTATTATGTAAGTCGACGTCGACATTAATTTTAAATCGTTGTCACATCAAGTCAACGATTACATCACTTTGACGTTAATTTGGTATTTTATAAGAATGTTGTGGCGACTAGTCGATAGTTATCGAAAATTTGACATAAAAAATCCCATCTCCAATTTTATTTTTATTATTTTTGATCTTCATCATTATAGCTCACTTTTACATGCTAATTATGCTCCTTTCCGGCATATTTTTTAAGCGATTTAGCTTTTTCAAAAAAAGTGTAGTTTGTTTCCAATTTTGATTTTTCTCGCGAATTTTTGCTATGTTTTCGATAACAGATATTTTTACTGTAAGTTTTCTGATTCTATATAGCTTTAACGTTTATTAATAAATATAAGACTTTTCTATCATGCCGCTGTTATCAAATTTTCGTTTATTTTGCAAACTTTTCCGACTTTTCGCATTTTTTTTTTTTTTGCTATTTTCCGACATTTTGGTTTTCTTTAGCCGATTTCAAATAAATTTTCCAAGTTTGCAATTTAGCCATGTTTGCGACAGAAGCGATATTTTCCTATAAGTTTCCTGATTCTTTACAGCTTAAACGATTTTTAATAAATATTAGACTTTGCTATCACGTCGCTGTTAGCAATTTTTGCGAATTTACGCTAATTTTGCAATTTTTAGTGAATTTTTGCCACTATAGTTTCGGGGACTTTTAATCAATTTTATGGCTTTTTTGATACATTACAATTTTTTGGCGAATTTTCGCTATTTTTGCAAACTTTTCCGGATTTTCGCAATTTTGGCTCTTTTCACGAATTTTCGCTGTTTTAGCAAACTTTTCCGAATTTTCGCAATTTTCGCGTTAAATTTACTAATAAAATGTGTGCTTAATTTAAATTTGCATTTTTTGTTTTAAACGTATTCAATAAATATGTTAACATTTCATTTAAAATTTCTTTAACTTTCATTTGAGTCGTCGCAAAACTTCCTGTCGAATAAAACAGTAACAATTCTACTCGACGTCGACTTAAAAGCGCCTTAAAAATATCAATTGACTGTCAGTAGTAATCGATTATTGTCAATAACGACTCAGAAAATACCATTGTTTTCAGGTGCCGTCGGCTTGTGTCGACGTCGACTTTCATAATAGGGGTGAATATTCAATCCACTGTTGACTCCATACGGACAGATTTATTGGAAAAAAGTAGTCAAAAATTTAACTGATTGAATGGACCATGTAACTCCTAGCCGCGGCTGACATATGGCGGAATTCATATAGTATATACTATTTAACCAAACTGCACATTGTCTTTTCGGCGATGGTAAGTTGGGAAATGATCCACTATCAAATTTGTGACACCAATGATCTGGCGGGAGCCCCGTAATCATCCTGAAGCTTGTTATTTTTGGAACTATTTAAATTATGTAGAAAATAATATGAATAATAACCCAATAAAAAATGGAGCTTCCAAAGAAGCAGGTTTGTAGGGGAGAAACATAAAAGTTTCGCTTACCATTGTGCTTACGGAAGACATGAATTTTATATGGCGAGTTCCTACTTTGAAGCAATACATTTTTGACACATAAAGCGCATATAAAAATTGTTGGATGTAACGATCAGCCTTACACACTGAATGTTTTGATACAGTTATTTTTTAGTATTCTCCCTTACAAACCTGGTTCGAAGTAAGGGAATACCGTAGCACTTAAAATATTATTTTTTTATTATTTTTCTGTATGTCTTTATGCGTAGCGCATAATTGTGCGCTTATTTTTTAAAATGTACCATTAGTGCTTTGCAAAATGATAAAAATTTTTTTTGGGATATGCAATTTGTAAAGCATTTTGAATTTTTTTGCTACCTACTTTTTGAAGTTGGTGAAAGTTTTTGAAAATAATAAATAATAATTCACCTTATGGCCCTGTTAAAAATGCAAGTGATGCAGAAGTTCCTGTGGTCTACATTAATCGTTTCTATTTTCTTACTTGTTTATTTAAATTTTAAGTAAAAATTTGTGATTTTACATTTATTTATTTTTGTATCTGGAATTTATAGCAGTAAATCTAATTTAGGGATTGGTATTTGTATTGTAGGTATTCCTATTAAATTTGGGTTTTTGTTAATGATTTTTGTGAAAGTAATTTTAATGGGGCTTAAATAAAGTCATATACCGATTTTCATTATTTTCGAAAAACGTACCCTTACTTATAGTGGGTATAAAGGTGGGCATTTATCACGTATTAACTAAAAAAAAACATCACAAAATTTGATAAAAAAATCGCATTAGGATTTCTAATTTTCCAAACTTTTTACTGTTTTGGGAAAGTATAAAATTTTCCATAATTTCCGGTAAAATAATGTGAAAACTAGGCAAGATTTGTGATAACAACGACTTAATGGCCGTTTTATGAAATAAAATGTATTAATGAAAAAATATAAAAAAATCTCAGATCTGTTTGAAATATTAGATCCCAAAGAGATGTCGTTTAACTTTACTTTTGCTCTATAGTTTTGATAGGTCGTGACAGAAATGAAAACAAAAAAATTTTAAAGAGCTCATATCTATAAGGTGGGGCAAAAGTAATCACCCAATGTTCCTTTGCTAAATTTTTTTTTAATGAGAAACTTTTTTTCTGCTTGTAAAACTTGTTTTAAAAATTAATGTGTATTTTATAGAACACGAGCGCCTTACTCGTCCGTTCAACTTACATTTAAAACAAAAACAAATTTTGAAATTTAGTTTTTGTTTTAAATGTAAGTTGAACGGACGAGTAAGGCGCTCGTGTTCTATAAACACCACATAAAACTTATTCTATCAAGTTAAAAAAATGATATCGGCCAAGTGGCCAACGCTAGAGTTGATGACGGGCTCGTTTTATGGCATTTTCGGTCACTCCTGCCAGAACTTCGGGCGATAGGGTAAGGACTTCAAGAGTCTGAGGCTTGTTGACGTAAACCCACGATTTAAAAAATCTTTATTAATGTGGTGTTTATAGAGCACGAGCGTCTTACTCGTCCGTTAAACTTACATTTAAAACAAAAACAAAAACAAAATTTGGAAATTTGTTTTTGTTTTAAATGTAAGTTGAACGGACGAATAAGGCGCTCGTGTTCTATAAACTACACATAAGAGGTGTCTGGAACGGTTCAACCGATTGATCTGGTCGGCCAGTGGGAATCACGTAAACAAGAGATCAAGCGACCATTTTAATTTGTACTTTGCGTATGTTTACTTCACAAATTTCAAAACCGAATAAACATTTGGAGCCATTTATATAGCGTTTTCTAATAAGATTACTTTTTCCTCACCTTGTATAAGTATTTACTTAAGATTTGAGAATTTTAAGTTCTGTAAAAGATTTTATACGACACTCCGATATGCAAACCCCTACTTTTTCATAGGGGTTTTCACTTTGCAGACCATTATCTTGACCTTGGAATCAAATATAACGCTCTTGTTTAAAAATCGTTATAAAAGTCTTAAAATGGATAGACAGAATGTTTCGCATTTTTTATTGTCTTTTTTCATTATTAATGAAGTACAGGGTGGCGCACTAATTGTGCTACAATAAGAATTCAGTTAACTTTTTTTAATCAAAATATTCCTTTTTTTATTGTAAAGAAAGCTAAATTTTATTTTTTATAACCAATTGTTTTTAAAGATGATATACCGTAAATTATTCATTGCGACCTGAAGGGTTGAAATAGGGATCGTTCTGGGTGTCGTGGAGTATTTCTGGACTAGATTTTCTCCATATACGACAATGGTGCTTTCTTAGATTGCCGTTTTTATATAAAAAAAACCTCATCAGATATCAACAAAAGTTATGGACTGCAAAGTATGGTACGGCTGGACTATCCAAATTCTCGTTTCTGTATCTTAAACATTGATTTTATTAATTTTAAACTGCGACCTGCCGAATAAAAAAATAAGCATATTACTTACAAAAAAAATTGTTACGTTTGTTAGCACCATTCGCCACCTTGTAGTAGTGAAATAGACCAGAGCCTCTGGTAAGAAACGAACCCGAAACCATAGCAAAGATAGAATAGCTCACTTTCAACTAGCTTACCAAGGCACACTGATGATAACTACACGATTTGAATTGTTCTAAAAATTACTTATGAATTATCCCTCGTATTGGATAGAAAAACAAATACATACATATATTGATATGGTACTAAAGTCTGACTCCACTTTTAGCTACTCGCTTTCAAACAGTATGCAGCACTTGAAAAAGTACACACATACACACAAACAATTAGTTTTGTTTAAGTGACTGTGATTTTGAAATTCTATGTACGAGTACTCGTGCTAGGAATGACTTTATGACTAAACCTGATATCAAAGTATTATTTGAATAAAAAAAAAATACACATACATACATACTTTAACTAACACAGATAAACGGTTAAGTGGTTTGCTTATACAACCATAAATAAAGTGGAAATAAGAGACACACAAACATATTTATAAAAACAATTTATACTTTTATCTACATATATACATAGATATATGTGTATGTATGTACATAGATACATTGTGTTTGCATAGGTATTACGGTATTCAAAGGTACGTTTATGTATTTAACTCCGAGCTTTTCAAGTGCAGTTTTATAAAAAGAGTTTAAAGTTTGTTGTGTATTTAAGATTGCATGTGATGCATGTATGAGTGTATGTATCTCTAACTATGTGTTTGTTTACTATATGACGACCCAACAAACACGAAGTCAAACCTTTGAATTGAAATGACTTAACATTTGACGTCAAACCTTTTTCAATTGTTTGACTATAACATTTAAATTCAAATTGATAATGATTTGAATACAAACATTTGACTTAAAATATTTTATCAATTTGATATCAAATTGTTATCAAATGTGTAACAAGCTATGCTTTTACGTTTTATAAATGAAACAACTTGTTAATTAAAATTTAACTTCTTGTATTTTTATTTAACCACGTTTATTAAAACACTTCTTCTATAACCAACAGTAAAGGAAGTACAAAAAAGAAGTCTGTTTCTTATTTACATATAAATATAATATCAGCTGATTACAATGATGCTAACTTAGTGAGTTATAAAACAGCTAGAGTTATAATAAAATGACATAATCATAATAAAATGTTATTCTCAACGAAGCGAAAAATAAATACCTATAAACATTACAAAATGGCGGTTAGAGTTAAATGTGTTTTACAGTTAAAGAAAAATTACATATTAATTGAAGTGAATTCGCCTCTAAAAAACCTTAATTTTTTGTAAAAAATATAAATCATTTGTGAGTAAAAAATTTAAAAAACGGGAAAATTAAAAAACAAGTAAGAGTGCTATATTCCGCTGTGCCGAATCGTATATACCCTTCACCATTTTGCGAGTAGAATAGAGAGCAACTAAATATTTTTTACATATACATACATATTTACAATACTTACAACTTCATTATAAATGAAATTTAAAAAGCGATAACTGGTAAATATTTTTTATTATGAAATAATAAAGAAGGGTGATAACGAAAATCATATTGGGCATTATGCTAGTATGTGTAAACAAATACGAAGGGGTGGTGAGGGGATAGGAAGAAGAGACGACAACCGGATTTGAACTTCGCTTTGCATAAGGACCCAGAATATATATACTTTATAGGGTGTAGGACCTTCGGTGAAGGGTATAAAAAACAATCTTAATTATAAAAAAGAGTAATTTTTGGGATTTCAGTATTTTGGTCATAACTCTGCTATTTCTTAACCGATTTGACAGATTTTTATACCGACGTGTTAAAAAAGAAGAAATTTGCCAGTTATTTTGGCTATAAAACATGGACTCGGGAAGATCTATGGTTCCTGAAAATGGGTATTTTTCAAAAAAAAATTAATATTTTGGTCATAACTTTTTCGTATCTGAACCGATTTTCCCGAGTTTTTCAGAAAATATTTTCTATTAAAAATTTCCGATCTTCTGATATATAAGGCGTAACCATAAGTCATATTACAATCAAAAAATTCAGGTTTTTATACAATTTTTAAAACCTTCTGTATGAGAGGTACCACGCCTACCTCTCCAATCCCGCCCACATTTTGTAGGATGGTGTATATTTATAACCTTAATGTTTGTACTTAATTTTAAAGCTTTGGCTCTTGCCGTTCTCCAGATAAACAGAAAAAAGTAATACAAATACAACAACCACAACGGATTTTTTGGAAAAATTAGAGGCAGTCGTGGTTTTTTGGTCATATTTCAGCCATTGTTGGACCGATCTGGCTGAATTTCAATAGTTGGAAATGGTGGACTATATGTGACATAAATGTAAAACAACGTAGCCGCTATCATGTCTGGAGTCTCCGGAAAACACATATCAAACGTAAGACGGACAGACGGACGGATGGATGGACGGACGGACGGATATCGTTAAATCAACTTCTCTCCTCATAAGGACCCAGAATATATACACCCCTATCGTGAATAACAAGTGGAATTTTTGTTCCCATGAAATTTTCATTCCCCTCGAAGGGAAAAAAGCAATCGTGAATCTCATGTGAAAAATTTTCCACGCTATCAGTTCCAGTGAATGTAAAAAAAGAAGAAAGATTAAAAAATATTAAAAATCAATGAAATTTTTGTTCAAAAATATACAAGTATATATTTTAAAGAAAAGTTAAAATAATAAAGCAAAATATTTAGTATTGGAGGGATAGTTTGATTACAATGTTAGTTTTTTGCACTTTTTAAATTTAATGTAGTAAAATATTTTCCAAAATTCTGCCACCAAGTCAATTGAAAGCTTCACAAATCCGCAGGCAATCGACCTGTTGTTTTGCATTTTGTTGAGCAATATATCGGTTTATGTCTAATTAACTTATTAACCCTTAATATTCGATTTATAGGAGGAGCTACTTACATACATGTTCTGTTCCCTAGCAAAAATAAAGTGAGAAAATCTAAGGGAAATGTGAACAAATTACGAGGGAAAAAATTTTTCACGATAAGGGGAAATTTTTCCCGTGAACAATTTTTCACGTTATTATTCTCCTTTGAATTACAATTTTTCATGGGAGTTGTTCATGATCGCAAATATGTGAAAAGGGGAAAAATTACGAGGGAAAAATTATTCACGATAGGGCTGATATACTTTATAGGGTCTAAGATCAATATTGTTACGAAAGTTAAATTATCTAAGAATTATTTATAGTTATAGTTATAAGCTATCTTGTAAGTTATAGTTTTATGTTACTTAAAATTGTCATGTATAATTTTCAACACAACTGTTATTTTAAAAATAATTCCTATATAAATTTCCCAGTAATTTCTAGAAATGGTTATAGAACATAATAAATAGTTTTTACGGGAAGGTTCAGGAAAAATCTAGAAATAATTATGAAATATAAAAAGGGGTGACTCATGTAAAATTAGTTTAGTCTGTTTTGAAAAACGGTTCTGTTCGTAACTAACAATTGTGAACAAAATAATTAATTTCAATAAAGTTTGTTAAGTTGAATAAGTGTGTGTTTTTATTCGGATTTGCAATTAAAAGAACTCAAACGCGTTTATTAAAGGAAAAACGTAACAATATTGTAGAAATTACAAACGGAATGACAAACTTATATATACCCTTTTCCACCTGAGGTGAAGGGTATAAATATGAGTTTGTTGTACGATGACGGCGCTACGCCATTACAATCCTCAAAAGAATACTATTTCATGTTTAAGCTATGGTTCCAAATGTTAAATAACGAAATAAAATTAAAATCGTTTTGATAAACATTCTAAATTGTATTAAATCCGCATTTGAATAACATTTGAGATTAATCTTTAAAAGCAAGTTGAAAATAAATGTATTTCACAAATTAGAAATAATTTCCCCTTTTTTCAAATCATTTTCAAACGTTTGTCGTTCGCGAAAAGATTTGATTTAAAATTTTTCGGAATTTCAAATCAAACCCCCTTGTTTGTTGGGGATATCATTTGCTTTATTTGTTGTGCATTAAATCACTTTTTCTTGTTGTTGTTGCTGTGTTTTTTTAATTGAAGTGTTATAGAATTTGTTTTCTGTTTTTATTAAAACTGCACCAATGCTAAATTCTTTGTATAGTTTATATACATGCGGATGTATGTATACATATATGCACATACATATGTTTATATTAGTATGTATGTGCTTTGGTTGTTTTTGTCGATTTTGTTATTGTTTTTGTGCGGTTATCATATGGTAGATAGGTTATCAGTTCATGCGTAAATGATAAATGTCATTGAAAATTTGTTAACTGGGTGGGTTACTCAGGCTTAAAACGTCTACACATAAAAGCACATAGAAGCAATGAAACAAAATCATGCTCAATAATATTTATTCAAATGTCATAAGAGATGATGTTAATTGATTGTAGGGGTCTTTTCAATTTTATTTCCAATTAAGGTTATTTTCTTCTTATCGTCGTGTGTCTGTCTTGTTAGTATTTTTACACTTATTTTATGTTTTGGTATATGCAGTGTTTGCTTCTTTTGGAGTTTTAAAGAAAATGTCAACATTGTTTGCCTGTTTATGTCTTTTTTGTAATTAAAATCGTGTTTATTTTAATTTTTGGGTCGTTTTTTGTTCTTATCAGATTTTTTTTTTTTGTCAAGATGTTAGGTACCGCCTTAAGTGATTTTAAGAAAATAATTAACAATTGTAAAATTATAAATTTTTTTTTGTTTTTGGGTGAAAGTTTTTATTTGAGTAAATTCAAAACGGCTGTCTGATTTTGATAAGGCGTCAACAATTTTAAACAAAATTTTGGTGTTTTATTTTTTGTCGAAAGTCGTTTACCGTTTACTTGAGTATGAAATATTTTTCAATAATTTGGTTTATTTTCCTGAAAAATTATACTTATAATTCTGTTGATGAGAATGTGGTTTGTTCCCGAAACGTGTAAATACGTCCCAAGTTCGAGTCCTGGTTCAGTCAATAATGAAAATTGTCAATAAATTTTAATTTATTTCATGTAATAACTATTTTGATTTAAAATGATTTACAAAAAAATAAATTACAAAAAAAAACTCACATTAGCTTTTTTTTTGTAAATCATTTTAAATCAAAATTTTTATAACATGAAATATATTAAAATTTATTGACAATTTTCATTCTTTATTTATTTGTAAATCATTTTAAATCAAATTTTTATTACATGAAATAAATTAAAATTTATTGACAATTTTCATTCTTGACTGAACCAGGACTCGAACTTGGGTCGTATTTACACGTTTCGCGAACAACCACATTTTCATCAACAGAATTATTTGCTGTTTTACCCTTTCCACCACTGCGACAGCTGTTAGTTTATAGTAGGGATGCCAATACCGAAATGCCAGGATTATTCTAAAAATTTAAGTTTCGAATTCCGGGATTTTTTTTATAAGATTTTTTGTTTACAACTATATTTAAATAAACGTGAGTCACCGTGTTAAAAATAACTTGAAAAATTTTAAATTAAATCATACTGGCAATGAATCTAATTAACTAGTTAAGCCCTTATGACACTACATTTTCAATGCATTGTTCAAGTTTTGGTGAACAGTGCAAATATAAAGTAGTAGAAAAATTTGCCAAGTGCGAAGGGTTCAGCTGTATTAAGATAAATGGCAAACTGTCAAAAATTCTACTAAAGTTATCGATAAAAAATGATGTTGTGCCAAAAAAAATGGAAAATTGTTCACGTGTGTGAAGATAAGTATGAAAAGTTGACTGCCTGTTTTTAGAAAACGTAAGCAAGTGAGTGAGTGAGAAATTATATTGAAAATAAAAACAAATTTTCGTTTTTTATTGTTGTTTTCAATATAATTTCTCACTCACTCACTTGCTTACGTTTTCTAAAAACAGGCAGTAAATATGTTTTTAAAAAATATCGCATGCGATAAAAAATATTTAAAAAAAATATCGCATGCGTATTATAAAGAAAATACGACTATTTATACGAAATTTTACAGTTTTTATGAAAAATTAATAATTTTTATTTAATATTTAAAACTATTTAGATATTTAGTTAGTCTTTTTATATAAAAATTTATGATTTTTGAAAAAATACGACTTAGAGTGAAATTCACATGAAAGATCTCAGGGAATCAAACCTAATGGAAAATGAAGACTATGGACAGGGCTACAATAACCTATAAGCACTTTATCCAAATTGTATTTGTGAAAATTTTTATACATTTTTGAAAATTTGACTTCGAGTGAAATTCTCTTGAAAGTGCTGTGTGAGGGATATGGCCACTGTGTCCAAACCCTTCGATCTCAGGGAATCAAACCTAATGGAAAATGAAGACTATGGACAGGGCTACAATAACCTATAAGCACTTTATCCAAATTGTATTTGTGAAAATTTTTATACATTTTTGAAAATTTGACTTCGGGTGAAATTCTCTTGAAAAAGCTGTGTGTGAGGGATATGGCCACTGTGTCCAAACTCTAAGTCAAATTTTCAAAAATGTATAAAAAAACTAAAAACTTTGTTTACATTTTTTATAGTTTGCTCTTTCTAGCATTTACTGTTTCTTTCTATCAATTAATGAATAAAAAATGAAGTGTCATAAGGGCTTTACAAAAAGAAGTCGCAAGTGATAAAATGTTACATGCAATGCATTTTGCACCACAGAAAACAAAATCAGAAGATAAAGTTCGATCTTTTTTCTGAGTGAATGATAATAGAACTGCGCACGCAAAATGCAAGATGTGCAAAAAATGTGTTAAAAATTTTAGGGGGTTCTACCAAAAATCTTTTGATACATATTTGTTTAAGTTTATTTTATTAGATTAAGACTTGCATATATATTTGACATAAAATAAATTAAATATTGTCATATAGCATATATGTATGTATCTATTTATTTACGATACCATCCAGAAGTGTTGAATGCGAACATTAGTTCGGTCGGCAGCATATGTTTGCAACACAGAGCACACAGAGGCGTCACGATACAGAAAATATTGTGTTTTTCTGTCTTTTTCTTCGAAAGCTGCCCTTTTTGCATTTTCTGTTTTGATTACGCAATTCGTGTTGATAGTGGCGGCCTGTTTTTACACATTGCCACTTCACTACCAAAAAAAATTTTCTTTCTCTTTCTTCGTAAGCTGCCCTCGCAAATGATTTGGTCATTTTTCAAACGTCACTTTTTTCACCTCTGTATGCTTTGTGGTTTGCAATAAAATAAGGTATTGATTCTCAGACGTCTATAATTTGTTTTAGAAGCTTTTTAAAATAGAAGTTTTAATACATAATTCTTCCATACTACTTTTAAAGAATAAATTAAACTGTTTTATTTTGTAATGAGTTTAGTTTTCTTCATGAATTAATTTGTTTTAATACTTTTACATAAACATTAAATTATAATGATATGAATTTTTAAAATTGGCTTTTACATAAGAAATCCGGAAAAATCCCGATCCGTCCCGAGATCCCGTTTTTTTGAATTAAAAATTCCGAATCCCGGGTTTCAAAAACCTTGGTCCCATTTGGCATCTCTAGTCTGGAGTCAATCATCAATCTGAAATTTTATGTAATTGATCATCTATTTTAAATTAAATGTTTCTTCCACACTTCTGTAATTTTTTTTTTTGTAAAATTTTGTTTAAGTTGAAGCGATTTTATCTAAGTTTTGTTATACTACATTTACACCTATGCCAAATCTAGTACTTACGAGATTTCGAGCCAAATATAGTTGTTTTTGACTAGATTTCCCATACAAAACAAAATCTACTTCGTGACTAGATTTCGACGAAATCTACTCAAAATCTAGTAGTACTTAATGATGCAACTATGGTTTTTTCAATAAAGCACTAAGAAATACTTCCCTGCACAAGAAAAAATGACATTAAAAAAAAAGACAAAACAAAAATTTTAAAAAAAAATTAAAAAGTTTAATAAAAGATGTAAAAATATAATAAACAAGACGAATAATGTTGATAAAATAAATATCGTTGATTATTAATAAAAGGTAATGCACATTTTTAAATGTATTCTTCTTTTTGTGTTTTTATGTGTAATGAAAAAACTTTTAGTCAGCTGTTTTGTTATAAAAACAAAATCTCGCTAATGTCAAAAAAGTATAATGTAAACGCTCTTGATTTCGAAGAAGATTTTAAATCAAATCTACAAGATTTCGGCCTAATGTAAATGTAGTATTATAAAATTTACAATTCTTTTTTTAAACATTTCTTATTCTTATAAAACATTTTGATGAACTAAAATCTTTTTTCTTAAAAAAAGTTTTTGTTATATTTTATTTTTTTTTTAAATACATACTTTTTATACCCTTCACCGAAGGTAAAAGGGTATATATAACTTTGTCATTCCGTTTGTAATTTCTACAATATTGATCCTACACCCTATAAAATATATATATTCTGGGTCCTTCTGAAAAGCGAAGTTCAAAGCCGGTTGTCCGTCTGTCCGTCTGACCGGCTGTCCGTCTGTCTGTTGAAATGGGTTTTCCGAAGCCCCCAGATGTGATGGGGGCTTGGTTGGGGTATCTTTCTGTCAGGTATTCTTATTATAATTTTGCTATTGAAATTCAGCCAGATCGATCCACAAATGGCTGAGATATGAGCAAAAAACCACGACTACCTCTAATTTTTTCCAAAAATCCCTTGTGGTTGTTGTATTTTTATTACTTTTTGCTGTATATCTGGGGAACGGCAGAAGCCAAAGTTTCCAAATTAGGTACACACATTTAGGTTGCCAATACGCGCCATCCTACAAAATGTGGGCGGCATTGGAGAAGTGGGCGTGGTACCTCCCGTACAAAAAAAAATAAAAATTGTAGAAAAACCTAAATTTTAAGGCTGCCATATGTCCTATGGATATGACTTATATACCAAAATATCGGAAATTTTTAGTAGAACATATTTTATAAAAACTCGGGAAAATCGGTTCAGATACAAAAAAGTTATGACCAAAATTTTTTTTTTTTAAATACCCATTTTCGGGAATCATAGATCTTCCCGAGTCCAAACTTTATCACTAAAGTGAATGGTAAATTTCTTCCTAAACACGTCGGTATTTAAATCTTTCAAATCGGTTTAAAAATGGCTAAGTTATCATCAAATTACTGCAGTCCCAAAAATTATTTTTTTTATACCCTTCACCGAAGGTAAAAGGGTATATATAACTTTGTCATTCCGTTTGTAATTTCTACAATATTGATCCTAAACACTATAAAGTATATATATTCTGGGTCCTGATGAAAAGCAAAGTTTAAATCCGGTTGTCCGTCTCCCCCCTTACATATACTAGCATAATGCTCAATATGATTTTCGTTATCATCCTTCTTTATTATTTCATCTATTTAATAGGAATTTTTGTGTTTTTTTGCTACTTTAAAACTCCCCAAACAGATAAAAAAAAAAACAAACACGCATACTTACATGCCACAAACTATTTTGGTGAATATATTTCCATATTTCGGTTCACAACTGAAATAAGTTTTATGGTTTACAACTTTGCTATTGTGGTGAACAAAAACATCAAAAGTAATTACAACTCAACACAGTAAACATTAAACGGGCCATATTTCATTTTAATGAAACTCAAACAACGTTCCTTCATGGTTTAGTTGGCTAGGGGGTGTGTTAAGTTAGAAACTGTGAGTTCTCTGGTTCGAATCTTGTTTTTTTAAAAAGAAAATTTTTTTTTAAATTTTTATTTTTTTTATGTTCTAAAAACGATTAAAAAAAAATATTTACCAGTTTTTGCTTTTTAAATTTAATTTATAATGAAGTTTTAAGTATTATAAATACGTATGTATACATATGTAAAATTATTTAGTTTTTGTCTAGTTGCTCTGTATTCTGCTCCCACAATGGTGAAGGGTATATAAGATTCGGCACAGCCGAATATAGCACTCTTACTTGTTCTTTATGATTTTATCTGTTAATTATTCCAATATTTCGAAGAAAAAAAAAAAAAAAAAAAATTTCAATAAAAACATTTTTCTTCATTATACTAACAAACAATTTACATAATATTTAATTAAGTTCTGCCGGCTGTCTTTTGTGTCAAGTTTTCTTCATTGGCTGTCTTGTAATTTCCTTTATTAATTTTGTATTTGTTTATTGAGTGGCGATATATGCAAGCGCAATTATCCGCATCTGTTTTGAAGTTGATTAACGGTGTTAAAAAATATTTTCTTGATTTAGATTTCTTTTTAAATTTGCGTGTTTCTGTAAATTTTGCGATTTTTTTGAGATGATTTCATTGTAAGGCAAAGTTTTTTTTAAATTACTTTTCTCATGATTTTCTGAAACATGTTCCTTATATTAAAGTTGTAGAAAGCATTCCTAACTACAATATTATACGATCCTTCTGTTATAAGGGCTAAAGCCGATCCTTTCGGGAAAGGGTTTAAAGATGATCATTTTTGACCAACTAGGCACTTCAATAAGAAAAATAAAAATAATTTGATTCCCACGTGAAATGTTTACCTTAAATTTATTAATGGGAATAATTTGCGAATGCATTATTTCTTGAAAGATTAAAATAAAAAACGAAAATCGCTCGATTTAAAATGTTTAGATAATTTGTTATGCGAACAAACCATTAATTCTTAACTATTTATCAAATTCACTGCGCAAGATAAAAACTCTGAAATTCGATACATTCCAGCCAGTATCAGGGCTCGTATGCCTGATGAAATTAAAAGTGACTTTGTATTCTATCAGGGAACCTCCGTATTTGAATCGATTTTCTAGTTTTGCAGACATTTTACTAAATTTGTAGAAATAAGTTAAAGTTAAGGGAAGAAATTAAGTTTCATATAAGCTTCTTCGTCCAGAACTAATGCATTATATATAAATAATTTGGAAACATAATAATGACCCACATAACGAGTTCTAAAGGTTATTTAAGCTCACCTAGTACACTAGAATCCCGATAATTCGTAATCGCAAGGGACCGGCCATTTCTTACGAATTATAGGGGTTTTCGATTTAGCGGGGTTTCGATTTAACGGGGTTAAAATAAAATAAATACGAATAAACGGGGTTTTTCAATTTATTTACTAAAACGATAAAAAAAAAACATAAAAAACAATTGTTAAAAATAAAATATATAAAAATTATACATAAAAATGATGCATGTAACAAGCTGATCTTAAGAAAATAAATCCACACACAAGCAAAAAGCCACACAAAAATAAAAAAATGGTAAGCAAAAAAGCATTCTTTCCATGTTTTTGTTGTTTTTATTACGAATTATAAGTGGTAGTTAGCAAACAATTACGATTTATAAGAGGTAAAGAAGATTTTATTTGAAAAAAAAAATTACGAATTATCGAGGGGACCAAAATGTATGGAAATTTTACGAATTAACGAGATTTTTTCAAGGGACCGACAGTTTATTACGAATTATCGGGAATTACGATTTATCGGGGTACGAATTATCGGGATTTGACTGTATTTTATAGTTTTAAAAGAACTTATTTAATAAGAATTTTTTTTTTTCAAATACTAAAAGCTGTGTGTGTTATATTTTGGGGGGGATCAATGAAATGTATTACTTTTTCTCATAACACCTGACATGTGCTAACAAAATTTTTGATTTTTTTTACAAAATTCTGAATAGCCCCGTTACTTTTTCTTTCCTTCAACAATCGCCTAATACTTTTTTCAAATTTCAATCTGATAATACCAAGTTAAAATATTTTGTACACACCCTAAAATGTTCAGTAAACTTTGATCTTTTCGTTTTATTTGTTCAAGGAAAAAAAAATGGCGCTCAACAAAGACTTCTGTTATAGCAAGTAACTTATCAATTGCGCTACGTTTGTGCATTTCAAAAGTTCACAATGAATTGTAAAATAAACATGCTTTTTATATTTATGTGCGTTTTTCTCTTTTTTTGTTGTGTCTACTTGTTTTTCATTTTTTTATATTTGTTTTTGTCTTTTTTACGTAATATTTGACTTATCGTTACTTCAATGTTAGCTTGTAAGTTTACTTTATTGGGGAGCACAGTGGGTTAGTGTTATATTTATTTATATATTTATTTATTTATTTCATATATATTTAGGTCTATGGATAAATCCTTACAGCCTAATACAAATGAGTATTTAACTTAAGTATAATATTACGTTTAACAATATTTAAATCTAGAGAAAAATCAATAAATTCAAACATTTCATTAAAGCAACAACACAGTTTTCTAAATCGGTCTGCCATAGCATAGTTAGTTCGAAAAGTTTTTATAAATAATGGGATTATAGTACCGTACCGTACGTCGTGGAATGTTAAATGATAAACTACTTAATAAAAAATTCGAGCATACTTTTCCATTTATTAAGTTAATTACAAATGAGACATTTAGCATAACTATGCGACTTTTCAGTGTTGGCAAACGTATTAAGGATACTCTTGTAGAATATGAGGGGAGATTAGCATATCCTCGATATGTATCTCTCACACCCAGAGAAAAAACATGTTTAAATATGGTCACCTCCAACAATACTATTTTAAAAGAAAATTTTAAACATATTATGATTCATTTAACAATATTATTGTCACCGACAACCATATTATGGTTGAATTAGTCCTCCATCAAGGAGCCATAACCATATTATGGTTTCCTCCGAACATGTTATGGTCAAAAATAACTAAAACATGTTTAACACTTATAATAGCATGGTTGGTTTTCAACCATAGCATGTTGCTCTTGGAAAAGAGGAAAATACTTTTGTTAATTTTAAAACAAATTATTGTCATATTTAACATAACATGTTTAGAGGCAACCATAATATGGTTGTGGCTTCTTGATGGAGGACTTATTCAACCATAATATGGTTGTAGGTGGCAATAATATGGTTATATTAACCATAATATGGTTAAAATTTTGTTTAAAAATAGTTTTGTTGGAGGTGACCATATTTAAACATATTTTTTCTCTGCGTGCAGCCAAAAAATCAAGAATTGTTTTTGAATGGATTCAATATGATCACTATGAACCATATAATGTGGATCCCATACAATCGAACCGTATTCCAGGATTGGTCTAACGAGAGATGTGTAAAGTTGTTTAGTGACGAAAGGATCATTGAATTCTTTCGCTCAACGTTTAATTAAAGCCAGAGTACAACGAGCCCTGTTGACAGTTATTGTTATTTGTTGAATAAAATCCAATTTTACATCCAGTAAGATGGCAAGATGCATAATTGTGTCAACTATCTCGATTTTATAGTCACCGAGTTTATAGTTATTTAAAATACTACGTTTTCTAGAAAAGCGCTTTTGCTTACATTTCATTAGGTTTAATTCCATTAGGTTATGTTTACACCAATTATAAAAGGTATCCAAGTCTTCTTGAAGATAGATATGGTCAAAAGAATTCGTGAAGTTTAGTAAATAAAGAGCTGTAGAGCTTTTTTCTGGAAGTACGACTGGACTTTCATTATGTCGCTTTTGCTTGCGGCGACAGTCGTGACTTTTAATTTTTAACAGAAGTCGTTTTAAATGCTTCGTTTACAAAATATTTAAAGTCATTACTGTTTACTTAAGCAAAAAGTCATCAATGTAAGTAAGCAAGCACAGTTTCAAATATAGAAATTTGGAGCTTTTAATCAGTAGGGAGACAAACTAAGCAAATCAATACAGGAGCCAATATGTTAACAGAGATGAGTTTTAATGCATTTCATATATATATACATATGTAGAACTTTCAAACAGGACTGTGGAGTCGGAGTTGAAGAGTCTATCGATTCGCGCAACTTATTAACGACTTCTTGGCATTAATGGCACACATAATTGTTTATCTCAACGGGTGAGACCAATATACAACAGACCCTTCAGACTCCATTTCATCAAGATGAACTGTTTGGTTTGTGGAGCCATCGGTCACTGTTTTCTTTAAAAAAGCCGGAGATCGTTACCGCACCATGACCAATTATATTTGGTTTAAACAGGATAGCGCAACTTGTCATACCGGTACGGCTACGTTTCGTCGACTTATTTAGTTTATAATTACGCAATAAGTTGATTTGGAGAAATTAACCGTCAATTGATATCAAATGTCGAGCGATTTGACACCTCTTGATTATTTCCTCTCGGGCTACATCAGGTCACTAGTTTATGCTGAGATACCAGCAACAGTTGACGCCTTGCAGACCAGCGTTGTTCGTGTTATTCGTAACATACGACTGGCAATGCCCGAAAAAGTGGCCTAAAATAAAACGTCCAAAATGAACGTCGTCAAGAACAGTAGCGTGGCCCATACGCCTGAAATCATTTTCAAATGTTAACGACATGACATCTTTCGAAAATAATTTTTTGTTTTTTATTAATGATATGTTCACATTTGGGGTTTTAAACGCGTTTAAGCAAAATGTTGATTAAGTTAATAGTTTCGTTCGAGAACACAAAACTTTTTTATTTTTTTACTAACTGCCTGTTTAACGATTTCGAACGTCAACGTTCGCAAAGAAAATTATACTTAAAACAAAAACAATATTCGAAAATTTGTTTTTGTTTTAAATGTAAATTTCTATGCGAACGTTAACGTTCGAAATCGATGAACAGGCTGTAAACTTTACTGCATTTTACGAAACTCCGTTCAAGTACACAAAATGCAGTAAATGAGAACATAAATTGAGAGCAAAAAGTGACAGTTCTTGTCTGAGTATTTACAAATTTTTACTGCAGAAATTTTTGCAGTAAAATTTAGTAAATCAAAAAAACATATGTTTCAAAAGGTAAACAAACAAAAGTAACATAAAAAGCATACAAATTGTGAAAAAATTGTCAAATAAAAGAAAAGTTGAAATAAAAATTTAACCAAAACATGAAGTGAATAAATATTAATTAATTAAACTTGTTTGTGAAGCATTTATGTGGCTAAATACAAACTTTTGAAATTTTTTTTGTTATGTTAATTTTTTAGAGTTGTAAAAGTGTGAAGTATTTGGGTACTTAAGTAATCAATAGCAAAAAAATTATTCATGTTCTTTTAAATAGCACTGGTTTACAGCCAAAAATTACCAAGAACGCCACGTGCCTAGATAAGTTAATTTTGACCTCCTGAACACGAAAAACGCTGGAATTTTTTTTTTCAATAGTTTAGTTTTTTAGATAACGGTACTTTTGTGTTTTTCGGTGTATGGTCCCACTCAAACCCTTGTGGAGCCCAACCGAAAAATCCGATAAATACACTGAAATTTATTGTTGAGGGAAAGCTAGCTTCTATGCGCATTTCACTGGTTGCTTAGGCCAGATCATCAGAAAACCTTTTCCAAAGATTTTAGAAAAGCTAAAAATATTATTCAAATAAAACCCTAAAGCGAAAAAGAATTTTAAACACTCAAAGTCTTACTTGTAACAATATCAAAGCTTAAACAAAACACCAACAATAAACAGTGAGTTTATGTTTTCTTACATCCCCCTACAATTGGTTGGGTTCTTTCCGACTCGAATTGTAGTTGTAAGTGGGTAAAAAGAAAAACAAAATCAAAAAACAAATTGTTTTATTCTATTGTCTTCGCAAGAAAACAACAAAAAAAACCCAATTTGGCAATTCAGTTTTCTGCACGGGCAAGTATATTATCAAAGTTATTTACGGGAATACAAAATTTATTATTAAGATTTTTGTATGACGTGCTAAATTCCCAATTTTCCATATTATCAATACACTGAAATTTATTGTTGAAGGAAAGCTAGCTTCTATGCGCATTTACATTAAATAATTTGTTTGTATTTTCCAAAAATGTTCGTGTTATAAAAAGTATTTAATCGAGTACCGATAAGAAAACGAGTTAAGTAATCAAAAGTGTAAACATTTTTCAACGCTTTAATTATTTGCCATCTGCTGTTGCCTTTATTTTACAAATTTTTACAAATTTTCCGTTCGCGTACTGTTTTGTACGACAGCTTTTTGTGAGAACAAATTTTTTAGTTTACTCATTTACTGCATTTTACTGTAAAAGTTCTCAAGCGCACCTAATCAAAGAACTGTAAAAGTTCTCAAACGCACCTAATCAAAGCCGTTCACACTACATTTGAGATGATTAAGATGACAGATGATTAAGAAAAAAAAAAAACACAACAGACAAATTTATATTTATTTAAAGTAATAAAAATGGATAAAAATGCTTTTATAAAGTTATCAGAAGATTATTTTAATCATTTTAATGATGAAATTGTGAAAATTTATGAAATATTCAAGGAAAAAAATAAAAACATTAAGCAGAAATCGTAGCCGGTTGTACACGATCATGTTGGCGATTCTACATTACACTCAGTTTGAGGTTTGTTCAGTGGATTCTATGTGGTTTATTAAGTGTTTTGGTTGTAATCATGTCAATTTGAAGTGATTAACAAATCACTTCAATGTATGGGTAATCATCTCGATTATGAAGTAATTAGAGTTTAATCACGTTCGAGCTGCTTAAACGCGTTTAAGAACTCAAGTGTGAACATAGTGTAATAATTAATTTTTGTGTTATTTTTTAAAATTTCAAGTTTGTTCTATCGTTCCTTAAAATACCCTTTATATCAGTGACGCCCAATTCTCATATTCCTTTACTCGCGAGTATAGAACAAAACATTTTCCTATAGCGATGTCGGCAAACGTACACTATAATATTTTTATTCGTGTGACTGCCGATGACGACCATTCGGCTGTTGTTTTGTTTACTTTTTAAACGAAGGAAATCAACCGAATCAAATTTTTTGCCATTCAGATAGCGATGAATTAGGATCACGCTACGCAACTTTTTTAAATTACATAAAATCTTAACTTCGTGTTTTGCTGGTTCTACCTCATGTACATATGTACATTGGGGCTATAACCAAACTTTTGGCATAGTACCACGGAGTGGCCAATAATGTTTTAGTAATGCAAACACCTATCTCCCGTCGTTTTGCGAAAAAACCGCACAAACAATTTCTAAAACCTTCCAAGAAACCGCTATGAATTGTAAACCGTAGGAAAATTTTAAAATCTAAAGCAGTGGATAAATTCTAAAATAGCTTTTATGTGATACGTATAGGAATTATATACAAATATCAGGCTGGTTGTTTTCAAACTTTACCCGATCCCTGCGTGAACTTTTTTAACCATCCGAAGAAATTATCATATTTTTTATCAATAACGTTTAATGTTCTACACGACTATAATATGCCGTTTTTGATATTCGACAAAAAAAGTTATTGCCCTAATGTACATACTTATGATTGTTTGTTTTTGGGCACCACTGCTTTATATACTTTAGAAAGCATATGATACTTTTGCTTCAAAATAAGAACAAAATAGTAAATAGTTTAACGATAAAATTAGAGAATAAAGAAACTAAACATTTGATAACAAAAATTGCGTTTTGTAAACTTTAACGGAAAATAAATAAAAATTATGTACAATAGTTTCGTTATTTTTGAACTCCATAAATTACGAAACACAGCAGAATTGCTATATAAATCACAGTGTAATTAAAATTTTAATAAAAAGTTAATATTTATTTTAACAATTTTTAAAAATGGACCCGATTGTGTCATTCATAAACTGCAATGCGAACTCGTACAGATGGAATTTAAAGTCTTATTCGTTGTACTGTTTTTTTTAAGCTCGTACTACTATTTTCTTCTTATTTTTACCCCAACTTCTTCACATAAAGTACACCAAAGACCTGATATGCGATGAATTGCTGGAGGGGCTCTTTCTTGCTTCACTGTTGTCTGACTAACTCAACTCATGTTTATTTATTTACTTTGACTTGTTGGTTTGTGTGACGGTTTGGTTTGTTGTTTATTTTATTTATCTCTCGTTCTCGAAGTCTGTATTTATGTGAATGTTTGTTTGACGTTGCACTAGGTGCCATGTCAACAAAAGAGAACAATAACAAAAACACCAAAAAGAGGCAAGCTTTGTAATTTCAAAATAAACTTTTTAAGATTTTCACTATATGCAGAGAATAAACAATATATACATACATACATACATACATACATACATATGTACATAGATGCAGGGGGCAGCACCAGCACCAGTGTAAAATAAATTGACTTAAACTCAATTGTGCGTAAGATCTTTATGACCATATCTACAAAACAACAAACAATTCGTAGTTTAACTCTAACATTTTTAAAAAAATGTTCTATTTAAACATTTTTATTTCATAAAACTTTAGAAAAAAGGTTTTATTTTTTCTAAAAGATTATTTTTAATTTTTGCCTCAGGTTTGAGTCTTTGAGTAATCTTAAATGGATATTTGGTGTAGGTACCTACAATTTATGTATTTTTACTAGGGATGTAACGCCTAACCATATTCTTCACAAAAATTATATTTTCTAATGAAGTGAAAAATCTGAGGCGTTCGGGATTTGTCAATCCCGCAAAATCCCGGGATGCGGGATTTCCCGTTTGGCATCCCTAGAGCTAACACTTCATTACAAATTTCGATCACAATGTACAGCATACTTTGACCGTCGGAGTGCCGGAAACTTTTTTTCGTTGCCTTAGAGTGTAAACCTGCTAACTAACTTTTAGTTTATTTTACAAGACAGACAAAACACTTCAAATGTTTTCTTTTACTATATTAGGAAGCAAACCTATATAAATTTGTTTTATTTTCTAACATTCTATTCCCAGTAAGAAATGTGCTCCAAAAGGAGCAGGTTTTTTGTATGAATTCATACCTCAAAGCGCTTTAAACCTGCTGATGGGTGCCTGATTTTTGTATGGGGTGTTCCCGGTTTGGAGGACTATTTTCTGCTGACAATAAGCGCTTCTTTTAACATGCAAACAAATCGCTCCTCAAGTGCTTTTTTAAGGGCTTACTATTTTAACATATTCATTAATGTTTCGCTTTTACTTGTTTAAATGCCATTTTTCAATCATTTTCGTAAACCATAATATATTTTTATTTTTTTCGCTTTAAACCCTTCTTCCTTGTCAGCACTAAAATAGCAGCTTTTTTGTATGTTTTATTCTTTATCATTTACTGCTTTATAAGAGCTCTCTATTTGAAGCGCTTGATTATGCGGTTTTTCTCTGTAGTGCTTCAAAATACCCAAATTTTTTTTACTGGGTTTAGTCTCAAATTAAAGTAAATGTTTTTTTTTAATTGATGCGTTGTCTCTTTATCCTTCGAACGGTATCAAAATATCATACATACATATAATGTAAAAAATGGACTTAGCAGGGGCTTACACTCAAAGCCGACGTCATTCGTTTTTTCAGTTTTATTTTATTTTTTAATTCAGTCGTTTGGCTTTTTCAACAACGATATCGAGGTAGGGTGATTTTGGATATACATACATATGTCATATAAATTAAATTTTTTACTTAGGCAACCACATTATTTTTTGATTATTTTTACTGCATCTTTATATCAAATTTCTGGTATATAAAATATAACCACAATAAAACTGTTCAATGCTTGCTGAGCTGAATATTTTTATAGGAACTCTTCTAGGTTAAAGGGCCTTACCACAGAGTAGTATACAGGCTCTGAAGTAAGTATTATGAGTTTCACAATCAAGCTCGGCCAAGTTTTTAAATTATAACATTTTTAGTAATCCCTATTATCACAAACTTAAAACTTTTAAATCTGTGGAGGAAATAACAAAGTTATAGGGTATTAGCTCATATATCCCACTGTGCATAGTAGTTAAATGTTCTCTAACTGCAAAATTTCGTAAGAATTAAAAGATACCTTAGGTCTCCTAACATCTCTGGAGACGCAGATCCGCGTGGTTACAGGCGCAATTACTCAAACTTGAAAATAATGGGCCTTGAGTTTTCAAATGAGCTCTATCGCATCTAAGACACTTTTTTCCACAGAAAGTCTAATTCAAACTGGGTTGTGAATTCGTCTTTCTCTGCAAAATTTAAGAAGACTTTGCTTTTCAATAAAGATCTCAATAATATAAATTTTAAATATTTCTTATCTCTTGCACTGCTTTTCTGTATAGAAAAAAAATGAATATTATCAAAGTAATATTGCATTCCCAAAAATTACTTTGATAATAAACTGGCAAGCGCACGGCTTAGAAACTAAACTCTGGCAGCATGCTTTATTTTTGCGAGAGCAATAAAGCAAGTTGTTTTTGTTTTCATTTTGTTTTTTCTTCTACTTACAGCTACAATTAAATGATGAAACAGAACTGAGTCTTCAACTTCAAGCAAAAATTTTAAAGCCCATAATTAAAACGTCGGCAGTAACTTCAAATTCTCTCTCATTTCTTTCATTTTTTTTGTTCTTATTTTTCTTTGTTTACAAAATGTATGAAATTGAATGAAAGTATGGTAGCATTGTTAAGAGAATAATTGTATTTATGTGAGAGCATTAGAAAAAACGTCCTCAAAATAAAATTGATTTTATTTCTCGACCGCATTCTCTGGCATAATTTTATGTCAAACTGTATGAAAAACATCGTTCAGCCCCAGTTCTGTTTCATCATTAATATTGGAAGAATTCCAACCAATTTTAGTGGGGAATGTAAGAAAAGATGGACTCACTTTTTATTGTTGTTGTTTTTGTTAAAGCTTTGTTATGGTTACAAGTAAGACTTTTGCTTATAGTAAATCTTATTCGCTAAACAGTTTTACTTATTTAATATCTTAAAATTAATTTTTATTTTTTAAATAAAAAATTTTTGTGTGTGAAAAATGAATATTGTTTTTCTGTGTTCAAAATTTAAACGAAAAAAGAAAAAAAAAATTTCTTTGAAAACAAAATTTACAGCCAGGCCCACGATGTCACACGTTAACGTTCGCATAGAAAATTACATTTAAAACAAAAAACAATTTCTAAAATTTGTTTTTGTTTTAAATGCTATATATGCTAACGTTAACGTGTGACATCGTGGGCCTGGCTGTTAAAGTTTCAAAAAAAAAGCAAAACTTTTTTTGTAAAAAAAAAATCAAATAAAAATTTTCAAAAAACTTTTTTTTTTTCTATGTATGTGTTTTTGAAAAATGAAATATGTATGTATGTATTCTCAGAAACCTCCCAGCGGTAAATATTGAAAGGACCGCAAGTGGCAGGCCTTTTTGAAGCCTCTATACTCCTTTCTAAAAGATTCTCTTCGCATGATATCCTGCCTTCAGAAGTATGCCTTCTAGAAGGTATAAACTTCTTTTTAAAAGACCTTCTGAAATATTCAGTACACATTCGCTAATCCCTTCTTTGAGAAGGGAGAAAGGAAGGTGTTCAGTTTTATTTACTTTTTATTTTTAGTGACCTTCCTTACTCCCTTCTTTGGGAAGGGATCGAAGTTGTTTTTAAAGGAAGAGTGGAAGGCCTTGCGCCCAATGACAACTTGTGTTAAAAATAAATAAGTATGGAATGCGGCGAGAAGGGCTTCTGACTGCTAAATAAGGCCTTCTATTAGGCCTCTTTACTCATTCTAGTTACCGCTGGGAAACCTCTTCATAAATTTTATTTAAATTTGTTTTAAAGAATGAAAGTTTTATGGCAATGCTTAAATATAAATTTTTTGTTTTTGTTTTTTTTTTTGTGTTTTTAAGAAAACGTTTTATTTCAAAAACTTTATTTTATTTAATTTTTTCGACGGCTTTTTTTCAAAACTATTTTAGAAATTTTTTATTTTCTGTAAAATGTAGAATTTTTTGAACTTGGACAATAAATATTTTTTTAGAAACAAAATAAAAAAACATTTTCCGGTCCTTGCTTTGGATGAAGTTTCCTGACGATCTGGCCTAAGCAACCAGTGAAATGTGCATAGGAATGGCTTATCCCTTCAACAATAAATGTCAGTGTTTTCAATTTCAATTTCAATTACAAAAATTGGGAATTAAGCACGACTAACAAAATCTTGTTTTAATAATTAATATTTGTTTATATTAACATGAATACAAATTCAATTCGTTTTTAAATTAGCAATTTTAAAATATTTACAATCAGGTATGTGATGAAAATTGATCGAATTAAAAACGATCGTATTAAGCAGGTGTTTCGAGCGCTTTTTGAATCCATTTCGGAAATATAGTAATAAGTTTTTGTTCAAAATACAGTTCAATTGACATATATAATATTAAATTAAAAAAAATCTAGACATCTAACGATTCTTAACGCGCCTTATCGATTTGCAAATCATTTTGTTTTCAAAATCGTTTCCATCACATACCTGAATATATTACGCTGTCATTTTGCATAATAAAAAAATTGCTCTTGTTGAGATTTGTTAAATTTAACATGAATTCCAATTTAACATGCGTATCGCCGATATTTCTTTTTGAGTATTGGTATCGTATCGGGGAAAAGGCGTATCGTAACATCCCTATTATTTTTACCTTAATTTTTGTGCTCAATTAAAGTTTTATGGTGTAAGAGTGTGTGTTTGAAAAAAGGGTGTGTAATTTCAAAGTTTTTAAGGTGTATTTAAGTTAAAAAATATTATAAATATTTTAAAAAATAGTTGTAGTTGTTTCAAAAGAAAGAATAAATGCAGAAAGAAGATTTATGTGTTTTTTTTTTGTTGACATTTAAAATGCCATAACTTACATACTCGTATTTTGTAAGTAACTAAGAACTAAAACATTGAACTTATAGAGCTGATCATATCAAGCAGAAATGAATTAAGTTTATACAGTAGTTTTGACTTAACTGCCCTTTGTTTAGGTACACTTTTGACTTAACTGCACAAAATTGATCATTTTTGGAATTGTTCTTTCTAATTCCATACAAATTCCTTTTTTAAGTGCACTTTCTATACCTGCACATTTAAGATAAATGCACACAACTTTTGGCATTTTAAAATTATTTTCATACAAAAAATCAAAGTTAGCTGCACTTTGACTTAACTGCCCAAAATACATATTTTCTGGAATTATTCTTCAAAATCCTTGTTTACGTGCATATTGTATACCTGTATGTATTTTCATACAAAACATCAAAGTTAGCTGCACACATAGAGATATATGGTGGCCACTTTTTCACATAAATATCAAATTTAAGCTGTTTATGAAAATATAAATCACAATTATTTTGTTTTTTTTCATCAATTTTTATGTTTTTTTTGAATTCTCATTGTTTTTGTTCATATTTCCTTTATATTAAATAAACATACATACATGTATAAAATGATCTGTTATTTCCCAGCTAGCATAGGCTGTTTGTTAGACGATTATGTTTAATATACAACTCCTAAAAGAATCTTTTGATGATTATCTGATGAGTAACAAACACATCTAAATCTCTTTTTAATTTATTTTTTGACACGATCATCTTTAAATCTTGCAATGAACCATTTGGGATTCTCTATAAGATACGTATAACAACTACTGGGCTACCTAAATAAGACCATTTTTGAAGTATGAAAATGCTATTGCCAATATAATTTTAATAAAACAAACCGGCCTAAGGATCTGTGAAAAAGGATTTTCCGACAGGATGGTGTTGATTTCGCGACCTTAAGGTTTGTTTTATAAAAATTTTATGAAAATTAGAAGTTTTAGCATGAAAAATACGCTTGATTCCCTTATTGTGGTAGCTCAGTCGTGCGGCTGAGCATTTCAAGAGTTTTAAAAAAATACCTACATGTGTCTCATACGACTCTTGGCATGCTTTTTGAAAGACTCGTTAGATAATCTCTACATACATCATAAACGATTCCCTTTGTAACCGTGTGACAGTTTCTCCCATGCGTGGAATTTTCTACAATTAAAAAATTAGCTCGTCGATCAGAAACACTCTTTGTGAGATTCCCAGTAGACTCCTAGACGATTGAAAATGCTAGCTGGGTTGAAATAATAATTTAATTTTTTTATTCTACTTTTAAATCAAACACTTTACTTTAGCTGCACTTTTGTGCAGGTAACCACAATTGTGTACCTGCACATTAAGGCAGGTAAATGCATTTAAGATAACTGCATTTTTGATTTACCTGCACAAAAAGGCGTGCAAAGGAGATTGTGCAGCTAAGTCAAAACTACTGTACAACTAACTGTAATTGTTTTTTTTTAGTTCGGGGCTAGTCATAAAGAGAAATCTATAAATTTGCTTTTTATACCCTTCACCACAATTAAGTTTGTCATTCCGTGTGAAACTTTTTTATTATTCATCTCAGACCCCATAAAGTATATATGTTCTGGGTCCTTGAGTAATTCTAAGTCGATTTAGCCATGTCCGTCTGTCTGTCTGTCTGTCTGTTGAAAACACGCTCACTTTCGAACAACTCAAAAGAAATGAACAAACTTGGTGCAAAATTGCTTGTAGTTATCCTAAGCAGTTTGGGATTGAAATCCAGCAAAATCGATTTAGTAGGACCAGAGCTATGAATCAAAATGGGGAACCACCATCTAAAAAAATTGATAATTTTGTTACAAAAAATAACATAAATGCTGGAACCAGGCACGGAATGAGATAAGATTTTGCAAAAATTTGTTTTATTTGACTGGAAATCACACTGTTAAATTTCGTGATGATCCGTCCATAATTTACCCTAAGCCCCATATAAACAATACTCCCGTAAAACAGTTTAGTACGCCTAAAACCGTAAAAAATAACGCTAGCGTAACAAAATTTGGTACGTCACTGTATTTTAGGACTAGAAATAACACTGTGAAATTTCGTGATGATCGGTCCATAATTTACCTTAGGCCCCATATAAACCCTACTACCGGAAAACAGTTTAGTACGCCTAAAACCGTAAAAAATAATGCAATCATAACAAATTTTGGCTCGTCACAGTTTAATAGGACTATAAATGATACTGTGAAATTTCGTGAAGATCGGTACATAATTTACCCTAGGCCCCATGGAAACCCTACTACCGGAAAACAGTTAAGTCGCCTAAAACCATAATTAATAACAAATCGTCACAGTTCAAGATAATAATAACATCATACAAATATTACTCCTTAAACATTCGAACTGTCGGTGGAGGGTATCAAAGATTAGGCACAACCGAATATAGCACTCTAACTTGTTATATGTTTTCTTATATAGAGTTGTCTCGAAATTCATGTCTCTCTTAGTTAAGTAATACTTGTTCAGACTTTGTCGCAAAGAAATATTTCATGAAACAGAACATTGGTGACAAAGGTTGTAGACACGCTTGCGGGGTAAACAAATGTTAAATCAAGCCAACAATTTGATGTTTCTCTTTAATGTGTTTGGTGTAAATTTTGAAAATAAATTTTTTGTTCCGAAATAAGCAAAGTGTCGATTTGCTGATTTTTTTTTTTATATGTGACAATTTTATTAAGTCTTCAAAATATGTGACAGCGCATAGAGAAAGGGACCAGTAAGGTAAAGGGAACAGTAAAAACCAACTACACAAAACAAGAGGTAGGGACAACCTACGAGCGTTTTCAAGGTTGACAAACAAGGTTGAGATGTGTCGCTTTCAACTGAGACCAATACCAACACGCTCAGTGATGGTACACCAAAGATACAAAGATAAAATGGCTCTGCTGAACAAAACCCTTAGGTCCCTTTCTATTTTGTGCGCCACATATGGCAACTTTAAATCTTGGACAATTTTATAAAACGAGATAGACGATTTTAAACTTTTGGTCAGGAAATATGGTAACCCTGATTGTGAATTATATTCTTTGTTCGTATTTTATTTACATTCAAATAAAGTGTCATATAAGAAATTTTTTGTTTCAACAATCTTAAAGCTGACATTCAGATTTTAAAGTTCCTTGACAACTATTTTATCAAAATGAGAGATTTCAAAAAATAAGGCCCTAATTTTGTAAAACGCAAACGCAACGCCAAAAATTATATTGAAAGCAAAAACAAAATCGAAAATATTTCATAATTTTGTTGTTGTTTTCTATAGAAATGTATATTTAGTTTTAAACTCTGCATATCTTGTGGCGTTGATAATTTCAAAACGCAATATGTATTTCTGTAGAAAGCAACAACACAATTTTGACAAATTTTTGACATTGTTTTTGCTTTCAATGTCATTTTTGGCATTGCGTTGCGTTTTACACAATTAGGGGCTAAATATCTTTTGGAACTAATAAAATATATTAATTAATTTCAAAAATTATTCAAGTGAAACCTTAAGTTTTATTATGGAAGTCCTTGTATATGATATTTTTTACAAAAAATATCATTAAATTTGAAATAATCTGGAGATAAATAATTAAATACACATTAAAAATTTTAGCAATTTTTTTTTTTTTTTCACTAAACTGTTAATCAGAAACAAATCAGTTTTAATTGAAAATTTAATCAAGTGAATTATAGGTTTTCTTATATCAATAATATTACTGCAGATTATTTTGTTGACAAAATATTTAATTGATACAATTAGTTTGTTTACTGCTGCAAATTAAATTAATTTTTTTTATTAATAGCGCACATTATTTTTTTTTTTTTTTTTTAAATAAAAAAATTTTACTCACTTTTCCACTCACTGCAAGTTTAATATTTTCAAAAGAATTCGCTTCGCTATCTGCTAAAAAATCACGATTTGTACAATTCTGATTCATATTTCCAATTAATCATTCAAATTAAAAATTCTCCCTGCTGCTATTCATCAACAATATCATTATAAAATCTGTCAATTATCCAATTTTAATCGCTTGATAATGGAAAGTCAAATTAAATAAATTTAATTTTAGCAAAAAAAAAAAAATTAATTTTTTCTCCATGATATAAACACAGATATTTGTAATTAACTTGTAAATTAAACAGATTAAATATTTAATGGGTTCCTATAAAATTTGCTGTGTAAAAATTTTATGTTTAATTTTTTAATTATTATTTCTGTTAAGTTTTTTTGTGCTCATTACAGTCTCAATGACACTTAAAGCTTCCCTTTGTTAACAAATATTTAAAAGTACTAAATTATACAAAAACAAGTTAGAAAGTTTAGTCGGTCAAGGCCGACCGTATGATACCCTACACCACAGTATTTAAAAACACATCATGCTTATGTGTCCATATAAATATGGATTTATCTATGTTTATAATATATATATATTAGGGTGGCAGCTAAATTTCAACTTTGGATTTTCAACATCTCCCTGGCGGAATATTGTGCCACATGGTCTAAAACTGATGTGGAAAAAATTTCAGCCAAAATCAGATAACTTTTACCCCTGCCCCTTTGAGGTAAAAGTTCAAATGATAAAAAAAAAAATTCCATACAAGCAAAAAATTTTTTTTTCGAATTTTTTTTTTTCATTTGAACTTTGACCTCAAAGGGGCAGGGGTAAAAGCTATCCGATTTGGCTGAAATTTTTTCCACATCAGTTTTAGACCATGTGGCACAATATTCCGCCCGGGAGATGTTGAAAATCCAAAGTTGAAATTTAGCTGGCACCCTAGTAATCATGCTCTTAATAGGGCCAAAAACTGCATTTTCCAGTTTTTTACCCCAATTTAGAACAAAAATGCGATGTCGAAAAAAAATTTTTAAAAAAAATTTAAAAAACCTGGTATTAAGAGCAACAAAAAATCTTTAATGTGTGCTTATCAAAACTAAAAAAAATTTTATTTTGAAAAATTTTTAGAATAAGCCTCTAACAAGCCTCAAATTTTTTTTTCAGAGTCACTTTTGAAACTGAAAATCTTGTCCGATCGAAATGAAATTTTGTGTTGTTAATAAGCTTATAAAGCTTACTAATATTAAAAAAAAAATCGAAAAAAAAATTTTTTGCTTGTATGGAAATTTTTTTTTTTTATCATTTGAACTTTGACCTCAAAGGGGCAGGGGTAAAAGTTATCCAATTTGGCTGAACTTTTTTCCACATCAGTTTTAGACCATGTGGCACAATATTCCGCCCGGGAGACATCAATATTAATACAAAAAAATTGCTCCATACATTTAGCTGCCACCCTAATATATGTTCCCGAAGATCATATAAGGAGCATAGGGCCCCTATGTTTATAAACTTCATTTAAATTGGTGTGACAGTTTGTGAGAGGCAGAAATTGCCCCCTACCTCCCGTTGTGGTCCTATTTTTGCAAAACTGTATACCTTATGTGTCCATATAGATATGGATCTGTCTATGGCTTAAATTTCATTAAAATCGGTTTAATAGTTTCTGTGAGGAAGGAATTTCCCCCTATCTTCCCTCATGGTCCTACGATTCGGCCTATTTTCAAAAGGCTCGGTCCTTGTGCCAATAAGAACCTATGTCCCGAATTTTATCAAATTAAATCTAAAATTGCGACCTGTACTTTACGCACAAGGTTACAGCCAGCCTGCCAGCCAGCTGGACGGACATCGTTAATTCGACTCAGAAAGTGATTCTGAGTCGATCGGTGTACTTTAAGGTGGTTCGAGGACCAATATTTTAAGGTGTTACACACATCAGCACAAATGCATAATACCCACTTCACTATTGTGGTGTGGGTATAATAAAATTAAAAATTTTTTATTTTGTTTGTCTAAAAAATCATAAATATTAGGTGACACACATTTTATTCATGTTTGCGTTTATCAAGGTTTATCCATTTTGTAGAAAAAAATACAGACAGATGCTTAAGTAGTATATTGTAATACTATGTTCACACTTGGGTTTTTAACCGCGTTTAAGCACCACAAACGTGATTAAGCTCTAATCACATAAAAATCGAGATGATTACCCATACACTGAAGTGATTTAATAATCACTTTAAACTGACATGAATACAACCAAATCACTTAATTAACCACATTTAATCCGCTAAATATACCCCAAACTGAGTATAATGTAGAATCGGCTGCAATGAACGTACCTCTCACGTGTACAACCGACCACGATTTCTTCTTAATGTTTTTATTTCGTCTTTAAATATTCCATAAATTAATATTCCATTAATTTGTACGATTTTTTAGAAAGTTATAGAAAAATTACTTTTTACTTACCTTTTTTCAAGGTGCAATAACGTTTGGAATAAAAATTTTAGTTTGCTTCCGTTCTAAGACTTTAGGAATTAAAAAAAAAACTAAAGAAACTCTAACCGCAGAGAAGTGATGATTGTATTGGAATAGTAGTAAATTTTTAAAAATCACCCATAAAGTTAAATATCGTTCTCCTACAAGACTAAAAAAAAAAAAAAATAAGTTAGCACTTTTTTCTTATTGCCACAGATATATTTGATTTAAATCAGCAGTGCACTACTATATAGTATTTAGTATACTAAATAAAACTGCAAAAAAATTAGTTTGCACTCCTTTTTACCACTCTTTTTAGTGATGATTGTTATTTTTTTTAGCTACCAAAAAAATTTTTTTTGTGATATTGCAAATTTGTCACTATCATTAAATGCAGATGGAATGCAAAAACGGCACACAATTCAAATAGTGCAAAATTTGAATTTGCAATCAAAAAAGCTGCATGCAAATATTCACCCTTATTGTGTTTGGCGTAGTCGAAAAACCACAGGTGTCGTAGTTGAGTGCCACGGTAGGCTAGCTGGCAGTGTCTCTCAGCACCGGGGTTGTGGGTTCGATTCCCACCAGAGACTCTGGTTTCTTTCCTGCAGACAAGCGAAAAGCTTCGCGGGATTAGCTTAGTATATAAAAAAAAAAAAATTACATTTTTATGTTTTCTAAAATTTTCGACTAGCAAAATTTTGTAAAAGAATACACTTAATTAAATTATTTTGAAACACCCTGTTAAAGATCTGCCAAAAAAGTGTTTGAATTAAAAATAATACGCATAGTAAAATTGTTGGTAAGATTTTTGTATTATTTTACTTGTGAAAATGTTAACTTTAAGTTTTTATTCATCTCTATTCACTATGAGCTGAAACTACAATTTTAAAAGGACAGCTATGCGTTTTTATTTGTTTCAACATTAACATAACATAATTAGATTAATTAAAACAAAATAAAAATTAAATCAAATTAAATTGAAGTCAATTTTGAATTGTGATACCAAAAGAAAGAAAGTTCATCTGTGATATATTTTATTTATTTTATTATTTATTTTATTTTATTTATTTTTGTGTTTTATGTGGTACTTGTTGTATTGTTTAAAAACAAATTTATTTAAAATTATAATGTAAAGATTATATCGACCCCTAACAGCGAAAATAATGTAAGCGCCAAAAATCAAATTTTACAGGAGAGAGCTTTTTTGTTTTATTTTATATTAATTTTGTATGAAATTTGTCGCTTACACTAAAATTGTTTTTGCTATAAAATCGTAACGGTACATTATGTGACCATGATATTTTAGGAGATGATGCAAGTGTTGCCAATAAAGTCATTTATTAAAAAAAACGAAAATTGAAAGTCATGTCGCTTACGTTATTTTCGCTGTTAGGGCTCGATATATTCAATAAAATTTAAATCCCTGAGGAAGTTGAAAAAATCTCAACGAAACGTCGGAGGAGTAAAATTATGAATAAATAGTCTTTTATTTTTCATTAACTGTGACCTTGAAAGCCTGACTTAGATAATTCTAAGAAAAAACAACATAATTATAGATAAGGTCAATAAAAATTATACTAAATTTAAATCATTTTACTTTTTATTAACTCTTCAAGTTAAAGTTTTTTATTGATTTCTAGTTCGGTTTTTCGTATTTCTAAATGAGCTTTTATGTTTTTCTCTTTGCTTTAGAGTACCGCCTTATATAAACCGATTTCTCCTCTTTAGCATTCACCGTGTGTAAATTTACACTTAATTAAATTTACACTTAATTTAAATTTAAGTTTCAATTCCGATAATTTATTTTTCAAATTCAAGCGTAACTCGGAGGTGTCACAGGTGAAGTACACGGGCTTTCAATTTCGGTAATGTCAGTTATTGTGTCTAAATTTGGCTCGGGGTCTGGTAAAATCCTCCGCTCTCTCTTAATTCCAAATGGATCTTTATGTTCGACAAAAGCTTCTTCGACAGCTGAAAATGTATTTTGTTTGAACCACCCACCAACTGTTGCATAGCTTTCAGCTTTGTTATGAGTGAGTTTTTTCTTCAATTTAAATTTAAAATCGGCTTATACCTTCATCTAACCCTCTCCGGAATGGGATGGGGTGTTCCACTCCTCTGTAATATTCGTTTTGCTTAAACTTTTTTTGAAGGCCTTTGCCAAAAAAGGTTTTTGCTCCATTATTGCTACTTACTTCGCAAATTGTGCGACAGTTGTGACCTTTATCCTAAAATATATACCAGAGTGAGGTACACAAGCACATAAAAACTAAATTATATTTCAATAATATTAAATTTTTTGCATGTTTACATTTTATTTCCTTTCATTGCAATTATTTCTCAAAATGAAATTTTGTCAATAACGGTGTAATTATTGGCTTTAATCATGAAAAATTAAGTTATTGATTTTAAATTTAGTGCAAAATTTTTCGTTGTACTCAAATATGAAGAAAAAAAAGTTGCAATAAACTGATAATTTTTTTTTTTTTTTAATCAAACTATTTTTTTGTTTTGAGTGCAACATTTTTTAGCATCACTATAACTCATGTGAGGCTTCAAATTTTCAATTCATCACTTAACATCAACATAATGATTGCAATATTTTTTCACTATAACTAACTGTGAGTTGAAACTGCAAAATGAGTGCACTACCCCCATCTATGATTTAAACAAAAGGAGGGGACACTGTGTGCATAAGAAAATAAAACAGTTGTCCATGTATGACAAAATCACTATAACTAACTGTGAGTTGAAACTGCAAAATGAGTGCACTACCCCCATCTATGATTTAAACAAAAGGAGGGGACACTGTGTGCATAAGAAAATAAAACAGTTGTCCATGTATGACAAAATCAATGCATTTCGATTATGTTTATCTGCAAATACAGGATTATCTGTTAAGAGGTTTCCAAACCGTCGGTCTGGCAAGGCTGTCAGCTGTAAAATATCTGTTATTTGAAGTTTCAGTTATTTAGTGAGGGGTTTGCCATTTAAGAATGTGGATCGTTTAACAACCAAAGTTCGCGTCAAAATAGCTAAATTTTACTACAAAAGTAGTGGTTCAAACGTCGCACAGTGGCGCCATTTGAGTTTTTTCGTTGCAAAAATCATATCTTTTGAACCGAATAAGATAATTGAACAGTTTAAACAGCATATGATAGATAACTGTTCAGCCTATGAAATGAGCGTTTGGAAAGGGTGCTACGCTCTGTAGGGGCCTAATTATGGGTTATCAAAGTTAAAATTAGTAGAAAAATCAATTTTATGGTAACTAAAAAAAATTATTTTTACATTTTTAGATTGTTTTTATTTTTTTTCTTTAGGTTTTTATGTTTTAAATTATTACCCAACAAATTAAAAAAAAAATTATTTTTTTTTAAATTTATTTTTTCAATTTTCTGTAAAATATTCATCACAGTTCGTAAGAGAAGGTATATCTAAAAGACTAACCATTTCTAAACTATAATTATTTTCTAACTCTATTCGTGACTTCACATGCCGCAGGGAAGATATAAGTGGATCGGAAGATGCTGCCAACATGTTGAAGAGGTCCTCATTTTGCCTTACCCTTGATGCTTTGAATGTGTTCTGCAATCTATATTTTTTATAAAATTTGTTAAGAGACTCCTGTGCTTCTTCAGAAAGCTCTCCAATTGGCAAAGACTGGTACTCAATTATATCTTTGCCATGCGCCAATATTTTATGGACGGTCGGGGTCAACTTCTTCTGTGGATACATTTCTGCTAAAAGAGATGCAGTTTTCGACGCATATTCTCCATATTTTGTAGAATTGACATTTTCTTTGCAGTTTAAAACATCCAAGATCGTTCCCAATCTTTTCACGATTTGATTGTCAATTCCAGTGATTCTAGTTACTGCCTCATCATTTTCAAAAAATCTCCTAGAAGTGTTTCCATCGTTTGAGTTACCGTATCCGTGCTTGGGACAGTCTACTTTTAGTCCAACTTGTTTAAAAAAAGCATCCTGTATTTGCTTCTTTCTGATCTTTTCCTTATCCTTTATTGATGTATTTTCATCGAAGTTTTCCTCCTCTTGTGGTAGGGTATACGCCAGTTTTAGCAAGAATTCCATACACCTTATCCTTGCGTGCAATGGTGACATTCCATATTCGTAATTCTCCTCATTTGTAGAATCGTTTAAATTACCAAAGTTCTTCTGACTCTTTTTGCAAATCGGGCATGACATTGTTGAGGTTGTTCCTGTCAGTTCGTTTACGACTTTTCCGTCAACCATGGTCAGATGGAACTCGTAATTGCATTCAATATATTTTCCTTCTCCAATTTGCAGCTTTGTAGGCTTAATCTTGCTTATTTGTTCTTCAATGTCCTTCACCGTGGTCCTTATGAGTTCTGCCGATTCCCTTGCAAACTGAAACATTATTGGTCGGCAATAATGCACTGATGACGGACGTGGATTTTTCCAGTGAAGGGAAACATCCGATTTAAGCCGCAAAGGAACAACAGATGCCATAAACATATTTCCGTCCGATATTGTAGCGTCATCGGAAGATATCCTTTGCTTATAAACGCTTTGTCCGGATGATCCATCGCAGCCCCATTTGCTGATCAATGTCAACTTCTCAGGAAGAATTTTCACCTCATTTTCAGGAAGACTCTCCAACAACCGTTTTGCTGTATGGCCCATGAGATCCTGCAGATTGGCTTTCGCAGAGACTTCCGTAAATTCCGTATGCAGTGGTCGTGAATTTATTTTGGCTTGCGTAATATGCTTGTATCCGGGTAAAACGTCAGCGCCGTGTCGCGTTAAAGATGCCCGTAGTTTCTCATATTTCTCTTTGGAAAGTTCTAAGTCCATAAACAAGGCCAAGGCTTCTTCGGAACCATACTTTTTAATGTGTGCGTTTGTGGGCGTGGGAATGCTTTCCTTAATCCTTTTTAGTCGCAGTGGGCTTGCATCAGCAACAGATTTGGTTATGTGCGACCTAACTCTTTCACTATCCTTTGTAAATTTAATAGACAGCGCTTCCGATAATTGCTTCGTGGTCAAGTCATTGGTGGCATCGGCAAGTTTCCTCTTTCTTGTGAAAATTGAACACTCCTCAATACTTTTTTTTGGCCTTCCTTTTGCTCCTCTGGTTGATGTGGTGGGTTTATCTACTGCCAATATATCCAGGATGGTATCTTCATTAAGCCAGTCCTCGTATTTGGAGTTGAAGTTCTGAATGGTTCGATTAGATTTCACCCATTTTGCCTTAATATTTGCATATATCAGATAAAAATTATTTTTTATAATTTCGCTTCTCTCAATATTTCCGTATAAGCTATCAAGTTCTTCTAAAGCAGCTTCCGTGAAAAAATTTGGTGTGGTTGACTTTCTAAACAGTTCAAATAATTTAAAATTGTTCAACGCCATGTTTTCAGTACTTAAATTGTTTAATGGTTTCAGTAATTGTTGCGCCAACTTTCAGTCGTAGACTAATCCAGGCATTATGCTTATTTTGCAATATATAGGCTTATGCTACCATGCCGAAAAATGTACCTGTTCCCTACATACATATGGATTTAGGCTGAATAATGCATTTTTATATTATGCACGTGTCCAAATAAGATTTGTGCCTACCTGTAGTCAATATTGTTCTTGACCATTTGCAATATATAGGCTTATGCTACCATGCCGAAAAATTTACCTGTTCCCTGCATACAAATGGAATTAGGCTGAATAATGCAATTTTGATATTATGCACGTGTCCAAATAAGATTTGTGCCTACCTGTAGTCAATATTGTTCTTGACCATTTGTACGCCAAAGTATTGTTTAAGTGAGGTACGTACCTGCTAATTTCAATGAGTAGTTTTTTTAGATTTTAGATCAAACTACTGTCATACAATTTCTGCAACCATGTCTTTTTAACCTTTTTTACCTCTAGAAGCCAAACGGGCACGTACGGGCAGATAAAATTTTTGAATTATGTAAAGAAATAATCAAAGAACAGATTTTGCAAATATGGCAAATATAGAAAAATATAGATTTTTGTTATTTTCCGTCAAAGTTGAAAAATAGTGAAAAAACGGATAGTTTTTAAATAGTGATTTACCAGGAGAAACACAAAGCAAACAGTTCATTTTTTTTTTATCATTACACATTTAATAAATGCATCAATCAATACAAACAAAAAATAAGGCGATTCGTTACCTATTTTTCGTGATATTACACCTGAAATCGCAACAAATTTACTAAAAATTGTGTGTTTTTTTGAAAACCGAAAGTCGGTCAACTTTGAACGGCTATATCTTCTAAACTAAAAATGTGATATTATTAAGAGTGGCAGATTTGAAATCGTTGAAAAGTTTCCTATAACATGAGTTTATTCAAAACTTCGTCGGTGCTCATGAAAATTTTGATTTTTGCAACCTCGTTTGCTCTACGGGCGCTACTGTGCGTCGTTTAATCTATACATACTGTGCAAGGAATTATGAAAATTATAAAGAAATTTAAAATGACTGGAAGCGTTACAGATGTGGCCAGGTCTTTGCGTCATCGCTATGTGCGCACTACCGACAATATCGCCGAAAATGTCGGAAGAACACTTTAAATCAATTCAGAGCGATATTACCGTATGATAACCGACTTTTTTGTACTGAAATTGAAGATTATGAACTGGTCGATACGTGGTTTCAACAAGAAAGTGCCACGAGACACACAACACAACCGATTTTGGCTTTATTGTAAGGGAAGTTTCCAGAGCGCGTAATTTCACGTTTTGGCGACATCAATTGACCACCAAGATGATGCGATTTGACGTCGTTAGACTTTTTTGTGGGGCTACGTCCAAGACCGTGTCCGCGCGGATAAATCCCTAAAGTTAGAGCATTTTAAAACAAACATTCATCAAGTTATCGCTGAGATATCGCCCGAAATTTCAAACATAATGGCAAGGTGCATGCACTATAATAAAATAAAAGTTTCATCGAAATCGTAGCTTTATGTGTGTGTTATTTAACTTTACTTTTGAAACCGAAACAAAGATAACCTCGTGGCATGTCACAACATCCAGTGTGGACACTATGACACTCCAAAAATTGTCACAGTGTTCATGGACTTTATGACACTTTGTAGAGTGTCATAATGTCCACAACATGCTTACAAACTCGAAAGCGTAGCCTGCCTTCGGCCAGGCGCAAGGATTTTTTCCTATTTGATAAAACAAGTACCGGCTTCGCTAACTAAAGCTTCTCGTGAGATCTGTAATACAGATTCTGTATAGTCCATGGACACTATGCCACTGGACGTTATGACATGCCACCGGTAACCCAATATATAAAGGGAGTTATTTTTTATTGTTCTTAGGTTTTCTTTTAAAACATTTTTCAAAATTTGATTTTTTTATGTTCTCTTTCTGAGTGAACATTTGGTGTTAACGCCTTTAGTTTATATAAATTTATAAAGTAATTTTAAAACTATATTTCGACATTTGTCAGCTGTCAAAAGAGCTGTTATGCCAAGAGTATTATTGTTAAATATATTTATACAAATTATTATTATTTATTGTGTTTGTAAAGATAATAAAACATTCACTCATTTATAAAATATTTTTCCTGGACTTTAGCAGCTGTTTTGTTGTGTTTACCACTTTTTTTTATTTTGAGATAAAAAATAAGTAAAAAAAAAAATAAAATAAAACAAAAACGTATGATACTATAAAAAAAAAAAGAGTTAAACAAATTGCTATTTATATACGAATATTTATATCTTTCTTAATGTCCTGCGGCCATTAAAACAATATTTGTTATATTTCATAAAAACTGACAGATGTCTGTCATAATGTGGGTTTTGAAATTTTTACTCAGAAAGCAAAAAAATGCAAAATGCTCATTTAAATTTGTTTTTTTTTTTTTTACAAAATATTAAAAGTTAATGTTTATTTATATACACAATTATTTTCTTTTTTGGGTGGGTCATTCAGTTAAACCATTTTAAATGGAACTTACTTTTAAAAATTAAAGGCAAAGAACTGTAAATTAAAATAAATTTAAAATAATTTTGATAAATATTTTTTTCGATTTCTAAAAAAATTAGTTTAGAGCAAGATTTAAAAAAGGGGGTTATCCTATAAACAAATTACAGAAAATTGTACGTGGTTTTCTTTATTAAAATGTTTTAATAAACAAATTTATAGGAATTATTATTTTTCGCCAACACATACATACAGAAAAAAATACCAATGTAAAATTAACAAGGCGAAATGTTGATTGAGAATTATTTAAATTTATCATTATTTCATATTCATTTTAAATGAAAAATATTAAAATAACCTTAAATCACATTTATTGAATATTATTCACTGTTAAAATAACATTGTTCAATATTGAATCCATAAAAAACAGTTTTATATTAAAATCAAAAGTTTATCTTGTTAAATTAACATGCATACATACTTAAGTATGTACATTTTTTTATTTTCATGTTTAAAATATGTTATAAAAAGAAGACAATTCCCGTATTTTTTTAGTTAAAATTATTTAGTTAAATAGTGCATTAAGTTTTCAAAGTAGACTGATGACGAAACCCATACCGGGCCATTTTGCTGATGCTTCTGTTAACAAAGGTGAATACAAAATTAGTGAAACATGTGTTACAGGGGTAAGTGTTTTGAATTATTCTTAAATAAATGCATATGTTGTCTCTGAAGCTTCTTCACACTGTTAAAACACACTCAAACCAATTTGATTCTACATGAAATTCACGTTGTTTCAACTTGAAATAACTTTCATTCAACGTGATTCGGATTGTTATTTCAATAAAAATTACATGTTGCTCTTAACTTTACTTCAATGTTACATTAACACGAATTATAGTTATTTTAAAAGAAAAAAATGTTGTACGCAAGTTACTTTAAAATCAGATTGCATTAGCATGAAAAACGTATGTACATTACTCTTGAGCGATATTCAACTGCCTATTTGAAAAGCAAGGGGACTCTAAATATGTTTATTCGGGCCTCAGAATCATATGCAAACTGTATACCAAACTTATAAAAAAGAGAAAAAGTACCAAAAAGTAAAATTTTCCGTTTTTACATCATAAACTGTACCCTATATTTTAGTCTGGGCCATATTTTATTTGTTTACCAAATTTTTCGGAAAGAGAAAAAGTACCAAAGTTAAAAGAGTACCAAGATTACAAGCTTTTCCTCATTTTAGGCCCTCCAGAAATTACACTGCATGTTAATGTGGGCTTTAATCTATATGTATATCATATATATCAAAAAGAGAAAAAACACTAATATCTACCCTGTTGTTACCCCTTAAAAAGTACCAACGTTATTCTTTCAAATGTAGACTATATTTTTATCCTAACCATATGCAATTTGCATACTAAATATCAACCAATTCCATTAATTGAGTTTCGCGTGATGGCGCCGCGCCGCAAACTAACAATCATCAAAACATACAAACTTTCACATTTATAATACCAGTGGAAAAAATAAATTTTAATCTAATAGAAGATTCTTTTTTAAAATCTTTTTCTGAATTCTATTTTTAAATAAATCCATTAACATTTAGTAAATAAATGTTATTAATATAAAAGCGTTTTTATACATAACTAATATATTTTCTTTTAACTAATTTCAGGTATGGACGGACTATTACAAACATATTTCCGAATTGTGAAGTAAGGTATGTTTTCCTTAAGGTGTTATGATACTTGCTATTTTTTGTATTGGATTTTTTTAGGATAGACTGAATGAAACAACAAATGCGAGAAAGAACAAGAAATACAATTTGATAAACAAACCCTTTTTTCTGATTGACATTTCTCATGTTTATTTTTTTCTTTGACTAAAACAAAAAAAAAAAAAAAATGGTAAAAGCTTGGGCAGATGAAACTATTTTGTTTTTGATCAGTGAAATAAAGCAGGTGCCCTTCATATGGCATTTCAAATCATAAATTTTCAATTAAAGAAAATACCGCGATGTAATTCGTAGTATTTTACATTATTTGCATTAAATTTTATTGTTTATTGAAAAAAAATTGTTTGTGATTCCAAAATAAAATGTAAACAAAACAAACAATACTGCCCACGTGTTTTGCCCACAAAAACCCGTCAAAAATGCTAAAAATCGCAAAAAAAAGTTAAAACCCGCTACTTTCGATCAAAAACTAATAAAGTTGGCAACAGTGCTAACAATTAATCTGGAAATGTCAATTTTAAGTTAAAAATTTTTGTATTTTTTTTGACAGTCTTAGATTGGGTGAGTTCCAAAACATCAGTTGCAAAGCAACTCGCTTTTTTAAGTGCTTTCTACCAAGCAACCGTGAAAAATTTTACAATGTTATCTGTACCAAAGTTCACTAAAAACAATATCGATGCGTACACAATAATCAAACTAGATATAGTTAAACTCTATGATACTTTTTTGACTTTGGCTGCAAGTATTATGATGTTTAGGAACTCAGCCATTATTTATCGATAACACATGTATATTTGTTTGACACTTCAAGATTTTTTATGATATAATCATACTCTTTACACTTAGTCAGTTTTCCTATGCAAATATGTTTGCACTATTCTCCAATATAGAAAAAGTACAAAAAATAGCAAGTATCATAACAGCTTTAATAGAAAAATAACATAATGAGGGTATTCACGTCACAAGTTGCACCCTTGCAAAAAAGGCAACGTGCAAAAATATAACAACCACAAAGACAATTCTTTACACACAACTGATTTTCTGTGTGGTTGTTGTTTTATTTGTGCGCTTTTGCTTTTTTGCAAGGGTGCAACTTGTGACGTGAATACCCTTAATGTTTCTTATTATTGGGTGCATAATGGGACTCACAACAGGTGGCGTATCTCTTACACAAGGCTTGTGTCTTTAATAACTTGTATGGCTTTTTCTAGTTGTGATTTATTCTCAACGAGTTTAAAGCAGAATTTTGTCGGAGATAAAAAAAGTTTTTCATTATTGCAACTTAAAATAAACCGTTAAAATTTGTCAAAAATACCGAGATTTTAAGTAATGCACCCATGTTATGTAATAGTATTCAACTACAAAATAATTAAATAAGTAAACACTATATTCGGCCAAGCCCAAGTATTTAATACCCTGCCTGCATCACAGTAAAACTGAATTCCAAAACATCATAACACTTTGTAGTCCAAGTCAAAAATTTATCATAAATTTAAACGAGGCATAATTGTCTTATTGTGTACGAATCGTTAAGATTATTGGTGCTCTTTTGGACAGATAACATTATTAAATTTAAACAAGTAAGAAATTATAGGCGGTTAAGCCTGACCATATGATACCCTACACGACAGTACTTAAAAACAGCGTTTAAAAAACTGCAGTCAAAAAAAAAAAACTGCCATTTCTCCCCCTTCTTTATTTGTCATTGGCCAAAACAAAAATCTGTTGTTTTTACTTCTAATTCATTAAATGTAAACCGTCGCTGTCAAACCAACTCAAAAAAGCGAAAAGTTGTACAAAAATTTTGGTTTTTTGTTCGACAGTTTTTGGTTTCGACTGTAGTTTTTTAAAACTTGCTTAAAAACACATTTTCGAAAGTGCACCCTATTCGGGACCCATGGAGAATTATAATTTTATGTCCATATAATAAATAAAGATCTATCTATGTTTAACATTTCATTAAATTTGGTTTGATAGTTAGAAGATAGAAGGTAGAAATCGCCCGCTATCTCACCTCGTGGTCCTACGATTCTGGCCATTTTCAATAGGCTTGGCACAATTTGAACCAACGTGCCAAATGTTATCAAGTTATCTCCAATTATTTAAGTTCTTCCAAAAGTCTGTAAGGAAAAATATACTATAGACATAATAAATAAACAAATAAAAAAATAATTTGCGACCTGTACTTTGCGCACTTTAAGATGGGTCTAGGACCCATATTTTAAGGTGTTACACATATCTGCACAAATGCATAATACCTTCTCCACTATTTTGGTCTGGGTAAAAAAGCGAGTTGCTTTGCAACTGACGTTTTGGAACTCACCCTGTTTCAAAATAAATTTTCGAGAACGTATCCTATTTCTTTCCAATGAGCAATCATGGACGCGGTACAACAATATTATGTTTATAGTTTAAGATTCATCTAAAAGTTCTTAGTGGCGAATTTAAAATACGCCTGCCACTATTTGGTAATACATAGATTAAAGGAAATAAGTTCACGTTCTCTTTAATTTATTACCAAATAGTCCCAGGCGTATTTTAAATTCGCCAAACACGATAAGGATGATTATCTAGATATCTACGCTTAATGAGATTTTTTTCAACTTTTAGTCTATTTTAGATCTACAAGCCGAGATATAATAGGTTTTATGAAAGTTATCGTCACAAAATTGTATGTTTATACCTATATTTATAAGGAAGTTATTGCGTTAAGTGTTGGATATTTTCGGGAGTTGTAGCTGTATGGGAGCTATGGCTAAATATCGCCCATCTAGTTTAAAAGTGACTCAAATTTTTAATTTAATTTGTTTAACTAAAAAAAAAAAAAAAATATCAGTTTATTTTGTTGTTGTTAACTTTTATTAAAAAACGGTTATGTCTTTCTTCATGCTTCAATTGGTATAACGTTGCAATTCATAAATGTGTCTAAATAGTCTTTATTCGAGTTGTGACACTTTTGATAAAATAATCACTGTTGGATTTTATATTAATTAGACTTGTGTCAGCTTAGAATTAGAACTTGAAAAGAATTCAGCTAAAGCGACATAACTCAAAATAATTCAGTAACTTGTGCAAATAATACATCATCAAAAATGGTTCATTATCTAGTGTATAAATATCTTTATAAAAAAAACTTTTTAGCTCATAATCTGTATGGATTTTCTACCATGAGTGGGGTTTTAACATCGAGTTTAATCTTAGCGGCAAACTATAATTTATTAACCTGAGAATAAATACAGAAGAAGAAGAAATATCGTCCTTTTAATTCTTATAAAAAGAAAATTAATCAAAAAGTAATTTCAATTTTTGAGAATACAAAATTTTAATCTCAAAAGATTTTGCTATTCGTGCTTAATTCCCAGTTTTTATTCTTGATAAAAACACTTGAAATTTATTGTTGATGGGATAAGCTATTCCTATGCATTTCACTGTAAGATGAGATAAACCCACTGCTGTTTATTGTTGATGTGTTTTGTTCAAGCTTTGATATTGTTACAAGTAGAACTGTTGCTATAATTCTTATACGCTTAACAGTTTTATTTGGTTTAATATCTTTAGTTTGTCTAAAACCTTTATGGATGAAGTTTCCTGATGATCTGGCCTAAGCAACCAGTGAAATGCATAGGAATAGCTTATCCCATCAACAATAAATTTCAAGTGTTTTTATCAAGAATAAAAACTGGGAATTAAGCACGAATAGCAAAATCTTTTGAAGAAAATTAATTCTTAATTTTTTTTTATTTAGGTTTTAATCAGGGTTACCGTTAGAAATTTTCGAAAAGGGTCACAAAAAGGGGATTTTATAGAAAAAGGGGTCAAAAAAAGGGTATTTCAATAAAAATAAGGGTCAAGTTTTTTTATAAGCAGTATTTCCCATTAAAATGAACATAATAAGACCAAGTTTTTTTATAAGCAAACAAAAAAATAATATTTCAGGTAGGAAGAGCTCAAAAAACTTAATTTTTTTATGAAATTCTCTGTCCTGTTTTTAACACCTGACAAAAATTTTATTCTTTATAATTATAGCTAATTTTTTAATACTTTTTATGTAATTTACCGATTTAGCGATGTCAAATAAATTTAAGTGTTTGTTTTAAATTTTGCAATCGTTCGCGAATTGTGACCATTTTCTCGATTAAAACGATCTTTTCCTGTAAGTGTCAGATTTTTTAAAGATTTTACGATTTTTAATGAACATTCGACTTTGCTATCATACCGCTGTTACCAAATATTTGGGAATTTCCGCTAATTTAGCAATTTTTACCTCTTGTTTTAATTCCTGTTAGGGCACTCTCAACACTGTCGATTCAAAAGGGGGCGAAAAGTTCAATACCTTTTGCCATTATTAAGGGCGAATTTTTTTGAATAAAACATGCTACTCTTTAAGAGAGCAAAACAACAAATTGCATTTTTTTAATAAAATGTCAAATTTTTGTTTTGAAAAGAAACCATCGTAAAAAATAACAAATATGTATATGAGTTATGTTTGCTTTTAGGGAAATTGTACTTAACTATCAAAAATCAAGGAGAAGAAAGCACGGAATTGTAAGTTTATACTTTGAGTCTGTTCCATATCAAGCAATGCTTATTTCGAAAACATTTGTTTAGCACTTCTGTTCCGCAGTGTTGACAAAAAAACAAAATGTGAGAACTATTTCCAAAAAAGGGTCAAAAAGTGTCACAAAATAGGTGATAATGATACAAAAGTATAATTTAAAAAAAGGGTCATAAAAGGTATCAACACCGTCGAAAAAGGGTCAAATTGATACTTTAGTATCACAACGGTAACGCTGGTTTTAATATGTTTCAGAATCACTGACGTCTTCATCTTTACTAAAATAATCCATTTTTCTGTTTTCTAAAAAAAAATTGTCTTTCATGTAGGTATATTCCTTCTATGTATTTTAACAGCTGCTTTTGTTATACATGTGTGTGTGTGTTGACATTTGTTCATTAAGGGTGCGTACAGAGTAGCCGCTTGTTGCCGAGCCGAGCCGACTGACGCTTATTGCGAGAACTTCTTCATGCGAGAAACAAGTTTGAGTGTGCATAGTGGATGCGAGAATCAGCGGTGATATTATATGAGGGGCTTAAAGCACAAGGGGTTTAAGTGGCTTTTTTCCAAAATTGAGTTTACATATGGAATTATAGGTGAAGTTTGGGGAAGTTGTTTAGAGCACAAGAGGTGAATGAAGGATTCTCATCCGGACGTTAGATATGGTGAACAATTCAAGCACTTGACATTAAAATACCTGCTTCGCTTGGAGCACAAGAGAAACAACCGCTTTTGTCTCATTATTTAACATAAGTCACTTGAACCCCTTGTGCTTTAAACCACTCATATCTATTATTTGTGTTGTATTTATGTTTGCATGCATTTGGGTTTGTTGTTTATTCGAAATTTTTTTAAATTTGGTTTATAAGTTTTTTTTTTAAATTTTTTTATAATTGTTATAATTTTATTTAATTTTTTTATTTTTTTGTTTAATTTTTATTTTATTTTTTAATTTTTATTTTCTTTTTATTTTTATAATTTTTTTAATTTGAAATCATAACAACATAACATAAACAATGTTTTCGGCGCTGAAATACGCTTTGGAACTGTTTTCTCGCATTCAATCAGCTTTGCGCTCTGACCAGCTCGGCGCCCACTATGACCTGTTAGCGCTTATTTGTACTAACTTGTATTTTACCAGTTTTCTCGCATTGGTTCTCGCAATAAGCGTCAGTCGGCTCGGCTCGGCAACAAGTGACCACTCTGTACGCACCCTTAAGCTTAAACCACTTACATTGACCGCTTAAAATGGCAAACAAGGGTAATTAATCCTCTTCTTAAAAACTAACAACACAGATTAAAGATGACTTAATCTCTAATCTCCATTTTAAAAACCCACCCTAATGGTCCAAAGATTTGTTTTTAACTATTTTTTTTTGGCAGTTTTTTTGATTTCTGAAAAATTTAGTTGTTTGAGTTGAGTCACTTTCGAACTAGGTGTGCGATATGGACTTATTCCGAATTAATGTAGGAAAATAATTAAGGTTGCAATAGATTGTTTTTGTCCATATTTTATCTAAATACCAATACAACAAAATGATATATCAGCAAAAAGACTCTAGTTCCGAAAGAAGTTTGTATGAACCGATTCTTACCATTTTTATTAGGTCTCGTCCTTATGACAATAAAAGTTAACATAGTTAAAACCGGTTTTTGAGTTGGTCGGTATTCTAAAAGGTGGGTGGGATTAGCTGTTAAACCAAGACTCGTAGTACCACCTTCATTATGGCGGTGTTACTATAAGTAGTAGAGAAGTTGGCATTTATTTTACGAAATTAAAGTTAGATACGCAGCGGTTATTCTTAATATTCTTCTTAACGTTTAATGCCTGGCCCCCAATGTCGAAAAAAAATTTCTTTCGAATGTTAACATTGAAGACAAAAACAATTCTTGGTTTTTTCTTTTATTATTGTTTTCAAAACGAAAGAAATGTTGAAGGTTAACTTTAACTGCTGGATTAAAGCTTCTCTTTTGTAGAAACAACTTGCTCTTTAAAGATGACAGCAATTACGACAAAAACATTAAATTGAACAACTACCATTTACCTGTGTAAAAGAATAGTGCTAGAAAGATGATGTCAAGTGTGAAATAAAATAATAAATAAACAGCCAATGACTGGGGAAAAAGAAGACATCTCAAAGCATCTTCATCTCATCGTAGATCTTAAAAACAAATTATTCACACTAACTTAAAGACAGCAATGAAAGCAACAAAAATTTAGAACAATAGACAAACAATAACAAACTAAAATAGCAAAAAATAAACAAAAAAAAACTATGTTGCTCTTCTGCTTGTTTTAAAATAGGACTAATTTTTATTTTTTATGTATGAATATACGTCCCATGAATTTTATTATTATTCCTGTTTCCTTCTTCATCATCGTCATCATCTCCATCATTATCAAACATCATCTTTGTATCCCTTATTTGTCTTCAACCTGTGTTGGAAGTTTTTAAGAACAACTACAACGACTTTTGTTGTTGTTTTGTTTAAAAAAACTGCTTTTTGTTTAATTTAGTTTTTGTTCTTTTGACGTTGTAGTGTGTGTGTGAGCTTATGTCATGCAAATAACATTGGACTTCCTGATCCATTTTGGTAAAATGGACTACTCCATGGACTGGTCCAATGTAATACAAGCATGGGCCATCTCATTGTTAAAAAGTGTATGTAGTGAGACGACATACCTTCGTTTTTTTACGAAATGTTTTCATTTTTAATCTACTTCAAAGTTAATGAGTATACCTTGGAGTAGTTTTAAGACTACTGCTTTGCAATCCAAAGCTGGGTTATATGGTCCTGCACTAGGACATCGTAATGTTAAATATACCATGTTTTTTCCGTTGTGGGCTACATTTTACACGCGCGCACAGAGGAGTATTTGGCCTGAAAAGTTGGCCAAAATTAATAAACGTGTTTTTTGAATTAAAAGTTTTAGTTTTTTGATAGTTTTAGGTGTAGTATGATATAAAAAGTCTAGTGGAAGATTTTGAAAAAATTACACTGCGCAACAAAAGTACACTGCGCAACAAAAAAATTTTTCTCTACCCTAGAAATAAAAGTATGTGGATTATATGGATTTTCATGCCCTTAATTCAAATCTGTTTTCCGTTTTTCTCTAGTACGTAAGGATTTTCTTTTAAAGGCGTGGCATACTTCACCCCCTAAATCGTTGGGTTGCCTTATATATTTTGCCATAACTTGAAAACGTGTTCTCCGATTTTAATAGCAGGAGGATCAGAAGATGCACCGGAAAATTCTGCTTAAACTTACCACACACATTTATTTTTTATCTGTTACTATTTTGGAGTTATTAAAAATTTAATGGCGAAAAAAAAATTTACATGCAAAATGCGTCAAATTTTTTGTTTTCAAAGTGCAATAAAAAAAATTAAGAACCAAACAGTTTAAATTTTTAAGATTTTTCTAAAAGCCACGTTCCTAAGGAATAAAAGTTGGTATAAATCGCAAAACTCAATTAACAAATGTTGATTTTAGAGGTTTAAACTCATTCTTGACAGACTGTATGTACATTAGGGCGGGTCGATTTGTATGGATAAAAAAAAAAATTAGAAATCGTATAGCAAAAACGTAATCTACATAAAATTCTCCGAAGAAACCATGGGTCTTAAATAAAATCCTAATCCGCGCCTCTCGACTTGAACATTTTTTACTTGGGTGAAAATTTTTTTTAATGTAAAAAAAATTTTTAGTTGTAAAAAAATATAAAGTCCAAAAGAACTACCTTACTAAACAATTTTATTAAAAAAATTCGATTCCTTTTTGGAAAAAGCTATTTTTTCAAAAAAAAATTTTTTATGGGGATGTGTGGGACATTCCCTTAAAACTATTACGGATAATTACGAATTTTTGCAATTTATAAATACATATAGGCAGGTATTAATATTGTGAAGTGTTAAAAGTGATGTGAATAACAGTTGAAATCAATAATTCAAAATACATAAAAGTTTATGACGATATAAAGGTATAAGAAAAAGTGCCCGATGAGCAAAAATAGACGAAATGTGAAAATTTAAAAAAATCGTCAAAAATAATGGCGCAAACTTGCGCACACTTTTTTTTGGTTTCATTTTAAATTTTTTTTCTGTTTTAAGTAACTTTTTATCAAACCTTTCAGCGAAAAAAAATCTTTGTTAAACCTTTATTCGTTTAGCCGCAAAAAAAATATCATATAAACATCCAGAAACCGAAAAAAAAAACATTTAAATCTCATATAATTTTCTTCACTTTCCTGACTTTAGCAGGGTCTCAGAGCTACAAATCCCAACTAAAAGTCTTCAAAATTTACAATATAATGTAAAATATGCGTACTTAGTTCTTAAGATTTCCTTAAATTCAGTTTTGCCTTTTTGGCCAGCTTTTCAGGCCAAATACTCCTCTGTGGCGCGTTTGGACTGGTCCTATTATTTGCAGAGTGTCTACCACTGGCTTGAAAATGAAGTTGTCTAAGCAACGAGTTCAGAGATGGATGGACTTGTATGTTTTTCATATTTAAAATTTAATTAAAAAAACCTAAAATTTTATACAGGTCGTTAAGCTAGATTTGAGCTGCTCATAAAAATGCTGTTCAGGTTATTCGACCTTTATTGAAAACACAAACCAACGACGTCTATTGTCAATCCTTGATTTTTGAGTTATACCTACGCCCAATTTTCAACAAATTTTTAATTTGAAAAACAAAATACATTTCGTAGGTCCCTCCCTTTTATATACTTTATACCTTTGGTATCACTGATCTTCAACTGAACTACTCTTAAAATAAAAAAAAACTACACTCATTTAAAAAAAAAAAAAAAAAAATTAACTGAAATCCTCCATCGATTTCAATTTCACTCGATTTCGATTTTAAAAACATGTCGTATAAACTTATTTTCAAGTGCAAATTTACCTGAAAATTGTAAAAGAATGTTGTGTAAAGAGTTTCTTTTATTTCTTTCTGTTTTGAACTACTTAAATAAATTTACCATGAGTTGCATGTTTTTGCTGTTTTTCCAATTTTTTTATTTTTTTTGGATTCATTGTTGTTGTTGCTTTTGCTCTTAGGAACCACATCTTCAGCCACTATTGAAGCATGACACATTACGTTGCAAGAAAGCGAAGTAAATAGCAGAAACATAAAAAACAAAACTTGAATTATTATCCGAAAAATGCCTTAAAGCTTTGCAATGCCGAAATTGTAAAAAGACTTTAACACAAGACAAGAAAAACTATTTTACTTGTTGTTTTAAGAAACAAAAATTGTCTTTTTATACACACGTAGGAACTAGCTAGTTTCCCCTTCGACGGTAACGATAGTGATGTTGATCGTTGTCATCATCCCATGATGATTCATTCAAAACACTAGGAGGTCGTTACTTTAGGGAATTTTCTTTGTCTCTTCTTTAATTTTTGTATTTTCTTGCTTTTTGTTTTAGATAAACATACTTTACTTTTAATCTTTAAACAGCTGACTTTTCGTATCAAATAAACTCAGGCGCACTTGGGTGCTAGTTTGTATTTTTTACTTCAACACTTAATTTATTTTTCTATATGTCACCACCAACTATGCTGCCAGTATCTTGATTGTATGTCTTTTATTTATTTTTTTTTTTTTTTGTTGCCTATTTCTTTCTAGTTGCATTACAGCTGCATTTCTTTTTAAAAATAAACTTTTTTCCTTATAAAAACAGATACTTACATGCACTGCCTCTTTAATTTTGCAAGTCTATGCAAAATATTCATTTGGTTGTGTCTAGTTTTTGCACACTTATGTGTAAGTATGAGTGTGTGTTTTGGTTGTGTACTGTTCATTTTTGCATGCAACATAGTGTGTCAGGAAATAACATGTGACTAAGTCGCGTGTTGACACTGCAAATAATTTATTTAAATACTCACATAGTTGCGTATATCTGCATACATATGCAATCAAATTTTGTTTAAGAAATATATGTATTCATACTTACCTCTGCAAATTGCAGAGAAGTGCTAACTTCAAAATGTTTTTAAAAATGTTAGAGAAAAGAATGACGATGTACCAAAGTATAGACAGACTACATAAGCTATCGTTACTAATGTTATGGTATCATTTTTACTTTAGCTTTTGCACTTTGCAATTTTGTAAGTTCAATACTATAAAAAAATCAGAAAGTACCAATGTAAAACCAAAAAAGTACCAAGAAGTCGCCTTCTCTTATAGTTTTTCAATCACTCTGAACTCTGCTGTTGAATTTTATGTTTTTAGGTTCAGTATTGATAAAAATTCTAAAAGTACCAGTTAAAGAACGAAAAAGTACCAAAAATATCCCTCTTACAGATTCTCATTTACTAAAGGCCTTTCATGTTTAATTTTATGTTTTTTAGGACCAATACTAACGGAAATTTAAAAAGTAATAGTTAAAGATCAAAAAAGGGCCATGAATTTTTCTCTCATAGATTCTCATCCACTCAGGACATTGAATTTTTTATTTTATGGTTGTAGTACCAAGTATTAACGAAAATTCAAAAAGTATCAGTTGAAGAACAAAAAAGTACCAAGAAGTTCTCTCTCATAGACTCTCATCCACTCAGCACATTTGATGTTTAATTTTATTTTTCTATGTCCAATATAAACGAAAATTTAAAAAGTAACATTTGAAGAACGAACGATTACCAAAAAGCTAAATATTAACGGAAATTGAAAAAGTACCAGTTGAAGAACAAAAAAGTACAAACATTTGTATTTCCCCTTTTTTAAACTATTTTTCCCCCATTGAAGAATAACAAATTTCAATATTGAAGTAGGAGCCCATAATTTAATACGTATGTATATGGGCATTTCCGTCAAAAGGTCCACCGTGACCGGAAATTTAAAAGTTATTAAAAGCTGATTGTTTTACGATATTGTTATAGAGAAATATTTAGATTTTACTAATTTTATAAATTTACCCATAAATTTGTTCACTTAGATGAACAATCAGACTGCAAAGTTGTGCAAACGTAATTTCTTATTTGTGAGAATGTTTTATTGTATGTTTTCTTAAATATTATCTTCTTTAAAAGAAGTGATATTTGATATAAATTTTTAAAAAAAAATTTTCTTACATTGTCTGTAATCTAAGGAAGAGTTCAAAGAGAAATATGCTATTCGGATTAACGACAAATTTTTATTTTGTTTTAATCATTTTTCAGTTAAATTATTACGGAAAAAATTTCACGTTCGAAATGTCACGTATCGACCCAGATTTTGGCTTAAAAAAAAAAAAAAAAAATACAGAAGATTTTGGATACAAACCAAAGACATTTTAATGTTCCATTGCTACGTAAAATTCTGAAAGTAGTTTGACTAAAAAATTGTGCCAGGTTTCGCTTAATTACGCCTTTTCATACATGGCCGCAAAAACTACTTCTATTTTTTTCACGTTCGAACCGCTACTTCTTTTGCCATTATCTTTGACCTAGAATCGCGCACTCCATAAACTTTAGCATAGATAACAGTGCTTTCTTAGTGCTATTATTTAAGGGTTAAGAGAACGTAAAAAGATTTCGTCGGTTGATTATCTAATTGTCGCATGCAATTTGTATCCACATACGACAATTAAATAAACAACCGACGATTTGTTGTTTAAAATTTTATTGCATTTGTGATGCGTACGACTGTCACGTTCAACACTTTGGATTTACCCATATGTTAATGAATTGAGAAAAAAGTTTTGTAAAAAAAGTATCAAAAATATGTACGATTTTCAGCCCTTATATAATCTCTATTTCTATGTTTATCGGTTTAAAAAACAGATGGGGTGACACGGAAAGTTCTTAAATACAGGCTTTATCCGTTTATTCTCCAAAAAGGCCGAAATTTAAACAAGTACCAGGCACTTGTCCACTTATTATTCTAATAAACAACGGTAAATATAAATTGTTTGCAATTTTTGATATTCTTTTAATTAGGCTAGAGTTCATCAAATTTAATTTTCATTAAATTATTTTCACTTGAGGGAAGGAATTTTTACAACTTGTAATTTTTATTAAAATTTATTGATAATTTTTCCTGGCTGAGCTGGGATTCGAACCGGGTTGATCTTTACACTGCACCACTGCGGTGCCCGTTATGCCAACAGTCAAACATCAATATTTAACCAGTAGTACTGGTGGTTCGAAATTTGCTGTAATTATCACTTTAATTTCAAATTACATGTTGCCTCCTTTCCTCTGTTTTTCGTATTCTTTCTGTCAAGACTTTGTCTTGAAAACCTGAATACATTTGTTTTTATACCCTTCACCGAAGGTAGAAAGGTTATAAAGGTTAAATTGTAAGGGCCGATGTTGAATGTGAACCACACCTAAACGCCAAGTTTTTTTCCGAATTTTATTTGACATTTCTCTATTTCAGATTTACTCAATTTGTTGGATACACAATCCAACAACGTGTTAAAGTTATCCAGACTTATTATAAAAATAAGCGTTCAAATCAAAATGCATATCGTGCACTTCGTGATTTTTTTGGTCAATTTGATCGTCCAAATGTGCGTACAATCGCAAAAATCGTGGAAAAATTCGAGCAAACCGGGTCTGTAGAAGATGTGAGAACACCAGTGCATGCTCGTACAGCTCGTACTGCAGGAAATATTGCTGCTGTTTGCGATAGTATGGCTGAAGAGCCGTCCACCTCAACTCGTCGTCGTGCCCAACAATTGCACCTCTCACGCTCGTCGTTGATGAACATTATGCATAAAGACTTGCATTTACACGCTTACAAGGTGCAATTGACTCAAGAACTAAAGCCTCTTGACCATTCCAAACGTCGTGAATGGGCAGAATGGTGGCAAGAAATGGCAACAGTGGATGATCAATTTTCGAAGAAAATCATCTTCAGTGATGAGGCACATTTTCACCTCAGTGGATTCGTCAATAAACAGAATTGCCGCATTTGGGCGAATGAGAATCCAAGAGTAATTGTCGAAAAACCAATGCACCCACAAAGAGTGACTGTTTGGTGCGGTTTATGGGCTGGCGGCATCATCGGGCCGTATTTTTTCCAAAATGAGGCCGGTCAGGCAGTTACTGTGAATGGTGTTCGCTATCGTGAGATGATAACGAACTTTTTATGGCCCGAATTGGAAGATATGGATGTGGACGATATGTGGTTTCAGCAGGACGGTGCCACTTGCCACACAGCTTACGAAACAATGGCTCTTTTGCGCAACAAATTCAATGGCCGTGTTATCTCACGTAATGGCGATGTCAATTGGCCGCCAAGATCATGTGATTTGACACCGTTGGACTTTTTTCTTTGGGGTTATTTGAAAGAAAAGGTGTACGTCGATAAGCCAGCAACAATTCAAGAGCTAAAGGATGAGATAATTCGGCACATTAACGGCATAGAACCTCCATTATGCCTCAGGGTCATCGAAAATTTGGACCATCGGATGGAGGTGTGCCGCCGTGGTCGCGGCGCCCATTTGGCCGATATATAACTTTGTCATTCCGTTTGTAATTTCTACAATATTGATCCTACACCCTATAATGTATTTATATTCTGGGCCCTTATGAAAAGCGAAGTTCAAAACCGGTTGTCTCTTATTTTAAAAAAATATTTACCAGTTTTATTTAGTTTTTGTCTAGTTGCTCTGTATTCTGCTCGCACAATGGTGAAGGGTATATAAGATACGGCACAGCCGAATATAGCACTCTTTTTTTTTGTCCACTTTCGTCGACATTTTTATTTGTACAAATTAAAGTACAAATGTAAACATTAGAGCCTGTGCCATAGCTATTTTAAGAACAATTTTGATTTTTTGTCGAACTGTTAATTTTAAATTTTTGATATTCTTTTAATTAGGCTCGAATTCATCAAATTTAATTTTCGAACTGGGAACCGCTCAGCCAGGAAAAATTACACTACGTGACAATTTTTTGACCAAATAAATTTGACACCTAATCTTTATGTAAAATTTTCCGCTGAATCCGAATATGAAGTCAGAATTGTCAAAAGTAGAACAGTTTTTGAGATATTCTAAAATAACCGTTATTTGTGTTTTTAAAAAAGATGCTGTGACAAATATCCAAAAATTAAAATTTTAGCCTACGATCAAGATCGGTGTAACAATGACAAAGTGATAGAAGATTAATTGAATTAACCCACAACAAATAAATATAGAAATCTAAATTTTTAGTAACAATACATATTAAAAATTGCTTAAAACTATTGAATTTCTATGTGGGTTAATTTACTAAATCTTCTGTAGCTTTGTCATTTTTGTACCAATCTATGTCTTGTTGAGCGCAAAATGTTCATATTAAAATACTCTAATGTCGCATGCAATAAAACATTAGGATTTTTAAATCATTGGTTTAAAAAAAATAACTTGAAAAGAGCAAAATTGAACAAAATCATAAAATTTTCAATGAAGCTTGAACTTTTGTCCCCTGTAACTCTATCATTTCTTGACCAATCTTCACAAGCAATCCATGGTTATTTTAGAAATTTTATAACCTTTCACTAAAAAGGAAGAATTACATAATCCGCTTAAAATTGTTGAAGATATTTGCATTTCAGTCACATCATCTTTTAAAAAAACACAAATAACGGTTATTTTGAAATATCTCAAAAACTGTTCTACTTTTGACAATTCTGACTTCATATTCGAATTCAGCGGAAAATTTTACATAAAGATTAGGTGTCAAATTTATTTGGTCAAAAAATTGTCACGTAGTGTAATTTTTCCTGTCAGATTCATTTGGCCATGACTTTGTTGAAATTTTGTCACGTAGTGTAATCAATAAATTTTAATAAAAATTACAAGTTGTAAAAATTCCTTCCCTCAAGTGAAAATAATTTAATGAACATTAAATTTGATGAACTCAAGCCTAATTAAAAGAATATCAAAAATTTAAAATTAACAGTTCGACTAAAAATCAAAATTGTTCATACATTTTTTGCTGTATCTCTTTTAGTTTTGGAAATAGAAGGCTACCGAATTTATCAATTTTTAGTCTTTTAGCCCCCTATATTCATATGTATATCAAGCACTTCAAGTACATAATTCGTTACGAAAATTATTTCAGAAGTTTTAATAGTGAAGCTTTTCTTTGTGAAACTGCCAAAGCTAATTTGTACTGCCAATGTTTTATAACAAGGTGCCATAATTCGACACATTTCTTTAATACTATTAAAATTAACCAGAAAAATAATAAAAACAAAACGATCTTCAAGAATAATGGAAATACACAATAATTGTCAAACAGAATAAATATAGAGAAGAAAAAATTGCTAATAAAAAAGATAAACAGAATTAATCAAATAAAGTGTTAAAAAAAGAATTGAAAAAAATCACCGTAAACAAGTAAATTGTTTTGCTGATGTCATGACTTCTAGATTGCAGTCTAACGGTCTGAATCTGTGTGATTTTTTTTTTTTGTATTTCAAAGAACTTGAATTAATCTTTTTATTACAGCTACGTAATGTATCATAACGTTACGTATGTAGCTGTTTGTTCGGACGCCATGTATTAGTATTACTGTTTGTTGTAGTTGTTTTCCCATGCAGCTGTTAAGAGCATTCACCTTACAATTGTTGCTAAAAATGACAAATAAAAAAATGGTTTTCTTATTATATATTTTTCGCTTTAAGTGACTTTTTTATAGGTATTTCTTCTTAATTCTTTTTGTGTTTTATCTCTTTTTCTATTTTTTATTTATAGTTTTAATTGATTTTTAGCATGAATCACCGTATTTTGAAGATAATAACAAAAGCAACAACAATAACAACTACATAAATGTATTTTTTTTTTATTTTACTTGATTTATACTGATAACGAATGGGTTTATGTTTCTTTTTTAACTTCTTTCATTGTTTTAAATTTTCATTTGCTTTAATTTTATTTACTTTTTTCTTGAATCACGAAACCGTACAAGCAAAATGTTTATAAAATCAACAATAAATACCTACTATTTTTACAAATTGAATTTAATTTTTTTTTTTTCAATTTAATTTTGCACTTTTGCTTTGTGTTGTTGCTTAATTTTTGATGTTTGATGAAGATTTTTTTCATTTTTTTAATTGCTTGTTTGTTTTTTTTTCGTTTTGTTTCTTTTGCTTTACAAATTTGTTAAGATATTTTTTTTGCTTTATGTTTCAAGATATTTTTTTATTTGTTTATTTGTTATTTGAAATATTATTGGAAAAAGTAAAATGTCAAAAAGTTAATTGAGCTCTAATTGACAGGTCATTGATGTGTTTGAATGGTGTTGCTGTAAAAAAAAAAACACAAGATTTATTATTATAGAAATTTTACTTGATATTGTTTTTAAAAATTTTATATTTTTATGGAGTGAATGAAAAATATTAACATCGGCAGCTCGATTCCAAAACATGCTAAGTCGAAAAAGTGATTCTTGCAAAAAAAGCTCTTAAAGTTAGTTTTTTGATTGGATGAGACGATCAATACTAAAATTTGGCAGAATTTAAGTTAAATAGTGCTCAAAACGTAAAAAAATTAAAAATCCCAAGTCGACTTAGCATGTTTTAGAATTGAGCTGACGATATAAGATCAAAGATGTTACACTGAAAGAAGGAGTTGATTCTACATATTTTTTTCCAAAAACATGCATACATATGTACCTATGTCATTTCAAATCCTTTTTAACAACTGTCGTTTAATGCCTGTTTCATACTTTCCGACATAGCCTTGCAACAATATTCGTATTTTATTTGATGTCCCCTAGAAAACTCAAGCCAAAAGCTACAACATGACGTTTAATTATTTAATTCTTAATTTATATTAAACATATTAATTGTTGCTTGATTTTACATTTTCTGCTACATTGTGTATCCAGCAAGCGTCTCTGCATCCGTCATTCCAAATTTTTTGTTTCATGAAATACTTCTGTACGACATACAGAAAGATGGCTTTATATATTTTTTTTTGTTAAACATATCGATACTTTCCCGTAAGAATGTATTAAGCGACACTTTTTTCGAAAATGACTTTTTGATGTGGAACTATACTAGAAGTTAAGCGCCACATTTTGGCCTGGGTTTCGCTGCCCTATCATGGATGCAAAGGAAACTAGAGTGAAAATAAAATTGTATCAACCGTCAAGTTTTCTCACTGGAATAATGTTGCACCCTGTAATTTGTATTATCCGCCAAAGAAATTATGCTAAGCCACATTTTTAAATATGTTTTGTATTCTGAAAATCGCTTTCCAAATATGTTTCTTTCAATTAAATCCGAAAAATAAATAACTAAATGAGACGTTTTTTTCGTTTCCTACACAATTTTAGAAATGTCGCTTAATACATTCTTACGGGAAGGTATCGATATAAGGAGTGATCCTAGATCATTGAAAGGTGGCACCGAGCATAATATTGAAAAAATTAAGAAAAATAAAAAGAATTACATCAAGTGTGGCCACGCCCACTACCCACCTCCCATACAATTCAAATAAATTTGTTCAGGTAAATGTTTAAAATTTGGCCAAGTCCAGCCATGCCCGCGCCAATCAAATAAAATTTTTTCTCATTTTACTTTTCTTATTCAAGAAAAGATTTTCTTATTTGGTACATAGGCTTTCTAGAATAAACAAAATACGCCAATTGTCAACAAGAGCAGCCACTCCCACCGCCCACCGTCCACCTTTATAAAATTCAATTAAATTTTTTCGCATAAACTTTTTCTTTTCAAGCAAAAGTCTTTAAATTTGGTACATACACTTCTTAGAATAAACGTATTATGCCTGCCTAGTAGGGATGCAAATCGGGATTGATTTTAGAAAACCCCGGGAAATCGCAGGATCCAGAAATCCCGGAATTTCGGGATCGGGATGTTTTGGGATTTTTTTTCAATAAACAACACTTTTTATTTATTTATTAATTCTCAAAAGGTATTATATATAACATATATTTTAAAAAAAGAAAAATAAGAATTATAAAAATTAAAAATTCAACTGATATGGGAATTTCCTGGGGTCACGAACGTACGTTCGTACGCTTTTGATGTACAAATAATATAGAAAACAAAACTTTTCCTAGCATTTTTTTCAATTCGATAGCATTTGGGTAGCTCTTTGTTTAGTGCAAAAGATGGAATTCATCGAGTTGAAGTTTTCATAATAAGAGTTATAAACGTGTGGTCACGAACGTACGCAAAATAGAAGCCGACTTCGGCTGACAGTAGTGAAATGTAAAAATCTGCGCAATGGAACGGAATATTCAAAAGTGATTAATTTATTTTAACAGTGTATTGATGTAGGTCTCCATCCAGTTTTTACAAAATAAAATATCTCTCTTGGGTTTTGTTTAATTGGCGAACGTACGATATTTCCATATGTTTTTTTTATTATTATCACCATGCATTTTACCATAAATGTCTTCAAATTTCCTTAACAAATAAACTTAATACTCCTTTTACAATTGATTGTAATAGAGAGATTGTGAAGAAAGTGTGTAAACATAACACATTTTTTGCATGTAAAATCAGTATAAAAAAATGTTTTTAGAAGTAGAAAATCAGAAGTCAGAAAAATATAAAATTTTCCAGTTTCCAGCTATGAAACCATTCTTTTATAAGAACAAAGACTTTTTTTATAAAAATAAATAATAAAAGACGATGATATTCAACATTTTATTTTTTCATCCTGGTAGACCATTCTGGGGAAATTGCCCACATATAATTTTCAAAAAACGAACATTTTTGTACACAAAAGTTGATATATTAAAAATCCCGGGATTAATAAAAATAAATCAATCCCGAAAAATCCCAGGATTTCAGGATTCGGGATTTCCCGTTTGGCATCCCTACTGCCTAGTTACATCAATATCAGCCGCGCCCACCGCCCATATCCAAGTAAATACAAAATGTGCCCAAAATAATGAAATATTTTATTCTTCAACTATAATTTCTTAAAGTCAACCAAACATAACTTTTCTTAAAGAAGAACGGGGTTTTCCGATTTCGGTCAGCGTTTTTTTAAAGCTACCAAAATATTCGCTTCTAAATTGCTTTTCGATTTTATGAATCGCAAAACTAAATATCTTGCTTTATTAGTTTAACTTTTCTTTAAAATATATAAGTGTACGTTTTTGAACAAAAATTTCATTGAGTTTTAATTTTTCTAATCTTTCTTCTTATTTTACATTCACTGGCAGTGATAGCGTGAAAAATTTTTCACATGAAATTCACGATTGCTTTTTACCCTTCGAGGGGAATGAACGTTTCATAGAAACAAAAATTTCACTTGTTATTGACGATAGGGGTGAATGTCTTAACAATCAGTTATCATAAATCAATCGATTATAAGATACACTTTTAGTTAAGATACGTTTTAATTCAAATAAATGAAAATAAAAAATATAAAAAGAAAGATTCAAATGGATTGAGTTATCAAATCATATGGGTTGATTTTTCTTATTTCGTTATGAAGCTGCCTACAATTTATTTTAATCTATTAATAACAAAGTGTTGTGACAATTAATAACTGCAATATCATTAAACCGAAATGTATGCAACATTTCTTGTTACAAACCTACACTGCAATCTTCGTGTCTTTTTCGGGAGATTTATAAGTTTATTTAGCGTTTGGCGAATTTCCGCAGATTTATTTGGGTAAACGCAAAGAGTACATTTTACTGAATTTTATAAATTCTTTTTTATTTTCGTTCGTAGCTACCAAACTATATGCATATCCAATCTAATTAATTTTTTTTTAATAAACCTCTTTTTCTGTATTTCAATAAAACCGGCATTAAAATGTTGATCTTACACGCATAAGCTACTGTTGCATGAACATTTTCATCAATTTTGGTGGTAAAATATTTGACTAACTTCATTATATTTTTACTAGCACAAAATGTGTATTTTTAAGAAAACCAATAATGGCTTTCTTTCTTTAAGTTAAACAAATTTTCTTTATATCCAAAAAATTTGAGATTGTATGACAGTAATAGTCCGTTTTCCGCTTTCTGATAATGTCGCCTAAAGCTGCTAATTTCTACGCAAAAGCCAAGAACTTAAATAACTGAAAATTTAAACTATTTTGCGAATATATGTTTGCAGTTTAAGTCCCAATACCAATACAAGCACCAACTAATTGCTAATAATGGCTCTGTCCAGCGCGTCGTTGATGGCATTATTCTCGTTGGCTTTTTTTCCCCAAAATTACGAACTATCAACCCACCCACCTATAAAGCGTACTAAACAGTCGGACATTTTCTGACATTCGCACGATTTGAAAACGCAAAAAGGCAGATTTATTTTATGGTTTCGTGAAACACTGGCATTTTGCTTGCGATTTGCCTTTGTTTCCTAAAAATATTCTTGTTTCATCGAGCATACTTTTGCGATTTGAAGTCGGTAAACTTCTTGCGCTTGCGATTTACAAAATATCAAGAATCGCAAACATTAAGAGTTTTTCGATTGGCAGAACATTCTCGAGTAATATTTTTCTGGATGTTGTTGTTTCTGGATAATCTTTTCAGATGTAACTAAAAACAGCAGAATAAAAGCCCATTAACTGAACGTGAAAATAAAATAAAGTCATTTAACTTTAGTTCTTGAAACAGCTTGATAACTCAAAGTTTATATTTTCACATAAATCACACATTTTATTAAGTGAATAGAAAAATGATTTTTCGGAGATGACGTCTAAGCAGATGCGCCTAAATGGCACATTTCAAGTGCTGTCACATTGGGGGATTTATATTTAAATTCTGGTTTTAATTTGAAAAATGGGAAAATGTTAAGGATTCTTTGAAAGAATTTTCGATTCACATATATTGTCCAGATGTAAAATTTTGAACAGGCGTGCTTGCATAACATCAGGGTACATTAACCGGGTATATGCATCCGCCCAGCTGATTCTTTTTTAAATATGAAGTGCGAAAACGATCGATGGTTATTCAAATTAGTAGCTCTATTACAAAGACGAACAATCACAACTTAATCATGATTTTTAAAATTAATTTGTAAAATTCGCAAGCGGTCAAGGGAAATATGCACAAACAAATTTAAAATAGACAAAAAAGCAAAAAAAAAAATTTGTCTTAAACTGAAAATATAGAATGTTTTCTCTTGATCAAGTTTCTAAACCAAAATATCAATTATCGCACAGGTCAACATAAGATAGACCAGTTTCTAGCGGGAATCGAACCCTTAATCCTCGCACTGGTAGACTACCCCACTACTAGTTGGTATACCACAGTACCCGTGTTAAAATAAAATAAGGGAAATAAGTGAAAATATTATTTCGAATTATCTCTTAATTGCTCACAAACTTTTAATTAATAAATACTTAGTGTCTAAACTTTTTCCTTGCGTAACTTTAATTCTTATCTGAATCGTAAACGTACTCAAAAACAAAGTTTCGTGCAACATGTTCAACTTTAGTTACTAGACTTTGACTCTACAAAAGCAAACACATGCAAACTTATTTTTTTTTGCAGATTTTAAGTTTTATGTTTCCAGATTTAAAGTATTATATTTCCATTGCGAAACTATGGGAAAATTTTATTTTGCATACAATAAAAAAAAAAAAAAAATAAAGAAAAACAGCACAACATTCTACAAATAAGCGTGCATAAAGATAAAGACAGCAACAAATCTGTGATTTGTTGAGCATGTTGCAGCAGCAGCATTACACATAAATTATTACGTTTCATTACAGTATGAATATTTGTTACATGTATGTATATATGTACGTTCACATGTAATGGAATTAATGAAAAAATGCATTTCTATTGATACTCGTGCAAAAAAAAAAAAACTGTAACTTGCTATCTGCAATTGCTAAGAAGCTAAACAGGAAGTATTAAAAATTACAGAAGAAAAACAGAAAGAAAAAGCAAATACTTTTCAATTTCACAAGATTACAACAGATGACAAGACAAGAAGACGAAGATGGAAAACAAAATATCTACAATGGGACAAAAATAATTACTTAAATACATTTCTTGTTCGTTTAAATGCAGCTTCAGCTGATCAATCGCTTCAAATGCAAGAAATGAATGAACGATTAATGTATTTGACAGAAGAAAATGGATGATATGGAGAGGGGGGAAAAACAGCAGAAACAGAAACATATCAAGAATGCAGTTTCTGTAGTAAAATTAACTGTCAACAGATAAGAAGAAATATCTTTGTATCAAACGACTTTTTATCCCCTTCTCTTATGGCTTCAAAACTTTTGCTCTGTGTATTGACTGAAAATAATGAAAAAAAAACCGAAACACAACAACTGCAGCAACAAAAAACTATAAAAGAAGAATTGTGTCACATGTAACAAACAAAAGCAACTGCAGCCAGAACAAAAAGTGAACGTAACTTTTATTTAAGCCACAGTGGAGGGATGCCAGACTTACTTGATGAAAAAGTAAAAAAAAAAACTATCAAAAAATCCTTATTTTTATTACCGTAAACCGAATTACTTTTTGATAATAAACAGGCAAGTGCACGGCCTAAAAAACACTTAATTGACAACATCTTTTGTAAGTTGTTGTTGTTTTTATTTTGTTTTTCTTAACCTTCTTACAAGTACAATTAATGTTGAGAGAATTTCAACTAATTGTAGTGGGGAACACTGTTGAGATCTGACAATTCTGAAATTGTACCGTCTCAATGGCAAAATTGTACCAAATTGACATAAATTGTACCATAATTTTGCTATAAAATAAAAAATGTAAGAATTCATAAAAATTTATTTAATAAAAACAAAACAAGTATGAAATTATATGCAGTCAAGTTCGAGCATTCGAGACTATTCACTACATTATATGCAGACAAATTGTCGAGAGTGAAACTCATGGGAAATCATGGACCCGCCAGAACAAAATTATGGTATGAGGTTAAGATTTTTGTAAAAGTTCTCGGCTATTATAAAGATATCTTCATCTATATGTGATTTGTTTACCTTTAAGTGATTTTAGGAAGAGTGTTTATATGGGACCTATGGTTAATTTTTGACCCGCCAGCGCAATATTTTGGCTTGACAAAATGGCTATCTTAAAAGTTTTTGTCGCCAATTAACGACCGATTTCAATAAAAAATGTTAAGATGATTTAGATTGCAATAAAATAAGGCTGGTCCAAGTTTAATCTAAATACCAACTTAATAGGATGGATAATATACACTAACACTATTCCGGAAAGAAATTTTTATGGGACATGTGAAATTTTAGACCGATCCTCACCATTTTTAGTAGGCTTTGTCCAAAAATTGAGACCTGTACTTTACGCAGAAGGTTACATGGACAGACAACCAGCCATCCAGCCGGACGTAGGGACATTGTAGTGTTTCACACATCAGCACAATCGCATAATACTCTCCACTATTGTGGTGTCGGTATAAAAATTAAGAAAAAGCCAAAATTTGTCTACTTTTCTTTTTTCTCAAAGACAGGCAAAAATCGAAATCAACAATCGACTTAAGTGACGATTTGGAGACACTTAATCCTAGGCTTCTACAATAATACGAGTACACATACATACATATGTATGTATGTACATTAATATCCAAACATTAATTAACAATAATACAATTTTTAGTAGCTCTGGTCACGGCTGGATATATGTTATTAAAATTTTTTTTATTTGAAAAAAGTGAGTTAATCCACCTCAAAGAAATGATAACAGTTCGTGGGTATAATTTTTTAAATTATACCAAAAAGGGATGAACTGTACCGGTGCACCAATGAAGTTGCGATTGTACCAAATTTGGTACAATTGTACCACAAATCCCATCAGTGGTGGGGAATGTAAGATGAGATAAACCCACTGTTGTTTATTGTTGATGTGTTTTGTTTAAACTTTGATATTATTACAAGTAGAACTTTTGCTATAAGTCTTATACGTTTAACAGTTTTATTTGGTTTAATATCTTTAGTTTTTCTAAAATCTTTATGGATGAAGTTTCATGATGATCTGGCCTAAGCAACCAGTAAAATGCGCATGGGAATAGCTTATCCCATCAACAATAAATTTCAAGTGTTTTTATCAATAATAAAAACTGGGAATTAAGCACGAATAACAAAATCTTTTGAAAGTAAACAGAAATATTTTAAAGAAGATTTCTAAAGAAAAATATTTTTGTTTTAACATTAAAAAGATTTCTCTGTAACGAGCTAATTTCCCAACTTTTATTTTTGATAAATACACTGAAAAAACAAATCAATCCATCGGTTTGCGAAAGTTATCCCATTCTGGATTGTTTTGAGTACTTTTAAGTGTTTTCCGTTCTTAAATTTTTAAGCGCGACTAGTAATAAAGTAAGAAGAAAAAACTTAAATTTAGTACGAGTCTTTCTTTCTCTGTATTGTTGAGAGAAAGCTAGTTTCTATGCGCATTCAAAAACTTTTTTTTTAAAATATGGTAACTCTGCAAAATTTTAAGATTCAAATAAAAGCTATGTCTCTCAATTACAATTACATTTGATACGAGATACGTTTATATGAAATGACTAAGATGTATGCATACGTGTAAGTGCGTTTGCACAGTGGGTCAAAATAAACAAATAACACTGGCTTGTAACTAACGTAAGGTTTATTGTAATACCATTCGGGCACATTTAAAACTCTCGCGTCGGTTCGGTATATACTTTTCTCTTTCTCCGTCTACCCCACACATTTTTATTTGAAAATTTAGCGCTTACCATAAAAGTGGTTTTAACCAAGTTTGAAGGCTCTAGCTACTATAGTTCTTCATTTACGCGATATTTAATATATGCAACAGATGAGGGGTATTACTCCACCTGTGCCTACTTCCTTAATTTAAATTTTCAAAGGTGTAGTTTACTATAAGAGTGACTCCTACAAAGTTTGAACATTTTCACTATAACAGTTCTTAAGATATGCGTTATTTTACAATGGTGTCCTATTATGGGGTTAACACGTCCCCTGCTGATATCTTATTAAAATTTCGAGGCAGTAGAATCTTCTCTACTGCAAAAAGTTAAAGGGAAATGAGTGCAGCGGCATCCTTAATAAAAATAAAATAACTTTTAAAATAATTTTAGTGAAACAATTTTGTGCTGGTCGATCCAAATGGGAACAAGTCCAGTTTACCAACGCAGCTCCAAATAAAACAAAGTACATAGGGTAATAGAAAATCGAAAAATAAGAAGAAAAAATTAAATGGCAAAATTCTCGGAAACGCATAGCTTCCGAGTTGTGGACCTCTGAAGTTTTCATGTAAATTTGCGATTTCCCTCTACTACAAATGCAAAATTTTTATAAAACTATTTAACTCTTTAGTTTTTACAAAATTTATATCAAAATGTTACGGAAGTGCGTAATAAAAATGTAATCAAATAAACCACAGCTTCTCTAAATAAAGCTTCTCTGCATAGCCGGCCTTCGACCGGGCGTAAGGATTTTCTCCTCTATGGTATAACAAACACCGGCTTCGCTAAATAAAGTTTATCCGCATAGCCGGCTCCTTAATCCTTAATGGATTAATAATTTTTAAATAAAATATTTATATCTAGAAAAATTTATTCAAAAGCTTTTAAATGATACCAATATTGGCTTTATACGTTCAAAAATGTAGTGGGAAATCGCAAATTTATATGAAAACTTCAGAGGTCCATAACTCGGAAACTCTGCGTTTCCGTGAATTTTGCCATTTGATTTTTTCTTCTTATTTTTCAATTTTCTATAACCATATGTACTTTTTTTTATTATTTTGAGCTGCGTTGGTAAACTGGACTTAAGCCTCCAAATGGACCATTATTCCCACATGGGTCTCTTATAACGAGAATCATTTTGTATCCAATTAATATTACAGGGATGAAGTTCTGCACACATATGAAATCTAAACTTGAATATAAAATAAATAAATTGCCCATAGTTCCAAAATAGGGACTAGTCAGTGGTGTTTGGGTTGGCCCTTTTATACTTTCTAATTCGTTATGAAATTAAAATTCAAAATGGATATTATGATGCATATATGTATGTATGCTCAAGGCCTTCATAAATGTATTTAAAAATCAAACACACAACAAAAATCAAATGTGTGTACACAACGTTTGTGTACAACCACAATGACAAATGCTATGCGTTATTGTTAAATAGTGTTGTAAGGGTACAATAATTCAAAGAAATACACTCCAGGCAGTACTTGTTTCTTTTAAACTCTTTGAATACAGAAAAAACGTTTGCCTATACTCTACATGCGATGTTTACTTGTGAGTCGTATGGGGCGGGGCGTACGCCTGCAAAGAATACGTCATCATTTAGTGCAAATTAGTGTTTATTGTAAAAAATGTAAGAGAGAGTACACAAATGTACATACTATGTTTACAACACAAGTTCTATGTCTACGTCACACATCGAAATAACGGTCCGTATTTTTTTTTTTTTTGATTCTCATCGCCAATCACATTAAAAAAATATAGAATTTATTAATTGTTGTTGTCCTAGTCTCATTTCTGAGTGTTTTTTATTCTATGTCTAATTTTTGAGAGTATTTTTAATGCTCGCAATTTCACTATAACGCATTTGCTTTTTCTGCTACACATTCACACATTTACATAAATTTGTCGTCTACACTTCTCTTCAGAATTTGTTTGTGATAGCGAAACTTTAGTATAGAGCTTGAAAATTTTTAAATTAATTGAATGTGCGTTTAAATGGAATTGTGTAGGCCTCTAATGTATACGTACATAACATTTATTAAATTAGAAGATGGCCCATTTTGGACTAGGCCTAATGTTCATATAAAGTGTGGTTAAATTTTAAGGGCCGATGTTGAAATTGAATAAAACACAAATTATTTAGGAAATTACTGTCATTTCTTTTTATTATAATAATATTTTGGTATGGTTCAGTTATGTATGGAACAAAATATCGGTCAAATAGCCGCCGCGACCTCGGCCGCACACCTCCATCCGATGGTCCAAATTTTCGATGACGCTGGGGCATAATTGAGGTTCTAATGTGCCGAATTATCTCATCCTTTAACCTTGAATTGTTGCTGACTTATCGACGTATACCTTTTCCTTCAAATAACCGCAAAGAAAGTAGTCCAACGGTGTCAAATCACATGATTTTGGCGCCACCACGTGAGATTACACGGCCATTGAATTTGTCGCGTAAAAGAGCCATTGTTTCGTAAGCCGTGTGGCAATTGGCATCGTCCTTTTGAAACCACATATCGTCCACATCCATATCTTCCAATTCGGGCCATAAAAAGTTCGTTATCATCTCACGATAGCGAACACCATTCACAGTAACTGCCTGACCGGCCTCATTTTGGAAAAAATACGGCCCGATGATGCCGCCAGCCCATAAACCGCACCAAACAGTCACTCTTTGTGGGTGCATTGGTTTTTCGACAATTACTCTTGGATTCTCATTCGCCCAAATGCGGCAATTCTGTTTATTGACGAATCCACTGAGGTGAAAATGTGCCTCATCACTGAAGATGATTTTCTTCGAAAATTGATCATCCACTGTTGCCATTTCTTGCCACCATTCTGACCATTGACAACATTTGGAATGGTCAAGAGGCTTTAGTTCTTGAGTCAATTGCAACTTGTTAGCATGTTAATGCAAGTCTTTATGCATAACGTTCATCAACGTCGAGCGTGAGAGGTGCGATTGGACACGACGACGAGTTGAGGTGGACGGCTTTTCAGCCACACTATCGCGAACAGCAGCAATATTTTCTAAAGTACGAGCTGTACGAGCATGAACTGGTGTTTTCACATCTCCTCCAACACGGTTTGCTCCCATTTAAGCATGATTTTTCCGATTGTACGCACATTTGGACGATTAAATTGAACGAAAAAATCACGAAGTGCACGATTTGCATTTTGATTTGAACGCCAATTTTCATAATAAGCCTGAATAACTTTAACGCGTTGCTCGATTGTGTATCTTTCCATGGTTGAAATTGAGTTAGTCGGAAATTGAGAAATGTCGAATGAAATGCAGAAAAAAACATGACGTTTAGGTGTGGTTCTCATTCAATATCGGCCTTTATTTAGGGGTTCTTTCGCTCCAAAATTTATTTTTATTTGAATTCAATAAGGCCAAAATAATTCTTTTGTAAACATTTTTTTATTTTCTCCACTTCACTGTCTAAAGTTGCTGCATTTTCATGGACATTGTTGCCAACTAGTCTTACTGCAGTTACTTATATTATTGTTGGTGTTGCTGCTGCATTTATTGCAAAGGTTAGCAATACTGGAATAGATACTCTTAGTTATTCTTGTGTTGCTTTTGATAGTTTTTTTTTATCATTTCTATACCTTTTTTTTTGTAAGGTTACCGAAAGACATAATATAAAGAAAAGTATCATTTTCCAATTTTATAGATGATGTTCAATTTTACACACATCCTCGAAATAAAATCTACAAAAAAAAAGCTCAGCATATGAGAGGAGAAAATAAAGAACAAGAACTAAAAAGAAGGTTATTAGGTTGATTAGTTTTCTTTTGTTGCAACAAAAAAAAAAAAAAAAAAACGAACGTTCTTAAATACGTAGAGGGGAGACCAAAAACTACTGATGTCAAGGGTCATTGAATGTACAAACTAATCTAAGTTCCAACAACAAAAAGGTTATAAAATTCGATTTGAGTGGTAAAAAATTACAAAAAAAAAAAAAAAAAAAATAAAAACAAAGAATTGCTGCATTCAAATATTTTTTTGGTGGGGAAAAAGTTTAAAGTGTATACTCGTACTAGTATTGATAAGTTTTTAACCTTTAAATTTTGTGGTCATGGCATGTATTGTTTGCATAGCAATATATTTATAATTGTGCTAGTTTTTTTCTTTATTTCGAGTTCGAAATTTATGACTTTAAGGGGTCTTATGGTTGATTAGGTTTATGAGTACAGCTAAAAGGTTAAAGCAAATTTAAACCTTTTTACAAGATACCTTTAAATGAAGTACTTTTTTCAACAAAAAATTATATTGTGCAAAAAAAAGGTCAACAAGAAAAAGACAGACAAAAACATGACAAACAGAAAAATGTTGTTTTGACTTCAAGAAAAATTCTTGACAAAAAGTACGAAAAATACAGAAGTAAGGAAGAACATGTAAATCAATTAAAGTAGATAATCATTCAAAGCAAATGACGATCTACCAAGGGTTAATTACCATTTGGTTTAAAGATTGATGTTTGAATTTTGCAAGAACTTTGAAAAATAAAAAACGCATTTTTGGCATACAGTCGACTTTTCAAACAATTTTGCGGCAGTCATAGTGAATACCAAGTTGGCATTTTTGTAGCTTTCGTATCTAAATTAAATTCGCATTGCAGAAGAAAGTACCCCTCTAAGCAATAAATAAACAAAAGTATTTAAAACAAATTCGACCAAAAGAACTTAAAAGTTGTTGTCAAAATCTAATTTTTGGGCTTTAACAAAGGCTTACAGAACATTTTGGCCAAAAAATTTTACAAAGCGTTTTAAGAAGTGCTGCAGTGGTTAGGGATTTATAAGATTCGCCAATGCCGCATATAATGGGTGATTTTTTAAGAGCTATAGGAAAGTTTAAAAAAAACACATACAATTCAGAAAAATGCATGAAATCTTTATTTGAATCGATAGTACGGTTTATTTAATTTAATGTTTGAAGATGATTTCATGTAAATGTTGACCGTGACTGCGTCTCAAATGGTCCATCCGCTTAGTCCAATTTTGGCAAACTCTTTCCAACATTTCTGCCGGTATAAATGAATAAATGCTTCAATGTTGTCTTCCAATGCGTCAATTGAAGCGGGCATGTGTGTATAGACATGAGCTTTAACATAGCCCCACAAATAATAGTCTAAAGGCGTTAAATCGCACGATCTAGGCTTCCAATTGACCGGTCCCGAACGTGAAATAAAATGTTCACCGAACTCGCCTCTCACTAAGTCCATTGTTAAGCGTGCTGTGTGGCATGTGGCACCGTCTTGTTGAAACCACATGTCATGCAAGTCAAGCTCTTGTATTTTGGGCAAAAAAGGTGGATATCATCTCACGGTAGCGCTCACCATTTACAGTTACGTTACGATTCGCATCATCTCTGAAGAGGATGATGCCACCAGCCCATAAACCGCATCAAACTGTGACTTTTTCTGGATGCATTGGTAGCTCTTGCAATGCTTCTGGCTGATCTTCACTCCAAAATTGACAATTCTGCTTATTAACGTACCCATTACGCCATTCTTTACAGATCACGCATTTTGATAATAAAATTCAATAATTTGCAAGCGTTGTTCGTTTGTAAGACGTTTCATGGTTAAATTATAGACCAAACTAAAGATGTTTGACAGTGAAACAAAACACGAAACGTGCGTCAGCTGTTTAAACCAGTGTTGCCAAAAAGGTAATAGCTAAAAAATCACCCGAAAGCTCTATTACTGGTTTAAGAATCTATATGTCTGCATTCTTTTCATGTACTTAGTAAATATTATAAAATTTAATTCCATTATAATGCAAAAATATTTCTTTTATTGTTTTTTTTTTTTTTTAGATAAAAATGCACTTTTGATTGGATTATTTGTGTATCTCACAACAACAAACAACTATATTTAACGAAAACAAGGTAAGTGTTTTGCTTAAACAAAATTTAATAAATTTTACCTACAAAAAGTAATATGAAATGTTTATTTTATTGCTTGAAAACAGTTTTGTTTATTTTTAATAAAACCTAAAAGCATTTGGCGCTTTAAAAAAATTATTTCCGCTTACAGATAAATTTGTGTAGTTTTTTAAAAGCAGCATTTATTTTATTGCTATATAAATAAAAGTTACTTACGGGGCATTCCACGATGGATGGTTAAAAGTTTTTTTTTTCAAAACCACGATTCTGAATCAAAAAAACTTGTACATACTATTTTTATTCTATTTTTTTCTGAAAAATTAAAATTTTGACCATTATTAAGAAAGTTATGAACAAAAAACTAAAAAAAGAGTCCTTTGAATGATCAATCAAAAACATTTCAAAATTTACTAGAAAGGCCTTCTTAAGGCCGAGTTTTTGAGATGTGGATTGGGTTTTAACCTAGTTAAAGTAGCCTGAAACCCGGATTTTTTTCAGCGAAATGTGATTTTTTTGTTATTATGCCATTAAAGGACAACATTTTTAGCAAAACAAAGCTGTTTCGTAAAAATTTTGTATACTAACTTGTTAATGGCGGCACAAATTTTTTTTTTCAGATTAACTAAACCCAGTTTAACTGAGTTCTTAAAAACCCAGCGTAAGCGTTCTAAAAAATTGTTTTATTAACCATCCGATTTGGCGTGGAATCCCCCTGTTTATATATAAAGTACTTTTTCAAAAGTAGAAAAATAAAATCAAAAATGGTTTTGGGTGGTTTTGTTTTATTATTTCTTGACTATTCGGAAATCCACAAAAAAAATATATTTTGATATGATAATGAAAGTATATATTTTAAGTTTACTATTTTTAATAATAGTTTAGTTTAAGACCCGTTTCAGACTCGGCATGTTAGTTGTGCAATTTACTTGCCGAGAACAACAAAGTCTGTACAAATTTTTTTTCCCAACCCCGATCTTACCGCTAACAGCTCCAAACCAAGAGTTGCGCAAGAGACTTGCAAAAGTAACTTGCCGAGTGTGAAAGGAGTTTATTAATAGTCGCTTCCACATAATGACTAAATCAGATCATTATTGTATGACCACCAAATTCTTGCTAGAGATCATTTGAAGCTTGTTGCAACATAAAAGGGAATTAATTTTAAAGTACATGTTCGCCAAAAAAAGCAAGATTTGGACGCGCAGGGTGAGCTTCGGCTCAATCTTGTAGGAACCGAAATTATCGATTGTTCTCTACCTCGGTTTTCAAGCATAGGCACATTGATCCTTGTTTTCGAATAAATGTAATCCAATGATCTTTTCTGAAGTTATTTTACATCATACTGTGAATCTAAGCGGCTGCATTTGATAAATTAACATGTCATTAATTCATTAAAAGAAATTTTCGCATCATCGCCCTTGGTAGCACGTTTGTATATAACTTGCAATGCTGCACAATTTGTTAAAGCAAACCCTTTTCCCGCAATTAAATTAAAACGCGCTTAGGCAAAGAGCCACGAACCTTTAAACGTTCAGACACAACAGAAGGACTTTGTACAATTTGGCGTAAGTGGCTTTACCAAAAAGAAGTTGATTGTTAAGTTTATCCCCAACTTTTCCTTTGGAACCCTTCTTCTGCTTGGCTTTGCCACCTCCACTTCCTCTTTCTTCTTAACAATTCTTGGATCTTGGGTGCCCCATATTTTTATGGAGGTGAAAACGGGCCTCATCGCTCATTATTAATATGTGTCTAAATCCGATTTGTGTTTAAATAACTGAATGTAGACTTTTAAAATTAAATTGAACAACTTTGGCTCTTTTATGTTCTTCTCTAAGCGTTTCCATCCTCAATATCCCAAAGTAAATTCTTAAAAAAAAACAAAAAAAAAAAAAAAATAATCGAAAACAAAAATTTTTTTCACTTATTAAATCATAACGTGCATTATACACAATTACATTGTAATTGCTCACGATTATTTAATGGTAATAGTCAGGGCTGTTGAGTCGTATAGAAATTATTCTAACTCCGACTCCATCCGCTACTCCAACTTCGACTCCTACTCTATCATTGATGCCAAATGTTTATGAGACTAGTCTATTTTTGACTTTAAAATTTTTTTTTTAATACTCTACACGCAGAGAAAAAACATGTTTAAATATGGTCACCTCCAACAATACTATTTTCAAAGAAAATTTTAAGAATATTATTTTTGATTTAACCATATTATTGTAACCGATAACCATATTATGGTTAAAATAGTCCTCCATCAAGAAGCCACAACCATATTATGTCAATAATTTTTTTTTTTTAAATTAACAAGAGTATTTTCCTCTTTTCCAAGAGCAACATGCTAAGGCTGAAAACCAACCATGCTATTATAAGTGTTAAACAAATATTAGTTGTTATTAACCATAACATGTTCGGAGACAACCATAATATGGTTGTGGCTTCTTGGTGGAGGACTAATTTAACCATAATATGGTTGTCACTGACAATAATATTGTTAAATTAAACATAATATATTTAAAATATTATTGTTGGAGGTGACCATATTTAAACATTTTCTTTCTCTGGGTGTACCTTTTAATTTATAAAATAAAGCAAGAAAATGATTCTGTACAAATTTCAAATCGATGCTTTAATTATAATACGCGCCGCATTGATCTTAATATAGTTTTAGGTGACGATATGTAAAGAAGACTGGTCCTTATTTTCTGACTAAAAAACTCTCAAAGCTGATCCTCTTTAAATTTTTTTTTTAGTTTAGAAAAAATTGGAAAATTTTTTTAAATTTGTTATGCCGAAAAATTTTGGAGTCGGAGTCGTGAGTTCTTGTGGGTACTTCGACTCCGGTACAGAAACCTTAATTCCGACTCTTCAACACAGACGCCCTGGTTATTATTCATGATTGTTAGGAAGAGAGAGAAATTCTCGTTTTAAAAAGTAATTTTTTTAAATGTGCTTGAGTATAAAGCTAATCAAACAAAAAAATAATAATGCTCCCTTATTGTTTAAGGTTCTCTTGTAGAAAAAGCATTTGCAAAGAGCATTTCCGATTACATATCAGAAATTTACATTTCATAACAATAAGATACGAGTACATATTTGGAAACATATCTTTGAATCCTCAAATCGTTAAAATTTTAAATTCTATTATATTCTATTTTATACTATTTACACAGTTATCAAACACATTTCAATTGCCCTAAGCGTTCATTAACTTTTCCATAAAAGAAGCAAATTTTTATTAGTCAATCAAAATTTTTAAAGACAAAAATAATGAAAAAACTAAATAAATATTGTTACATTTTAACTTTAAATGCTACGAGTATAAAAACAAAATCATGCTTCAACGAGTTCCTTTGATAACGAACATTTAAATGGAATTATTATGTTGCATTATCAAATTTAAAATAAATTTTTTTCGTTAATAAAAGCAAAATTAAAAAAAAAACAACTGAAAAAGTTCACTTAAATAGACCACGAAAAAAAATAATAAAAAAATCAATATTGTTTGTAAATATGAACTGCAAAAAAATTATTTTTTTTTTTTTTTTATAAATAAACGAAATTTTCGTGTTTTTTGATTTGGCTTTTCCATGAAAACACACATACCATAAAAAGTAAAAACTACCCAACAAACACTGATAACACAGCCCGACAAAATTTAAAAAAATTAAAAAAAAAACTGTAACTCTGTCATTTCTTGACCAATGTTTACAAACGACCCATGGTTATCTTAGAAATTTTATAACCTTTCACTAGAAAAAAAGAATTACATAATCCCTTTAAAATTCTTGAAGATATTTGCATTTCAGTCACATCATCTTTTTTAAAAACACAAATAAGCTATATCATGAAAACTAGAGCTGATAGAGACAAACTGATTACAGATTTGAATTCAGCGCACCAAAATTAACTAGAATCAGTTGATAAATTCAAAGAAGCAAATTGAGTGTTGGCCTGTGTTATCTAAATCTGGAGCACAGCAAGAGGGAAAGTTATAATTGATTTAAAATTGAAAATGATTTAAAATCAAACTCTTTCTCCAACGACAAAAGTTGGATAATGGTTTGGAAATACAGTAGACGCTCGTTTATATGAACTAATTCAGACAGGGCCTGTTCACTAAATGGAAAAGTTCATATAATCGGGACAATATAAAATAAGTATTTTAAATCATTTTTAATATGCGTAATCTATATAAAGTTTTTATTTTAAATAAGTTTGCTTATAATAAATGTACATGAAAGCAGTCGGTTATATTTTTTTGCTTTAAGGGATTTCTGTAATGCCTTGTTCCTGCATTTTCGCAATGCCAAATATCACTATCAGATATATTATTTTCACTCCAAGCAATAACGTTGTTTTTTTTATAGAGTGACACTAGTTTAAATCATAATAAAACAAGGAAATATATTGTTAATAACACTGAACGGGCTTTATTGGAAAGAAAATTTTATGAAATTTTAATATGATTGGCCGCCACGGCTGGCGGGTAGAAGGCGCCAATTTTCAAAAACTTTTCGCATTCTGACCATCATCGTCCGCCAGCCCATAAAGCGCACCAAACAGTTATTTTCTGTGGATGTAATGGTGCTTCGACAAAAGCTGGTGGATTTTACTCACTCCAAATGTGACATTTCTGCTTATTTACGTACCCATTCAACCAGAAATGGACTTCATCGGAAAATAAAATTTCGAGAAGAAATTCAAAATCAAAACCAATTTCTGCTTCAGCCCATTCGCCGAATTATTTTGATAAAAAATTTCAACAATTCGCGCGTTGCTCGCTTCATAATGAAATTGCAAAGCAAGCTTAACAAAAAGCAACTATCAGCTGTTAAATGGGTGCTTAAATAAAGCAGTGATGCCAACTCAAAGTTGTGATACTCTAAAAAACACCCTTTACAACAAATAGTTACAAAAAAATCAACGGTTGCAAGTTGTTCACATAATAGAGATAGGTTATGTTCACTCTTAAGAACCTCCTTTGTAAAAATTTTGTTGTTCACTATTCTGGATGTTCATATAACTGGGTATACATATAACCGAGCGTCTACTGTAATAGTATTTAAAAGAAAGGGGAAATTATTTTTCAAATTGAGAAATGCATTTATTTTCAACTTGCTTTCAAACGTTATTCTCAAATGTGGATATTAATACAATGTGGAATATAAATGAATTTTTTTTTTTGTTAATTTTAATTCATTATTTATTTAAAAAAATGTTAAAATCAAACAATTGAAAAAGGTTTGAAAATTGTGTTTGATGGGTATGCACACAAAAACATACTCATAACAAGTAAAAATGCTACATTCGGCTAAGCCGAATTTTTGATACCCTCCATCGAAAATAGTAATATTTCAGCAGGGGGCTTTATATGAGGCATATGGTAAATTTAAGACTTCCTAAAATTAAGCAGTATGATTTCCAGTCATATAAATTTTAACAACAATCGGTGCATCGCGCCACCATTTATGTTAGTTTTTGTAACCAAAACAAACAAAAATATATACATTTTCCTACTCAACCGGTTGCATTGGATTGCAATCTGAAAGTGTTTAGGAGAAGAAGAAATAATTTGACAGCAAATTTGTTTTTTTTTTTTTGCTTGGAGTCGTTCAAAAGTAAGCGATTTTCCTGTCGTTCCTGACAGGAACACAGGAACTTCAGAGCTGGCTAAATTAAATTAGAAATACTGAGGGACCCAGAATATGCATAATATGTATATGTATACTTTATGAGGTCTTAAATGAATATTAAAGAAAAGTTTCACTCGGAATAATCAACTTAGAGTACCATCATTTACCACTAGTGGTGAAGGGTATAAAGAGGAAAACAGAAAGAACTATTGTTATTGAACGAGAGGAGTAAGTAGAATAAAAAACTTTCCAATTTAATTTATAGCAAAAGCAAAAAATGGCAGCAAATCTGTTTATATTTATTTTAAGTTGTTTGTTTGTTGTATATTGCAAAAATGATGAAGAAGACAAAAAAAAAAACAAGATGGGTAAAAACAACTTAAACAGAATCAAGCTTAAAGCATACACAAGGAACTAAATGTAAGCAAAAAAAAAAGAAGAAATCCTATAAAAAAAAACTGAATTAAATAACATAAATCTTTACATGTAGGGAACATGAAAATAAAGACCAGAAAAACAAACTCACATAGATATGAAAAAATATTTAATATCACTTGTTTAAGCAGGGGGAGGGGGTTGGTAAAATATTAACACAAAACTTTTTTCTTCTTCGAAGTTTTGTTTCAAGTGGTTGCATGAAAATATTTATTAAAAAAAACAACAAATTCTTGAAAATGTGGTTCCAGCAACAAGACATGTTGTAAACTATTACATATTTTAAAATTTATAAATTTTTGATATTATTCGAATGTGTATTCTAAGTCAAATTACAATCCTCAAAAGCTTTTATACTTTATTATTTAAATGGAAAATTATCCATTTCAAGTTGTAAGATAAAAATTTGAAACACAATCAAAACGATGATCGTTGGAAATAAAATATATGAAAATTACGTGCTTCTTTCTTGGGTGTATAATAAAAAAATGCACAAAGCACAACAGGTAGGACATGATTTGTGTCCTTTAATAACACATTACGCATTTGGAAGCGTAAACATTTGGTATTATCTTTGAACGAAATAGTGTAAACAACAGTGTCTTCGAAATGTCGAATTTTGTGCCAATAATTTGTTGAAAGTTTTGCTATTTGTAAAAAACTGCAGCAGAATCCCTTCGATTGCTTAAAGCTAGTTTACACTATCTCACAAGTCATACGTATTCCATAATACTTTGTGAGACAGAAATCTAATGAGTTTTGTTGCGGCTGTCAAAAAATCAAATTTAACATGACAGTTTGTGTTCACACCATCACACAAAGTATTATAACTCACACATGAAATAAAATGCAACCCTGATCTAATGAAATGTATTATTGTTTAGACATTAATCAAAAAACGATAAAGTCTTATGGGATGTCAAACTTTTTCATAATACTTGTCATTTTGGTGACACATTGCATTCCACTATCACACTTTGTCATATTACTTGAGTTTTTGACATGTATTAATACAAAGTACAATAGTGTTATCATTCATTTACCAAAGTGTATGCTTAATGTCTTCCAACAATTTAAAAATATGGTTTTAAGATGGCTTTGCCACTTCAGAAGTTGTCAATTTAATACAGAAGACAAAGTATGCGGCTTTTGCCAGTAAAAACATATTGGAAGTGGTGAAATTAACTGATAACTCCATTAAGCTGCGGTCACACTTATTAAATGTTTGACCAAATAAGCGTAACCCCTACTTTTGTTAAAAGCTATTGAGATTTAAGACTAGTAGACATAGCAAAAAATTGTTTTCTGTGGAATTATAATCTTAATAAATATTGCAATTGAAAGAAATGTAATCATTTAGTTTGCTTGTTGGCCCCGTTTTTTCGTAAAATATTTGATAAGTGTAACCGTAGCCTTAGGATTGTTGTTAAATTCAAGAATAACTTGGATGCCACTCAAATAGTAATTTAGAGATATTGAAATTAGCAGGATTTATACAAAATCAATAAAATTAGATACCACAAGAGTTTGAAAAGTTGAACATTTTGAAAGAAGAATTTGTAAATTCAAAATGCTGCTTGAACGCCATTAAAAGAAGCAATTTTTCATTGAATCAAATCTACACAGAGAAAACAGATTCGTGATCACAACCGAATTTGGTGCCAATCGAATTTCGTCGGTTGCATGTACTATCACACAATTCGGTTCCAATCACTGAAAATTTCGTTGCTTAGCATAATAGTTTTGATAGCAACATTTGAATTTTAGTACACTATCAGTCATAACAACAGATATTGTTAGTTGTTAGTATGATTATTAGAAACAAAATTGTGCTTATACCCGAATAAATGATAGGTGCAACTGAATTAACACATAATTGGTGTTCATAACAAGAGATTTGATTGTCGTTATCAATATATTTTTTTTAACCGGTCAAATGTAGCCCATAAGGGGCAAGGACTTGTCCAAAGGTAATCTCAATGAATGGAAAAAATGTGTTATTTTAAAGTACGATGTCCTATGGCAGGACTATATAACCCAGCTTGCATTACAAAGGGGAAGTCTTAAAACTACTCCATGGTATAATCCAGAGGATTAGCTTTGAAACCGTTTCGAAACGAAAACGTGTCGTTAAAAAACGAAGACATGTCGTTTCACTGCAAACTCTTTTTAATAATGACATGGTCCATATTTGCACTACATTGGACCAGTCCAGGATCAAAATGGATCAAGAAGTCCAATATAATTTGCAGGGTATAACAAATAATACATACATTCATACATACATATGTATGTACGTGTATATGTTCATACCTATAAGAATACGTAAATTACTTACCCCTATTTATTAAGTTTTTCACATTTTCCATTTTTTACCGCAAATATATTTTTTAAATAAAAATTAATTTAATCTATCAAATGTTTTGACAGAAAATTTAGTAAGCAATTGGGGCTTTTACCTATTTTTTGGTTGTGAATTCCGAATAATTATATTTTCATTTGTTGTACTCGAATTGAATCTATTCCAACAATCAATAATTAGCTGCAATAAATGAATAATTATTTATATTACAAAATTTATTGACGAAAGCAAATTATTGATTGCAATGACCAATATTCAGTATTGCCCTATATTAAATTCGGTTGTGATTCTAACCATTTGTACTAATTTTTAGAACTTAATTAAATTAGTTATCATAACTAATAAAAGAATTGAAGGAATCATATTTCAGTTGGAACATCATGTCTATAATCAAGAGAATTAAAAATCAGTTAGAACTATACATTTTTAATAGTTGCAATAATAAATCATGTTACTTGATCAATATTTTATTACTGCAACCGTTTCCCAACCAATTTGTTTTCTGTGTGTAGCAATTAAAAAAGGTTTCTATTACTATAACATAAAGCTCAAGAAATCGTATGTAAGACCCGACCAACCAGCCGAAACAACGCTAAAACGATTAATTAAGGCAACCAGATTTTGAAAATAAAAATAGATGATAAAAAGAAAAAAGGTAAAAAAACGTATTGGACTTAAAGATTTTTTTACATATTGAATGCTCGTCCACATTTTGCAATACTGTTCAAAAACGATAGCGGATTTTAGTATTAGTCTTGCAAAAATGCAAATGCAAAATATATTTTGTAAAAACCAACAACAAAATACACAGAGTTTTCACTAAATTTAATTTAATTGCAACGATGTTTTGCATTTGCTCATTTGCAAGACCTATATTGCACTCCGCTTATATGTATGTGTATCAAGGTTGAGCAGTTTATGCTCACCCGTCTTATATAGTATTTGCTCCTTTCGACTACTTTTAGTTTCGATCGATGCAGTAAATGAGTGGCTCTTTTGAAACGAAGTCCCTGTGTTACCAGGAAGATGGGTAAAGCTCTTAGCTGACGATGGCTAATACTTTGTATTGCTTTTTTTGTACCAATGGTTCAGAATAAGCGTTTACAATTTTGCAAGTTTTACTGAAATTTTCGTGTCAATAATACTCGTCACATTCCAAAATCAAGACAAATTTTTAAATAAAAGGCGCAATTTTCACAGACAACTCTTTGCTAAAAGAAATTTATGTGTCATATTTTGTATAGAGAACGACTTCCCGGCCCTTTTTATACCCTCCATCACAATTAGTTGTGAAGAGGGAATACTAATGATGTTTTCTTTTCTACAAAAAATGTAACATTTTATTTAAAAAAATGCAATTTGGTGTCTGTTTCTTAAAACTTTTGCTCCCGAAAAGGCTCAGTTTTTTAGAATAAAACAAGCCACCTTTTTTAATAAAATGTCACATTTTTTGCAGAAAAGAAAACACCATAAGTTTGTCATTCCGTGTAAAACGTTTTTATTATTCATCTCAGACCCCATTAAGTATATATATTCTGGATCCTTGAGTAATTCTAAGTCGATTGAGCCATGTCCGTCTGTCTGTCCGTCTGTTGAAAACACGCTCACTTTCGAAAAACTCAAAAGAAATAAACAACCTTGGCGTCAAATTGCTTGTAGTTATCCTTAGTAGTTTGGGATTGAAATCCAGCAAAATCGGTTTTCCACATAAAAAAAATTTTGTTACAAAAAGTAACATAAATGGTGTAAAAATGCACGGAATGATATAAGATTTTGCAAAAATTCGTTTTGTTCGACTGGATCACGCTGTAAAGTTTCGCGAAGATCAGTCCATAATTTACCCTAGGTCCCGTATAAGCCCTACTCCCGGAAAACAGTATAGTACGCCTAAAACCCTAATTAACAATGCTATCGTTACAAATTTTGGCACGTCACAGTTTTATAGAACTAGAAATAACACTGTGAAATTTCACAGAAATGACACTAAGGTTTCGTGAAGATCGGTCTATAATTTACCCTAGGCCCCATATACAGCCCACTCTGGTAAAATAATTAAATACGCCTAAAACCTAAGAGAAAATTTCTTTGAGAATACTTCTTCTTTCAACCGGTTTTTCTTTAAGCATATGTTTTTTGATCAGTTTTCGATATAGAAATTCTTCTTCGATCAGTTTTCTATACAAATTTAATTTCTTTATCAGATTTCAAAAATAAACTTTTCACGATTAGATCTCTTAAGAAAACTTGTTTGAAAACTTTGCTTGATTAGTTTTCTATATAGAAATTCTTTTCTTAAATAGTTTCGTGTAGGAAACTTTCCTAAATTAGTTTTCAATGGAATTTTTTCTCAATTAGTTTTCTATAAATCAATTTTATTTGGAAATTGATTCTCATTAGAAATTAATTAATTAAAAATTTAATTTTGTTTGCAAATAGGATTGAATTATTACATTTAAAGTATAACACACAAGGAATAGTTGCAATTTATATTTCGTTCTCGTCGTTAAAAAAGACGTATATTACAGGTTGTCATTTATTATTGTTACAAATTGTTTGTCGCATAAAAACTTAACATGAACATGTCCGCTTACAAATTTATATTAATTGCCATATTCTTTATTGCCACAATTTAAAAAAAAGATACAAATTATAACAGCAGCTGACTATTTATCAGCCTCTTTAATGACTTCAGCTAAAATAATACGTAAAAAAGACAATGTTTCAATACGAAAAATCCTAACTGGCAGGTGTAAAATCATCGAATTTATGAGATCCTTTCTGCAAGACATCAAATAAACATCCTTTGAAAATCACGAGTCGAACGAAGTAATGGAAACAAAACAACCTCAACATAAGAACAAAAAATTTATAATCACATCCAAACAGAATGAAATAAAGCAATTCTCCTTTTATTAGAGCAAAAAAGAAAATAGCGAAAACAAAAGATTCAGTGTGTATGAAATGGCAAAAAAAAAAAAATCTTTAAATCGCTTTTTTCAAAATTTTTTCCTTTTGTTTCTACTTCTGTGAAACAAGTCGAATGTGTCTGAAACAACAACAACGACAGCAGTAAAAAATCTCGGTTCAATACCAGATTATGGCCGGAATGCAGACTCAGGTAGCAAAAACTTAGTGAAAGAATATAAAAAAGGATGAAATGATGTGCCAAAGAGAACAAGAAAACCAAAACCAAACTATTGCCTGCCATTGAATGGCTAAAGTTGAGTTCAGGGTTACCGTTAGAAATTTTTAAAAAGTGGCACAAGAGATCGTTTTATAGGGCTAAGTCGCACAAAAAGTCGTTTGAAAATATAAAATTTCCAAACGTTTTTCCAATGACTACTACAATTAATGTTGGGAAAATTCTAACCAATTATAGTGGGGAATGTAGGAAAAGATAAACTCACTGTTTATTGTTGGTATTTCGTTTAAGCTTTGATATCGTTGCAAATAAAATTTGAGTGTTTGTAATCATTCACTCTACAGTTTTATTTGCATATCAAATATCTTTAGCTATTCTTTTTGGGAGATGGGTTTCTGATGATCTGACCTCAGCAACCACTGAAATGCCCATAGGAACTAGCTAATCCTCCACCAATTAATTTCAATGTATTTATCAAGACTGAAAATTGGGAATTGATTTAGTAAAACCATCACATAACAAACATAAAACGAATAAAAAAAAACAAGTGGCGCTGTTGACATTTTCCGACTCAAATTAAGGATTACCTGGCATTTACACATGCAAGTGCAAGTTCAAAAAACTAAATACACACACACTTTTTCACTAAAGCGGCCCATACACTTGCAATATTATTATATATGATATTCGCTATATTATTTCCATTTTGCAATAAGTCGCATAATGGTTTCATTCATTCAATTAAAAGGTAAACATAACCTATAGGAATAACATAAGCAGCATTGTACAATGTTGCCAACACATTTCACTTTCTTTTCGTTGTGCAATAAAAATCAAAAGTCTTTTTATTGTTGCCAATATATTGTGCCACCTACTATTATCACATACACATTGGCGATATAATAGATCAATAAGTAAAATTGAACAATTTTATTCCAAGTGTATGGCCCGCTTAACACCACCACATTTTTCGTACTTGCACACAACTTGCAGCTTAACTTGCAAGACATTTCTGAAGACAGTGATTTTTTGACACTTGCAGCAAGTTATTGTCAAAAACATAAACAGTGTTACCAAACTGACTTGATTGCGGAAACAATTATTATAGTTTTAACTCTTTTTATACCCTTCACCTCAGGTGGAAAAGGGTATATATAAGTTTGTCATTCCGTTTGTAATTTCTGCAATATTGATCTAAGACCCTATAAAGTATATATATTCTGGGTCCTTATGAGGAGAGAGCTTGATTTAACCATGTCCGTCCGTCCGTCCGTCTGTCCGTCTTACGTTTGATATGTGTTTTCCGGAGACTCCATACATGATAGCAGCTAGGTTGTTTTACATTTATGTCACGTATAGTCCACCATTTCGTGCTATTGATGCCCTCCCCCCCCCCTCCTTTCAATTGTTTACATATACTAGCATAACGCCCAATATGATTTTCGTTATCACCCTTCTTTATTATTTCATCTATTTAACGAAAATATTTTTACAAATAGAAACTAGGAATTTTTGTGTTTTTTTTGCTACTTAAAAACTCACCAAAAAAGATAAAAGAAAACAAACAAACACACATACATGGCATAAACTATTTTGGTGAATATATTTCCCAACTTTGCTATTGTGGTGAACAAAAACATCAGAAGTAATTACAACTCAACTTTGTTGAATTTTGTGAACAGTAAACGTGCCATATTTCATTTTAATGATATTCGATTAACGTTCCTTCATGGTTCAGTTGTCTAGAGGGTGTGTTAGAAACTGAGAGTTCCCTGGTTTGAATCTTGGTTTTTTAAAAAGAAAATTTTTTTTTTAATATTTTTATTTTTTTTATGTTCTAAAAACGATTTCAAAAAAATATTTATCAGTTTTCGCTTTTTAAATTTTATTTATAATGAAGTTTTAAGTATTGTAAATATGTATGTATAGGTATGTATTCTGCTCGCACAATGGTGAAGGGTATATAAGATTCGGCACAGCCGAATATAGCACTCTTACTTGTTTTAATATAAAAATATTTCTTGTTTTTTTTTTGTAAATATTGTAAATATTAAATAAAGCGATCGAAGTGTTCGTTCGAAAATAGATGAACAGGCAGTAAATATTAATGCAAACTGTTTATTTAGAAATGAAGCTCTGTTTCGCATTTGGAAGGTATGACTTATGAGGAACTTTAACTTGACTGTGTAAACATTCATGCAACTTGTATGACATTCGCCTATTTTGGCGACATTTTCGATGTTATAAAATATTCTGTACTTGCAAGTTATTTCTTGCATGTGTAAAAACAGGGTTAGATACTTAAATTTTTTGAAGCTTTTTTAAATCACGTTTTGCAAAAAATTTTATATATGCAGGTTTTTATTTTTGTGAAAATTCTCTAAAATGATGTCAAATATTTATCTATGGCGATGTGCCAATAAAATATATAAAACAATGATGTCAAACGTTAAATAATTTCTTAGTTGCTCTTAATCTTATGAAGACGATGCCAGACTAGATCGCTGTTCCTTATTTTGACGATTTTTTGTCAAAAACTAGATGAGTTTAAAATGTCTCACAATAAGTCGCAGACCATCAAAAGAGTGGGTCAAATTGCGACTTCGGTCGACGAGTGGTAACCCTGGTTGAGTTTAGTGTTTTTTTTTTAATGAGTCAGTCAGTCAGTGCAGCAGTCAATGTTAAAAAAGCAGCTGCCTTTTAATGTTTTTATTCTTGCTACACTCATAGCAGGAATATTAAGTGAATCTTTACTTGTTGAGGGGGAACAGTCAATTGAAGAAATTAAAAGTGGAACCGACTGTAACCTGAATGCAATAAAATTTTTTAACCATGCCTATCTGTCTGTCTGTCTGTCCGTCTGTAGAAATCATGCTCTCTTTTGAAGGACTGGAAAGAATATAGTTTGTAGTCCATAGGAAAAGAAATATCAACCCAAATGTGGAACAACTTCTATAACAAATGTATACCTATATCTGCTACAAAAACTAACGTAAATTGGTGGTAAGAACCGATTATTATTAAATTTTGCACAAAGTTGTCCATAATATATTATAGGCCCCATATTAAAAAATTATTTTTCTGTCTGAGTGTTCAACATTTGATGTTTTTTTTTTTTGTTGGTTCTATAAAACTGTGATTACTTCGCCAGGTTTTTTGTTTTGTCTGCAATCACGGAAAGAATCCTTTAACAAAACTTAAAAATAGAATTCTGGCTGCCAGACACACAAAAATAAAAAAAGCATAAAAATATGATTTCTGAGTGTGTGTTTTCTTAACAAACCTACTTGGCAAAAATTCTAAGAAATAAAATCTTTCAGAACAATTTTAAAAACCATAACTAATGATGAAATTGAAGAATAATAAAAAAAATAAAACTTTAAAAGAACAATACAACAAAAATATCTAATTTATTTCTTGGTTTAAATCTTTGAAAGTGTTTGTGTAACAAGTGTGTGTATGTATTTGTGCTTTTGTTTTTGTTACGGCTTCATTTCCAAACCAGAAAGAAACACTACAAACAGACCTTTGGACTTTGTGGTTTTGATTACACTTTCTTGGCTTTAATTTTATTTATTTTCCTTAACAACATATCGTTGGTCTCATGCAGAAAGCCCCAACGCACATAATTGCAACTGTACAGGAGAAGGTTAACTTAATAGAATCTGTATGTATCAGAATGTAAAGCAGAGTATAGACTCCCTGCAAATAAAATTGGACCACCTGATCTATTTTGATAAAATGGACCATGTCATTGTTAAAGAGTGTTTGTATTGAGGCGACATGTCTTCGTATTTCAACGACATGCTTTCGTTTTTAAACGACTTCAAAACTAATCCTCTTGAATATACCATGAAGTAGTTTTAAAACTACTCCTTAGTAGTCCAAAGGTGGGTTATATGGTCCTCGCCTAGGACATCGTAATGTTAAATAGACCATGTTTTTTCCATACGTTTGGGTTACTTTTGGACTAGTCCTGGTCCTATTGTGGGCTACTCTTTACACACGTATTTGGACTGGTCCTATTATTTGCAGGGCTACTACAGCGTACTGGCACAAACAAGTGATATTGAATCAAGCTCGAAACACATGCCATACAAGCACACTGCTGCGATATGCATTTCTTTAACAAAATGTATACGGATGAGTTGTTGAAACTAGTGATTCATTATTGATATTTTTTGGAAAATAAGAAGTAAAGAAAATTCGTGTTTTTATAGAAGAATAATATTAAGAAGTTGTGGCATCACCATTCCATTTTAGAATACAACTTTCTTTTACTTTTGTTTCTATAAGCATTTTATTACTATATTATGATATTTTGTATTACCTAAAAGTGCAACCCTGAAATATAACATGAACAAGTTTTGTTTTGTTAATAAAGTAAGTTCTATTAAAACCATGCAATTGCTTACTCCATAAAGTGTTAAGTGCAATGCTGTAATAATATAGTATTATAATAAATTGTATTTCAACAAATTTTGTCGTATTTTCTCGAACTATCTAATTGCACCATACACAATACCACAGACTGTTACCATTAGCCAAATATCGACCTCTGTTTGAAACCACTAGCACCAACACTTGATTGAGTTTGCATCGTGTATGGTGCCCTTAAAACTGCTTATACAATTGCTTGTGAAATCGATATTTTTGATACATTTGCAACACGCTTTTGTGACGTGGTGTATTTGTGTTCAATGTATTGGACTCACTAAAAAACTCAATTTCGAAAAAAATAGAGTTAGGGCCTTTTAAGATGAAACCAACCATACATTTTTTTAGCTGGCGGTTTTACAAGGTATTGTTGGTTAGAGATGCTTATAGTTGCTTTAATTAAAAAAAATAGTTATAAACTCGAAGAAAAAATGCCTGAATAAAGAAAAATCATTACTTTAAAAGTATATCTATTAAATGTATTGGTAAAAGGCAGAAAAACGCTTATATTGCAAAGATCAATTGAATAAAGAAAAAAAACTTTAAAATAAAACAAATCTTGTAAATGTTTTAACAAATCGCAACACAAATGTAAAGAAAACCAAAACAATTTTAACAATAAAAAAAAAAAAATAATAATAATGAAAACGCCAAATAAAAAAAAAACAGCTCGAAAACTAAAGTTTATTCAACGGAAATTCTTTAAGGCCGGGTTTTTAAGATATGGATTAAGTTTAAACTTAGTTTATCGTAGTCTAAAGCTGGAATTTTTCCGGTGAAATGAGGTTTCTTTTTATTATTTCAGAAACTAAGTTGTTCCGTCAAAGTTGTGTGTACAAACTTGGTAATGACGACACAAATCTGTTCTCAGATTAACTAAACCTAGTCTAACTGAGATCTTAAAAAACCAGCCTAAATCTGCTAGCAAATGTCTGAAATAAAGTTATAGAAGAGTTTCTACACGGGAAAGAACTTCCGGGAATTCCGGGACATTTTTTTAAATTAATCCCGTGAAATTTTTTCCGGAAATTTTCGGGAATTTCAAATTAAATTTTTTGTTAGCATCGTTAAAATCACAAAACGAGCAAAAAAAATTGTCTTTACTAAAATTACTCAAAACTACCGACAAATCGAACTATTTTTCCTACGCCAATAGCGCGTTTTCGGTTGCAGGCAATATACATAGTTATTAACAGGGATTAGAAACAGGGTTGTCAGATGTGGCGATTTCTCGCCAAAGGTGGCGATTTTCAAACTTATTTGGCGACCTAATTTTTGATTTGGCAACATGGCGATTTAACAAAAAAGTTGGCGATTCTGTTGGTTATTTTTGATAAGCTATGCATTTGTTTTGAAATTCGTTAAATTCAATACTGAGAAATAATATTATTTTTCTCGCTAATCCGAATTAATGATTGCAGACCCTGATTCGGATTAACGAGATATTCGGATTACTGGATGTGCTGTTATTATGTATCATAACTCACTATATCCGCAAATAAAACACAAGCCAGGATTTCAAAACAAATTTGTTTGAGTTTTATTTATCAAGAATGAAAATATTAAGTTTCGTATTCATAAAAAATAATTTCGATTTAGAACGTATTTTTAAATATTCAGCCTTATTCCGGTTGTCGTTGTCGTAATCGATCAAGTCCTTTTTTGTAAGAGATAAAAGAACACTGGTTGTGTGTTGCAACAAAAAACGACTTGATCGATTACGATAACGAAAACCGGAATAAGGCCGATTGTTTTTTTTTTAACAAACGTTCTCTTTCCGTGCACATGCTTCCAAAGCCTTATTCCGCAATTCACTAAGATTCATTATGTAATCTGTTTGCATACATCGTTTCTTTGGTCAATCTATTGAAGAATTAAGGGCCTGCAGAGCTTCAAAATGTTTAACGTGTTTCATAATTATAGGCTCTGATTCCACATTTTCTGTGTCTTTCTATGAACTACTACACGAAGTATTGTCAGAGTTAATAATCCAGCTAAGAATTTCTTCTGTTTCTTTAACACAAACATTCTCAGGCAATTCTTGTTGTAATAATGATAGTGGGATGTTATCCTCTGAAGCCCATCTGAATGAATATGCTTCCAACAAGACATTATAGAAGAATTGGGCACCATGACATAATAACGTTTAAGCAACTCACAAGCGTCTTATTAATTTATTGTTTAAAAAATTTCTGAATTGTCCGCTACAGAGTTTACCAATTCACACAAGAGATCTTTTTTGTAAAACAGCTTACACTACAATTTGGGGTAAAGGAAAAGTTTTATATTGCCCACATTCAGATACCAGCGGCTCTCAATGACATTTTTCATTATCTAATAACAATAAAGCTTTTTTGGGCAAATTATTTTCAATTTGATAGTCTTTTACGATTTAAAAAACCATTCGGTAAAAATATGTGTTGTCATCCATGTATTTTTTAACAATATTTTTTTTTAACGAACGTGGGTTTTTTCACTTCCCAACTACAGCAATGTTAAGCTTGTGAGTTCTAGATTTATTAGAACTGCACAAGAAGGTGATTTTCACTTTGCTCATTTTGGTACCCGCAGCAGACTTTACTTTGCAATGCACAAAAGTTTTCTCTAGAAACATTTTTCAAAAAAGTCCAGATTCATCAGCATTGTAAATTTGGGCCTAAATCAGATTTTCAGTCTCTTTAACATCATAGAGCTTATTTTGAAAATCGGGTACAAGATCAGGTGTAACAGATAATGATTCGCCGCATTCGCTTCTTAAAATAATAAAAAAGCATAAAAATCAAAATTCGGTTTAGCGAGCTTACAATCAATGCTTACAATAAATTCAAATCGGATTACTGGATAATTCGGATTACACACCTTCGGACTAGCGTGCTGGCACGTAGTATCTTTATGTATGAAATTTCAGGCATTCATATGTTTGGTTAATATTTTAAAGTATGTATGTTCAAATGGCTGATGAAGATAATAAAAATCTTCGAGAAAATAGTTTTTCATATTTAAAAGTGCTCTTGAAAGAATCAATAAATAGAATAAACATACATATATTTAAAGTCTATGAACATTTTTTCATTATACATATGTATGTGGCAATTTATTATCACAGATACAATACATTGTTGTTAGTGATATTTTAAAGATTTTTATGAACTCTTACATACCTTTGGACATTTTTGAAACACAATGGAAAAATTAGCGTTGGTTAGTTGGAAAGGTAAATAAGTTTATGCCAAAACTTTAAATCTGCAACATACGGCAGGTACGTACAATTTTAAGAAACTTACTTTGACTGCTTACATGCTGGTAATTTAGCACTAGTAATGACTGTGTTTAAGCTATGAACTCCACTTAAACTCGCCTTCGATGTAGAATGCAAGACGAACTTCTAGACGCGTTATTACGAGTTATAAGTTGCACTTCTTTTGTACCATCGTTGAATTAATGTAATACCCTTAATGTATTCCAAAAAAGAAGAGAAATAGTGAGCTTTGCCGGTGAAGCGCTTTAGATATATAATAAAACTGCAACTATATAAAAATCTATATCCAATATTTGTTTAACACTTTTTATACCCACACAACAATAGTGGAGAGGGTCCCAGCGGTAAATATTGAAAGGACCGCAAGTGGCAGGCCTTTTTGAAGGCCTCTATACTCCTTTCTAAAAGATTCACTTCGCATGATATCCTGCCTTCAGAAGTATGCCTTCTAGAAGGCATAAACTTCTTTTTAAAAGACCTTCTGAATTATTCAGTACACATTCGCTACACCCTTCTTTGAGAAGGGAGGAAGGAAGGTGTTCATTACCTTTTATTTTTAGTGACTTTCCTTACTCCCTTCTTTGGGAAGGGATCGAAGTTGTTTTTAAATGTAGTGTGAAAGGCCTTGCGCCCAATGACAAACTGTGTAAAAAATAAATAAGTATGGAATGCGGCGAGAAGGGATTCTGACTGCTTGTGACTGCTAAATAAGGCCTTCTATTAGGCCTCTTTACTCATTCTAGTTACCGCTGGGGTATTATGCATTTGTGCTGATGTGTGTAACGCCTAGACCCATCTTAAAGTATACCGATCGACTCAGAATCACTTTCTGAGTCGAACTAACGATGTCTGTCCGGCTGGCTGTCCATGTAAGCATTTTGGAGATAATTTGATAAAATTTGGGACATAGGTTCTTATTGGCACAAGGACCAAATTTATTGAAAATGGGCCGAATCGTAGTGCCATGAGGGAAGATAGGGGAAATTTCTTTCTCTCAGAAACTATCAAACCTATTTTAATCAAATTTAAAACATAGATAGAACCATATCTTTTTGACATAAAAGGGATTTAATGAAATTTAAAACATAGATATTTCCATATCTATATGGATACATAAGCTATACAGTTTTTCAAAAATAGGACCACAAGGGGAGTTAGGGGGCAATTTATGCATGATGTGGTGTAGGGTAATATATGGTCGGGCTTGACCGACTATACTTTCTTACTTGTTTTTGTTGCTTTAAGTAGACTACTAAAAACTATGTTACTGTAAACATAGTACCATTTTTGTGTTCACTAGCTATTTTCACTTTTTTCTAAATAAAAATTAAGCATAATATATATCACGGCGACTTTTTTCGATTTCGGCGTATTCTAGCGATACGGGTCAAATTAATTTTTAAGAATATTTAAAAAATATTTTTAATAAATTAAAAAATATGTATTTTACTGCCAAAAACTTGAAAATAACGGCTTTGGCGATGTTGGCGATTTTTGACATTCAATTTGGCGAAAAAGGTCAAAATCAATCTGACAACCCTGATTAGAAATATAATCTCTGATGAGCTTTTAAATGCTTTAATAATGCCAAAAACTTTTTGCTTAAAAGAAAATTAATTTTACCAAGTTGCTATAAATAATAACTACTAAATATTAATAAGTTTAAATAATTCGTGATCTCCAAAAAAAAAAATATATATATATATACATACTAGTGCTGGGAAACTATCGATAGACTATCGATATTATCGATAGTTTTAAAATATCGAAAATATCGATAGGAAAAATATAAATATCGATATTTCTATTATTTAAAATACAGCTATAGAGACATCTAACAGCAGCTAAACACACACAGTTTTTTGCCGCAAATCTTTACTTGCTATTGTTAATTCGCGCTGAATTACAGCAATGAATACAAACAACAAGAATGGCAAGTGGTATGGATTGCTTAACAGTGCTTTTTACTGCTAATTAAAGGCCTTTAAGTAGAATTTTGTACATGTTTATATAGGGACTGAAATGTCAAATATTTTTGTAATGTTGTAAAAAAAAAATGCAAATCCAAATGCAATTGCAAGCAAAGTACAAAACAATGAACGACCATTAGAGGATAAGTCCGCTAGATTGATTACCTTTTTTGGCTTAGAATTTAGAAAATTTTTGGAAGTTGCAATGGAATATCTTAAAGTCCCTGTTACTTCGGTTCCTTCAGAAAGGTACTTATCAATTTTAAAAAAACATACGTCTCATAGGTACATTCAATAAAGTGATAAAAACAACGGACTGTAGCCTTATACAAAAATAATTAAAGTTTTCTTGAGTACAAACATTCAGTCGATAGTAATATCGATATATCGATAGTGAAATCTAAACTATCGATAAATATCGATAGAAGAAAATATCGATAGTATCCCAGCACTAATACATACATATTAATATCAGTGTTCGAAAATAGACAGTACAGTAGACGCTCGGTTATATGAATACCCACTTATAGATTTCCCACAGAGTAGTGAACAACAAAATTTTTACACCTGAGGTTCTGAAGAGTGAACACAACCTATCTCTATTATGTGAACAACTTGCAACCGTTGATTATTTTGTAATAATTTGTTGTAAAGGGTGTTTTTAAGAGTATCACAACTTTGAGTTGGCGTCACTGCTTTATTTGAGCACCCATTTAACAGCTGATAGTTGCTTTTTGTTTAGCTTGCTTTGCAATTTCATTATGAAGCGAGCAACGCGCAATTTGTTGAAATGTTTAATCAAAATAATTCGGCGAATGGGCTGAAGCACAAATTGATATTGATTTTGAATTTCCACTTAAGATTTTATTTTGTTAAATGGTTGAATCGGTATGTCTACACGCCAGCCAGGGCGGCAACATTAATTTAAAAAAATGTTTTTTCCAATAAAGCCCGTTTAATTAATATTAAAAATATATTTCCTTATTTTATTATGATTTAAACTTGTGTCACTCTATAAAAAACACCCTTTATTAGAAATCTGTTCTTCCCCGAAATAATCTAGTAAATGTTTATATACGAATGCACAGGAACATTTATAAGATGGTTGGTGTTTGCAAAGTTATTGCTTGGAGTAAAAATAATGTATCTGATAATGAAATTTGGCATTGCAAAAATGTAGGAGGCGCAAGGCATTACAGAATTCCCTTAAGCAAATAAATATAACCGACTACTTTCATGTACTTTTATTATTAACAAATTAATTTAAAATAAAAACTTACAGCCTGTTCATCGATTTCGAACGTTAACGTTCGCATAGAAAATTACATTTAAAACAAAAACAAATTTTCGAATTTTGTTTTTGTTTTAAATATAAATTTCTATGCGAACGTTGACGTTCGATATCGTTAAACAGGCAGTTAATGTAGGTTATGTGTACACAACATATTTAAAATGATTTGAAATACTTATTTTATATTATCTCGATTATGTGAACTTTTCCATTTAGTGAACAGGCTCTGTCTGAATTAGTTCATATAAGCGAGCAGCTACTGTACATTATTTAACGTTCGGCTCACACACCCAGGAACGATATCTATTTTTTTAGTGATTGTGTAGACATACACAACCCTTAGTGCCGTTCGTAACTATTTTCGTTAAAAAACAGAACAATTGTAGTGATACTGTAAACAAACATTATATTTTAATGTTCTATAATGTTTTTTTCGTGTGTGTATTTTCTTTTTGTAAAAATGTTTTTTTTTTTACCAGTCAAAAGGGACGAACATTAACGAGCCGAACCGAACACATTGAAGTTTGTGGATTTTCAAAAAAAACCGAACGGAATCATTTAAGTGTTCACATCCTTTGTTGAGTTTGATAAAAACAGTACTATTTTTGTGTTCGAAAGATGACTAACAGGGAAACGTTATTTTTTTAATGATTTTCTACACAAACACTATTAGCGTTTGTGTTTTCCGAAAATCTACCGAACCGAACATTAAAAAACGATATTTAGTGTTTATTTTCGAACACTGATTAATATGCATGTACATATGAATGTAACAATTTATTTGGTTTTGTTTTGATTTTCTGTGGAATTTATAAAGCTTATTTGTTTGGACTGTTATATATGTGTATATTCTTTTAAAAAGATAAAACTTTTGTCTTGAACTCATTTAATGAAATCATTGTTTTGTTCAAAGAATCCCGGGAATAAGATTTTTTTTGTTTCGTTTTCCGGGAATAGAAAAAGTCCGGGAAATTAGAAACCCTAAGTAATGCACTTACTTAAAAAAATTATCAAAAATCAAAAAAATAATTGGCAAACGTGTTTTTGCAAAAAAATCGCTTAAAACTAACAAGAACACGCTTACAAAAATCACTCATTTTACAAAATTCCTACAACATAAAAATTTATTACTAATTATGGTAATAAAAAAATTATATTGAAAAGAATAGATCCCAGCGGTAACAAAAAAAGAGTAGAGGCCTTTAATGGCCTTATTGAGCAGACACAGGCCTTAGTTTTTAAAATAACAAGCTACCAAAACTTTTTGGGCAATTTTGACCCATGAATACAGGATAAGGGTAAAGAATGACATTTGCCAGACTATCTCCGTTAATGATGAGCGCAATAGCTCGATGGTTACCAATTTCTTTTGGCCTGAGCTAGACAATATGGATACCAAAGACATTTGGTTTTGCCAGGAAGGCGCTGTATGCCTAACAGCTCATGCCACATTAGATATTCTAATTTAGCGTTTTTAGCACATGATCATCTCATGTGGAGGTGATGTGAACTGGCCACCGAGCTGGTTTAAATTTTTTTTTTTTTTTTGTGAGATTTTCTTAATTCGCAGATCTATGTGAATAAGACACAAATCATAACGGTCCACTAAAGCCAACATGACCTAAGTCATCGGCCAAATTCGGTCTGATTTTAAGCCAAAAGTTATTGAAAATTGGACAGTTAGGATGGGCGCGAATTCGCGGCAGATATTTGCACGATGTTTTCTTCCATATATTAAAATTACGTTATTTTCTTTTAATACAATTTAAAGATAGAAAGAACTCAATGAAAGATTCTTAATTAAGAAAGCTTTTATCTGAGGAAAAGTGACGTAGCTAAAATTATTTTTGTCCATGAAAAATCGATTTTAGTGAAAAATGTAAATTCTGAAAATTACAAAATCAACAACTACGTCAAGCCATTTTTAAATTGTCCACACTCAAAAGAAAAATCAATCCATCTGTACTCAAATCAATCTGGGGCGGTATTAATAGTACGGTAAGTACGGATTTTTTTGCATCAAGTACAGAAAGATGGATTCAAGTACGGATTTTCAATCGCGAAATGCTTAACTTGTCCCTATTCCATCCCGAATTCGTACTTGAAATAATTAGAAAGTAAGATTAATTAAAGTAAAACTAAGATTGAATCAATCTCAAAAAGCGCTTGATTCAAGTATTATAAAGTTGATTTTGTCCCGAATTCGTACTTGAAATAAACCAAAAGGGAAATAAGAACTAGAATTTTACTATGATTTATTAACTAACGCTTTTTAAACCTTACAGAATTTAAATTATAAGACACCAGCATCATTCCAGATATGATTTTTACTTTAACAACTTAATGTTCACATATAACTGAAAATATAAACTATATGAGAACTCTTGCTTTCAATTTAACTTTTTAAACATGAAAATAATGTGCTTTCGTCTTGTTCAGTTGTGTTTGTTATTTATACACACAATAAGCAAATTGTTTTTTAACTACTTGTGTTTTGTTGCTGTAGTGCAGTCATAACCACTCCATAGACTCGCGAGCAGTCAATAATTGTATTTTTCAAACAGGCACGGTCGGCAATTCACATGTATACAACAACTTTGTTCGGGCCACTTCATAGTCTCGCGAGGCAGTCAATAATCGTATTTTTTACACAGCCACGGTCGGCAATTCATATGTATACAACAACTTTGTTTGTTGCTTGGTTATCACTGCTGTAGTGTCTACAACAAACTTCGAAAACTTAATTGGGATCGAAACGCTCACTTTGTAACTTTACTCTCGGAGTGCCACTATCGAAAAGTTTAATCTTCTTTTTACTTTGTTTAAGAAATTTGTACTTATTTAAAGAAATTCTGGGATTGATTTTCGGAAGTAATCCCATTTAGAATTGTTTTAAGTACGTTTTAGTGTTATTCGCACTTGAATTTTTGATCACGACTGGTGACTATAATCACCATCACTCTTACACTATTCCCATATAAGATTGTTTCAAGTACGATTTAATGTTATTCGTACTTGAATATTTGAGCACGACTTGTGACTATAATCACCATCACTCTTACTCTTTTTCTGATGCAATGTTTTTCTTTTCTTCCAGTTAATTAGAATCTTATTCATTATTATATTGCCAGAGTACTTTGTGCGGCGCAAATGGGTTAAAGTAACTATAAAAAACTTAAATTATCCCGAGTGTTTTTTTCAAACAGTGTTTTATATGAGGGGCTTATAGCACAAAGGGTAAGTGCCTTTTTAAAACCTTTTCATTAGCTTCACTTCGGAAAATCAAATCTTGTAACGTTAATTTAAACGCCTTATACTCAATGCAAATGGATGAAACTTTGCAGGCATACATATTCCCGATGACAATACACGAATACATGGGCGTAGCCAGGATAAAATCTAGGGGGGGGGGAGAGGCAAAATTTATTTTTTATTTTGGTAAAATGCTTTTTTGACCGCCTTTTACTTAATATTTTTTTTAAATGGTCTTTTTTAAGAAAAGCGTTTCTTAAAATTTTTTTTTTTAAATGTTCTTACTATTCTAAAATTTAGTTTACATATGGAATTATAGGTATAGTTCGGAGAAGTTGTTCAGAGCACAAGAGGTGAATGTAGGATTCTCATCCGGACGCTAGATATAGTGAACAATTCAAGCACTTGACATTAAAATACCTGCTTCGCTTGGAGCACAAGTGAAACAACCGCTTCTGTCTCATTATTTAAAATAAGTCACTTGAACCCCTTGTGCTTTAAGCCCCTCATATCATACATATCATGGGAGTTTTATTTGAACTTTTGTAGCAAACAGTTCATTTATTTTCATAAAAATTTTTAAAAATAATTTTAATTAAAATAATAAAAAAAAAAAATATATATATATATATTTTTGTTTTTTTTTATATTGTATCCATGGATTCAAAATCCATTCATTTAGACCCTTTAAAGGTCCCTCCAGATAAATGTCAACATCCATATTTGGATCAATGTAGTGCTCCTTCAATACCTAAAGTCGTAGGACATAAAACTAATAAAGACAGTAATGAAATATTGCAAAATGCTAATGTTTATCCTGCGGACTCCGACTCCTTATTTTCGATGGAATTTAATGACTCAAGTTCAGTTATTGGTGCACACGGCCCTCAAATTCAAAATCCTAACAAAAGAAAACGGAACAATGTTAACGGAAATCAAAATATACAATTGAATCTGTCAAGTTTGGATACAATTAATAATAGTAATAGATTCGCAATTTTGGGTGATCTTAATATGCAGACAGGTAATATTAATGATATAAAGCAAAAGGGAGACAAGAACTCTGCAAAAAATAAAAGTATTCAAAAAAAAGAGAGATTCTGTCCACCTATTTTTCTTTATAATTTGGATATAAAAACTCTGGTAAATCAACTTACTTCTAAAAATATCGATTTTAAAATTATGAACAAGTCGCGTTTTAAAAGCAAATTGTACTTAAAAGATGCTTCAGTTCATCAAGAAATGATGTCTCAACTTAAAGAAAAAAATATTGATTCCTTTTCTTTTACGCCAATTGAACTACGGAAAAAAAATGTTGTTTTAAGAGGATTGTACCACGATACTGACTTAACTGATATCAAGAAAGAATTAGATTCTTTAATACCCCATACCATTGATAGCGTTACAAAATTTAAAACTATCTTTTCAAGGAAAAATAAATTGGACACAGGCTTATTTTTAGTTACACTTGCTCCCGGAAAATCTGTAAATGAGTTATCCCATATAAGATTTTTATTATGTCAGGTAGTGTCTTGGGAATTACCAAAGGCAAATTCTAAGGAAATTCAATGTTGGCGTTGCCAACATTGGGGACACTTCTCTAGAAATTGTAACAGAACTCAGGCTTGCGTTAAATGTTCGGAAACCCATAACCCTGGTGAGTGCAAAGTTATAAAGGGACAAACCAATCCCTTTTGTGTAAATTGTGGAGAAATTGGACATCCAGCAAATTGGCGTGGATGTTCTTCTTTCAAGAAATATTTTATTGCTTAACAAAAATCGGAAGAAATTGTTTTAAAAAGAAATAATTTAGCTTCTCAAAATGTTAATAGGGCTTTAAGTAACTCTAAGATTATTACAAATAACTTAACTTTTGCTGATTGCCTTAGAAACACTCCTAAAATAGAAGAAAAGACTAGAAAGATTCCTTTGATCATAGATGAATTTTTAAAAATTGCTAGAATCTTATGTAAAGAGGAAACTCTTTCTTTGGAGGAAAAAATTGGTTTATTTTTAAATGATTATAGAAAGAAGACTAAATCTGAGGCTAAGATGGATTGTTTAAATCTTCTTAAAGAGGTTCATGAAGTTTATGGTAAATAAATATTTGAATATTTTAACATATAATGTTAGATCTCTTGTTAACTGTAGCAGGAGAATTGATTTATTAAATACTTTAACAAATAATATGATTGACATTAGTTTTGTGCAGGAAACTCATTTTAAGAATAAACATAAAATGTTCTTGCAAGGATACAATACTTTAAGGGACGATAGCGCTGTTGGTGTTTGTATTATTTTGAGGGAGATATATCCATTTCGGCGAATTAAAATTGATGGTGTTTTATTTCCAAATTTATTTGTTGAACTTTCAATAATAGTAAACGGAAATACAAAAAGATTTATCTTTGGTTCACTGTATATTCCTTGCAATTCAAGTGCTTCATTAATTTGTAATAGTTTTACTAGTATAAGAAATTTCTGTAGTAATTATGATGGAATAATTTTAGGTGGTGATTTTAATTCGAGAAATGTTACATGGGGAGATAGTTTCAGTAACATGAATGGCATTACACTGTTAAATTGGCTTCAAGATTTTTCTTCTGAATTTATAAGAATTTCTGACAACATTCCTTCATTCCCAAACGGCTTATCTTTCTTGGATCATTTTATAATCAGCTCTAACTTATTAAATATAATCAATCCTAATTTTCATATTACATCTTTACCTACATTTTCGGATCATTTTCCATTGAAATTAAAATTAGAATTTCCTAATTTAGAGATTATTTTGAAACAACCACGAGTTTTAACATCTTTCAAGCATACAAACTGGACTAATTTTAGAAATGATATTAAACTTAGCCTAAGGGAAAAATTTCCACCCGCAAATATAAATTTAACAAACTTTGAAATTGACACTCATATTAATGAGTTTTCGAGTTGTATTAATCAAATTTCAGATAGACATTCTAAAAGAATTAATATTAAAAATAGTCAAATTTATATCTCGGATAATATCAAACAATTATATATATTAAAATATTCTTGGCAAAAAGAATTAAAAAGAATTTTTACAAGAACTCTTAATAGAAACAATCCTAGTTATTTACTGATTTCAAAACAAATTCAACTTCTTAAGATAATAATTCAAGAGCAAGTTCGTATTGAACAGGCAAATCTTTTTAATGAACGACTTAGAAAAATTAAACCTGGTCCAAATGCTTATAGGGAAATTTATAATATTATAGGCAAGAGGAAAACCTCATTTATATCGGAATTATCTGTAAATGGTATGAGAATTGTTGACAGTGATCAAATATTAGAGCATATAAAAAATAATTTTGATTCAATTTATGCGGGAAATCCTCAAATTAGAAATTCGTCAGAAGTATATACCAGTATCTCTCAACATATAGTTAACATTCCCAATAGCATGTTTAATTTTAATGAACATTTTTCTTCTTTTAATTTGCAAAATAATATTAAATTAACAAGTGTTGAAAGTCTATTAATTTATTCCAAATCTTTAAATAATAAGAAATCGTCTAGTTTAGACAAAGTTTCCAATTTTCTTATTAAAAAATTTCCGAAGGAAGCTTTTGAATTTTTAACTAAAATCTTTAATAATTGTATTAATAATTCGTATTTTCCAAATAGTTGGAAAATTGCAAAAATATGTCCAATAAGAAAGAAACCAAATTGTATTGATATATCCAATATTCGGCCAATTTCTCTGTTATCCAATTTGGGAAAACTTTTTGAAAAAGTAATTAAAGAAAAAATGGATACTGTTATAGAGACCAAGTATATTTCTGATCACCAATTCGGGTTCAAAAAGGGTCATTCCACTGTGCATGCGCTACTTAAATTTCATAATGATGTGGTTAATAATTTAAGAGAACAACAATGTACTGTTGCTGTATCTCTAGATATAGAGAAAGCTTTTGATAGCGCATACCATAATGGTATTCTTTCCAAAATGATATCTATTGGATTTGACCCTTTTACTATAAAATTATTTAAAAGTTTCTTTACGGATAGAACATTTTGTATTCAGCTTCAGAACAATTACTCAGATTTTGGAAACGTCAATTGTGGTGTTCCCCAGGGATCAATTTTAGCACCTCATCTATATAATATTTTTATTTATGATTTTCCTCACATACTCGCAGGTTCCTCAAGCATTCTATATGCTGACGACTCTTTATTATATGCTCATGGTATTTCTCCAATTGATACTTTAAGATCAGTCTCAATTCATTTAAATGCAGTAAATACTTATTATAAAGAGTGGGGAATCTCTATTAACGTTTCTAAAAGTAAGGCTATTTGCCTTAGAAATGCTTCTGGTAAATGTTGGAGTTTTGTTGTTCCAGAAAGCAAAAGACTAAGATTATCCCTTAATGGTAATGAAATTCCATTTGTAAACAGCCTTCGATATTTAGGAGTGCATTTTAACAAGCTATTCAAATTTAATGAAACTGCAAGAATTTTTCTTAATAAGGCAAATCGAATAAAAGGATCTTTTGGAATGTTATTAAGAAATAAGTATTTAGCTGATAAAACCAAGTTATTAATCTATAAAACTAGCATTAGACCTGCTTTACTTTATGCTTTCCCTATTTGGTTTACTTTATCTCCGACAGTAATGAAATCTTTTGAAATATTAGAAAGGAAAATTATCAGGCTTTGTATAAATAAACATTATGAAGAAGAAAACAAACTTTTTTCGAATGAATTTATATATGATATGGCAAAAATTCAACCTTTGGCGTCTTATGCATTCGGTTTAATGAAAAAATTTATTGAGAAGTTACATTATCATGATAATCTTTTGATTAAAAACATTATTAACGATCAATCTAACTTAAATTGGTCGAATACTTATTATTTATCTCCTTTGGGTTATTTAGATAATCAGATTTCTTTCGGTATCAAGCTTATGCCTAACTTCTTCATTACCGCTTATAGAGGATCTCATAGGGGATAACTTGTAAATTTTTAGTTTAAATGAAATTATTATTTTAAATTATGTTTTAAGTCTTAGTTTAAGCCAATTTTTATTTATTATTTTTTTTTTTTTTAAATTGTTGTGCCGGGAGCAAGCACGATTTCACACAAAGTGATTTATAATTTTATATTTGTAATAGTTAGGTCAGATGCTGCATAATCCTTCTAAAAAATGTTATTAAAACAAAACATTATATTTTTAAGATAATGATCCTAATGTTTATTTTTTTTTATAAAAAAAAAAAAAATTTTTGTATATCCTTTATTGAAAAAAAAAGAAGTCTCAAATAAACTTAACTTAACTTATACATATCATGTCCTGTGGTTCCTAAAAGGAACAAAGGGCCATATTGTTTATTTTATGTAAATTGTAATTAAGTTTCTTAGGGCCCTTTGTAGTCCCCTAATTTGCCTCTAATAATTCCATTTACATGTCACTACGATCTTTTTCTTTTAATTTAAATCTTTTCTGTGGGAACAGCTGTTGTTAATCGTAAAAAAAACAATTTACCACTTTCATTTAAATGTAATAGTTTTAAGGGTTTCTTCTTTATTGAAACAACAATAATTATAACAGGGCTAAGACTTTTTAATTATTATGAAGACTGATACAAAAATAAAAATTAAAATTATTTTTTTAAATTGCAATTACGTTGTTTATAAAGACACGCATTAAGGTTGTTGTTTCAAATGCAAATCTCAGTTCTTAAACTTTTATTTAGCTAATTTTTCTAAATTATTTAAATGGAAGCTACGAAATCAAATTTTTTTTTGTTAACATTTCAATTTTGTTTTTTTTTTTCTTATTTTAATAATTTATTGCATACAAATTTCATTTTCCTTATTTCTTTCTCTTGTAACAAAGAAAAATAAAAATTGAAAAAAGCCTAAAAACAGCCGGGAAGAAAACAACATAGAATTTCATATTCACTGGTAGGAGTTTTACAACTCCATGAGGTAAACATTAAAAATTTGATTGGCATTTGGCCAGAAAATTGAAAATTAAATAAATGCAAACACAGCAGCCGCAGCAGCGACAGTCAGTCAGCAACAACTAAATTTGGCTAATAACAATTTTGTTTTTATACCCTCCACCACAATTAGTTGTGAAGAGGGTATATTAAGTTTGTCATTCCGTGTGAAACTTTTTTCTTATTCATCTCAGACCCCATAAAGTATATATATGCTGGGTCCTTGAGTAATTCTAAGTCGATTTAGCCATGCCCGTCTGTCTGTCCGTCTGTTGAAAACACGCTTACTTTCGAACAACTCAAAAGAAATGAACAAACTTGGTGCCAAATTGCTTGTAGTTATCCTAAGCAGTTTGATATTGAAATCCAGCAAAATCAGTTCAGTAGGACCAGAGCTATGAATCAAAATGTGGAACCACCACCTAAAAAAAATTGATAATTTTGTTACAAAAAATAACATAAATGCTGGAACAAAGCACGGAATGAGATAAGATTTTGCAAAAATTTGCTTTATTTGACTGGAAATCACGCTGTTAAATTTCGTGATGATCCGTCCATAATTTACTCTAAGCCCCATATAAACAATACTCCCGGAAAAAAGTTTAGTACGCCTAAAACCGTAAAAAATAATGCAATCATAACAAATTTTGGCTCCTCACAGTTTTATAGGACTATAAATGATACTGTGAAATTTCGTTAATCGGTACATAATTTACCTTAGGCCCCATATAAACCCTACTCCCGGAAAACAGTTTAGAACACCTAAAACCATAATTAATAATGGTATCATAACAGAAATTGGTACGTCACAGTTTTGAAGGACTAGAAATGACGCTGTGAAATTTCTTGATGATCGGTCCATAATTTACCCTAGGCCCCATCTAAACCCTACTACCGGAAAACAGTTAAGTCGCCTAAAACCATAATAAATAACAAATCGTCACAGTTTAAGATAATAATAACATCATACAGATATTACTCCTTAAGCATTCGAACTGTCGGTGGAGGGTATCAAAGATTCGGCACAGCCGAATATAGCACTCTAACTTGTTTTTTTTTTTTATAAAAAAAAGCCATTTCCACGCAAAGAACTTTTTAAATAAAATGTCTGTTTATTTTTCGATTGCTGCCTTTTTTAATGTTGCTAGAAATGTTGTTGTTGAGATCTTTTTTGTTAAATGATGCAGAAAATTAAAATGTATTTTACAGAGAAATAAACAAATACTATTATACATATTATTTGAAATCTATTTATTAGTTCATTTATTTACATTCTTTTTTAATTTGATTTCCATCATAAAGCATTTAAGGCTTAATTACTTATCACAAAAGCAAAAGGAATAAATGTATACATACATATCGTAACCTAAAACGATCGTACATTTTGAAAATTTTACAGGAGAAGCAAAAACTATTTATAATGATAAATTGATAAATTGCCTTAAACTGTTTATAATTTATTTTTCTTCCATTTTGCCAGTTATTTGGCCAAGGGACAATGTTGCATATTATACAAACTGTCAGTTAGGCCTTTTAGCTTTTACCATATTATCTGTTGTAGATAGGGCCTTCTGTTTTTTGCTTATAAAATTGCAAATTTTGGTCGAACGATTCCAAAATTATTTGTGGACATTTGTTTTGATGCAATACAACAGAATCAATGAAAAAGTTGATTTCTAATTTTTGGTAAGTTAGGGCCTTTTACGTTTCAGGTGACGATACATTAATAAAAAATAATTATTATAAATCGAAAATTATTTCACTAGCGACTTTTTTCCTTAATTTATTTTTAACCAAAAAACCTAAAAAAGCGATCCGAATGCTCAACCTAGCCGGAAAAAAACTAATAACTCGCATTTAAAAAGTCGTCCCGGCATGAAACTTTGAACATTGAGAGATCTTATGAATATATAAAAAAAGTTTGCGAATATTCTAGATGGGCGTGGCATATTGCTTGTGGGTTTATTAAAACAAATGGTATACCTTTATTATATTAAAGTATGTATAGAAATATATATTTACATATTTATTCACACTTTTTTTAAATCTTGAATTAACATTAATGTAGAAATAAAAAATTGCGGTATGCACACGGGTGTGTAAACATCACATTGTCAAAATGTCTTAAAAACAAAATTTCATCATATCGTCGGTTTAGAGTGTAAACCTGCTAACTCCCTTTTAGCAAATTTTATAGGAGAGACAAAAAACTTTTTATTTTTCCTATTTGATGCTTGTGAGGAAAACCAAAAATATTGTTGATTTGACACACTTCAGGACTCAAATTGAAGAAAAACTACATGCTGGTCGACGAGATATCTTTCTCTACCAAACGGCATTGAAATCTCAATTTACTTAAAAAGTGCATTTAGCAGGCTTACACTCTAAGCCGCGACAAGGGACCTTGTGTTTCAAAAAACGGGTTTGGACTTAAGAGTGGATTCTGGTGCCCAAAAGGGTGTAGAATAAGATGAAATGAGTTAGATTTCTGAAAAAAAATTTATATACCCCATAAAAACGTACAAAACGAACTTGGGAAAATCGATAAAAATGAGAAAAACATTAAAATTTGAAACTGTAAATGCGTTTTTCTCAAAACTTCATTTTAACACACTAGATCCCTTTTCTCGGAAAAGTTCATATATTGTCTTATTATAAAAAACAATTCCTAAAAGTTAGTAGAAAATTTAAGAACACATGACAATATCACGATAGCACACTGGTGTGAACGCAATAGCTTCTTTGCCCAAAGGCTTCAAACAGCGAGAATGAATAAAAGACTTTGTTTTAGCATTATTCGCGACATTTGTTTTTTGTCTAAGAATTAATTAGAAGGATACTCGACTGGAATGACAAAAGTTCCGTCCAGCCAATTTCAGCCTTCATTGTGCGATTGGCTTTCGACCATTTTTTCGTAAAAGCACATACAAATTTCGAAGAGATTGCTTAAAACTTTGGAAATGAAGATACCCTTCTCTGTTCTAAACCCCAATTTTATCACAAATGAGCGCTATAACAGCAAAAATTTTCTTGTTTTGTTGCTTTTCGCCATTCCAAACGCTGTAGAGCATTTTTAACTGTAAAGCGAATTAAAATCGTTAAGGCAAAAACTAGCAGCTAATTTTAGAATTTTCGAGAAGTTACATTTGCACAGATAACATCGACATAAAAATTTGAGCACGATTCCAAAATATTCACATTAAAAATTCTAATAGATTTTTGCACAACAATTTTACATATAAAATAAACATATACTTAACCACATTTTTTTTATAAATAAAACATATTATATGAAATATTAAAACTATAATATTTAATCCTATTGTTATTATATAAGTGGGGCCAAAAATATATTTTAAACTCTTTGTTTATATTTCTTACCAATTGATTTACTTGCGCTATTAATTTTCACTCGGTTTGACGACGCATCAACACATAACAACTTACTTTATTTTACAACAATGAAGTAAAGTTATTTAAAGAAAAAAATATGCCGTTATGCTCAATGGACAATCGTTAGCATATTATGGAACAAAATATTTGCATTCCAAATATTAAAAAGAACAGTTTCTTCCGGCTAGATTGATATTTTGGACCGCTCTGTGTCGCTGTTAAACCAACTCAAAAATCGAAAAATTGTACACAAATTTTCGTTTTTTGTTGGACAGTTTTTGGTTTCGGCTGCATTTTTTAAACCCTGATAACAAAATCGCTACGAAAAACAGACTTTGTGCAAAAAATCCAGACGGTTTTGTGTCAATTTATTCTTGCACAGTATCGTTAACCTTTACACTTCGGGAAAGTTGCATATTTCAAATATTTTAAAATTAATATTTCCAATCAAAATAAGCAATAGATGCTAAATACTGTTTGACAAAACTGCTCAGTGTCTTTACGGCGATGGTAACTTTGGAAATCACCCACTATTAAATTTCGGACACCAATGATCTTGCGTGAGCCGCATTATCATCATAAAGCTTGTTATTTCTGGTACTATTTAAAACACGTAGAAAGTTAAATGAAAGAGATTTTTGTCCAGAAAAGATTTTTAATATATTCGTGAAATATTAAGCGAATAATATAAAAAAATTGTGATAATAATGCAAATATTAAATGCCACTACAACTTTAAAACTTAAGCTGTTAGAATAATACTAATAAAGCCATCGTAATCAGCACTCTCAACTTAACTAAAAACAAGTAAGAGTGCTATATTCCGCTGTGCCGAATCTTATATACCCTTCACCATTGTGCGAGTAGAATAGAGAGCAACTAAATAATTTTTACATACTTAAAACTTCATTATAAATGAAATTTAAAAAGCGAAAACTGGTAAATGTTTTTTTAAATCGTTTTTAGTTTCTATTTGTTAAAATTATTTCGTTAAATATATGAAATAGAAGGGTGATAACGAAAATCATATTGGGCATTATGCTAGTATATGTAAACAAATACGAAGCGGTGGTGAGGGGATTGGAAAAAGAGACGACAACCGGATTTGAACTTCGCTTTGCATAAGGACCCAGAATATATATACTTTATAGGGTGTAGGACCTTCGGTGAAGGGTATAAAAAACAAACTTAATTATAAAAAATAGTAATTTTTGGGATTTCAGTATTTTGGTCATAACTCTGCTATTTCTTAACCGATTTGACAGATTTATATACCGACGTGTTAAAGACGAAATTTGCCAGTTATTTTGTCTATAAAACTTAGACTCGGGAATATCTATGGATGCTGAAAATGGGTATTTAAAAAAAAAAATTAATATTTTGGTCATAACTTTTTCGTATCTGAACCGGTTTTCCCGAGTTTGTACCTAATTTTAAAGCTTTGGCTCTTGCCGTTCTCCAGATATACAGAAAAAAGTAATAAAAATACAACAACCACAAGGGATTTTTTGGAAAAATTTGAGGCAGTCGTGGTTTTTTGGTCATATCTCAGCCATTATTGGACCGATCTGGCTGAATTACAATAGCAAGAAATGGTGGAATATATGTGACATACATGTAAAACAACGTAGCCGCTATCATGTCTGGAGTCTCCGGAAAACACATATCAAACGTAAGACGGACAGACGGACGGATATCGTTTAATCAACTTCTCTACTCATAAGGACCCAGAATATATATACTTTATAGGGTCTAAGATCAATATTGTGGAAATTATAAACGGAATGACAAACTTATATATACCCTTTTCCACCTGGGGTGAAGGGTATAACAATGGACAGAAGTCAGGAAACGTTTGATGTGTTGACCAGTGCAATCCATTTTAAACTTAAATATTAAGAAAATTGATAAGATTTTGTTTGGCGTTCTTAATTCCCAATTTTTATTCTTGATGAAAACACTGAAATTGATGGGATAAGCTATTCCTATGCGCATTTCACTGGTTGCTTAGGCCAGATCATTAGGAAACTTCATCCAAAGACTTTAGAAGAACTAAAGATATAAAACAAATAAAACTGTTAGGCGAATAAGAATTATAAGTAGTGTTTCCAATTTCCCGGACTTTTTAAATACCCGGGAAACTAAACAAAAAAAATCTTATTCCCGCGAATCCCGGGATACTTTGAATAAAACAATGATTTCATTAATTGAGTTCAAGACGAAAGTTTTTACTTTTTTAAAAGAATATACACATATACAACAGTCCAAAAAAATTAGCTTTATTAATTCCACAGAAAACCAAAATAAAACCAAATAAATTGTTAAAGATACTTTCAGGCTTTTGTATTTTCTTTACAGTTATTTTTAAGAATTTGTAGATAGTTCATCATCTGGTGTTGGTGATGGTGTATCTATCATGTACATTTTCATTTTCTACTTCAAAAAGCTTTTTAGACATTTCATCAGCAATTAGTTTTTAGAAATTTTACTAAGGGTGTGTGTGAAACGGTAGCAAAGTACTCATGGAAGTAAAATTTTGACACTATTGAGGTGAATAAAATTTCACTAGCCCTAGGGGCTAGTATAAATTTTGACATAAGTGTAGAAATTTTTGACAACCACAAAATTATTTGTTTTCATCAAATTTGTTTAAACAAAATTAAAAATATTATGGAAGCAGGACCAGCGGTAAAAAAATAAAAAGAACTATACAAGATGTAAGTATTTAAATACGTATAAGCTTTTTTGCCCACACCTTTTGTAAAAATTGTTAATATATCAGAACTAATTCATCAAATAGTTGGGACGATCTCATTTCCAACAGAATTGAAATGATTATTGGTAAACGTTTGTTTAATTTATTAATTTTCACAAAACTATTAGCAATTGTTTTTTTCTTTATGTCAAAATTTTACGTTGTCAAAAATGTTACAATTTCACACAGCACAAATATGAAAATTTTCTACCACAAGCAAATTTAATTTCACCATAGAACTTTGCTACCGTTTCACACACACCCTAAATATTATATTTTTATTGCTTGTTGATGATTTAAAATTTCAAAAAATTGTAAATTGAAATTCCTGAAAATTCCCGGAAAATTTTTCCCGGGATTAATTTTAAAAAAATGTCCCGGGTTTCCCGGGAATTCTTTCCCGCGTAGAAACTCTATTTATAAGCAACAGTTTTACTTACAACAATATCAAAGCTTAAACAAAAACAACAACAACAAGAGACAGTGAGTATATCTACATTCCCAAAAATGACTTTGATAACTAAGAAAATAATCAATTCACAAGTTTTGTTTGAAATAATTTGATTATTTTCGGGTTAATTGAAAATAATCCAAAGTTATTGTGAACATTTTTGATTACTCTTACTTGCTTTAAATAGGTTTTATTAGAGATATTTGTTGATAATATCTGTGGCAATAAATAATAATGGCTTAAGTTGACATAAGTGCTTTTTAATTTTATTACATATTCTTATTATTTTCTTCAAGATCTATCACCCAGCTAAATTTCAAGTATTAAATGTCATTAATAATAAAACTATACGGATTTATATTTTAACTTACACAACAAAACACACAACTTATTTTAGACAAAACCCTTAATATCTCAAAACACGAAATTTCGACTTAAGCCATTATTATTTATAGCCACAGATACATTTTTGATAAATTGTTTTTAGTTTGAAAATGTTACTTTTTTAAAATGTATGACAAAAATTACGGCGTCTCTTAGACATAACCTTGGCGAGTTTAAAGATCTTTACAATCAATCTATAGAAATTTGTAGATCTTCATTTATATAAATTAACAACGATGATAAAATTTCAAACGTTTTTAAAAACTACTTAACCAGGTTTGTAGCAAGTGGCAATTTCACCAATAAAAGCATTAATCAATAATAAAATTAGTTTTGAATAAAAATTTTATAAAGTGTATTAAGCGTTTAATCAAGTGAATTTAACGTTAGACTGATAATATTAATTCGTTAACTATTGCCAATTTAATAAATATCACAAGTTTTTTAATTCAATTAAATCAATTTTTATTTGATTTCTGTGTACCACACAATACAATTCATGTTAATTTGAAAAATGTCCGTAAATTTCAGAAAACCAACCCAAAAACCTGAATGTTTTGACAATAATTGATTTTGTACATAGATTAAGTAATTTGGCATTATTTTACAATTTGTTTTTTTCCCCCAAAAATACAAAAAATACAAATTGTGTATATGTATGTGTATATTATTATTATTTATGGCATGTAATAAAAAATTGAAAATGTATGTCATTATTTATATCTGTTGCTGTTTGTTTTCTTTTTTTCTCTCTCTCACACTCTATTTTCTATTCATATAGAAATTTTGTCTTTTATTTTTTAAGTTTTTTTTTTTACTTTTACTTGTATAACCTTCATTACTTCTACTTCTTTTATAAGCAACAAAAATGTTAACGAAAAAAAGAAAATAAAAACGAATCTAACCTTGAATTTTACACTCCAACAAAATCTAATGAAGATTACGGATTGAAGAAAAACGAACAAACAAACACGTTCGTAGTAATGAACAAACAAATCTAAACGAAAAACTTTGGTAACCACAATAAAATGGTTTCTATTATGAACGAATGAAAAGGTATTTTGGTTAAATCTCTAAGCCAAACATTTCTACTAAGTTGTCTTTAATATTTTTGGATTTTCTTCTATACATACATATATATATATATGTATAAATATATATTATTTTTTTTTTTTTTCAAATAAATGTTGCTTTTTTTTTTGGTCGTAAGTTATTTTTCTTGGTTTGTGTTTTCCTAATAAAGCATTAATAAAAAGAAACCTTTCAAACATTATTTACAAAAAAAAACACACTACAAATTGTGATTAGCTAGACACTAATTTGTAACGATTAAAGGTGAAAAACTTTTTCAAATATATTAAAGATTTTATGTCTCCTACACGCAGACAAAAAACATGTTTAAATATGGTCACCTCCAACAAAACTATTTTTATAGACAATTTTAAACATATTATGGGCAATACAACCGTATTATTGTCACCTACAACCATATAATGGTTGAAATAGTCCTCCATCAAGAAGCCACAACCATATTATGGTTGCCTCTAAACATGTTATGGTTTAATTTGACAATAAATTGTTTTAGAATTAACAATAGTATTTTCCTCTTTTGCAAGAGCAACATGCTATGGTTGAAAACCAACCATGCTATTATAAGTGTTAAACTGGTTTTTGTTATTTTTAACCATAACATATTCGGAGGCAACCAAAATATGGTTGTGGCTTCTTGATGGAGGACTAATTCAACCAGAATATAGTTGTCGGTGACAATAATATTGTTAAATGAATCATAATATGTTTAAAATTTTATTTAAAAATAGTTTTGTTGGAGGTGACCATATTTAAACATGGTTTTTCTCTGGGTGTATAAAGGAGCGTACAGGAAAATTTACAAAGAAAAACTTTCAATAGCAATTTATTGTTTAAAATAGTAACAAAAGCTTCAATGATTTTCATTGTTACTTGTTATAATCAGGGCAGATTTTTTAACTATTTGCTTGAAAAATAGGTTCTTGCAAATTTCGCAAGACTTAAAAAATATCGAAATTTTTGCTTATAGTGCTTTTATACGCTTGTGCTTATGTGTGTTACACCAGGAATTAGTTCTAGGCTCACCTTTTAGTATACCGATTGACTAAGAATAATTTTCTGCATCGATCTGGCGGTGTCCGTTCGTCCTTCGCTATTTACGCTATTTACATTGTGCGACGAACAGTAACGCAAAGCATTTGTCATTGCGATGGCATCCCAAAGTTGTGTCCAAACATTTGAATTTTGTTTAAACACACCTTCGAATACATTTAGCGGATCTTTATTGGACACTGATTTGTAGTGTCCGACCGAACGCACTTTTTGAGACCGAACCCGAACCCGAACTTCGGTAAATTTTTACAAGTTCGGCCGAACCCGAACTTTTTGTTAATAAATCTGAACAATTGTCCTTTTTTTAATGTATTTATTTAAAACAAAACAAAATTTTTGGCAAATTATTACATTTACACTTTTGGAAGGATGCAACATGAAAACATAAATTGCACTTTATAGTAGTCAAAACTATTTTATAGTTAAAAAATAATTAGTAATTGCTTTTTTTTAAGACAAAAAATAAAAAATAAATTTCAAGTTTAATGCCGTATACATTAGAGCTATAACTTTTTCACACTTTTTGCGAAAATCAAAAACGGCATAGTATAGTCGTGTAGAATATTAAAAGGTATTAATAAAAAATATGATGATTTTTTCGGATTATTAAGAAAGTTCACGCAGGGATCGGGTTGAAGTTTGAAAACAACCAATTTATCTCACGGAAATTTTAAAAAATATACACCTGATATTTGTATATATTCCTAAACGTGTCACTTAAATGCTATTTTGGAATTTATCCACTGCTTTAGACTTAAAACTTTTCCTACGGTTTACAATTCATCGCGGTTCAAAATTTCTTAGAAGGTTTTAGAAATTTGCTTCCCTGCGTGAGGGTTTTTTTCGCAAAACGACGGGAGACAGGTGTTTTCATTTCTAAAACATTCTTGCCCACTCCATCGTACTATGCCAATAATTTGGTTATAGCCCTTGTATACATATCAGAGAATGTCTTTGTGCAATTGCAAAAAATCGCATTAAATGAACAGCAACAAATACACTCGCTTGCGGTCATACAATCAAACTTGCGCAACCGCAAACATTCGCTGCTGGTTTGCAGTCATTCAAATAATGCACATCGTGCTTTGTTATTTATATCATCGTTAGCTTCGTTTTTTAATAAAGAAGTTGTGTGTTCGGTGCGACAATGATTGTTTTGGTAAAGAAAAAAAAAATACAAACAAAAAAGCCAGAAATTAAGCAATTATTACTCATGAAGACATTCAGCAGTTACTATGTAGGACAAGAAAAAAAAATTTAAATGAAACTAAACGCACATACTGATGTATGTAGGTACCAACAAGTTCCATAGAAACAGAATACTTTTTTTTATCATCTTAAAAAGTACAGTAGTTCTGTATGTACAACGTATTCTTGTTATTGTTGTTAATTTTAACAAAGCGTCTCATCGAGTGGTTTATTGTTGTTAATGTTAACAAAGCGTCTCATCGAGTGGACAATGACTACTTGAATTCAAAAGTATAAGAATTTGTGCCTTTTTGAATTTACACAATTGTGTTATATTGCGTGCGCAACAAAAATGCAAACAAAGCACTTTCAATAAAAAACGAACACATGAAAAAATCAAATGTGTACGAAACGATGTAAAAATTACCAACGTTGAACTTTGTTTTGCAGGCAAATAATGAATGTAAATTTTAGCGTATGAATAAATCAAGAAAAAACTGTAATTTTGAAGTTCTCTGATACATATTAGTACTCAAAACAATGTATTTTTTGAATTCGTTGGGGTGTATTTTCTCTAAGTGGCGTTAAATATTGGCGGTAGTTTGTTTGCTCCCCATTGACATTTGTTTGGCGCAACATTTGCATTGAGCGCTTGCTCAATTTTTTTCAAAAAAAAAACTCCAAAATGGATTGGATGACATTTTCATCTAGAAATATGTATACTATAAAGTTTGGTTTGTGGTTCACCCAAAACTATAGATTATCTTACCATTCGCAGAATACATATAAATAGAGAGTATTTTTTTTTGCCATATAAAATTTAACCGTTTTTTTTTTGTTGTATTTTTTACCGTCTTCTAAAAACTACACATATAAAAACATTTTTATATACTTAAGCATTTTATTCAGTCATCGCTGTATTTTTTCGAACTAATACTCATAGAGAAAAAGAGTTGTATTGTTTTCGCATTATTTTCGTAAACAATGATGCCAACTTATAATTTGAAGTTATAATAATGTGTTATTTCATAAAAAAGTTCGGTGTTCGGTAAAGTTCCGTAAAAATTTCGCCGAACACCGAACTTTGGCCGAACATCATTTTTTGCCGAACTCCGTAACCGAACCCGAACGTTCGGTCGGACACTACTGATTTGGCAAAAATCGTGAAAGCCTACCAAATTGTGAGTTTTCATGTTTCTACCGCAAGAAAAAAAAAAAACGTTTTATGAATATGTACAGCAATATAAATTTTTATTTATTAAATAATTTTATTTTACCTTAAAAAAACACAAAGTGTGTAAGTCACAGAAAGTAAAGTGACATTTCTTTTGTTGCCTGTGCGACCGAAAATACAAAATAAAAACTGTCAACTCAACAAGCTTTCTCTGTTGTGGTAAAAAGCATTTACGCTTTAACGATTTCATGGTTTAAAAACAGGACGGAGAAATGGGAAAAAGTAAAAAAATAAATAGGTATATGTGTTATAAATAACCAGGAAAATATTCACATTTTCTTATGAATAACGATTATCTGTCATGATGGGGATTAAAACAAGGAGAGACATAATTTATAACAAATTTTTTATGTTGTGATAAATTTCTTTCCTGAAAACAAAATATAATTTTCCGTTTCCAAATTTTAAATAAATATAAAATAAAATAAAAAATTTATATACAGCAAAGATTCTGAAAAATTGTACAAATGATTGTTTCTGTATCATTTACACATTTTAGTTAATTGGAAAACTGACACACGCACATTTTCATATACAAAACGTAAAAAACTACATAAATGTTGAACACAAAAATGTTTGCGATAGAAAGTAAAAGTTCGAAAAAGAGTCGCTATTATTTAAACTATCAAACTATGCTAATTTAATTCTTCAATCAGGAAGGTAAGTGGAGGTGAAAAAACGTTCTTTTAAGTGTCTCTGTAAAATGACAAAACGTAGACCCCTTTCACACTCGGCAATTTACTTGCCGACAACAACAAAGTCTGTACAAAATTTTTTTTCCTAACCTCACTAACGACTACAAACCAAGAGTTGCGCAAGAGACTTGCGCAAGTAACTTACCGAGTGTGAAAGGGGTCGTATTAGATCAGGAGATTGAAAATGTGTCTTCTGAAAGATAAATTTTTACCCAGACCCTCGCCCCCCCCCCCCCCCGCCCCCCTTTTTTTAAATCATGCTGAACTTTTGAATCCCAAGAAAAACTTTGATAAGTAAAAAGCATGTGGCAGTGTAAATAAAACTGAACTGGCAAAATAAAATAAAGTAATTTGTTTTTATTTTTCTTTTTTCTTTACCCACTTACAACTACATTAAGAGTTGACAAAATTGTAGCCGGGACTGTAAGAAAAGATGAACTCACTGTGTATTGTTGTTTCTTTTTTTAAGCTTTGATATTGTTACAAGTAAAACTGTGGCTTATTATTCTTATAAGCTTTACAGTTTTATTTGTACTAGTGTCCGCCTAATGGTCAAAATTCGACCATAAATTTTTATGTGAATATGAAGAAGACATAATTCATCCATTTGTTTCTTATTTTTTTCTTCGAAGTGGATCGATTTGGCGAGGGACCAAACTCCGGTTCATATTTTATCTTCTACGTGAGATAATTTAATTTTGTAAGTTCAATATAAAAAATACCAATTGAAAAACAAACAAGTATCAAAAAGTCTCCTTTATTTATTGTCATCCACTCAGGACGTTGCACGCTTAATTTTATGTTTCTATGTCCAATATTAACGAAAATTAATCAAAGGACCAGCTGTTGAACGAAAAAGTACCAAAACGCTCCCTTTACATGTTCTTATTCACCCAGTTTAATGCATTGTTTTATCTTTATAGGTCGAATATTATTGAAAATTTAAAAAGTTTCAGATGAAAATCAAAAAGTACCAACATTATGTATCTTATAGGTTAACATTCACTCAGGATCCTACACCTATAATATTATGTTTCTTAGTTTAATATTATAAAAAAATTTAAAAATTATCACATGAAGCACAGAAAAGTAAAAAAAGAAATTTAGTTGCCCGTATTTCCCCTTTTTTCTCCCCATGGAGGTTCGGTTGACAAACAAAGGAAGAAAGCGTTCTTAACTGATTTGCCTGTATTTAAGCATAAGATTTATATAGTCGAAATATTCGAAACCCGGTTTCTGAAGAATGTCGAATAATCGATCACCCTAATTTTTTATTATTTAATAATTGAAACAAATTTTAATACCCACACCACAAAGTACAGGTCGCAATTTTGGGTTTAATTTGATAAAATTTGGGTCATAAGTTCTTATTGGCACAAGGACCAAGCCTATTGAAAATGGCCGAATCGTAGGACCACGAGGGAAGATAGTGAGAAATTTCTTTCTATCAGAAACTATCAAACCAATTTTAATGAAATTTAAAACATAGATAGAACCATATCTTTATGGACACAAAAGGGATGCATTTTTTAAAAAATAGGACCACGAGGGAAGATAGGGGCAATTTCTGCCTCTCAAAACGATTTTAATGAAATTAAAAACATAGATAGATCCATATCTAAAGGGACACATTAGCTGTACAGTTTTTAAAAAATATTACAATAAGGGGAGGTAGGGGGCAATTGCTGCCTCTCACAAACTTTCAAACCGATTTTCATGAAGTTTATAAACATAGATAAATCCATATTTACATGGACACATAAGCATGATGTGTTTTTAAATACTGTGGTGTAGGGTATCATATGGTCGGGCTTGACCGATTATACTTTCTTACTTGTTTTTTACGTATTTTGCATTTGTGTTAGTAGCAATTTTGAACGCTTGTAACTCTGAAATTATTGAACAGATTTTAAAGAAATATATATTGTGCACTTCTTTAAGTAAATACCTCTCAAAATTTTATTCAAATCGGTTGAGATACAGAGGAGGAAATTGTTCTAAACTTTTTTGCATTAGCCGATTTATATATAGATAATATCTTTAGTTTTTCTAAAATCTTTCGATGAAATAATAGATTTCAGTTTATCAAAAGTATGAAATGGGAATTTAGTACATTTAAACGAAATGCTGATTGTTGTTATTTTTTCTTTTACTTAACATTAAACACTTATTTAATCTTAACAATACGAGGGAGGTGCCACGCTCAATTATTGACAAATGTTTTGCCGTTCGCCAAATATACAGAAATCTATAATGTATTTATATGTTAGGCGTCACGCCCACTTCTCCAATTCCGCCCTTTTTCTACCAAATTTGGACAAGTTTTATCTTACCTTCTTTGGCTATTAATAAATCTATTTTATGCCCCCCCCCCCCACTTTTCCAATCCCGGTCACATTTTGTCAGGTTCTATGTGTTAATAGCCAAGATGTATGTTTTGTCTTTGAATGGTAGGTGCAACGCCTACTTAAAATTAAATCAAAAATATAAAGCTTATTTCTTATTGGTACGGTACAGATCGGCGGCTATGAGGTACAAGCAAACCAACAAACAAACAATTGGAGGATTCACAAGGTTGTCATAAGGTCATATGTCTTAATATAATATCAAGAAACAATACGACTGCCCATAATCCAGATTTCGACTGTGCAGTTATGACAATATAATAAACATAGCATACAAAGTGTTATAAAGTTAGGAGTTTTTTTTTGTTTGAAACACATTAATAATTCTTTAAAACTATCAAAGCAATTTTTAGGAATACAAAATTTTTTAACTAGTAAGATCTTGTTAGTCGTGCTTAATACCCAATTTTTATTGTTGATAAATTCACGGAAATTTTGTTTTAGATGATAATAAATCTGCAAGTGTAAGTGCAGAAAAAACTGACCTGGCAAGTAGTTTTATTTCGATTTTTTTTAGTTTTTAATTTATTTTTTCTTAACCAACTTACAACTAACAACGATAAATTGCAGTGGTTTTAGCAAAAATTGGGAATTAAGCACAACAAACAAAATCCTATTAACAAATCCTTTAAAACTATTGTAAAATAGTAGTATGTAAGGACAATATGACTTGATAGCACACCTTGTGAATCCCCCAATTAATTTTTATGTGCATACATGTTGATATATTTAGATGAAGTATCTTCCCCGAATCCTTCAAAAGCTTAGAAAAAGTAACTTCTGTTCTTTTTCATCATTCAAAAATCGTCTTAATGCTTTGCAGGGAACACACTGTGTTAAAACCCAGATATTTTATTATTTAAAGGTGTGAGTAAGTACACACGCACCTGTATAAGAGTTACAACATTAAACTTTTGCTCTACCTAGCTTTTGTTTTATTTATTTTATTTATGCTTTTAATATTTTAAGTTGTAAATGCCTTTATGAAAAACTAATAGGCCCACTTTATTGAAGCTTAAACGGCACTAGTAACCAAATACGTTTAATACAAACATCTATAATCGTCGTATTTAGTTCACTCAATGAAGCCATTTTGTATCATCATACTTTTTAAAATGATAATCGTGGACAACACGGCACAATATCAAAAAACATCATAAATAATGTAAATAAAATAAAAATTACCATATTTTTTTTCACATACATTAAAATTGGTATTTATTATTATGATATATAAAAAAAAAAATTTTATTACTTAAATTTCTTTTAACTATTTGATTAATATGGCTTAAAAGCTGCCGACTCAAAGTGGGTCATATTTTTTAACGGAATTAAGAAATTTAATAAAATTATATGAATATTATTTATGCAATTAATGTTAAGTGTTCGCTAATACATAAATTAACTTTATATTTAATGAGTTATTCTTAGAAATCAGGTAATTTTTTTAAAAGTTTTTAGGGGGGGGGGGGGGTGCTTTAAAACCATGTGAAATAGGGCCATGATGGCTTTATTGCTCAATTGAATGGGAGATAAAGCCATACAGCCATGTCACAGAGTACAATTCCGTTCGGAAACGGAATTCATTCCGTATTTTTGTGCTTCAGAAAATGTCGAAAAAAAAAATTCGGAATAAAACCATTTTTGTTTTCATGCACGGAATGGGAGTTTTCTGTATCTGAAAGGCCAAAAAACTATCAAAATACACTTTCTATCAATAAACAAATATGTTTTCTTCAATTCCGAACGGAATTGTACTCTGTGACATGGCTGATAATGGCCTTATTGCCCAATCGTTGATAGGTGAGGTCATATTTAAAATTTTGCGAAATGAGAGATATAGCGCTATTTTTTCTTCGCAAATGAGAGATAAAGCCATATTTTTTCAGAAAACTGTTATGCATGGTGTAAACATTCTGTTAAAGGGAAAATCCTTAGTTATCATTGAAAAACATTTTTCTATTCTTGTGACGCACGCAGGAAAACTTTATTCAGCGAAGCCACCTGCCGCGTTCTACTGGAGGAAAAGAACCCTAAGCACTGCCGCAGGCCGCTACACAGAAAAACTTAAGTATGCGAAGCCAGATTTATACACTTTACTTTAGTGTATCCGGAACTGTAATGAGAGATAAAGCCATTTTCTAGTATTGCTAATGTGAGCTAAGGCCATGATGGCTTTATCTCCCATTCAAATGAAAAAAAAGAAAAAGGCTTTATCTCCCTATTGAATGCGAGATAAAGCCATCATGGCCTTATCTCAAATGGTATTAAAGCAACCCCCCCCCCCAGTTTTTATAGGTTGTTTTTGAAAAATAGTTGTTACTTTAGGGTGTTCTTTAGTTAATCCCTACTTACCTTTATTTGCAAATTTTTCTAAAAAGTTTTTGGAATTTTCAAATTTTTTTGAACATATTTGTTAAGTGAGGTTTAACAAAATAAGGAGTTGCAATTTCTTGCTGTTTTTTTTTTTTTTTTAGCAGATTATTGCATTTGTAAAGTGTTTTACACATTTATTTATTAATTTATTAATCATTATAGTAAGGGCTTTGTGTTTCTTCCAATTAAAGGATTTTTAATGGAAAGAAAATCAAAACTGTTGATCCAAAGTCAAGGAATATTGCGGAAAAGTTTGTTTTTCTAAATCGAAAATACTTTTTCAACGATACAAACATTTTGTTTTATTAAGACTGAAGATAAATGTTAGAATTTTAGAGAAAAGTGTTTTTATGTAAAGCATGGTCCAACCATAATACACGATTTGAATTGTGAGTCACACTTTAACGTCAAGTTTTTTTCCCAACGAGATTTGATATTTCTTAAGCTTCGTACAGACGATGGTCAGATCTTACAATGTTGTCATTAAAATTCCCTTAAAATGTCTTGCAACTGTCTGAACATTGTAAGCTCATTTTCATTTGGCAGATGTGTAAAATTAATGCATCTGACAATGGCACCATTGTCAGAAAAATGTCAACATTGTTAGATCTGACCATCGTCTGTACGAAGCTTTAGTTTCGGTATTTGACAAATTCTACCATGGAGATGAATACAATTAAGCAGCGCGTTAAGCTTGTTGAAGACTTTTGCCACGATGGATTTTAAATCAAAATGTATTTCATGCATTTGTGTCCACAATCATAAGAATTGTGCTTAAATTTCAGCAAACCGGGTCTGAGGGAAATTTTAAAATACCTGTGCATGATCGCCCAGTTCGTTCTGCTGGAAACATTGCTGTTGTTCGCGATAGTGTGGCAAAAGAGCCATCAACCTCGACTCGTCGTCGAGGATATAAACCTGGATGATATGTGGTTCCAACAGGATGGTGCAACTTGCTACACATCCAACTAAACAATGGCTCTTGTGCCAAAAATTCAATGGCCGTGTTATCTAACGTCGGGGCGATGTAAATTGGCCGCCACGATTATGTGATTAGACACCGTTGGACTTATTTCTTGTATTTAAAAGTAAAAGTGTACGTCAATTAGCCAAGAACAATTCAAGAGCTAAATGATGAGATAGTACGGCACATTAACCCACATTGAACATCAATTATGTCTCAGAGTCTTTGAAAATATGGACTATCGGATAGGGGTATGCCACCGAAGCCGTGGCGAGCATTTGAACGAAAGTTTGTTTCGCAAATAAATGTCATAGATCCTTCTGTCATAATAAACAATATTAAGATAATCGTGTAAAAACTTTGTTTTATTTACAATTAACATCGTGCGTTTTGGTTGGACCACCCTTTATTATAAGCTAAAACCCTTTTAGACTGTTTAGGAGTATGGGAATCGATCCATTTGAAGGAAATAATCAACGACCGTAAAACAATTAGTTGCCACCGTGAAAATGCTTGGTCTTTTTTGTCATTGCAGTAAAAAAAAAAAAATATTTAAGAAATAGTGAAGGAAAATTTTTACCCAACCGGTTTTTGGTCAAATTTCGATATGCTTAACAGCCTGGTATGAATTAGGGAGTACAATGGACACCTTTTCAAAGCGATCACCCCCTTTGACTGCTAACTGATGCCAGCAGTATTCTTAAGGAAAGCATTTGAGTTATTATAATAGGACATTCCCCTGGCAAGGATACATTTTAATGTTGGTTTGTTTCTAAATATGAGAGTTTCTATGCACAAAGGTTTTTGGACGATAATAACTCTGATATTCAATATATATCGTGCTAACATATAAACCCGAATCAAAAGTAAGAAAGTGGGATCATTTCGATTTTGGGGTATATCTGAGGCGATCAGGCGCGGATCCAGCTTGAGCCTTACGGGGGGGAAATTTTGTATGTTACAAAAAAGTAAAAAATTTGTTTTAAAAAGTTTATTAAAACCAATATGTGTATAGGCATTATATTACAAAAAAAGCTCAACAAAAAGGATAAATAAAACATAAGATCAGTTCAATATACATTAATATTTTTAAATAAGCAATTTATGATTGCCTTGTGAGGCAAATTTAAAGAGTACAGTCTATCTTCTGTCATTCTTGATCTGAGCCATGTTTTTTTTCGACGAAGGGTAGGAAATGACCTCTCGCTTGTAGCATTACTGACGAGAATTGACAAAAAAATTTGAAATATTTTTCTTAGATTTGGGTTGATATCATCATCACAGTTTTTTAAAGCATCTATAACGTTATTTGATAGATCACGCTCAAGTTTAGATCTAAGAAGGTATTTATCTCTTTTATCAAATATAATCAGCTCATCCGCTAGTTGTGGTACTAACAGTTTTGTATCTGTATATGACTTGATAACACTTTGAGGTAGAAGTTTAGGTATGTACAATACATTAAGGTTATATATTGGGAAAGTTGTTATGAGATCTTCTAAAATAAATATAATAATAGGAATGTAACCTACAACTCGTAATCTTCAACATTTTGGATGTGATTATTTCGTTCAAATCTTGTCTTTTCGATAGGAACCTCGATTTTAACGCAAAAAACTTTAACTTTTTCAAAAATCGCTTTAAATCGTTCTTCGGCTTTATTTATTTTTTCTTCAAGGCACATGATTAATGTTTTGATAAGGCTTGATCCTTTTTGAAGATCTATATCTTGCTTTTGTAAAATGATATTAAGTGGCTGTGTTACAATAGGTATCACACTTAATATGTATATTCCGCAAATAAATATAAAAGTTCTAAGTGAGTTCCTTAATATAAAGGCAGAGATACTACCTTTCCACTCTGATATTTTTACCGAAGCTTCTACTATATGATATATACTTGTTGCAAAGACGCATTATGAAGAGAGTTTGGCTCCCAAATACTTTGCTAAAACTGTTTCGCTTGGGATGATTATATTTAAAAAATTTTGTCGTTTCTTTAACAAATGATACAACTTTTTGTATTAATGGCAATTTATTGGTTGCAGAAATTGAGTTGTTCGATATATGGGAATAGCAAGGCGTTTGTTTCGCATTTGTCGCTTTTCCAGAAATTTTGAACAGCTCCATTTTCTGCTGACATCAGAGGACACCCATCTATTCCATCTCCTACACAATTTTTTAGGAACTATTGATGATAGCGCATTAATTGACACATAAACATCATAAATATCTTTCGAAGCCTCTTCAAATGCGTTTACAACAAAGCCAATAAATTCTTCCCTAACAACTTTTTGTTGTATGTTGAAATATCTTAAAGATAAGGAAATCTGGCTTTTCCCCGAAAAATCCGTGGTTTCGTCAAAAATTATCGAATAGAATTTTGATTCATATAAAAAACATAAATATTGCATATACATTCTAAGGTTTATTAATAATTCAACTGCACGCATTATCTAATCAAACGTTTAGTCTTTGGATATAGATGGCACCTGCTGGGAGTGAATGTAGAATAATTAGTAATTGAATACGGTAAAGTAGATGTTTCTTTGGAAATATCTAATAAATAACGTTGCGTCAACGTTGTGTCATGAGTAATTTTAACATTTACCCAAAAATAGCTAAGATGCCATTATTTTTAAATAACACCAACTAACACTCAATTCACATGAGGGCTTTTACGACGTCGTTTTATCTTGATTCCCTTTAAAAGCAACTTCCAAAATCTCTTTGCGTTCATACGATGATTTTTGGTTGCATGTCTTTTTTTATTTATGTATGTAGTATGTAGTATGGCCTTGATTACCCGTCATTCGATTAACCGGCAGCTTCAATAAAATGGAAAACAATCATTTTTTTGCACTGATTTAAATTGCCTCTATTATCCGAAATTATAAACAAATTATCTTTTTTTCGTTAAATTTTGAACAATCAAAAGAAATTTAAATAAACGACGAAAGAGAATATCTTAACGGTGTGGAAGCATGTTCTGCCAAATTTACTTTTTTCCTCATGTTTACATAATAAAACGTTATATATTTACATAAAATAAGAAACACACCAAAAAAAATAAATAATCAAGAATTCTGCCGATCCCGTCTATTATCGATAATCGAGGTCTCACTGTATTTTCAACCACACACTTCAAAGTAAGAAAAAGAATAAAACGTAAACAGAAAAAGTTAAAAGAGAAATGTAAAAAACGACATGCAAAATACAAAATTAGTCATTTTGTTAACCCCTCTTTCTTTTCTACACCGCTCACCAACAAACCAAAAGAGACGTCGACAAAGCGACGTCGTTAAAGCCCTCATCTAAACTGAGTGTTACTTCACTGCTTAATGCGCTTGGAAAATCAAATTTGAATTTTCTTCATACATTTTGTTAAAACAAAATAATTTCTGATAGATAGAAAACGCTTGACGCCCTGATTAAGATTTGTCTGTAAATACGATTTTTAATTTAAATCTTAGATTTTTGTTAAGTTAATGAAAATCCGAACACTCTTTGAAAAACATTCAAAATGTTTTTTACTATCTTCCACTGTGCAACGACAGCTGTGGAAAAGATTAAGACCTCCTCTTGGGCATACTCCACGGTATATCTTAACCACTGCTTACCAAACAATGCATTTATGTACCTGTTTCCCTCGTGTGTTAGAGCAACCAGCAGACCCAGGTAGTAATTTGAGTGCATAATTCAAGTGCACTAGTTATGCTCTTGTTTAGGAGCTGGAGCTAACTAACCTTTGCTGCTGTTGGACAAATCCTGGCAACATCTGCTAAGAGGTGCTGCGGCCTCCTAATGCCTAACTTGTCCGCAAATGATGAAGAGTCAGCCTTTAAGTTGGATTTTCTGTTCCCATCCAACACTGGCTTTAACGAAAAAACTTACAACTTTATACCAATATTGTAAGGTGTCATTGTGAAGAATTGAAATAATAAAACTTTTGGAATAAAATTTATCTGAGCCAGCTGTGGCGCAAAAATTCTCGAACACATTTTTTGAACACTAATAACATAAAGAAAGTTTTACATCAAACAAAAATACAAATTTTTGTTCGGAAGAACGTTATCTTGAACAAATATTTGACAAAAAATGTCAAAAAAGCATGACCCCTAAATTGATCAACCAATACCTTTTTTAAGAAATTTTGTTACAACAAAATTAAACAACTATTTAATAAAAGGGCGTCAAATATTTTGCTGAGTATGACTGAGTACGAAAGTCGTTGACTTGCTAGAAGTCGTTGTCGTTTGAAATTTTGGTCGATAAATTATACTTCAACGACAACGTAAAACACTTAAACAGTATGTCGGTCACGACAATCATAACACCAATTTCTAAAATCGATTAGTTTACGACACTCATATTAAGCAGATTATTTAAATCTTAAAAACACACTTTAGTAAGTTTTTATTTAAATTGAAATTGTAATTAAATACAGTTTAAGGTTTAAGGTCTCCTTTACTAATCTTATTTAATTAGGTTAAAAGTACCAAATTTAAATAAACATCGGGGGGCTAATTTATTTATAATCCTTTCGGTCGATGCAGAAAGAGCGAAATTATTTTTTCAGTGTTGTGAAAACTTAAAGAAATGTTTTACAACACTAAAGAAATAATTTCGATCAGGTTCAACTGAAAGAATAAGCCCCTGTTTGACCAAACTAAGGAAACTTCAAAAGTGTGCGTATTAATAAGTTGGTACCAAAGAAACACTTGATTGTTTTTGAGACTTTACCTGTTGTTTTTGTATTCGTGTGAATTGTGATGTGAGGGCAAGCTTGCCTAGGAAACACACAACTTAAAAAAACTTCAAATAAGTCCGCAATTGAAAAACAGTTGGCCACATTAAAGTTATTGCTATTGGCGACGTGGCTACGATAAAATTCATTAAAATTGACCTGGTCCCAGCCATCTGCATTAACAAACATATTTTTCTTATTTAAATAAAACGGTTAGATGATGTTGTCAATAAAAAAGACAAAAACATTAATGTTAATGAAAATTTGTTGTTAATTGAAAAAAAAGAAAAAAAAGTTTATCGAATTAAAAAACTAAAATAAAAAAAAAAAATAAGGTTGGTGTGTTATCCCAAATGATTTGGCTGGTGTTGTTGTTGTTGTTGTTGAAAATGAACGTTAAATAAAATGCCAACTTGGATGACAAACATAAATTCTGGTTATATCGATGATTGTTCCACAGACTGCTGAATATTTGGTGTTTGGGTATTTGTCTGTGTGTCTGTCCGTTGGTGGCACTTACTTCAGTTGATGTTGAAATCATAAATACGTGTACAACTATAAAAAATGTACATTTTTGTTATTGTCGAATTTGTTGTACAATTTGAATTTTTGGTAGATTTTTGCATAAAATGCTTCTTGTCGTCTTACAGTCTGCTAAAAAAGTAGTGAGTCTTTGTGCCACATTTTGCTGCAGTGCAGTCAGAGAGGGAGAGAGAGAGTGTATGTTCTTTGTAATTGTGGTCACAGCTGTGTGTTGTTAAATTTTTGTTAGTTTTTTTTTTAATTTTATGTTTATTTTATTTTTATTATTAAACTAGTATTGATTTTATTTTGTGTGTGTGCGTTTGAATATAAGAGTGTATGTGTACGTGTGTTAAATAATTTATGCAAAATATTGTTACAATGTTCGTTTGTTAACATTTTGAGCATAAATTTAAAATTCATGTACTTTTTTTGTGTTGTGTAGTTTTTTTTATTGTTTTTTCTTTGTGAAAGTATTGAAAATGTAATGAAAAGTTGACATATTTTATTAAAATACTACTTACAACACCTTTATTTATTAAATTGCAAAATATTTATGTGTATAAATTATGTACAGCCAGTCAGTAATGAAATGAATTACAACTTATAATGTTTGTAAAAAAATGCTTAATGAAATAGTTAAAATAAATTGTAAGTAAGGGTGCATTTTTTGCGTAAATGCAAAACAAGTTAAAGTTAACATTAGTAAACAAACACATTCAGCCCAGCCAAAGTGAATGTGCTTTTATGTGTTGGTTAACTAATGTGAACTTTAACTTTTTTGCATAAGGAGGTTCAACTTAAAATTGTGGCTATAGGAAATATCGCCCAAAGAAAAATGGCCAAAAAAAAAAATGAAAAATCGCCCAAATGAAGAATCGCCCAAGCGAACATGAAAAATGACCCAAAAAGGTAAATATGAAATTTTGCCCAAAAAAAAAAATGAAAAATGACCCAAAAAGCATAAACGAATTTTTTCCCAAAAAAATATAAAAAAAAATTACTAAATTTGCAAAAAAGTGTTTATTATTCATATAAATTTAGGTGACATGTCATAACGTCCAGTGTCGTAGTGTCCTTGGACACTTTTAAAGTGTCATAATGTCCATCGAAGACGAGGACGAGGACGTTATGACACTTTGCAACGTCCATAACTTAACTTATAATCAAAAATGTGTAAATTTTTTTTTAAAATACCGTTAAAATTTCAAGTGATTTTTTTAAAGATACTTATTTAACCATAATATGGTTGTCGGTGACAATGATTTGGTTAAATTAAACATAATATGGATAAAATATTTTTATAGCTTTTACTCCGGGTGTATATATTAAATATATATATCCAAAATAAGGATTTCATCTTCTATGGTATAACAAATACTGGCTTAGCTAACTAAAGCTTCTCTGTATAGCCGGCCTTCGGCCGGGCGCAAGGATTTTCTCCTCTATGGTATAACAAAGACTGGCTTCGCCAACTAAAGCTTCTCTGTATAGCCGGCCTTCGGCCGGGCGCAAGGATTTTCTCCTTTATGGTCTAACAAAAACCGGTTTCGCTAAGTAAAACTTCGAAAAACTGCCTTGTTTCCGAACAAGGCCGACTACGCAGAGAAGCTTTAGTTAGCGAAGCCGGTGTTTGTTATACCATAGAGGAGAAAATCCTTGCGCCCGGCCGAAGGCCGGCTATACAGAGAAGCTTTAGTTAGCGAAGCCGGTCTTTGTTATACCATAGAGGAGAAAATCCTTGCGCCCGGCCGAAGGCCGGCGATACAGAAAAGCTTTAGTTAGCGAAGCCAGTATTTGTTATACCATAGAAGAGAAAATCCTTATTTTCGATATATATGTATATATTTAATATATACACCCAGAGAAAAAAGCTACAAAACCATTTTTAAAAAAATTCTACCGATATTATGTTTAATTTAACCAAATCATTGTCGCCGACAACCATATAATGGTTAAATTATTTTCTTGAAAAATAGTTTTGTTGTTTGCAACCATAATAAAACATGGTTTTCTCTGCTATGTAAGATTATGGTAGAATTTTAAAAATAGCCCATTTTTTTGGGCCATTTTTCATACAACATTTTTGGGTGATTTTTCATTTAATTTAAAAAACGAAAAATCACCCAACAATAACGATAAATAGCCCAAAAATTTTGGGCCATTTTTCATATGAAATCAGGCCCAATTTTACATGCAATTTTTTTGGGCGATTTTTCATTTTTTTTTTTTTGGGCGATTTTTCTTTGGGCGATATTTCCTACAGCCTAAAATTGTAATACTTTTTTTTTATAATAATATTTTTTATTTTGAAAATAGTATTAATACATATTAAGTAAGCACCTCAGCATTAAAGAGGCATTATAAGGCAACTAGTTATAATTACATTGATTTTACATTACATATTTACACATTGAAAATTATTTACAAATGCAAAAGAAAAAAAAGAAGCGAATTTGACTTTTCATTTATAAAAACTTTTAATGTTACGTAAGAAGTGTTTCTTGATTGTTTAATAAAAGTAACTTAAGTTCTTTCTTAAACGTTTAAAAAAGTAAAATATTTTTTAAAGAAACAGGCAAATTATTAAATTCATTGGAATCAGCAAAGCGTATCCATTGTTTCGTCAGTTCAAGACGATACCTTGTTACAGAGAGGTTTTGACCTTGTCTTGTATTTCTATTTGTGACCAGGGCATTTTGTAAAAACCGAATTGAATAATTTCCTTGACCTTTTATAGATTTAAATACGAATTTTAATAACTGCATTTTGTACAAGCCATTTATGGGTAGAATATTGTTTGCATAACATCTAAACAGGTCCAGTGTGTGAAATCTTATGGGTAGGTTAAAAACAAGTTTTAAAGCTTTGTTTTGTGTAGATTGAATACCTCTTAAAGAACCACTTTTCCTACTTCCATATATTATTGGAAAGTAAGGCAAATGACTATGAATCAAACTTTCATAAATGAGCATTTTTGTTTAAGTATTAAATTTTCGCTTGAATTTGTATAGGATGCCAACAGCAGAAGCTATTTTACTCTTAACTGCTTCGATGTGATTATCCCAATGTAAGTTTCTGCAAAAATGCATTCCTAGATAGGTTACCGACTCCGATTCTTCTATTGGAACACCATCAATATGTACCGTCAATTGATCTCTTTCTAAATTATACGGTCTAAATCTGATGAATTTAGTTTTATCAGTATTCAAAATAAGCTTATTTAATCTTAAATATTCAGCTAATATTGATGAATCGTACTCCACTTGAGTTTGTAACACACGCTGATGTTTATACCGGTAAAGTAGGCAAATATTATCAGCAAACATGAAAAGTTTACCATTAAATGTTATGTTCATCAAATCGTTTGTAAACATCTTGAATAAAAGGGGCCCGAGTACACTACCCTGTGGAACTCCGCATGTTACAGGTAACAAGGTGCTCTTAGCGTCCGTCACCAATCCGCACAAATTTTGAACGACCAGACAAGAAATCCTTAAATAAGGCATTATAACTGTTTGATACTCCAACTATTTCCAGTTTTTTAATCAAAATGTCATGGTCCACTAAATCAAACGCTTTAGATAGATCAAAAAATACCGCAGCTAAACCATTAAAACCGTCATCAAGACCGTCACAAATATACTCAACAACTTCAAAAGATTTTGTTATTCGTGCTTAATTACCAGTTTTTATTCTTGATAAAAACACTTGAAATTTATTGTTGATGGGATAAGCTATTCCTATGCATTTCACTGGTTGCTTAGGCCAGATCATCAGGAAACTTCATCCATAAAGATTTTAGACAAACTAAAGATATTAAACCAAATAAAACTGTTAAACGTATAAGACTTATAGCAACAGTTTTACTTGTAACAATATCAAAGCTTGAACAAAATACATCAACAATAAAAAAGTGGGTTTATCTCATCTTACACTCCCCACTACAATTAGTTGAAATTCTCTCAACATTAATTGTAGTTGTAAGTAGGTTAAGAAAAACAAAATAAAAAACAAACAACAACTTACAAAAGATGTTGTCAATTAAGTGTTTTTTTAGGCTGTGCACTTGCCTGTTTATTATCAAAAAGTAATTTCAATTTTTGGGAATACAAAATTTTAATTTCAAAAGATTTTGTTATTCGTGCTTAATTCCCAGTTTTTATTCTTGATAAAAACACTTGAAATTTATTGTTGATGGGATAAGCTATTCCTATGCATTTCACTGGTTGCTTAGGCCAGATCATCAGGAAACTTCATCCATAAAGATTTTAGACAAACTAAATTGAAATTACTTTTTGATATACTCAACAACTTTAGCAATTGCCTCCTCCGTTCCAGAACCTTTACAAAACCCAGACTGTCTTTCAAATAATATTTTGTTTCTGACTAAATAGTTAGATAATTGATCAAACACAATTTTTTCAATTACTTTATCAATTACTGATAAAACCGATACTGGACGATACAACTCAACCTTGTTAGAATCCTTACATTTAGGAATGGGGACAATCTTGTGAATTTTTAGTTCATTGGGGTATTCTTCGTGATCTATTATACTGCCAAAAGTTTTAAATATAATTTCTGAAATTTCTGTTTTTCTACATGAAATCATTTTTAGTGATATTTTATCATAACCGGCACTTTTAGTTTTTGGTAACCTATCCAAAATATCTTCAACGCATTTCTTATCAACTTTTTCTAAATTAAAAATTGTCGTTAACGGTCTCAATGATCTTAAATTGTTTATATCCTCATTTAAATAGCACGGAATATTCCTTCTTAGATTCTCAATTGAATCACTTGCTTGAATTACTTTTGGCAATTAAAATAAAATGGGACTTTGTATTTCAAAATTATGGGCTTATTTCAATAAAAAAGTAATTCCTATGTAATTTAATCTATTAACCGTGACCTGGTCCTGTTTTTTTTTTTTTTGTTTGACAATTTCTGGATTCTGTAACAAAAAACATTTGAGAAAATCCCGGGATTTTTGGACGGGAAATTTGGAAAATTTTCTTCCAAAGATTTTAATCTCAATTTAAATTGCTGTTGACGGCTTATGAATTTTAGGATCGATGGGAACAATTATATATATGTTCAATAAAAGTGCCATTTATGGCCGTTTTTTTATGTAAAAGAAAATAGAGCATCTTACAGCAATTTGAGAAGCTTAACATTGTTTTCATTTTTCAAGACGGAGTACATTTTTTAACCTAGCTGCACAAAAATCCTTTCTCTATGATTGTATAGGTTAGGTTAGGTTAAGAAGTGTTATGCGCCCAGGGGCACACCTCTTTTCGGAGACCAATGCGGTACATTGCCAATCCCTTCAATGTAGAGAAGAAGAAAGAGAGAAGTCAAGAAGAAAATAATTGACAGATTTAAGATTTTTAGTAGATACTAAATAGGACCTAAACAGTCCCTTCATCAGAAACAACCATCCTATTTCCCTGACAAATCCCAGTAGATCGAATGGATAACATCCAGCGATACACTTCAGTTCGTCATGAAATAAATCTCATAGCTTAATCTGCCTGAGACCCTGCATCCTAGGACAGTGGCACAGTACATACTCAATAGTCTCTAGCTCCTCAGCATCCTCGCATAATCTGCAGAAGTCCGGTATGGTATTGTCCTATTAACTCGTGAAAGCCCTTAGAGAACAATGACCCATCAGGATCCCTATAAGAGTCTTGAGACCATTCCTATTTAATCCTAATGGAACCATGGTTGCCTCTGCGCCCAATCACTGCAATCCGTTATATCCCTCCAGGACCGGTTAACAGTACCACGGAAACTCTTCCGTATTACCCCTCCCCCGTCCCTTACACCTAAGTTAAGATTCGAACCCTCTCTTCACAGACCCCTCTACGATGTGACCCGGTATCACCTGTGTCGCTAGGATATCAACTTGGACACTGCACTCATCCGGGAGTCTGAATGAAATTTTCACGTCAGTTTCAGCAATATAAACACCGACAGCAGTGCTAGCCTCAAACTTAGACCCTTCCGTAAATACTGCCATCCCCTCAAAAAGCCCACTCCACGCCAAACTTCACTATTCGGGAATTCCACTGGTGGTGTTACGTCGAAGTCTAATGTCATAATCCAATGATCTGAAATTCCCTCGAGAATACTACCCTAATCAAACAGACCCACTTCGTACAAGATTCTTGTTTGATCATCCTCCTAGTTCTAACTAACGAAGACTCGTAGAGTCTAAATAAATTCTTTGCAGCCACACTCTTCACATACTGTTCAAGGCGGGAACAAATATAGTAGGATATCCAACGCTGCCTGTGGCGTGCTTCTCCTAGCTCCTGTTATGCCAAGAGATACACTCCTTTGATCCTTGTTGAGCACCTTGTAAAATGAATTTATGATATAATTTTGTAACTAAAAAACGTTGTTGTCAATCGGCTATGCTTTATACCACAATAAGTTGTGAAGAGGGTAAGTTTGTAAACTTTTTTTTATAATTTATCTCAGAGACCATAAAGTATATATATTCTGGCTCCTTGAGTACTTTTTTATTATTTATCTCAGAGACCATAAAGTATATATATTCTGGCTCCTTGAGTAATTCTAAGTCGATTTAGCCATGCCCGTCTGTCTGTCCGGCTGTTAAAAAACACGCTCACTTTCAAAAAAAATGAACAAACTAGAAGTCAACTTGCTTGTAGTTATCCTAAGCAGTTTGGGAAAAGCTTGAAATTAAACCTATTTTCTCTTGTTTTATATAGTTACAACCTGTATGTCCTTGAGCAAAGGGAAACAAGTATTTAACACACCTTTATACAAAATAAATCTCAAGAAAAGTGAAAACGTATAATCTAAAGCAAAACCAATAGTTTTAATATTGCATTGCGTGTGTGTGTAACACGTGCTGCCCTTTGGCCCTCGTGTGTTCAAAGTCTCAAAATTACATACTCGTCATCCAATGTATTGTTTATCTGTTGACAATCAGAGAAAATAAAAAAAAAAAACATTAATTCAGACAGGTCAATATTCGAGGGTGGTATGAAAAATTTATTGCAATTTAATTAAATATAAAATTAATTATTAGAATAGAGCACTAACAAATGGGTTGAACTTAAGACCCCTATTACGGTTCACAACTCAACTCAGTTGTGTTGGTATTAAGACAACTGTTTGTGATCAGTTGTAATTTTAATAAAATTTTTGTTCACTGCAATATAGCAAAGTTGTAAACCATAATACAAAATTTAAAGGCCCAAATACATTGATCAAAATACTCATCAAGCATTGTGGTAGTATTAGTGAAAATATGTTTGTATGTGTCACACCGACGATGCTGGATGGAAAATCAAATAATTTAGATATGACGGCGAATATTACGTCAAGCACACGTACACGATGAATTCGCCGGCTGGACAAGCATTTGACAAGTGTATTTGGGCCTTAAGAAATAAAAACTCAACTGACTTGAGTTGTGAACCGTAATAGGGGCCTAAGTCATACAGAGAGTAAAGTATTTCCTGTAAGAAGTTAAAAGTTTCCCAAAAGAATAAAAAAGTTTTGTTTCCAAATATTTGAGATGTGCAGCAATAACAGGCAGATTTATCAGCAAGCGTGCAAATTGCGGTCTTTTAATATCCTACAGTATCAAGTCTAAATAAAGAAATACATTTTACATAAAAGAGATATTAAAAAATGGTAAAGGGAAGATCTAAAAACATCTAAGATAACATTATTATAAGGCCCTACTCTTCGTAAAATTTCTACATGTTAAACATCACACAAAGATCATAGGAATGATATTGGATAGCAAACTGTTGTGGAAACTAAATGTGGAAGTAAGTGTAAAAAAGGCAACAAACGCGCTCTATGCATGCAAGAGAAGGCTGGGCAAGTCTTGGGCTCTAACCCCTGCTCTCACACATTGGACTTAGACGGGAGTGACGAGACCAATCTAACTGAAATAAGCTAATGGTCGCTCAAAGACTCGCTGAGCTTAGAATTACCGAGTTTTTCGTAGCACGCCGACTGCGGCAACCGTTTCATCTGGTAGCAAAAGGAACAGCAAGGAAATCTTAGGTCCGCTTAAGAGCGACGGGACAACTTGTGTATAAACCTTACGGCCAAGGTAGTATTATAAGGGGTATCATCATTCTGAGACCAACTATCAATAAAAAACCGCGTATTACTTTAGAAGAGAACGGCTGGTTGGCGGGACGCCGATCTGACCATAGGGCTTTAAGTTTTTGTAACGATGGTTCCAAAATGGTTCCTCGATCGTCGAGGAGTGTAAGAACTCAATGGATAGACTTTGTGCCAACAGAAAGGTACACATCTACTGGGTTCGCGGCCACCAGGGCGTAGAAGGTAACGACGTGGCAGACAAATTGGTGAGACGGGGGGGTTCAATCACCGTACATCAAAGTGATTGACATTCCAGTTCCAATTCGTAATATTAAGAGGGATACGGGCTCTACTATACTTAAGAAATCTGACGAAGTTTGGGGAAGAACGAAACGTGCAGGGCTTCCAGGGCTATGTGGGGATCCTATGATCCAGAATCGACTAAAATGCTTCTAACGGGTCACTGTTGGACGGCAGTATACGCCATGAGGGCGGGGCAACTGACTAGTGAAAATTGTAGATTCTGTGCTGGACAGTGGCACTCACTGACCGGCACAGAGTGAACTGTCTGGGAGATTATTACTTCCAAGATCTAAGGAAAATCTCTGGAATTGGACTTTTGAGATTCCTGGCATTGGCCAAGAGGATGTAGAGCACTCTGGGTATCACCACATCGAACTAACCGTTTTAAGTAGGGGTTATCGTATAATGTGGTAACGCTAGAGACCAACACGATCTATGTGGGGTCTTTATGACCAGCCACCTAACCTACACTACATGTCTTACAATTCTCGGATTAAAACAAAATTTCTTTAATTTCATAAAAACTCTCGTAAGTTCATGTAATGCTGATTTAATTTATTCTTCTTTTTTAAATTAAGTTTATTATTATTAACTTATTTAAGATTTCATTGAAAAGCAATTTCAAGCCCTTTTATGTATCATACACTTCAGATGTAAGAGAAAAATTTTTTATAAAAAATATTGACGGCGTGAGACTGTAGCTGATGATGATGGCGGAGATGAACTTAAATTAAAAAGAAAAAAAAAAAAAAAACAATTTACATTATTTTCGTCTTTAATTTATATTTTCTTTATATTTCGTACTTTTTCCATTCATTTAATACGTTTATCTGAAGGATTGAAGTATAAATGGAAAAACACATGAAGACCATTAAGTATTTAAGAGTGAAGACAATTTTGATGATGACGATCAACATCAATGTTGTTGGATGTTGTCTGCCACAATGGCTGTTATCATGTGCAACAGCCTCGTTAAAAGCCTTGATTACGTTTTAAAATGTTTTCGTTTCTTTCGTAAATGTTGTTGTTTCTCGTCTTTTTCAATATTGTTGTTGCTATATATATATGTTGCAGACTGAACGCTTTTGGTTGTTGCATTTGTGTACGTTTTACTGCACTTTCATTTCTGCATTTTACGTTAAATCTACGTTAAGTTGATTTATTACATAAATAAATGTTAAAAAAGAAATTGTTAAATAAATACTTGTCTTTTTTTCTGTACATACCTTTTTTTATTATTATCAATTACCAATTTTACATGGTTTTGATAAGGAAAAAAAAGAATTAATTTTTTCATTTATTTCATTCATTCATTTCAAGTACAAATTTAACTTTTTTTCTTTCTTTGAGTATCGGTGTTGTTGCTTGAGTAAAATAACAACATTATCAATCATTTTGGGAATATCAAAATTGTAAAGGGTGTTTTTTTAGAGGCGTAGTAACTTTTTTGTTTAAATAAAACAAAACAATTGTGATTTTTCATTGAACAGTTGCTTTTTATTTAAAGGCAGACGCCGAAGTGGCGCAAAACTTAGACCGGCAAAGAATTCTATTGATGGGTATGTGGTTATTCTCGAAACATGTAAATTCGCCCCGAGTTCAATCCCGTGTTCAATCAAGAATGAAATTATCAGAAGAATTTTTAATAACTTCATGTTGTTAGTTCCTTCTTTCACTAAAAATAATTGATTAAAAATTAAATTAAATGAATTATTAACTAATTTAAATATCAAAAACTTAAAAAACACAACTATTGGCTTTATTAGCTTACAAATTTAATATTTAAAAATTATTTCTTGCATATGTCCTCCTGCCAGTCCTATTTTGCAACACTTTTTCAAGCAAACCAGTTTTATTTCGCAAATAGTGCGTCGAATTATGTCTTCTAAATGATCAATCGTTGCTGGTTTATCAGCATAGCCCAGAGATTTGACCTACTCCCACAGAAAGTGGTCTAAAGGTGTCAAAAAGTAGTCAAAAGGAGGCCAATTTATAGGTCCATTTCAAGACATGATTCGGTCACCAAACGTTTGGCTTAACAAAGTAATGGCTTCAATCAATGGTAACTGCGCTGTATGTCCTGTTGGAACCATTTCTCCTCCAAATTATTTGCAATGCCATGAGGAATAAAAAATATCAAGAATCATTTGTTTGTAGCGTTCGCTATTAGTGCTGGGAAACTATCGATAGACTATCGATATTATCGATAGTCTTAAAATATCGAAAATATCGATAGGAAAAATATAAATATCGATATTTTTATTATTTAAAACACAGCTATGAAGACATCTAACAGCAGCTATACACACGCTGTTTTTTGCCGCAAATTTTTACTTGCTATTAATAATTCGCGCTGAATTACAGCAATGAATACAAACAACAAGAATGGCAAGTGGTATGGATTGCTTAGCAGTGCTTTTTACTGCTAATTTAAGGCCTTTAAGTCGAAATTTTTACATGTTTACATAGGGACTGAAATGTAAAATATTTTTGTAATCTTGTAAAAAAAATGCAAACAATGAACGACCATTAGAGGATAAATCCGCAAGATTAATTACCTTTTTGAGTTTAGAATTTAGAAAATTTGTTAAAGTCGCAATGAAATATCTAACTGTTACTTATTTTACTGTCCCTGTTACTTCGCTTCCTTCAGAAAGGTACTTATCACTTTTTAAAAAACTGTCATCTAAAATAACGTAACTATATACATTAGGGTGGTTACAAGGTATATGGTAAATTTTTTTTTTAGGGGCTATCTTTTGGGGCACCGCTCTTAAATGTGCCAATAGCCTAGAAAATGCGATTGACAAAGTTTAAGCCCAATCGGATAACGCCAACACGTGTCTCATTGAGCATAAATTAGGGAAAAACAGTGATTTTTCACAAATATTCGTATTTCTTTGTCCTTATAATCGAAGCCATTCATAACAGGTACCTGACCCGAGGCTTATTTTATAGAAAATTCTATTCTTATTTATTTTGATCTTAGTAATATTTTTGCTGAAACTGTTTTTTCACACTATTTAGCATTTATCAGATCGTAATGGATATCTAAATAATCGCAGAAAAGTGTTCAAAACACTTTTAACGGATGTTTATCCTATGATGTAAAATAAAATAAATACAAATGTAAATGAAAATATTTTTTTTTTGTATCGCAACAAAAGTTTTTTTTATAACATTATAATTATTTAAAATCACAAATTAAGGTGGTAATGGTTTAGACAAGGTTATTTTTGACGAGTCTGGAAAAAGATGCCTTCATTCAAATACAACTTGTAAAATACACTGTCGTTGTTCTTCGTCTTTTGTCAAGGCTGAATTGTAGTCTTGGATTAATTTTACCCCTCTCTCAGCTGAGTCATTTACTGCTCTTAGGCCTTTCACAATTTTTTTGGCTCGTAAATAATGTTAATTTTTGCACCATAGATCAGGATCAGTATTTTAAAAATCGGTATTAATTTCAAATATCTTGAAAACAATTTAGAGACCGGGAAGAGACAAAGTAATCAATTTCTTTATCCAATAAATTATCAACTTCTTGGAAACTAAGTTTGGCTTTAACATCTCTGTCTTCATCGTTTTCTACGTTGGGCTTTTATTGTTTAACCATTCTTATTTTGATATTTTTTTCCAAAGTATCATCGAAAAATGAAAAAGCAATTTGCTCCAAATTAAGATACCAGAGATGGTTGACTATTCTAGACAATGCCTTGTCCGCAATTTCTTTATTAATACTCCTGTATTTAACTAAGGATTTTACTAATTTTAGGTCTTGGTTGGGGGCCATGGTGGGGTTGTGGGTTGTAAACCATGCTTTCATATAAATATTGATTATAAATAAGCATATATCTTTAATACCTATGCTCTCTGAAACAGAAAACGAAATTTGTTCCTCGAAAATATATATTTTGAGACAATAAGTAGCCTTTGCCATCCATCTGGCGTGGTGAATAACTCCAGGTACTCTGAACGTAGTATTTTCCGGTGGCAGAAGCCCTAAGCATATGAGGCAAAGGTGGATGAATTCTTTATAATGAAATATGATGTAGGAATTGTTAAAATAAACAATGGGAATACCTGAATCACAATTATTTGTCTGTATTTTAACGGTAAAAATAATCCAACACAGTGGTGAGTATTTATTGCCGCATGCTGGTGAGTTTCAGCGTTTGTGGTAAATTTACTCAACTCCATTATAATTGGTCCAAAACGTGTGAATAGAGGGTTTTCACTGTTTATATACATTGTATGCATTTAAAACATAAATTTATGCTTTTAATGTGACCAGTACGACGTCGCCTGATTAATGCTTAATGTCTCTTTATTTATTGGTATTAGGAACAAACCCAACAAGAATAAAATTAATTAGAATAAAATTTCCTATAAAACAAGACTAGACTCAGGCTCCTAGAATGAATAGTTTCTGTTATAAAGACAAAGAAATACGAATTTTAGTGAAAAATCGCTGTTTTTCCTTAATTTATGTTCAATGAGACACGTGTTAGCGTTATCCGCTTGGGCTGAAACTTTGTCAATCGCATTTTCTAGGCAATTGGCACATATTAGGGGGTTGCCCCGATTGAAAATCCAAAATTGATTTCATGTAACCACCCTAATATGCATACGTCTCATACATTCAATAAAGTGATAAAAACAGCGAACTGTAGCCTTATAAAAAAATAATTAAAGTTTTCCTGCACAAGTACAAACATTCAGTCGATAGTAATATCGATATATCGATAGTGAAATCTGAACTATCGATAAATATCGATAGTAGAAAATATCGATAGTATCCCAGCGCTATTCGCTATTCACGGTAGTGATAAGACTGGTTTCGGATTTAAAAGAAAAATGACTGATGACGCCTTTGGCATGTAAACAGCATCAAGCAGTTATTTTTGCGGGATGTAAAGAGTCTCATGGAGAGTACGTTTTCACCAAAAATTATAATTCTGCTTGTTAACATACCCGGGAAATCAGAAGTAAAAGCACCGTAAATTTGACGAAGTGCTCTATGAGTTTGGCAAACAGATTACGAATTTTGGAAATAATTTTCCACGATTGTTCTGGTGCAAGTCTTTGCATTTTAATTTACCAAAATATACTGAATAATGAAAAAATATTTCATTAGTATGACAGCTAGTTTAATAGTTGTCCCAATCGGAATTTCTATGCATCTTAAAAACACCCTGTATTTAAAATCCAGTTTCTACAATCATTTAGTCTCAATAACTAGTACGAGTATAATGGTGTTAAGAGGTTAAATATTGTTATAAACTCTTTCCTGTTTTAGCCAGTCAAACAAAGTTTTTTTTTTTTTTGTTCCAGAATGAATTCCCAAAGTCACTGGCTTTAGTAAATTTAGGCCTGTCATTAAGGTTTTTTTGAATGTTGTTTATTTAATTCTTAAATAAACTGCAATTTTTTTACTTTCTTTACATTTATTTATTGCTAAATTCGTAAATATCTGATTGCTTAATCATTTACTTAAAAAAAATGGTCAGATAAAATCTTCGTAAATTCTTTTTTTTAATGTAAACTCTTGTCTGTTCTTTGTTATTATTGTTGGCTTGTGCTGCAGCATAATTTTTATTCCATTGATTATGCCCTTTTAACATTTATCGTTGCTTATCTCTGAAGGTTTTTTTCTATCTAGATTAGAGTGCATCTTAAGTTGTTAAGAGAATGTAAAACGATTGCAAATGTGATGATTTTAGTTGTTGATATGGAACTGTAAAGATTAAAAAATATATCTTGGGTCTTTAGAATCCCTATACCACTTTCGTGTTTAAAGATCATTGTGTCCATCACAAGCAATTTTAAAGACTTCTTGAGTTTAAAAAATTTTTGGGAATGTGTCTTGCAGTTGACCTAAATTTGGTGAAGTTATTTAAAATTACTTAACTTAATGCGGGTTAACGTGATTTTGGCGAAAGGGTCATAAATGGCATGGATGGGGGTAGTGCACTCATTTTGCAGTTTCAACTCACACTTAGTGATACATAGTTCAAAAATATTGAAATCATTTTGTTGATGCTGAGTGATGAATTCAAAAAATTTGCAGCTTCACTAAACATGAGTGATAATGATGTTAAAAAAATTTACACTCAAAAAAAAAAAAAAATATTTGATTTAAAAAAGCAATCATCAGTTTATTGCAATCACATACAAAGTTACATTTTTTAAATTTTAGTAAGAAAAGCTGAATACACTTTTTTGATTGCAAATTTAAATTAAGCACTATTTGAATTGAGTGCAGGTTTTTTCATTCAATCTGCAAATAGCGATAGTGAAAAAATTTTTGTTGTTTGTATTCATTGCTGTTATTCAGCGCGAATTATTAATATCAAGTAAAAACTTGCGGCAAAAAACTGTGTGTGTATAGCTGCTGTAACATGTCTTCATAGCTGTATTTTAAATAATAATATCGATATGGATATTTTTCCTATCGAAATTTTCGATAGTTTACAACTATCGTTAGTATCGATAGTAATATCGATAGTTTCCCAGCAGTAGTGTTTGCATGAAAATTATTCTTCTTACTTATTACTCAATATCAAAATATTGCACGGGTTAAGGCCACAACTAGAATTGAAAGAGTTTCAATTATTAATTTATTTACGTTTTTAAAGAACTAAATTATGGTTTTTAACTTAAGAAAAATTACAACAAAAAGGTTAACTGCGGAATAACTTAAAGTTTTAATATAAAACTATATATAAAAATATTTTTTCTTTTAATTGTGTGTTTAGTGTATTGACCTCATTACTGCTGAAGTTCTTAAAAATCTTCAAAATAAAGCTCTTCTTAGTATTTGAAACAGTGTTCGAAAATAAACAGTACATTATTTAGCGTTCGGCTCACACACCGAAGAACGATATCTATTTTTTTAGTGTTTGTGTAAACATACACAAACCTTAATACCATTCGTAACTATTTTCAAGAAAGAACCGAACATTATATAATGTTCGGTTCTTCGTTAAAAAACATAACAATTGTAGTGATACTGTAGAAAAACATTATATTTTAATGTTCTATAATGTTTCTTTCGTGTGTGTATTTTGTTTTTGTAAAAAATGTTTGGTTTTTTTTTATCAGCAAAAAGCGACGAACATTAACGAGTCGAACCGAACACATTGAAGTTCGTGGATTTTCAAAAAAAACCGAACGGAATTTAATGTTCTCATCATTTGTTGAGTATGATGAAAACGGCATTATTTTTGTGTTCGAAAGATGACAAACAGGGAAACGTTATTTTTTTTAATGAATTTCTACACAAACACTATTAGCGTTTGTGTTTTCCACAAATCTACCGAACCGAACATTAAAGAACGATATTTAGTGTTTATTTTTGAACACTGATTTGAAACGTATAAATAATGAATAAACTTGGTAAAAAGCAAAAGCAGTTTTGTCTTATCGGCCAATTTCTCTGCTAATCGTGATGGAGAAATTTTTCTGTAACAGACAACCATCAATTTCCAAAAAACAATTAATACCCACCCATCCATTCGGCTTTAGAGGAAGACATTCTACGATAGACCAAGTGCATTGAATTTTCTAAACATAAGAACAAGCTCTTGAAAAATGAAAGATTCTTCGCCTTTTTAGTGAAAACAACACTCCACGATAAAAAAAAAAAAACTGGGGTACCGAAAAGTACTAGCCTCGGCCTTCTTTTATACATAAGATACAGCTATTCTAATGAACGACAACAACATATCAACTTTTGCTTATGACACTTGTATCCTATCAGTAGGTGATAACGAAGTGGAGTCTTGCTTTAAACTTCAAGCGTATATAGACGAATTGCTAGAATGGACGAAAAAATGGAAAACAAAATTAAATTAAAAAGAAATCAGTCAATATCGAGTTTACCTTCAAATATAATAGATATAAATCCAAAAAAATATCAAAATCTATAGACCCATATGCTAAGTCATAGGGACGTAACGATACGCCTTTTTCAAAAAGAAATATCAGCGATACCGACACCGATATTGATATTAATTTTTAATTCAAGGTTATGTTAACAAAACTCATGTAGAGTTTATTAATATATAAAATTGATATTATAAAGATTTCAGAAACAACGAATTAAATTTGAATTCATATTAAACTTAATAAAAATGTAATTATTTTTTAAACAAAAAAGTGTAAGAGATTATTTATATTTAAATTTAAAATACTTATATATCTATCTATCTATCTATCTATCTATCTTCTTCTATATATATAAAATAGGATGTATGTATGTATGTGTGTATGTAACGTAAAGACTCCAAAACGGCTGGTCCAATTTTGATGAAATTTTCAGGGAATCTTCAGAATATTAAGGCGGGTGACACTGTGAAGTCTGATTTTTGATTTTCGGTCTGCGGGCGGAGGGGCGTGGCAAAATCCAATTTTCATATTGCACCACCAATGACTTCTAAATAATTTGGACGATTTTTTCTTTAAAATGATCGCCATGGTCCAACTTAGATTTATACGAAAATAACATTTTGTCCCGCCCACTTTTACGCCCACTTTTTTCGAATTACCTAAAATCAGAAAACGGCTCCATCGATTTGACAAATTTTTCTTTCAAATGTTCGTATCTTTTTAACGGATTTTAAAAATCGAACGAAAACATTTTTTCTAATTTGGACAGGACAACGTCTGTCGGGTCAGCTAGTTTAAAACAAATATTAATAGGTTTTTTTGTTAAAAAAAACAAAGTATTTTAAACTTTTGCAGACATAGACGATTTAGCAAACCCATTTTAATCAGACCTGCAGTGGAAAATAGTCTCTCAGATGCGACAGAACTCAGTTAAAAACATAAGTATTTCTGCGCCGTGTTCTTAAATTATTGGTATAACTTTTCATTGCGCCAGTAAACAAACGGATATGCCTCTCTAGAAAAATTGTAGGTAGGTATCTCGCAGACGCGGATTCAGGGGGGGGGGAATAAGGAAATTTCCCCCCCGTATATTATAAAAATATGTTTTGTTAATTTCGATAATACAAGAATTCCCAATAATATTTTTTTTAATGTACAAAAATACCAGCAAGGTTTTTTTTGTTTTTTTTTTTTATGGAATTTCTAGCGAAATTTTCAATAAGTATCCATATCTTAATCCTAATAGTTATTTATTAGATATTTCCAAAGGAACATCTAGTTTACCGTATTCAATTACTTATTATTCTACATTCAATCCCAGCAGGTGCCATCTATATCGAAAGAGTAAACGTTTGACTTGATAATGCGGTTGAATTATTAATAAGTCTTAGTAAATGCAATATTTATGTGTGTATGTATGTGTTATGTAAATCAAAATTCTATTTCTATTATTTTTACCGAAAGCACGGATTTGTCGAGGAAAAGCCAGACTTTAAGATATTTCAACATACAACAAAAAAAATTTAGGGAAGAATTTATTGGCTTTGTTGTAAACGCATTTGAAGAGGCTTCAAAAGATATTGATGACGTTGATGTGTCTTCTTAAAGCTTTGACAAATTGTGTAGGAGATGGAACAGATGGGTGTCCTCTGATGTCAGCAGAAAATGGAGCTGTTCAAAATTTCTAGAAAGCGACAAATGCGAAACAAACGCCTTGCTATTCCCATACTCAATTTCTAAAAGCAATAAAGTGCCACTAAAACAAAAAGTTGTATCATTTGTTAAAGAAACGACAAAATTTTTTAAATATAATCATCCCATGCGAAAAAAAGTTTTAGCAAAGTATTTGGGAGCAAAACTATCTTCATTATGCGTCTTTGCAACAAGTGTACATCATATACATAGTAGAAGCTTTGGAAAAAATATCTGAGTGGAAAGGTAGTATCTCTACCTTTATATTAAGGAACTCACTTAGTACTTTTAAATTTATTTGTGGAATATACATATTAACTGTGATACCTATTGCAACACAGCCACTTAGTATCATTTTACAAAAGCAAGATCTTCAAAAAGGATCAAGCCTTATCAAAATTTTAATTACGCGACTTGAAGAAAAAATAAATAAAGCCGAAGAACAATTTAAAGCGATTTTTGAAAAAGTTAAAGTTATTTGCGTTCAAATCGAGGTTCCTATCGAAAAGACAAGATTTGAACGAAATAATCACATCCAAAATGTTAAAGATAACTATCGAGTTGTAGTTACATTCCTCTTATTGAATTTATTTTAGAAGATCTCATAACAACTTTCCAAATAGATATCACAAATGTATTGAACATACCTAAACTTCTACCTCAAAGTGTAATCAAGTCATACACAGATGCAAATCTGTTAAAACCACAACTAGCGGATGAGCTGATTATATTTGATAAAAGAGATAAACACCTACTTAGATCTAAACTTGAGCCTGATCTATCAGATAACGTTGTAGATGTTTTAATAAACTGTGATGAATATCTACCCAAATCTAAGAAAAATATTTCAAATTTTCGTTTCAATGCCCGTCAGTAAAGCTACGAGTGGGAGGTCATTTCCTACCCTTCCTCGAATAAAAACGTGGCTCAGATCAACAATGACAGAAGATAGAATGTACTGTCTAAATTTGCCTTACAAGGAAATCATAAATTGTTCATTTCAAAAGATAAATATATATTGAACTGATCTTATGTTTTATTTAACCTTTTTGTTGAGTTTTGTTAATTAGGGTAATGACTTTTTTTGGACAAAATTTCTTCATCCCACCACGCGATGGGCAGTTTAGTATTGATAATGAAAATAATTTTTTTACGTCATTTTGGCCAAAAAAGTTTCCGCACCAAATGCAATTTCTAAAGCTCCTCAAAAAAATTTTTTTTTTTTTTTAATTTCCATACACTATTTATATGTTTCATTTGTTGTTTATATATGCTATATATTTTAGCCCCCATATTCATAACTGATTATAAAATTTAATAAACGTTTATTAAGGAAAATTTTCATAGAAAATTTGGTTTTCAAGCCTTTATTAAATTTAAAATATTTTTATGAATACAGGCATAAATACATAAAATAAGCAACTGTATAACAAAAATGTAAAGCTATTTTTTTTGGGTTTAATAAAATAAATTTTAAGTTTAAAGTGCAAGTTGATTTACCTAATGGAAAATTATCTTTAAAAGCTCATTCCGCGCATATATTACTACGCAGCTGAAAATTATCACTGTTTCATATATCCGCCAAACAACTGATATTCGCAAAAATTGCAAAGAGTACTTACCCTAATACACATATTGTTTTTAATAAACTTTAAAAAACAAATTTTTTACTTTTTTGTATCATACTCACCTCAAGACTGTTAACTAGATTAATAGCGTCAGACATTGTAGCATCGGTTTTTGTAATGGATTTTTTGTACCTTTGAAGTAAATCAAAATTTGATTTTAATTCTCACAAAAATTGATAAAAAAAAAATAAGCGGAAAATCATAAAACGTACAAATACATGCAAGACTTATCAATGAGATCAATTAAATACTATGGTGCATAGCAAAACGACTAAAGGTACCGGTCCACACCAAGCGCTTAATGCGTGTATGCATCTGTCCAAAAAGTAGTAGTGTAAAATTGTATTGACAATTTCGACAGCAAACGCGTAGAACGCCTATACGTTTCGAAATCATGAAGTAAGATTACTTTATACTTAAGCATGCGTCTTGAAAGAAGTTCAAAAAAGTACAATAGAACGCGTGGTGTGGACCTCCTGCTTAAGAATTAAAAGAAACATTTTAGTGTTCTGTTTGATTTTCTGTTCTGCTTTTGAATGTGTTATTGCTGTTAGTAGTCTTGCAAAAAATAAGCGTTGAAATCTAAACTTGTTGTTCCAAAAAACCATAAAAAAGTATTGTGGTATCGCCAGTAGAATATCGCCGATACCGTTATATCGGACACTGAGAATTGCCGATATATCGGTATCGGTTTTCGTAACCATCCCTACTTAATAACTTGGAATGGCTCTTGATACGAAATTAAAATTAAAAGTAAACATAAAACAAACACAACTGAACATAGAATTCAATAAACTTAAATGGATTATTGAAAGATTATCTCCATTTTCAATTTAAAATAAACTACTTAGGCTGGGTTTTTGATATCTCAGTAAAACAAGGTTTTGTTATTCTCTGAACAGATTTGTATCGCCATTAACAAGTTTGTATACAAAATTTTGACGGAACAGCTTAATTTTGCTTAAAATGTTCACATCTAAAAAAACCCAGCCTTATTAACATTTAGTGATGTAGTGATGTTGTTAAAAGTTAAACTTTTAACTCACTTGATTACATTTTTTATTAAAACTGATTTAAATTGTTATTAATGGCTTAACTGAAAAAAAGAACGAATTGGAGAACATTTTTAATGTCTGTTCATCTTTTTCCAAACGAAGACTGCGTTCGTTAACCTTACATTTAAAACAAAAACAATTAACAAAAAAATTGTTTTTGTTTTACATGTAAGTTAAGCGAACGAAGTCCTCGTTCGAAATCTATAAACAGGCCATTAATTTAATTACGAATTTTGAATAAAAAAACAAAAACAAAAAATAATTTTCAAACAAAACAAAGCGGAGTTTGTTCTTTTTAAAGCAACAACACAGTACGAGTACTTAAATTTGACGTTTAAATTGCATAAAATTTATATTGAAGTATACAAAAAAGGTTATGATTGCCAGGTTAATGCAATCAAATCTTTTTGTTATCGTTTTCCGTAGAACTGTCTTTCATCGTCGTTTTTATTCACTTTTTTCCAGCTGTGAATCTCCCTAACAAAACTCACCACTTGTGGTGTTTATTAGATGCTTTATAATTGCATTTAACATCTTTTTAAACTTTTACTACAAAACTATCCAACTAAGATAAACTTATACTAAAAAAAAAAACGACTGCAAAACCATTGCAAAATAAATACATACTTAAGGTTAGTTAGAGCATGACTTCGAAAAGCATTGTTCGTTTGAGATTTTTCATTTCTATTTATTTTCTTTCATTCTTATTCTTGTTTCGGAATACACAGCATTTACTTACTTAATCAACTTTTTTTCATATTTTTCTTTTATTTTCTCCCCATTTCTTATATTTTCAATAGGAAAATATCCAACAAAAAAATATTTTTACTAAAACAAAAATAGAATTTTTTTTCAAACGTTCATACTCGTATTTTTCTTCACTTTTCATTAAAAGAAAAAAACTAAAGCGCAAGTTATTTGTGTTAAGCCTTTGAATAATGGAAAAAGCTAAAGGAAAAAAATTATAATAAATATAGTAAAACAAAAAAAAAAAAAAAAAAAAAAAACAAGAGTTTGGCTCATTGTCTAATAGAAGAAGGTAAAAATTCATTATAATTTATGGTTTACCACAACAACAGTGAAGGTAAAAAAAAATAAAGAATCTTCTCTAGCTTTAAATAAAAAATATCTAGAATAAAAACGAAATAGAGACTCATTAAAAAATTATTTTTAATTACCATTTAGCATTTCTTTTTACCACCTTTTCTCTTCTTTTTTATGCAGGCAACTAGAGTACAAAAAGACCAAAAAAAAAGTTAATGATTCAGAAATGATGGACGGTCTGGTGTATTTGGTTGTGGGTTAAACTAAATTAATTCCTGTTAGATCGAGCCACGACAAGAGTGTGAATGTTTTGATTTATTTTGTTGGCAGTAATTAGGATGAAAATATTTTGTGTTTTTCTTTCTCTCCTTTAGTTGACTTTATAACCGATTTAAATGTATTATTTTTGCATTAATTTTTTATAAATATTTTTTCTTGCTTTTAATAAATATACTTTTTATGGCTTTAAATTATCACTATGGTTTGGAAATTATTAAAAGTTTTATATTCTTATAAAAATTCCATAAATCTGCTTATAAATAATTTATACTATAATTTTACTTAATTGATTGCTTTTAATCTTAACACCCATATTCTTAAAAAAAATTGTTGATTTATAAAAGGTTTATTGAACAAATGTTCATAGAAAATTCGTTTCATAAAACTTTTATAAGCCTGAAATGTTTCTTATGAATATGGGGGTAAGTCTTTCTTTTTACTTTAAAGTTAAGTGAAGCTTTAAATTCGCAGTTTCTTTAGGAGCATTCATCTATATTTTTATCGATATCCTTTCTACTCTGATCTAATCTTATCGAATTTCGGTATATTCTAGTTGGTATATCGATTTTTATACCCACACCACAATAGTGGGTATTATGCATTTGTGCTGATGTGTGTAACGCCTTAAAATATTGGTCCTAGACCCACATTAAAGTATACCGATCGACTCAGAATCACTTTTGAAGATAATTTAATTAAATTTTGGACATAGGTTCTTATTGGCACAGGTACCAAGCCTATTGAAAATGGGCCAAATTGTAGGACCACGAAGGAAGATAGGTGGAAATTTATTCCTCTCAGAAACTATCAAACCGATTTTAATGAAATTTAAAACATAGATAGAACCATATCTTTATCAACACATAAGGGATGCATTTTTTAAAAAATAGAACCACGAGGGGAGATAGGGGCAATTTCTGCCTCTCAAACCAATTTTAATGAAATCCGGATCTATATGGACACATAAGCTATACAGTTTTTCAAAAATAGGACCACAAGGGGAGGTAGGGGACAATTTCTGCCTCTCACAAACTTTCAAACCAATTTTAATGAAGTTTATAAACATATGTAGATAAATCCATATTTATATGGACACACATGTAGGGTATCATATGGTCGGGCTTGACCGACTATACTTTCTTACTTGTTTTCTATTCCACTCGTGCTATTCTATTTAAATCGATTTGATTTAATTCTAGTTAATTAATTTTGATTCTTCTCTAGTTAAATTCGATAATACTCAAGTCGAGTTCCATTATCGACTTTACTTAGTCCCATACGAGGCAAAAATAATCAACCCAATTATGAAAAAAAATCTCCGGGAGTTTTTTTTCTTCTCCCATTTTTATACCCTTCACCGAAGGTAAAAGGGTATATATAACTTTGTCATTCCGTTTGTAATTTCTACAATATGGATCCTACACCCTATAAAGTATATATATTCTGGGTCCTTATGAAAAGCGAAGTTCAAATCCGGTTGTCCGTCTGTCTGTTGAAATGGGTTTTCCTAAGCCCCCAGATATGATGGGGACTTGGTTGGGGTATCTTTATGTCAGGTATTCTTATTATAATTTTGCTATTGAAATTCAGCAAGATCGGTCCACAAATGGCTGAGATATGAGCATAAAACCACGACTACCTCTTATTTTTTACAAAAATCCCTTGTGTTTGTTGTATTTTTATTACTTTTTGCTGAATATCTGGGGAACGGCAAAAGCCAAAGTTTCCAAATTAGGTACACACATGTAGGTTGCCAATACACACCATCCTACAAAATGTGGGCGGAATTGGAGAAGTGGGCGTGGTACCTCCCGTACAAAAAAAATTTAAAATTGTATAAAAATCTAAATTTTACGGCTGGTATATGTCCTATGGATATAACTTATATACCAAAATATCGGACATTTTTTAGTAGAACATATTTTATAAAAAACTCGGGAAAATCGGTTCAGATACAAAAAAGTTATGACCAAAATTAAATTTTTTTTTTTAAATACCCACTTTTGGGAACCATAGATCACCCGAGTCCAAGCTTTATAACTAAAGTAAATGGCAAATTTCTTCTTCAACACGTCGGTATATAAATCTGTCAAATCGGTTAAAAAATGGCTGAGTTATAACCGAAATACTGAATCCCCAAAAATTACTCTTTTTTATAATTAACTTTGTTAAAATATATATGTATACAAGTATTTATAAATGTTTATATATAAATATAACTTAAGTAACTGGTAAAATCCTTCCTTAACACGTCGGTTTATAAAACTATCAAATCGGTTAGACAATGGGTAATTTATGAGCAAAATACTCCAAAAATGGGCTAAAAAACATCAAAATTTGTATAAAAACCTAAATGTTAGGGCTGCCATACGTCCTATGGATATGACTTATATACCAAAATATCGGAAATTAGTAGAACATATTTTATACAAAACTCGGAAAAATCGGTTCAGATACAAACAAGTTATGACCAAAATTAAATCTCTTTTTTTTTTAAATACCGACTTTCGGGAACCATAGATCTCACCGAGTCCAAGCTTTATAACTCAAGTAAATGGTAAATTTCTTCCTAAACACGTCGGTATTTAAATCTTTCAAATCGGCTTAAAAATGGCTAAGTTATTATCAAAATACTGAAATCCCAAAAATTATTTTTTTATACCCTACACCGAAGGTAAAAGGGTATATATAACTTTGTCATTCCGTTTGTAATTTCTACAATATTGATCCTACACCCTATAAAGTATATATATTCTGGGTCCTTATGAAAAGCGAAGTTCGAATCCGGTTGTCCGTCTCTTTTAGTTTTTGTCTAGTTGCTCTGTATTCACCACAATGGTGAAGGGTATATAAGATTCGGCACAGCTGAATATAGCACTCTTACATGTGTTATTTAAATTCAATGGTAAAAGTGGGAAAAGAGAAAAGCTCCCGGAGAAATTTATCCATAATATGTGTATTTTAGTCGCCTGTTTGACTTAACTTTAGTAAAGCTCGACTATATTTAAGCCAAGGTCGGTTTTATTCCAGCCAATATCGACAAACTCTAATCTATTTTAGTCGAGTTCAACTTTACACTATCCTAGACGAGCTCGATTTTATTTAACTCAAGCTCACTTTCCCCCAAATAAAAAATGGAGCTTCCAACGTAGCAGGTTTGTAAGGGAGAAACATAAAAGTTTCGCTTACCATTGCGCTTACGGAAGACATGAATTTTATATGGCGAGTTCCCACTTTGCAGTAATACATTTTTGATATATAAAGCGCATTATTCACCGCATATAAAAATTGTTGGATGAAACGATCCACCTTACACACTGAATGTTTTTCTATAGTTATTTTTTAGTATTCTCCATTACAAACCTTCTTCGTAGTAAGGGAATGCCGTAGCACTTGAAATGTTTTTTTTATAGTCTTATTGCGTAGCGCATGATTGTGCGCCTATTTTTTTAAATGTACCATTAATGCATCGCAAAATGATAAAATATTTTATTGGGCCCTGCGTGAAGTTTATAGACGTCTGAAGGACTACCTACCTCTCGGCGTTGTATTGTCTTTGGATATGGGTGCAGCCTATACCTGAAGCTTAAGAAGATCTCACACGATTACGACTGACCTGCCCCCCTCCCAGCAGGGGTTGAAGAGCTCATCTTAGTGATATTTCACACTTTGGTGCTACATCCTCCCGGGGCAAATCAGTTTGAGGTCATTCCTGGGATCCGCAAGGATTCAATTTGAAAAACGGCGAATGTATAACTGGCAACAGCTGACGCGCACATAGAAAAGCCGTCGAGAGTTATCAGAAGATTTATATTTTCTGCTTTAAAGTCTTACATCCATGGAGTTCTTCGGAACAGAGGTATGGTAGCGGGCTAGAGTGCTCTTTGGGGTCTCATAATTTTAAGGAGTCCGAAGTCGTTCTTCAGTACTTAATCGATGGTGCTTATTAAACTGGTCTGACTTTCGGTGAGGTGTCTTTTGGTACGCTATTCCAAAAAAGGCTTCCTGAATTCCGAGGACGTGAAACATGGTATTGTCCTTCTTTAAAGGAATACTTTTGAAAGCACATGGTGGCTGTGGTTATACCCATATTGCCGGTAAATTGTTACGGGGTGTCATTATTCGAAGGGGAGCCTTTGTGGAGTGGGAACCTGCTGTGATGTTAAAATCATCGTAAGGTTTTATTGTTCTCAGTACGGAAACTGCTTCGAATCAGATGAGCAGTGGAGGTTACATAGCTTCAGCTCCTTAACAAGGGAGGGTGTGATTTTGTCGGTTAAACTCTCAAATTGCAGAATGTGTATGAAAAATGATGCTCACATACACGGAGACATTTGGTAAAGTGAGATCCAACACGAGAGTCATAGTGCAGGCGCTCACGCATTGTTTGTCATGCAGTAGTTAGACCACCATGGGATTACGCCTAAAGACAGGTGCTTATGTAAACCTACCCTAATCTTACCAGAGTACTATCTGAACCAGCTGGAACCAGAAGCGCTCAGGATAAATGCTACACCAATAACAAGGAAAGTACCTTCGGGGATCAATTGGCGTCTCTGGTTTTAACACAAAACGCGGGGATAGAGAATTAAAATTGTTAACATCTTCCATAAGAAAATGTTAACATCTTCCCATAAGAAAATGTTAACATCTTCCCATAAGAATAAATCTCAACATCTTTACAAGATGTTACTATCTCATTGTATTCCATTCTACACCTTTCGATTATTTTATTGTCATCCCTAGAAAAATGGCAAAATGTTTTATAAAAAAAAATTCGGCACTTTTGTAGAAAGAAGGTTTTTTTAAAAAAATAAGATCTATAAACTATATACTAGATGTTTAATGTTGCAAGTGTAAATGCATGTTTAACATTTTCAACATCATTCATGCGTTCCTCTGAAATGTATGCAAGTGTGAAAAGGCTATTAGAAACCCATAATCTAGGACAAAGTTCGATCTAATAAGTAAACAGTAAGATCATGTCATGTACTAAAACTGCCACCTGTGTGTAGTTCTCTCACAGACAGCAGCATCGGATTTTATTAATACTATTCTTATTGAGTTCTACTATGCACTTGTTGATTTAGATTCTGCTTTAGTTGAGTTTGACTGCTGAAATTCTAATTTTCGATTACGTGTTTAAATATTTATTGTGAATTTCACCACTAATGCAAGAACTAGTACTACTTTATTCATTCTCTTGTCTTAACCCACTTAGAGTGCAAGAAGTGCATTTCTTGAACAAAGAACTTCATAATAAATTACACTGTGCTTGAAAAACAGTTTTATTTATTTTATTGCCATCTAATTCTCAAACTTTAAGACTAAACCTGTTAGATCTAGCGAACAGTCTACGTGATCAACACCCCAAACCAACAACTAATAAAATATTTCGTACAAATATTTGTATATTTTAAATTATAGAGTTAATTATCTCCTAAATATTTAATGAGATAACGGGTTCGTTTTCTCATTAGTTATTTAACAGCATTTTGACCTCATAATATAATGTAAAGAAAAATTGTACACCTTTAACGGCAACAAACAATACAACTGATTATAAAGTTTCCCCTGAAAAAAGATTTCAACACTAATTATCTCTCATGCTTATCTTAGATTTATAACGCTATTTATTCCTCGCTCACACCTACAAAATAGAAAATCCGATTAAACAACTACAACAGCTCATCATTAACAAGCTGCTTTTTCATTTTACATCAGACGTAAACCCTAAGTTTATTACATGATTTCATATCAAATACATTGACATGTACCCATACACTCAAAATATTATGTAGTTAAATTCAAACGAAAATTCATTTGAAACAAATTAAAATTCATTTAAAAAACGGATCATTTACATTTCATTTAAAACAAATGATTTTTTCAGTAATTTCTAAGTTTTTTATTTATTGAACATCATATTCGTTTAGATTGAATAGTTTTTACTTTTAAAAAATATATTTTAACCGATAAAAATCAAACAAATTAACAAAAAAAAATACGGAAAACATTATTTTTTGGTAGTTTGTTTTTTTAATAACAAACATAAATGTTGAAAAATAAATTTATTCGTAAAATAACTATATTTTTATTCAATTTTAACAGTACCGAAAACGAATTTAATAACCTACAATCAGTTACTGTAATAATTTTATGAGTGTACGAGTATGTGAATTTTGTACGGTTTATTGTAAAACTCGTAGTAACCAAAGATGTACCCTTTTGATTAACTTCTTGGAAAAACAAATCTTTTGTTAAGAAAATAAAAAATAACAATATTTTACAACATTGTATATGTTGGTGATCGTTTATTATTGCAATAAAAAAAACTCTTTTTATGCTTTCTGAAAAATAATTATGATCATGACTTTTAGTATCAAATGTGTACAAACTTTGAAGTCAATATCCTAAAGTTAATTTCAAAGTGATCTTGTTTAATTAAAAAAATATATCGATTAGGTTTTAGTTTTTAGTTTTTTTCATTTAAAAGGATTCTCTTAATTTTAAACAAATTCAAGGCGGCATTTGACGCCTTCCTCTAAGTGCTGGAGAATGTTTGAGCAAAAACTCGATAAATCTGAGGTTATTTGTAATGTCAGATATCCAGGCTGCTCTGAGAGCGCTATTCTCTTCTGATGTAAAATCTAGGGTAGTAATGGATTGTATTACATTTCTGAATGATCTTGGCTAACACAGCAATTTAACCTTAAGCTTGGTGTCCGGCCATGCAAACAACGAAAGGACAGATTTTCTGGTAAATAGAGGATTTTGCCGCCTGTTTATTGGTTCTTAGCCTCTTTAGGTATCCCTGTTGGTAACATAAGAAATAATGGTTCTAAAGAGAATTTTTTCGTAAATAAACAATTATTGCTGGCACTCGACACACTAAAAAAATGTCACTTTATCCTGTGGTAAATCAATTAAGTTACTTCTGCCTGTAAAAGACGAGCTAAGGATACTTGCTCGAGTATTCATTGGGCAATGTATTCTCAGATGCCATCAGTTTCTTACAATGGCAATTTCGTTACTTAACAATGCAGATTCTGCGAAATTGATAATAAGACATCTGCTCTGTAACTGCCCAGCATTAGGGCCGGAAATTTCCCTGGAAACCCATTCTCAAAGCAAAATGTATACTCTCTCAACTTACAGAATAATAAGCTTCATACGGAGCTGTGATTTCTCATGGTGAATATCGTAGCTGCACAAAATGTACATTGGGTCGCAATGCTTAATGCTTCCTATATCTATCTAATTATAAAGGTTGGTTAAATTTTAAGGGCCGATGTTGATTTTGAATAAAACACAAATTATTTAGGACTAATATTGTCATTTCTTTTTATTAAGATAATATTGGTATGGTTCAATTATGTATGGCACAAAATATCGGCCAAATGGCCGCCGCAACCTCGGCGGCACACCTCCATCCTATGGTCCAAATTTTCCATGACGATGAATTTTCTATAAAAATATACGGCCAGATGATGCCGCCAGCCCATAAACCGCACCAAACAGTCACTCTATTTTGGTGCATCGGTTTTTCAACAATCACTCTTGAATTATCATTCGCCCAAATGCGGCGATTCTGCATATTGACGAATCCACTGAGGTGAAAATGTGCCTCATCACTGAAGCTGATATGCATTTTGATTTGAACGCCCATTTTCATAATAAGCCGGAATAACTTTAACGCGATTATGTATCTTTCCATGGTTCAAATTGAGTTTGTCTGAAATTGAGAAATCGTCAGCTCAGAATTGGTTTGACCTACCGACCACTTTTAATAAAATTGAGTAAGGTAAGGTATGAATACTCCCTTTTTGAATCCAAAATCTGTTTCGCGAATTTTTTTGTGGTTTCTGAGACATTGCATGTTGAATTTTATGTTTTGAGGTCAAATATTAACGATAATTAAAAAATACCAGTTGTAGAACCAAAAAGCTAAAGAAAGTTATTAAATTTCCCGTATTTTCCATTTTGGTACTATTTTTCCCCCCATTATAGTATTAAAAATTGAAAAATGCAAAATGTTTTGTAAAATAGTACCAAAAATAGTTACGATTTTCACCCCTTAAACGTTCGAATTTCGAAAAAGTACCAAGCTTGTATTCGTATTTTTTTTTTGATAAGTTTCGAATGTGGGATAAACTTTATTTCTAGGTTAATTGGATCACAAGATAGATGGGCTGACAAAAACGTACCAAAATTCAGGTTTTACCCGTTTTCACCCTAAAAGAGCCGGATTTTGAAAAAAGTACCACACACCTGTCAACTTATTTTTCAAAAGAACAACGATATGTATTACAGTTTTCTTGTATCTCTTTTAATTTTGGAGAAAAAAGGTTTCCGAATTTACCCTTTTTTACCCCCTTAGTATTAGAATTTTTAAAAATCCCGTCTTAGTGGATCGATTTGGGGAGAGATCCACCTCCGGTCCAAATTTCAAGTCTTTAGCTTCAGGCGTTTAGGCTGTACGATGATGAATGAGTCAGTCACTCACGCAATAAGTATACGTATGCAGCACAAAAAGCCACTTTTTTAATTTTTTTTTTAGAAAAGTGGCGTATGCGGCACAAAACAATCTTTTTCATTTTCAAAAAAATACTATTAAATTCTAACTTTATTCCTGAAAGTGCGCAAAAATTTACATTTTTCTTTAAAACATATACCGGAAGCAGTGGTAAAAATATAAAAAAAATTCTATCGGGTACATTTTGAGAAATCTTCATGTAAATCTTCTTTGTCGTTTTTCTCCACTCCGACTTTTTGGCATATGCGCCAAAGAAATTCTGAGCTGACGAAATGTCAAATGAAATGCAGAAAAATACGTTGACGCATAGGTGTGGTTAACATTTATTATCGGCCCTTATAAATGAAATTTACTTAAAACAGCTTTTTAAACCCATATTTCAGAAAAACATTTTATAAATTTTTTTTCTTAAAATATTAAAATAAATACTTCTTTTCGAGGAAGTACCATCTATATATATAAAAAAAAGTAGCATTATGTTAGTAATTGATGTTCTTTGAAATGCGTGAACCGATTTTGTTTCTGTAAAGTTCACGTCGAAGGTTCATTTAGTTATAACCATTAGTGAACACTGCATTCATTCCGAAACATGTATTTATATTCCCATACAAATATCAACAAAATGCCCTCCATTTTGAACTCCTCCGAAACGGCTTGACCGATTTTTATGAAATTTTGTATGTGTATTTGTTAGGTATGAGAATAGGTCGTAGAGTATATTTTATATCGCTAGAGGGCGCAAAATATTGCAATAGGGGTAAAAGCTCCCACTCCGCAATCTTCTAAACTAATCAACCGGTTTTCTTAAAATTTGGCATGCAGACAATGTAACATCTGAAAGAGAATAGGGAATAGGGTGTGAAATAGGGTAAGAGGGATAAAAGCTCCCTCTCCCTATATCATCGTAACTAATCAACCGATTTTTTTGAAATTTCGCATGCAAATAGTGTTACAGTTAGAAAGAACTGTAGCATATAGTTTTTATTATTTAGGGCGTAAAATAGAGTAAGAGGGGTAAAAGTTCCCCCTCCCTCTATCTTCTAAACTAATCAACCGGTTTTCTTAAAACTTGTCATGCATACACTGTAACATCTGAAAGAGGACAGGGCATTGAATAGGGCAAGAGGGGTAAAAGCTCCTATATCTTTTTAACTAATCAATTAGGTATTTTTCTTGAAATTGGGCAGGCAAATAGTGTAACATCTGGAAAGAACTATAGCATATAATTTTTTCTTAAAATTTGGCTAGCAGACACTGTTACATCTGAAAGGAATAAGTTGTGTGGCAAAACAACGTTTGCCGGGCCAGCTAGTACACTATACAAAAGCACTGTACAGTGGCAGACTTAACAATGAACTTATGAAGTGTATGGCCGGCATAAGAGACAAATAACAACCATTTTTTTTTTAAAAAAATCCTAACAATTTTCTTAGTGTTTTTTGAAAAATTTTGCTTCGAGAAAATATTTAAATCCGAGTTTAAGATTTAAATAAATAAGGAGGTTCTTATATAAAGTTCATTAAAATAATATATATATTTTTTTTTAATATAAAAATTTACTTTTATTTGGGTAACAAGCTGTTTATTTAACTCCACTCAATTCACCCACGTCTCAAGTTCAAGTTGCACTTCTCTGACATTCGTTTAAATCAAAATATTTTTAAAGCTTAACTTAAAAAAAAAAAAATAATGATTACAAAGCAAAATGAGAAAAAATTTTTATAGATAACATCAAAATGAAGACGAAAGAAGAAAAGCCACAACACACAAAAAAAAAACTATTTGTAGTGCAATACTAATGTTGAGCAAAACAACAAAAACTAAAAACAATATTTAAGAAAACTTGCATCTAGACAACAATGTAAAATACACAGATATTTTACTTTACTTACACATACACCTAAACAGTACATTTGTATTTACAACAACCTGACTTGTAAGCTGCTTGCTTTTGAACGCAACATTAGTCTTCAAACAAAACTAAACGAATCAACCAGCCAACCAACATTTTCAGGTAAAGAAGGCAACAATTTAACTTTTAGTTCGTTCTTATTCGTACATAATCAAAATAACTTGTTTCTGTTGTTTTCGTAACAGACAATAACGTTCATCGGCGGCATCTCAAGTCTAGCAGAGTAACAACAAATGCAAAAGAAACAAAAAAAAAAAAAAAAAAAACAATAACGGCACTAAACAAAAAGATACATTAAGCAGAAGCAACAAATGCATGAAATGTGAAGGTGCAATCAAGCAAATTTTCAACTGCTGAGATTTTTAGTTAATTTTTTTTTCCTTTCTTCGTTTTTCCAAAAAGTTTAAGCATTTACAGTAGAGTTTTTCTTATTCCGGACATTTCCCGGGAAAGCGGGATTCATTTCTCAGTTTCACCGGAATTCCCGCTAAATATAAAACGGTCCAAAATTTTATTTACTTTAATTTTTTTGAACAAACAATAAATAACAATTCGTGAGATTTATTTAATAAATTTATCAATGCAATGTTAGTAAAATAATTAAAATTTCAGTTCCTAATATGCAAAGCGAACGACACAAAACCAAAGAAATTAAATCATGTAAACAAAATATTACAAAGCAATCTTTAGAAAATAGGATTTTAGAAGAGAATAAGCATTTACATTACTATTTCTAATAAGCGTTCGAAAATAAACATTAAATATCGCTCCTTAGTGTTCGGTTCGGTAGATTTGTGAAAACACGAACACTTAAAGTGTTTGTGTAGTAAATCATTAAAAAAATAACGTTTCCCTGTTTGTCATCTTTCGAACACAAAAATAATATTCGTTCCTGGTTTTGTGAACTGAACGCTAAATAATATTCTGTTTATATTCGAATACTGTTTCTTATGTTTTTTAGAAAAACCGGGATATCCAGCACAGATTTTTAGGGATTTTTTCCCTTAACATGTGCGAGATCTTTTTTCTTTTTTTGTTCAGTTTGTGCTTTGTTGTGAAACGGAAGTGTATTCTAAACCCCGCATACGATTTTAATTAATTTTTTATTAAATTTAATTTTCGAATATAAATATTAAGCGAATTGGACGCTAAAAAATATATGATATTTTTTATTTAAATTTTTTAACATAAAAGTGAACAATTAAAACAAATAATTAAATAAAGATAAATAGTAAAAATATATATGTACATACGTATGAATGTTCATACATGTGTATGTATACAAATTCTGTGCAAAAACATTTTAGTTTAAATTTCTTATTCTTGGCGTTGTTGTAAAATACAATAAAAAATAAAAATATTAAAAGCACAGTAAAACGGTGAAAAACAAAAACAATTTATTACATGAGTACAAACAATGAAACAACAATAAAGCAAAACGAAAGGAATGTTTATGTGACCGTGCATGCTAGCGAAAATAATGTTGAAAAAAATAAAACAAAACAAAACAATATAAACTACCTAACGGCAAAACCAATTGTTAGAACACGTTCCCTTTCGCCCTCGGTCTTTACAAAGACGGTTGATGGTGACACGTTAAAAAATATTAATCTCTCACTTGCTAGTGTTGGCACAGTGACAAAAACAATCTTAGTAACAAATGGTACCATGAACTCAAAAACAGATGCAATGGAAACATCTCAAGTAAAAAGTTGCCAAAAGCCTCCAGTACAAGTTGGTATGGACAGGTACATAACAGTGCTTAAACGTGGTCGCAGCCCTACCTCTGCAGCAGTTGCTTCGGCCTCAAAAGTACCATCTTTTGATAAAATAAACTCTCAAAATCGTTTTGCAATTCTAGAGGATGAATCCTCTGAAGCACCAAACGTCATAAAATCGTATAAGCCACCCCCGATATATCTTAGGGAGCAAAACTCAAGTGAGTTAATAAAGAGCGTGATCTCGGTAATAGGTGAAAATTCGTTTTACGTAGCTGCAATCAAGCGTGGAAATATTAACGAAACAAAAATACAGGTAAATCATGAGAATGATTTTCGCAAATTAACTAACAAATTCGAAGCCCTTAAAAAAAGCTTTTACACATACCAACTGAAGAGCAGCAAAGGTCTTCAGGTAGTGATCAAGGGCATAGACTCATGCGTGGACCCAGAAGAGATAAAAACCTTTTTAGAAGAGAAAGGTTTTAAAATTAAAAATGTGGTTAATATTAAAAATAGGGAAAAAAATCCCCAACCACTATTTCGAGTGGAGTTAGAACCCGGCGACTTAAAGCTTAAAAAAAACGAAACGCACCCTATTTACGATTTGAAATATATTCTGTATAGAAGAAAAACTATAGAGGAGCCGCACAAAAGAAATGGTCCCGTTCAATGTCTAAACTGTCAAGAATTTGGCCATACTAAGGCATACTGCTACTTACCCCCTGTTTGCGTAGTATGTGGTGAATTACATGGAACAGTTCTTTGCGACAAGTCTAAAACCGACCCCAACGTAAAAAAATGTAGCAACTGTGGCGGTAATCACACTGCCAATTATAGAGGATGCCCTGTATATACCATCGTCAAGCAGTCAGTTGGACCGAAAACTAATCCCCCTCAAATGCAGGTAACAAATCAAGTGAGCACTGGTGACATTCAGGCTCCGCAGCCTAGTAATAACAGAACCTCTTATGCTAACGTCGTAAAATCAAACCATGTGCCAATGCAAGGTGCTTCGCCAAGTGATGATGAAACTCCAGCTTCTAATTTAAGTCGTCTAGAAAAAACCATGGAAACATTAGTGCAAACAGTAACTAATTTTACGAACACAATGGGTAATATGATGCAGGAAATTCTTAGAATGCAATCGATGTTATTGCAATCTGTACTTAACAAGCCATGAACTGTTTAAAAATCTGTTTTTGGAACGCAAACGGCATCCGCCAACATAAAAATGAATTAGAATACTTTCTTAAAAATAAACAAATTGATGTCATGATGGTTTCTGAAACTCATTTGACCTCAAGAAATACGTTTAAAATCAATGGTTATATACTATATGATACTAAGGACCCTCGAGATAGAGCTTGTGGAGGTTCTGCCATTTTGATAAAAAATCGAGTCAAACACTACCTAATGTGTGATCATCCTAAGGATTATCTGCAAGCAACGAACATTTGTGTTGAAGAGCTAAATCGAAACATAGTAATTTCATCTCTATACTCTCCACCTAGATTTTCAATATCAGAAAGCCAATATTGTGAATATTATAAATCACTAGGACCCTGTTTCCTGGCCGCTGGCGATTATAACGCTAAACATACCTTCTGGGGCTCACGACTTATAACACCAAAGGGCCGTGTTCTGTTTAATACAATCTCTAAAATGGATTTAAATGTGGTCGCGAGCGGACAACCGACATATTGGCCTACTGATCAGCAAAAAATTCCAGATGTCATCGATTTCGGCGTGGTTAAAAACATCCCCACAGAAACTATTCATGTTGAAGCTTCCTTAGAATTATCTTCCGACCACACACCTACAATTGTTACTATAACACAGTACAACATTTTTCAGTTAATTGATTGCCAACTCAATTCTGTGAACTGTATGTGAAATTAGACCCAAAAAGAAGAATTTCTGCATCATTCGTTTTGTCTTCTTACCTGCGATTTGAAGTTAGTATCGATTTGAAGTTAGTACTATCGTATAGGGGAATTTATCACGTTTTAGGCCCTGTTGTTTGACATAGCTCGACAACCACTAGCCCAATTTAGTTGAAATAAATTTAAAAAAATTAAGAATTACAATTCCCTTAATCTGTTCATATATTGTTTTCCTATACAAGTAACACTTTCGAAGTTAAAAATGAATGTATGAAGGGAAAAAATTATTTTTTGCCTAAAAATTAAAATTTTTTTTTTAAAAATACATAAAAAATCCAAAATGGAAAAAAGTTTCAAGTCTAGTTATTTTTTCGCAAAGTCACATAACCTATGAGCAAAATGAGACAAAGATCATAAAAATCGATGCACGCGTTTCGCTTTTATTCGCAATTGAGTAAAGGTATGAATTTCAAAAATCAGTTATAGCCACCACCCTTAAAATAAAAATAAAAATATAAATTAAACAATTATCATGCAAAAAAAAACTTTATTTATAAAAACTTAATGAAAATAAAATAATATGCAATTAATACGCAATTATAATATGCATAAAAACAAAATTTAGAACATTTTTTCAATTATTGGCAACATCCATCCTTGTAGAAGTTGACGCTTGTGGTTCTGATGATCTTGTTTTCTTCGTAGGTTGTTCATATTCATGGTCTGAGTCTGTATCGTCATCCGAGATACACATACTATTCAAGGGCGTGTTTCTTTCACTGTGTCCACCAATTTCAATGTCTTCATTTTCGGTGCTTTCTTCAAACTGCATAATTGTGGAACTCCACCAACAAACCTCCGCAAGCAATGCATCAAATTTTTTGCTTTTGAACCGCTTTTCAAATGGCATGGTCACCTGGTGGAACCTCTCTCCTTGTTCGTCTGATTCCTGAGGTGATTGTGCCAAAAAAGTATCGAGGTGGTGGTGCAAGAAATGCAATTTCAGCGTCATGGATGCACCGATTTTTTCGAAATAAAAAATTAACAAATTTAGATATGACAATATTGAAATACAGAGTACGATACGTACCGTTTTTAATTTTCTCATCACTGAGTTTCGGAAAGATGGATTTCAAACAGTCAAAGGCGCCGTTAACTTTTTTGACCACCACTTCAACGAATTTCCCAGCTATTCCCAGTTTCATGTGGAGCGGTGGCAACAAAATATCATCCAGGTCCTTTATCATGGGTTCATTGCGTAATTTTAATTGTTTGTTGAGCTCGGGAGTTCTTCCTTTCCAATCTTTACATTGATATTGATTTCCTTTGTATCATGAATCCCAATTACAAAGGAAGCAGAAGTATTTTGGATATCCGCCCTTTTCTATAATCCCTTGTAGTATGTTGACCACCTTCAGATCGCAACAAATGTTCCATTTGTGTTCATCGTATTTGATTTTCTTCAAAATTTCGCCCAATGCTTCATACGTTTCCTTCATAGTTGTGCTGAATCCCAATGGAATGCATGGTTTTTTATTTTTTTTGTGCAGCAGCACAGCCTTCAAACTAGTAACTGAACCATCGATGAATAAACGCCAGTCGCCAGCGATATAATCCATTCCCAATTTTTTCACTAAACCTGGGATATCATGGCAGTACGTGAACGTATTTGCTTCGTCAACGGAATTAAATTTCTGAAAATCAGCTTGGCGTTGTCGGTATGATGTTGCGCTGACATTTTGCTGTGTGAGTTTTCTTCTCTTCAAAAATGATGTCAGCCATTCGGAGTCGTGTTGTGATAGTCCCAGCTTGGCCACAATGTAATCCATTTCGATTTGTGGTAGCGGTTGTGGTGCACTATTTTCAATATCGGGTATCCAATCAGCATCATCCAAATCGGTCGGATTGGTGAAAACGGTTTCGGCTAGCAGGGACACAGTATCCGCACTCGGAGGTTTAGGTGCATCGGTATCAGCAGGGCGTTGCACTGGAAGTGTGGCAGTAAATGCAGCAGTGTATACTTTTGTTTTCAATTGTTGTCTGTTTAATCCAGGACGAAAATTTATGCATGCATAGCACCTGGATTTATCATGTCCAGTTGTGTCTTCCACCCAAATTACTGGCTTCATAAAAGATAACTTTCTACTTTTTCCGTGAATCCATTTTAGAAGGGTAGTATAACAACTGTTGCACACTGTGTTCGGCGTAACATTTGCACCACTTAAATCTGCTTCATCGAAATAATTACAATAGGCGGTTTTGAATTGCTCAGTAAACAAATTTTTTCGATCTTTTTCTGTATTTTTCGGACGATATGACCACAAACGTAACAATATTCATCCAAATATGGGCACTTGTTGTTTTCCATATTGATATATTTTATGTTTTGTTGTTATTCACTTTTAAAAAACTGGAGAAAAATCACTTTTACTGTTCGCGTTCGTCGGCACTGGCTGAATGCCAAAAATCGATCAATGCACACCTATAAATACTACGTATTTTTGAATATTTTACTGCCAGGTACTTATAAATGGGCGCATATTTTAAGGGCGGCTGGCTATATACCTGATTCAGCACTTGTACGTTTCAAACTGTGCAAAACTTTCCAAATAATGACCACCCTTAAATGTGGGTGCAATTTCTGTAAAAAAATCATATAGGTAGCCACCGGAAAAACCCAAATAATAAAAAGGTCCACTTTCCGTTTAATTGTCCACGTACATTTATTACCGCAATCATAAAAATCAAATAACCTTTTGTTTATTCCTTTTTTTTTAATTCTCAGAATCATGAAAAAGGTGTCAATGTTTTCTCCAAATAATGTTGTGCATATCTCGAGCAAATTTTTGAACTTCATACATTTACTTAATTGTGAATAAATGACAAACGCGTGCATCGATTTTTATGATCTTTGTCTCATTTTGCTCATAGGTTATGTGACTTTGCGAAAAAATAACTAGACTTGAAACTTTTTTCCATTTTGGATTTTTTATGTATTTTTAAAAAAAAAATTTAAATTTTTAGGCAAAAAATAATTTTTTCCCTTCATACATTCATTTTTAACTTCGAAAGTGTTACTTGTATAGGAAAACAATATATGAACAGATTAAGGGAATTGTAATTCTTAATTTTTTAAAATTTATTTCAACTAAATTGGGCTAGTGGTTGTCGAGCTATGTCAAACAACAGGGCCTAAAACGTGATAAATTCCCCTATACGATAGTACTAACTTCAAATCGATACTAACTTCAAATCGCAGGTAAGAAGACAAAACGAATGATGCAGAAATTCTTCTTTTTGGGTCTAATTTCACATACAGTTCACAGAATTGAGTTGGCAAATCATGTGTTGTACTGTGTAATGAACCCCAATAGAATTGTATCTCCGACTGGTTACTTAGCGGCGTCAGCCACACAAATAAATTGGTTAAAATATAAAAAATATCTCAGTACACATTGCTCAGAAAATATTCCGCTTAGTACACCGGAGAATGTAGATCGCTCTATTGTTAATTTTGACAGTTTTCTGAAACTAGCTGTTCAACATTCCAGTATTACCCCCAAAAAAACAAAAAATATTAAAATATATTCCACAGATGTCGAGAGTCTCTTGTCTGAAAAAAGGAGAGCTCGAAGAGAGTGGCAAGTGCACAGATCCCCCCAACTTAAGAACTTACTAAAAGAGTGTACAAAAAGGCTAAGAAAGTTACTGCAGACTCAGAAAACGGCTTCTCTGGAAAAATATCTTAAGGAACTTGATGCAACTCCACAATCGGACTACTCATTATGGCGTGCAGCTAGAAATCTCAAAAGGCCAGTTGTCTCTAAACCACCATTAAGAAACTTGAATGGAAGTTGGGCAAGAAATGATGTTGAAAAAGGAAATCTGTTTGTTAATCATTTAAAAAACGTATTTACCCCAAATATATCTCACGATATTGCTGTCGAGTTACCACCTGTTGCTGCTAGAGCAGCTATTCCCCTCAGATTTGAGATAAGAGAAATCGAAAAGGCTATTTGTGACTTAAACACTAAGAAGGCACCTGGTTTTGATAAGATCAGTAATAAAATGCTTTTAGAGCTACCTCGCATAGCAAAGAAAATTATTCTTTTTATTTTTAACGCTATTTTACGACTTGAATACTATCCTCAAAAATGGAAGGTTTCCTTAGTTACCATGATACCAAAGCCAGGCAAAGATCATACAAAAGTTGAGTCCTATAGGCCTATTAGCTTATTATCAAATATGTCTAAGCTGTTTGAGAAATTATTAGTTTCAAAATTAACACCAATTTTAAGTGAAAATAGATGTATTCCAAACCACCAATTCGGATTTAGAAGAAAACACAGCACAATTGAACAGACTCATCGAATAGTAAATGTCATAAGAAAAGCATTTGAAGAAAAAAAATATTGCTCAGCACTCTTCATTGATGTTTCGCAAGCTTTTGATAAAGTCTGGCATGAAGGCTTATTGCATAAATTGAAGCAAAATTTACCAGCAAACACTCACAAGCTGTTAGAAAGCTACTTAGTCGGTCGTCAATTTATTATTAAAGAAGGAAATTTCTTAAGTTCACCTCAGCCAATTGGCGCTGGAGTCCCACAAGGCAGCATCCTGGGCCCTCTATTATACTTAATTTATACTTCGGACATGCCAACAAGCAACTACACCGAAACTTCAACATTTGCAGACGATACAGCTTTTCTAAGCGTCCACGAAAACCGTTATGAAGCATCTCGTTACTTACAGCATCATATATTTCAACTGGAAATATGGTTAAGACAATGGAGGATAATGGTCAATGAGCAAAAATGCGTACATATAACATTCACCTTGCGCCGGGAATCTTGTCCCCCTATTACAATTAATAATCAAATAATTCCTCAACATTCGCATGTAAAATATCTTGGCATACATCTGGATCGGCGATTAACGTGGAAATGCCATATAGAGGCAAAATTAACTCAAATGAAACTAAAAGCCATTCAAATTCATTGGCTTATTGGCAGAAATTCTGTCCTTAGTCTCGATTGCAAGCTTCTACTTTACAACTCTATCTTAAAGCCTATCTGGTGTTATGGTATTCAACTATGGGGCACTGCCTCGGCCTCTAATGTCGAAAAAATTCAAAGGCGCCAAAATAAACTTCTTCGAATAATCACAGCCGCTCCCTGGTATGTTAAAAACTCAAACATTCATAAGGATCTCAATGTGCCATTAGTAAAAACTATGATTACAAAATATGCAGTAAAATATTTAAAAAGACTTGAACAACACCCAAATCCACTAGCTCGAAATATTTTAAATCATGGCGGCCACACTCGCTTAAGAAGAAGAGACACTGCAGCACTTACCCAATTAGATGAGCGATAAACACCTATATAAGTGAATAGAACCCGTGATGAAGAAAATTTTTGTCTGGCACTGGCAGGACATAAATAAAGTATTAGGAAAAGATTTGATTAATTATTGTTAGTTCATATTTAATATATGAAGATTCAATAAATAAATAATGAGAGAAAAAAAAAAATGTGCGAGATCCCAGAATTTTTGTACGGGAACATCCCGTATGAAAAACACTAATTTACAGTGTAAAGGAATTATTGCCGTGGTTTTGTTAACAGAGGTTTAACGTTATTAAAAGTTAAAGGAGTTTAATTGAAAAAAATATTTACATTAACAAATTTATATGAACAAAGTTGAGTAAAATATCATGATTCATGATTCTTTTAATCATGATTCGTTTAAGTTTTAGCCGAACTTAAATTATTTTCGAGAGGAGTGAACTTTGTTATAGAGTTTTATAGTGGTTTTCACAAGGCTGTTTATTATAAGATCTATGGTAAATTATAAACCGATTATTGAAAAATTGTAATGAAGATAAATTAAACTGTTTTATATGGGGCCTATGGAAAATTTTGAACCGATCTTCACTTAATTTAACATAATGATTTCCCGTCATATAGAACGAATTCGTGCCAAATCTTATATCAATCCGTGCATTATACCAGCATATATGCTAGTTTTTGTAACAAAATTATCAAATTTTTAGGGTAGTGGTTCCATATCTGGACTTATAAATTTCATTCTGACCAATTTTGCTGGAATTAAATCCCAAACTGTTTTGGATAAACCAGAAGCAATTTGAGACAAACTATGATCTTTTCTTTTGAGATTTTCAAAAGAGAACGTGTTTTCAACAGACGGACAGACAGACATCACTTAGAATTATTCAAGGAGCCAGAATTTGTATACTTTATCGGTTCTGAGATGAATAATTCTTCTTTAGTGCTGGTGGAGGGTATAAAAATCGACTTGTCTAGCTGAAAACTTTTAGTGGGGAGCAAATCGGCTGTTTGTCGTTGAAAATGCAAACGAACGATAGAGGTCGGCATCGTGGGCCAGGCTGTCAATGTTAGTCTATTAAGATTTCAGCGCGATTCAAAATATAGTGCATTCTTTGTCTTGTTATTGAAAAAATTTCTAATGGTCATTTTCTCAATGTATCGACAAACTGCCTGTTACTTAATGTCAACATAAATTTATTGGACCGATAAACTGTCCGTTAACGATTTTGGGTTTCTCAATATACCGACAAAAAACATTGTTTTCAGCTGGCAACTCCACTCAAAATACATGTAAAAGTTGGTAGTCAGCTGATTGAATTTATCTGTACGGCAAATAAAAGGAAAATAAATAATTGGCAGATGAGTGCCGGTTAGCTTTGCGATTAAATCGAAGCAAATGAGACATTGAGAAAACCAAATTTCTTTAATGTGCAGTTTTTCGTTTGGAAAAAAGATAATTGCCTAATGAGAAAATGGCCATAATAGTATTTGTACCATTTTTCCGATCTGGTGATTATAGATAGCTAGATGTTCTTTTGCCAATCATTTTAAATTCAACTATCTTTGTCGGTTTTGGTTATAAAAAACCAAACTGTGATTTTCCTGTTTTTATGATATATTTAAGAATTGCAGCTTCACTGTTTACCAAATGTTGTCTCAAGCAAAAAGTATGTGAAATATTGAAATTTTACAAAAAGCTTTATATGTCAATTATACTTGACTCAAAGGAGCACATTTGACGATTGTGGTGTGGGTATAATAAACACAAAGTTTTCAAGAGAATTAAAAATCTATACAAATATAATTTTTAATGGGCGGGTCAACTCCCATGCAAAGACCATATATGTTTTTCTGGAGATATATAATATAAATGTTTGTTTTCAATGTAAATACAACAACTAACAAAATCTGGGCGGGATTGCCCGTGGCCCCTCCAAAGAAAGACATTTAGTGTCTGTATATCTGGAAAACAGCAAGAGCCAAATTAAATACAAGCATCTTGGTTATCAATACACAACATCCGACAAAATGTGGGCGTGATTGGAGATGTGGGCGTGATACAACACATATTTCTTTATATTTGGAGAACGGTAAGAGAAAAATTTTCCAAATTTGTTGCATGCACATCGCTGATTTATCAACATAAAACCTATCTAAGAAATATGCAGGATTGTAGGTGGGCGTGGCACAAAATAGAATACTGTTTATTTAAATTACTGCAAAAGCTAAAGTTTCCAAATTTGGTACAAATAGCTTGATTATCGACACGAAATATCAGCTAAAAGTTCGCGGGATAAGATAAGTGGCTGTGGTATATATGAAGAGCTGTAAGTGTTAGATTGTCCAAATATTTGCTCTTTTATTCTAAATAATGTTTTCAAAGTGTTAGAAGTTAGAAAATTATTTTATGACTACGAAGGATTTTAGTAGCTAGTATTTTATAAACCTTTTGTTACTGATCTGATTTTTTATTTAACGGGCATGTTCTAGAAATCGTACTGAAGTGAAATTGAAATTAAACGAGTTTTTAAGTTTAAATATGACCGTAGATTTTCCTGGTTTTAAGAGTTGTTATTGTAAAAATAGTTGGTAACTGATAGAATGAAGTAAATAAAATGGAATATTTTTATGGACTTATTCTCGACCTTAAATCCACTTCATTCGATTTCTAGAACATACCTGATTTCGATTTCTAGAACATGCCTGATAGACTTATTTATTTTTCAACCTTATTTTAAACCTCTAGACCAGGGATAGCCACTCCATAGGCTCGCGATTCAGTCAATAATCGTATTTTTCACACGGACACGGTTGGCGATTCACATGTATACAACAACTTTGTTCGATTCAAAACATCAGACTATCATCAGTCTCTGCGACCGCACACAAGTACATAATATCATTGTGTGCGTGCGTTCGGGGCTTGGTTAGTTCGGGGCTTGGTTATCACTGCTCTAGACATTCTGTGCATAAATATGGTATTAATTATTGTAACACATTATTTGTTTTAAGAAGAATTATATTAAATTGCCTTTAATATATAAATGTTTTCTTTTCTTCTTTTTCAGGTTCGTACAAAAAACTGACTTAAATCTAAATTCTTAAAACAGTAAGTGCTTTAAAAAAAAATTTTTTGTTTTCTACTCCATTTCATAAATTATCTTCCAAACGTTTTTTAGTTTTGGAGTTAGAACAGCCCAAGAAGATCAAAATGTAGAGTTTTACACTATTATTCATCTTCAGATAGTAAAAAAGTCTATCCAACTGTTAAAACATTATTTTACTCATTTAAAAAAAACCTCATCATCACTAGTCAAATTTAAAAAAAAAATAGCCTAAAGTTAAACAGTTAACGACTTTTCAAATGGTTTGTAATTTAACAAACTACACTGAAAGAAAAATGCTTCATATATTTAATGAATCATTTTCATAAAAAAAACTTTCCTTAGGTAAATGAAAATGTTCATTGTCTAAATGGAATTTCATAGTTGTAATGAAGTATTTTCGTTAAAATCGCTTCATTGGATTTCGTAATTACGTTAAAAATTTTCATTGGATATCTGAAAACTTAAGTTTGTCCAAGTTAAAAAAAAAATTTTAATTGGGAACATAAAAAAACAATAAACAAACATAACTATATTCATAAATTAATACAAAATTATAGTTTCCTTAAAAAAATGTTTAATTGTTAATTAAAAAATGTAAGATTTAATAATTTCATACATCGAATGTTACATGTATGCCATTAAATGTATGAAATAAAAAAAATTTTTTATAAAAGCAACATATTTCAATAATTGCCTTCATAAATTTAAATTTTCATTGTGACAATAAAAATGTCATTATAGTAATGAAACAAAAACTTTCAGTCCACTTTCAATCAACGTTGTTATTGTTATTATGGACAATTTAATCTCATATTTACGCTCTTAATTGAGTAAAAAACATAGTTTTTTAATGCAAAAACTACACTGCCCCGGTAGACTAGCTGGTAGCGAGGTAGTCTAAGAGCACCAAGGTTGACTGATCGAATCCCGCCAGAGACAGAAAAAAAATTAAAAATAAAATAAAGTAAAATAAAAAATAGAAAAGATAAAAAAAAATAATCAAAAAAATAAAAAAAAAATAATTAAAAAAAATAAAAAAAAAAATTTTTACTTTATTTAAAGTATTCATCCAATGAACAATATTCATGGATCTAATGTAATGTTTCATTAAATGCTTTTAATGAAACAGGTTTCATCGATCCAACGAAGCGCTGCATAGGTTCCTTTTTAATGCAATTTTTCATGGGATTAATGTCAAAATTCATTGGTATTGCGAAGAAAATTCTTTCAGTGTAGAGCTTAAACTAAAGACTAGAAGGGCCCAGCAAAGAAATTAAATGAAAACAAAAAATTAAAAATTCTAGTGCGCTTGCCTGCCTTAACTCTTCTCGCTGTTCTAGAACTTCTTCTTAAGTTCTAAAAGTTCTTCTTAAATTGCCTTAATTCATGCCACACAGAAAATAAATAGAAGAAAACCTTAAAAAAAATAATGACTTGCCATTAGAAGAAGACCTACTGAAGCATCTTTTTAAGCACCTTAATAACAATATCTAGAGCAATTAACAATTTTTCTTGAAATTTTTATTCTTTTTTTAACGATCTTTTTTTATCACCATCTATCATAAGTACATGTGATATAAATTCTTCTTTTAAAATTAAAATGGCTTTTTAGAAAAAAACTAAAACGAAAAATCGTGATTGTTTTTTATGCAGGCGATCGTGGCGTTGTAAAATAGAAGCTTTACTTGCCACATTGCTATTTCATGACTTGTTGCATGTGTAGCACTAGAGAAAAATTGCTTTGTTTTAACGAGTGTGTGATCACCTTTAGGTTTCTTTCGGGTGATCTAAAAATTAATGAAAATTTTTTTTCGTTTTAGAAGATGAAAAACGTAAAGCAAATTAATCATGAAAATGCACGATTAAAAATTAAGAAAGAAACAATGTTTTTGTTTAACTTATGAACAAGGCGAAATAATGATGTTTTTAAAGAGCGTACACTATAAGATATGATTTTTTTTTTGTTTGATCTTTAAAAAATTATTATTATAGTTCAGCGAAAAAATTTCTTGTTTAATCGGGCATTGGCCGCGGCAACGTCTGATTAGAAGGAAATGGACCGTTTACATTGTACGATTTTTATCTCTGCGTTTCTTACTTTATGTTCGAGAGGGAAGAGAGGAAATAAAAGTGGTACACAAGCGAGTGTAATCTCTGATTGCCTCATTTGACGAACAATTTCTTTACAAAATTTGTTTGGTCGCACATAAAAAGTTGTTGCGATAAAAATTGCACAATGTAAACACAAAAGCAGTTTTAAAGTAGAACCGAAAAATGCTGCGACGGCAAAAATCATAGAGTGTAAATGGGCACATTCAATTTTCTAAAATTTTTTGTAAGCATTTACTGCTTATCTCTCGATTTCGAACGAACATTTTTCCGCTTAGGTGTTTAAAAAAACTGCCTCGACACTACATTTTCCATTCAATTCAACATATACAGGGGTATTCTGGAAATCGAAAACGAACAACGCAAGAATTTAGAAGCTGTTTTTAATACACGTTTAATCTAATTTTTTAGAGAAGTATTTGTGTAAAATTTGTCATAAAATCCTTTTATTACAGAAATATTATTAAAAGAGACGTCGTTCCAACACCCCTGACAAATATGCCGTAGAAGGCTGAGGAATATAATACAATTCTTTTCAGAATGTACTAATAAAGTGACCTCACAAGCGCAGCTGTTTACAGTGGTTTTCTTCGTGTGTGACGTTTGTCGTAATTTTTTTGTTTATTTACTTTTTTTTATAAGGCATTTTGACACTTGCCGTCTCAATTCTATCAACAAAATGCCTGTTTTTCTATTGTTTCATTGTCGTAGTACTGAGGTCACTTTGTTAATACATTTTGATTCTTTTATTAAATTTCATACATTTGTAAACGAAAAATGCAGAAAAAAAAATCAAAACAATAAAATTGTTAATCCAAATTTTCATATTTTAATGAAGAAATTAAATAAATAACATGAAATGTATTAAAATAAATTGATTAGTTTTCATTCTTGACCGGGGAATTGAACCCACGTTCACGGACATGTTAAATTGGCATGTTTCGATAGTAACCACACTATCTCTTCTGGCAGTCAATAGTCAAACAGCAGTCTTTAAACCAAATGGTATTTTTCCACTTTGGTTGATCGAAATTTGCTTGGAATGATTACACAGGGGAAAAAATTTGAATTTTTTTTCCTGCGGCCTGGAATTTGATTGCAAATTTTTACTAATTTGAGGTCGCTGATTTCAAATCGTATCTCTATTTTTCTCTATCAGCTCTTGTTTTCGAGATATACCGTTATGTCCAAAATAAGGCACTTTCACTACATATATTGGAATAACTTGAAAAGGTGGACAATATTCAGTTAACAAAAAATCCGTAACTCGACAACAGTATTATCTTTATGGCGTGCTTATATTGTTTTTAAATTTGCCATTTAGTTTCAGAGATATGGTTGAATTTTTGAAAACAAAAAGGAACATTTTGAAAAAAACCAATTTTTTGTTCTTTAAAAATTCATAAAAAATAAAATTGAGATACAAATTACGGGCTTGGTCTTAAAACATTTATCTTAAAATAATTTCGAGTGAAATGAGGCTTATTTCATTGTAATCGGTGCAAAACTTTTGATTTTATTCACAATTTACTGAGAAAACTGAATATCGATTTCCGTACAAAAAAGAAAAAACGTTCACGACACACACATATTTAAAATGTTATTTTTGAATGAAAATTAATATTCAGTTTTCTCAGTAAATAGTAAATAGTAAATCAAATCAATCATTTCATTTGAAATTATGTTAAGCTTAATGTTTTTAGACCAAAACTGTGATTTTTATCGCGTTTTTATTTTTTTTTTTGAATTTTTTAAGATCAAAAAATTTTTTTTTCAAAATTTTTTTATTTTTTCTTCAAAAATTCAACGATATCTTTGAAACTACAGGGAAAATTAAAAAACAATGTAAGCACGGTTTAAAGATAATATTCTTGTCGAGTTTCGGATTTTTTTTTAACTGAATATGGTCAACCATTTTCCAGGTATTCCAATATAAGTAGTGAAAGTTTATTAACTTTGGACATAACGGTATATTTCGAAAACTAGAGCTGATAGAGAAAAATGGAGATTACTCAAATTTGTCAAATTCCGGGCCGCTAACTTACTGTTCCGCAGTGTTATCTATTTTAATTGACTTACATGTTCCTCCATACTTCTGTTTGTTATACTTTTTATCAAGAATTATTTTTGAAGTCCAAAGTACATTTTTCTGTTATTGTCTTTGTTTATCTCGTTGACCTTTTTCAGCACAACTTGAAGGTCAAATGTAAACAAAGATCTTGTGCCTTAGCTTTGGACAATAATTTTTTGTATTGTGGTTATTTTATTGTAGTGTTTATAATTTCAACCTAAATTTCATATTAGGTTCATTAAATTTAGGAGAAAAGAAATTCTTCTTAAAAGTAATTTAATAAGAATTAAATTCAATGAACTTTAGGATAACAACCATAAACAGTTCAATAAATAACCACAGTACTAATTATTGAAAACAAAAAAAATGTTAAAATTTTTTTTTGTCTTGTGGCGATGAAATTTTCATTCGAAATCGAAGGACTGGTAGCTAGTGGCGCATCTCGGCAACTGCTAAACCTCTTTATCTAAATACACGTCTTAAGTTGCTGGTTTGGTTTGGCAATTTTGGAAATAAAGCAGAATATTGGGTTAAAACTGTAGATTAATATTTCCAAACGTAGCGAATGCATTTAAAAACCAGTTTGAATTGCTTAAGACAGTTTTTTCATAATCAAATTGCAAACAATTCTAAGCATAAATGATAATAGAGTTTCCAGCTCTGACATAGTTCAATCTCTATGTAAAAATGATAAAAAAAAAACAAGACATCGGCCAGAAACAAAAAAATTACAAAATTTGATTATTATCAAACAGGGCTTTCTTAAGACCACGAATTCTTTTGTAATTCAAATTTATCTTTTGAAAGAGAAAAACCAATAAAACAATCAAAATTGGTCATTAATTAAAGAAATTACTGACTTTAATTAAATATTTAAATAACATATTAATATTTTACAATTATTTCAATGTTTATTATCAACAAAATTTAATACCCTACAACAGTTAACTAATCTCTCTTTTGTGCTCGTATCGTAGGCAAAATTAAATAATAAATTGTTTATTCAACACTTTTTTTCGTTTGTAACCAAAAATATACAAAAACCTAATAAACACACTAAAGCTTTGTATTTAATACTGACCGGAAACTTATCACCAAAAAAAAAAAAATATACAAAAAATCCAATAAAATCAAAAAAGAACCAAAAAAGATTGCATGTTGAGAGTTACTTTATCCAACAAAATCATATGTACAACGCAGTAGGTTGTCCACACAACAACAACTAAATATAAAAATTATAACAATTTAATGATGAAAATATAAAACTGCCACTAGTCGCACAAAACTCATTCAACGTAATTCTCGTACTGTTTTGTTCGATTCCTAATATAGAGATGTGTGTCATTATTTAGTAAAAAGAGTTATAAAAAAGTGTCAAAGCCGGTTTTTTTTTGTTTTCGTTAAACCACTTGAAGCGAGAAAAAATAGTAACAAAATGTACTGAAAAAATTCATACCAATAACTTTTGTTAAGCCTAAAACAGGCTTTATTTTTTTATGAAGATTTCCAAAAAAAAAAAAAAAATAATAATATGTATGACACATATTAGTCCATTAGTCGATACATACTTACAAATTTTATAGGCAATATAGTCTGGGTTCACACTATGAAAGTTTTCTTTCAGAAAGTCGTAAGTTTATGGGTGAGAAAGGAGAGAAAAAAGCATTTTCTCTTCCCTCTCACTAGGGCTTCCAATCGGAAAATCCCGGGATTTCCGGGATCGTGATTTTTTTTTATATTCTGTCTTATTTTTACATTTTTTTTCATAACTTGTATAAAGATACGTGTATTTGTTGAAAAAAAAGGTTTAAATATATTCGGATAGATTTGAAATACATATGGACAATTTTAAATTGTATTTGAAATTTTTTTAATAGACAATTTGTAAAATATATTTGACAAATTTAAAATATTTGGATAATTTCAAAATACATTTAGGCTGGGTTTTTGAGATGTCAGTTAAACTAGGTTTAGTTAATCTGAAAACATATTTGTGCCGCCATAACCAAGTTTGTATACATAATTTTGACGGAACAGCTTAGTTTTGCTTAAAATGTTGGTCTTTAATACAACTCAACTCTAGTTCAGTTGAAATTTGTATTCTGGTTTACAACTCTGTGTTATTGCGGTTAACAAAAACATTATTTCATAGATATTCCGCACAAGTTTTTTTCATATGCGTTATGGCAGCATTTCACGCTTTATGCAATAAGTCGCACAATGATTTCATTCATTCAATAAAAAGGTGAACTAACATATAGGAATAACATAAACAGCATTGTACAATGTTGCCAACACATTTATTGTTGTGCAATAAAAATCAAGATGTCTTTTGATTGTTGCCAATATGTTGTGCCACCTTCGAATATCACATACACATTATCGATATAATTGTACAATACTTAAAATTGAACAATTTTATTGCAAGTATATCAGCCGTTTTACATTGTCTTTATGAATTTTGATCAATTAATAATTTAAGTTCGTTTTTATTATATTTTTACAAATAAATAATATACGTTCATGAATGTGTATTTTAACTCGAAAATTTAGTTATTTTTTATACAGTATAAAATTTTTTTTTATATTTGGTATAAAAAAAATTTAAAAAGCCCGAAATATCCCGAAATTTTTTTAAATCCCGGGATAAAAAACATCCCGGGATCCCGAAATCGAAATCCCGAAACATTTTCTTCAATCCCGAATCCCGGGATTCAGAAAAACCAATCCCGTTTGGAAGCCCTACCTCTCACCAATAAACTCAGACTTTCTGAAAGAAAACTTTCATAGTGTGAACCCAGACATACAACTTTATAATGTTTCATAACCAGTGCCCATGTTCTATAGCTCTACCGTCGAAAAACTTTTCGATTGAAATGTGTTAAATGAAACAAAAATGCCATTTATTGAAACACTTAACTGTGTCTGTAACTTTTTTTTGGCGAGTACAAGCTGTCACGTAAGGAAACTACTTGCCAATTTACAGAAAAAGTGTGTCTGTAACATTTTGTGATAAAAGTTCCCGCTTTGAACTGTCAAATAAACTGACGTATAAAAATGGAGCGAGAAAAATTTTAACACTTTTAACAAAAGAATTAAAAATGCAAAATGCAAAGATTAATAATAATATTAATATATAGTTCTTGGTACATTTTTTTATTGTTTCATTAGGGGCTGCGAAATATGGCCCCAGGAAATATGGCCCCAAAAAAATAAATGAAAATTTACCCCAAATTTGGGGCATTTTTCATAATGCAATATGGCCCCATTTTTTTAATGAAAAATTACCCCAAAAAAAAATGAAAAATAACCCTAAAAATAAAATAAAATATGACCCTAAATTTTGGGCTATTCTTCATTATGAAAAATCACCCCAAAATTTATAATGAATTTTAACCCCAAAAAAGAACACAAAGGAAGTAACGTTAAACATTTTCGGTGCAGTTCTTATGCCCGAAACTAAAAATCACAAATTTAGAAACCCGATTTCAAAATCCGGATAATTATAATTTGGTTTTAAAAATCGTACGATTGATAGCATGGTTGGGCTTTCGGCCATGCGCAAGGATTTTTTTCTCTATGGTATAACGAAAACTGGTTTTGCTTCCTAAAGCTTCACGTTATAGACGGCCTGCGGCCTGGCGCAAGGATTTTCTCTTCTATGGTATAAAGAATACTGGCTTCGCTAACTAAAGCTTCTCTATATAGCGGGCCTTCGGCCGGGTGAAAGGATTTTCTTCTCTTTGGTATAACGAACACTGGCTTCGCTCACTAAAGCTTCACTACATAGTCGGCCTTCGGCCGGGCGCAAGGATTTTCTTCTTTGGTATAACGAACTCTGGCTTCGCTCAGTAAAGCTTCTCTTAATAGCCGGCCTTGGGCCGGGCTCAATGATTTTTTCCTGTATGGTATAACAAACACCGACTTCGCTAACTAAAGCATCTCTGCATAACCGGCAAGGATTTTCTCTACTTTGATATAAGAATTCGGGTTTTTTATACTATCCCTAGAAACTTTTACATAGAATTTTATAAAATTTGTGTAAAAATGTTTGGGGTGATTTTTCATTTCTTAAAATTTGCATTTTTTATTAATAGACGAAAAATAGCACCAAAGTAAAAATTGTGATTTTATTTGGGTCCATTTTTCATTCCTTGATATTGGGGTCATTTTTCATTCCACTTAAAATGCAAAAACATCCTAACGAAAAAATGAAAAATAACCCCAAAAAACAAAAAAATTGCGCCAAAATTGCGTGTTGTTGTGTATCATGTAAAATTTTGGGGCCGTTTTTCATTTTACTTTTGGGGCCATATTTCCTGGGGTCATTTTGCGCACCGCCGTTTCATTATTTTGCTTTTAATGTTTGCAAAGCTCGTTTGCAAACAACAACAAACATTAAAGTCGCACTTTACTTTATTTGGTATACCCAACGGTTGTATTTTCGCCGCCGTCACTGAAAAATGATCAATTTTAGTAAATTTTGGTCGCCGTCAGCGTCAACTGGCGTTCTCGCCGGCTGCAATGTCATATCGGCTTCGAGCGCAATGTTATGATATTTATAACGTAATGAAGTTATCTCTTTGGACAGTTACAGTTAGAGTTACACTTTTTCTCACTTTTCGGAAACGATGGAATATTTTGTTTCACATGAGAGGAGTTCTCCCTACAGTTACAAAACATGGGTACAGGTACATATATGAAATCTAGCATGGGGCCTTATATAGCATGAAATAAATATTTCGAACAAAATTGGACATGACATGAAACAAAATTACGCGATCTAAATAAAATTATACCTGAGGTCATATTGAAGTTTTATTTTCAAAAAAGGCAACCTATTAAAAGAAGATCAATATTATTTTACCGTTGGTCGTAAAAGAGCCAAGTCCAATTCAATAAATCTAATAGGAGACAGAAAACATTTGAAATCTTCAAGTGCAGTTGTGTCTTATTTTGATTAATCATAATTTATTTACATACATATTTAATTTACATATTTACAATCAACAAGTGTTAATATTTTGTAATTAAATTTATATTAAAAGGGAACTTGCCACTTTTTCTTTAAAATCATTGGACTTATCAATTTTACCTAACATTGCAAAACAACAAATGAAACCTATAAAATAATGTTTTTTTCTGCAAACAATGCATTTTTACGCAGAGGGAAAAATCTGGTACAAAATTACCGAAATTGACATCGTTTGTTTTCAAAAGTTGATTTATTCACAACATTTAGTTGTTATTTCAATAACAGATAGTTCTCAGTCTCAGTGTGTAAAACACATGAGAAATTTTTTTTTTTTTTATTTACTACTATTTAAAATAAAATTAAAATCTACAGATTTCATTAAAACATTTGATTTCGTTGCTTTTACACTACTGGAACTATATATTTAGTCGCCCAAAATTAATCGATTAATTGAACAAATGTACTTGTTTTACATGCATTGCTGTACGCTGACGTAATTGCATGGTGTGTCTTAGCCACTGAGTAATTTGCATTTACTTAATGCCAATATACATAGTTGACAACACTCGCATATCTTGCAGTATGTACACCTAAAGAAAAAACATGTTTAAATATGTTCACCTCCAACCAAACTATTTTAAAAGAAGATTTTAAACATATTTTGTTTAATATAAGCATATTATTGTCAGTGATAACCATATTATGGCTAAATAAGGCCTCCATCAAGAAGCCCTAACCATATTATTGTTGCCTCCAAACATGCTATGATCAATAATAACTAAAATTTGTTAAACACTTACAATAGCATGGTTGGTTTTCAACCATAGTAAGTTGCTCTTGGAAAAGGGGAAAATACTATTGTAAATTTCAAAACTAATTATTATTATATTTAACCATAACATTTTTAGAGACAACCATAATATGATTGTGGGTTCTTGATGGAGGACTAAATTAACCATAATATGGTTGTCGCTGACAATTATATGGTTTAATAACCATAATATGTTTTACATTTTCTTTTAAAATAGTTTGATTGGAGGTGAACATATTTAAACATGTTTTTTCTCTACGTGTAGACACTCGGCGTTACTGAGTACATTCAAACTCCTTGCTTTGAAGTTTGATATATCTAACCTCTGCTGCATTGTTCGAACCTGTCATGCAGCTTCTGTTGAATAGCAACAGGACACAGAGGTTTCCTCCTCACAACCGAGCCCACTCCACAGGTTCCAGTTGCAATTCGGAAACAATATACTCGCGTAACTTTGAATAGCACCACAAAACACCTCGTGTAATTGTTTTATCCACATCTTTGTAGAAAAGCATTTTGAATCACAAAGTATCATTTTTATTTAGTAACACTAATCTTTTGTGAAAGGATCACACTACAAACCAAGATCTTAATTTGGACACATTTTTTGGAAAGGCATTGCGACGGGTACCGACGAAGCGTTTTCATCCTTTCCTTCGGCCTTGTACTGTTGTAAGGGCGCAACAGAAATAACCGTATTAGGATGGCGTTACTAAGATTTAAATATCTACGCCGCAAACCTCTCCACCAGACATTAAGGCCCTAAATTTGTAAAACGCAACGCAATCCCAAAAATAACATTGAAAGCAAAAACAATGTCAAAAATTGTTTAAACTTTTATTGTTGCTTTCTACAGAAATACATATGTCTTGTCCAATTTGGCTACACACAACCATGTAGTGCAACATTTAACATACATATAAGGATGTTTTACTTTCTTTTCAAGGTCGGCATCTGGCCTGATGTGAGAGCGTCACTACTCCCCACGAAATACCCAGTAGCGTACTCTACTAGGAAAGGCTACTAATCCGAACATATATGAATAAACATTCACTACATCACACAAAACTTCTGACACTTATCGATACACTCCACTTATCAAACCACATGTCTACAACGCAAGACAGAACATTTTTTCACAAAAAGTGTTACAAAACAAAAATGTATCTCTCTGACTCATATCCCTTGACATTACAAGAGTCCTCCACTACATGTGGCCAATAAAACAATACCTCACCAATGATCAGCACAGGTGTGCATGGTCACCTGCGGACCACTGATCCCCGAGGATTCCATATAACCGTAAGTACTATAGAATACTTCACGCCATTATATTCTTCCGTTCAAGGACGCTAGATTTTTAGAAGTTCACCACCACATCTTAGACAAGTCTCAACTAGAGCCTTTGTATTTTAGCCATCTACTAGAGATGTTTTCAGAGATTACCACGTGGAGGTAATACAATAGGCTTTTGTTGCAAGTTGAAGGTATACCACTAGGGCCATCCTCCTGAACAAGCAACTTAATCTCCTTATTAATTGAACAACGGGTAATCGTTTAAATACCCTTGTACAAATTCTATCACTAATGGCAGCCGGGCGTTATCTATTTGACAACAATGGTATTTTTTAGCATCTTTGGCTGCAATTTGACAACGTTTTGTTAAAAATTTGACAACAGATGTTGTCGAAATATTGACAACATCTCGTTGTCGTTTGAATACCGTTTGAAGTCGAATTTATTTCCCATAAATTTAAATAAAAAAAAAATTGTATACTTTAAACTTAATTAAAGTTATTTTTGGTGTAAAAAATTCAACAATTCAAAAATTCAAATTCAAAAATGCCAACGAGCGCATAAAGAATAGTAAATGAATTTTATATTCGTGCTCAACGACCTCAAAATATTTTAGACAATGTTTTCTTTTATTAAAGATATGGCAATAACTTTCAAAGTCAAAAAATAGTTGTCTTAAGTTTGTCTGAAATCTGACTTTTTATCTATAAATATTGCGGATATTTTGGTTGTTATGTTAAATATTGCTGTTAGTCATATCGAGCCCTAACCGCGAAAATAACGTAAGCGACATGATTTTCAATTTTCGTTTTTTTTTTGATAAATAACTTTATTGGCAACACTTGCATCATCTCCCAAAATGTCATGGTCACATAAGGTACCGTTACGATTTTATAGCAAGAACAATTTTATTGTAAGCGACATATTTCATACAAAATTTCTATGAAATAAAATAAAAAAGCTCTCTCCTGTAAAATTTGATTTTTGGCGCTTACGGTTTTTTCGCGGTTAGTCCGAGTTCATACGGCTCATGTCTTATTGACAAGATTGCTACTTTATAGGCGAGAGGGACGAGGGGAAAAGAAACGACTTTACGTTTTGCTTTTTTATTGTTATTTTTTATTGTTTTCAATATCAAGAAAGCACATGTCGTCAACATGACATGAATCATTTGAACGCCAATTCATGTTCAAAGAAGAAAAAGGAAGAATCTTGTCAATAAGACATGAGTCGTATGAACACAGACTTTGATCGATTTTATCTATTTTGCAAAATATTGATGCTGCGGTAGAGGGTTAAAAAAAAGTAGGTCCGAGTTTAGTTTTCGTTATTTTTCCCATGTACCTGAATGCAACATTTTAGGGGTATTGGAAATTGAAATTTTCAAAAAAAACATTGTGACGCTCCACCCTAATGCTCATGGGTCCCAAATCGGCTACACTCTAGAAAATTTGTTTTTAAATCTTTTGGTGTAGACTATCAACTGGTTGGACTTGTACGTCTATATCTTTTAACAGGTTTTTTCTTCCCTTTTGCATCACCGTTAAATCGACATTCCCGTCTCTTTAAATGTAGAGTGACCACAAAAAACATGACGTGAAACATAACAAAACAACTGCCATGATGTTTTTATTTTTTGGTTATTACTATTATTAATTTATGGAAAAATTTCGTTGTTGCCTTTTTTTAATATTCAAATGTTGCTGATGACTAGAGTTAAATAGGGGTTAACAACAAATTGCACTAAAAACTAATTCAAATTTTTAGAAACAAACGAACACACAGACCCACAAACTACGCGACATAATACGCGTTCGCTTTTAAAAAGTTTGTAAACTATTTTTTCGTTACAACACAAAAATAAAGAAAAAAAAAATGCATGCTGTTAATTAGTTGGGATAAAAGTTAATTATAAAAGCAAATTAAAAAAATTTTCACATAAAAAATTTATTCAAATGCATTGATTAGGGATTTGTTTCTTTCTCTAACTTAATAGATACAAAATAAATATTTACAAAAAACAACGGTTAAAATGTAATAAATTTGTTTAATAAAATTATATTAAAGAAGAGAAAACTATATTCGGTCGTGCTGAATCTATATGATACCCACCATTCAAATTAAACTGCGTAACATTTTAAAACACTTTTTATTAAATTATATTTATGACGAAAGGAATTTTACAACATGAAATTTATTAAAATTTTTGATAATTTTTCATTCTTGACTGAAGCTGGGCTCGAACCTAGGCGTTTTTACGGACAGGTTACCCTTACATGTTTCGATTGCAACCACTCAATCTCTTCAGAGGTCTTGCCGTTTAACACTCGCAGCCATCGACGACTGCTGAAGTCAATAGTCAAACATCAATCCTTAAACCAAATTGTATTTAACCTTTGGTAGATCGAAATTTGCCGAAACACCAATGAGATATTCAGCCCAATTATGAATAAAAATTCCCTAGGAGTTTTTTCCCTTTTGCCATTTTTCCTATGCAAATTCAATTGTTAAAATGGGAAAAGATAAAAAACTCCCGGGAAATTTATATTCATTCACACAGGAAAAGATACAAATTGATATCAATTAAAAAATTTGTCATATTAATTAAAAAAATTAATTAAATTTGCACCAATAAACAAATTAATAGCATAAATTAAACGTTTAATTCACTTGATTAAACGTTTAATTTACTTGATTAAACGCATAATTCACTTAATAAAACGTTTAATTCACTTGATTAAAAAAGTTATTCACTTGATTAAATTTTTAAGTAAAACTAATTTTATTTTTATTAATGCTTCAATTGGTAAAAAATTACGGAGAATTTTTTCTGTGTAGTTAAAATAGTTAATCGAATTGGCCTGTTACCGAACCTGTCATATATAAAATAAGTATTTGTGCTACATTTTGTTCTACGCCAAAAGTCTTATCCAAGTGGGACTTCTGTATGTGGTATATGTGAATTATAAACCCACTCCACTTTCAATACCAAATGAATCTGTGGTTCAAAAGTCAAATTTTATCCAAGTTTGTTATTGATAGCGAACGGACAGACATGGCCTGGATAATTTTAGAATTTCAGAAGGATCCAGAATATACATATATATTTTTAGGGGTCTTCGATGATTTTTTCGCTGTGTTACAAACGGAATGACAAAATCATAATACCACCCTATCTTTTTGATGGTGGTTATAAAAAATCAATTCGAGAGGAGTTAACAAACATTTTATGGTGTTAAAAACAGAGATATGAAAAAAAAAACAAATTGTTTAACTTTCTTATATGGGAAATAAAACTTTTATCTAATTAACTTTCTCTCTAGATTATAGAACTCAGCATGATTATTGGGATTATTTTCTCAGAGTTATTCCCCATCTAAGTGCCTCTTTAGCTGTCTGGTAAATTAACGATATTTTTACATAAATAATATTTTTTTTTTAATTTATTTACATACATTTATTGAAAGGGTTCGTTCTATTGTTTTTAATTATTTAAAATGACCTTATTTTTGAAATTCTTCCACATTTTTTGTAAATAGAGTTGAAAAATACAAAAGCAAAATTAATAATTTTTTTTTATTTTTTTATGGTTCATAAATTTTGCATTTTTGCTGCTGTTGCCTGTCACATTTAATTTTCTACAAATATAATCGTTAATGGTTTCCTTAAAAAAAAAACAAAAACTAAAAACAGCTACAAAAACAAGAAAGTGTCATAAAATGAAAAGATAAATAAATAATTTGTGTCAGCTAAAATCTGTATCAAAATGTCACATAAAATGTTTATTAAGGCTTTTTAAATTTGAGTGTTTAAAAGTGAAAAAAAAATTTATTTTAATTGTTAAAAGATTGCAAATAAAAAATTAAGGCCGAAATATATACATAATTGACAAAATAAAATAAATTTTATTTTTAAGCAGTAACTAGAATCCGAATTGAAAAGTCAATTAAAATAAAACCTACCAGCGAGTCAGAGAGCTTCAGTTGTTAATCTTTAAAATGCTGACACTAATTTTCCTGCCAAAATGTTTCAACAACTGTCAACCATATTTTGAATAGAGCAACTGGTTTTTTGATGCGGTATAAGTTGGTTTTAGGGCGAATTGTTTCAGTGCAATATAATTCTTGCAATAGTCTATGACGAATTATAGCACAAAAGCCGGTAGACGTCAAAAGCTGATCTTGCATATCCAACGGTTTTGAGGATTTGACACGACAAAGATCTTGCAGAATAATTAAAAGTAACATAACACTTTATTTCCTTTCATTTAAAATTATCAAAAAACTTCAAAAGCAATAAAACCTTATGCAATAAAAAGAGAAGGCGATATATGAACGTTTAAATTTGAAAGCGGTATAAGTCCATTTTCTTATGCATCGAGTTCTTTAGCGAACGATCATTTATAAGAGTAATGTTTTTACGAATCTACACCCTTTTTATTTTATTATGAAGAATAAATCATTATTTTTATTTAGAAAAATTTAGCTCAAAATGGACTTATATACCATTTTCAAAAATTAAATATTATAAGAAATAAAAACAAGAGCACATCTTAGTCCATATTTTTTAAGACATATGCTTTACTCAAATGGATTTTAAGGTAACAATAATCACGAAGACACGTTGTTCTTTTGCATAGCGCTTTATTTTTAGTAACCCTAAATTGTCAGCTGTCTAATTTTTTTTTTGGGTTGCCAACACTTTACTGCACAAATGGCGACAAATTCAAATATTGCGTTAATTCTGGAACACCCTATATAAAATATTGTTATGGCAACATAAAGCTAAATAAAATAAACATAATTGAATCTTACGCTTATTTCTCCGTAACACGTAGGGTGCGTACAGAGTGGCCGCTTGTTACCGATCCGAGCCGACTGACGCTTATTGCGAGAACTTGTTCATGCGAGGAACAAGTTTGAGTGTGCATAGTGGATGCGAGAATCAGCGCTGATATTTTATCTATTTGTGTTTTATGTATGTCTGTATGCGTTTGGGTTTGTTGTTCATTCGAAATTTTTATTACATTTTTTTTTTTAAATTTTGCTTATAAGTTTTTTTTTTATTGTTATAATTTAATTTAATTTTTATTATTTACAAGCGGACCCGGCGAACTTCGCCTCGCCCTTTCTATTTTTTCATTTGGAAAGCCATTAAGGAATAATTTCTCCCAAAATTTCGTACAAAAAAATCAATTTTCGATTTTTCCAACTTTCCGACTTTTGCGGAGAGATTTTCCAATTTTCCGCATATCACGTTTTCCGCAATTTTTCATGATTTACACTAAGAGCTTTCTATTGTTTAATTTGGAAAGCCATTAAGGAATAATTTCACACAAAATTTCATAAAAAAATTAGATTTTTTGAGTTTTCCGACTTTTCCAAAATATATGTATATAGATTTGAATTTGTATTTTTTTGTTTAATTTTAATTTTATTCTTAATATTTATTTTCGTTTTAATTTTTATTATTTTTTAAATTTTTTGATTGCATGTTTTATTTACTTCTACTAAAATTTCTATGACCTGCTGTCCGCGCTTATTTGTACTAACTTGTATAGTACCAGTTTTCTTGAATTGGTTCTCGCAATAAGCGTAGTCGGCTCGGCTCGGCAACAAGCGGCCACTATGTACGCACCCTTAAGGTGGAAGTACATAACACGCGTTAGTGCGCGCGCGCTCTGTCGTCTTCTGTCAAAAAAAGTTAAACTAGTGTATTTTCATAGAACAAGCTACATGCAAAATATTTTGACGCGTTTGCGCCGGAAAGTTGGTTAACTTTGAACTTTTTAACGCGTTGAGCATTTTTGACAAGTAATCAGCTGACAATAAAAAGAATAATTTAACAAATTTGTGAATCATGAGAGAAAAACTTATTGAAGAGCTTAAAAAACATACATTATTTATATAAAAAGAATAAATTCAATAAAATAACAAAATCTTGACATACTTTCGAAACCGTTTTTAATGCATAAATAAGTAAACAAATAAGAAACAGCTGACAGGAATGGCTTTTGTAACGCGTGTTGTGTAACTTGCAATTTTTTACGCGCTACAGTTTTTAAACGCACGATACTCGTCGACGAACTAGCGCGTGTTATGTACTTCTACCTTTAGCGTTGTGAGGTATTCATGATAAATAGGTGAAATATAAAGCAGTAAACTCATAATATCATTAATAATAATATAATACATACAGTGAAAACATAGTAAGTTTGCTGAGGTTTTTAGATATTCTTTTTTTCCAAATAAATAAATTGTTTTAAATGGAGCATTTTCTTTCATACTAGTTTCTAACAGGCGCGGATCCAGCTTGAGCCTTAGGGGGGGGGGGGGGGGAATTTTGTATGATACAAAAAAGGAAAAAATTTGTTTTTAAAAGTTTATTAATAACAATATGTGTATTAGGGTAAGTACATTTTGAAATTTTTGCGAATATCAAATTCTGCATCGCATAGCCGTATAGACCGGGAAAAAATATTAAGAAATGATGTATTACTTTTTCGCGATCGTGAAGAAAGTTTTCGCACCAGACGCGATAAAGTTTTGAATTTCAATTTGTCTCCTTACTATACAAAATTAACATTTAATTAAAAAATTTTAAGATTTTCTAATAATTTCATGAATATAACAAGATCTTACCATTTGTACGGAAGAAGGAGCTTTAGAAATTGCATTTGGGCAGAAACTTTTTTTGGCCAAAATGGCCTAAAAAAATATTTTCATTATCAATACTAAATTGCCCATCGCGGGGTAGGATGAAAAAAAGTCATACCCTAATTAAAAAAACAAAAAGGTTAAATAAAAGAAAAGATTAGTTCAGTATACATTAATCTTTAAAAATAAGCAATTTATGATTTCCTTGTGAGGCAAATTTAGACACTACAGTCTATCTTCTGTCTTTGTTGCTCGTAGCTTTACTGACGAGCATTGAAACGAAAATTTGAAATATTTTTCTTAGATTTGGGTAGATATCTTCATCACGTTTATTAAAGCATCTACAACGTTATCTGATAGATCAGGCTCAAGTTTAGATCTTAGTAGGTGTTTATCTCTTTTATCAAATATAATCAGCTCATCAGCTAGTTGTGGTTTTAACAGTTTTGAATCTTTATATGAATTGATTACACTTTGAGGTAGAAGTTTAGGTATGTTCAATACATTTGGGATATCCATTGGGAAAGTTGTTATGAGATCTTTTAAAATAAATTCAATAAGAGGAATGTAACCTACAACTCGGTAGTAATCTTCATCATTTTGGATGTGATTATTTCGTTCAAATCTTGTCTTTTCGATAGGAACCTCGATTTGAACTCAAATAACTTAAACTCTTTCAAAAATCGCGTTAAATTGTTCCTCGGCTTTATTTCTTTTTTCTTCAAGGCACATGATTAAAATTTTGATAAGGCTTGATCCTTTTTGAAGATCTATATCTTATATATCTTGATACTAAGTGGCTGTGTTGCAATAGATATCACACTTAATATGTATATTCCGCAAATAAATTTAAAATTACTAAGTGAGTTCCTTAATATAAAGGTAGAGATTCTACCTTTCCACTCAGATATTTTTTCCAAAGCTTCTACTTTATGATGTACACTTGTTGCAAAGACGCATAATGAAGAGAGTTTGGCTCCCAAATACTTTGCTAAATTTGTTTTTCGCTTGGGATGATTATATTTAAAAAAGTTTGTCGTTTCTTTAACAAATGATACAACTTTTTGTATTAATGGCACTTTATTGCTTTTAGAAATTGAGTTGATCGATATATGGGAATAGCAAGGGTTTTGTTCGCATTTGTCGCTTTTCCAGAAATTTTGAACAGCTCCATTTTCTGCTGACATGAGAGGACACCCATCTGTTCCATCTCCTACACAATTATTTAGGTCAAGATCAAAATTTGTCAAAGCTTTAAGAACTATTGATGATAGTGCCTTCGCATCAATTGACACATCAACGTCATCCATATCTTTTGAAGCCTTTTCAAATGCGTTAACAACAAAGCCAATAAACTCTTTCCTAAAAACTTTTTGTTGTATGTTGAAATATCTTAAAGATAAGAAAATCGGGCTTTTCCCCGACAAATCCGTGCTTTCGTCAAAAATTATCGAATAGAATTTTGATTCATATAACACATAATTAATGCAATACGTAGGCTTTTTAATAATTCAACCGCACGCATTATCAAGTCAAGCGTTTAGTCTTTGGATATAGATGGCACCTGCTGGGATTGAATGTAGAATAATAAGTAATTGAATACGGTAAATTAGATGTTTCTTTGGAAATATCTAATAAATAACTATTAGGATTAAGATATGGATACTTATTGAAAATCGTTAGAGATTCAATATAAAAAAAAAAAAATACTTATTGAAAATTTCGTTAGAGATTCCATAAAAAAAACAAAAAAAAACCTTGCTGGGATTTCCAAAAATTTTGTACATTAAAAAAAAATATTATTATTAGGAATTCTTTTATTATCGAAGTTAACAAAACATATTTTTATAATTTACGGGGGGGGAAATTGCCTTATTTCCCCCCCCCCCCCCTGAATCCGCGCCTGGTTTCTAATAATATTTTGTACAGTCCATTACCTTTGAAACCTTATCCACACGCAGAGAAATAATATTGTTGGGTATGGTTACGGCAACAACACTATGTTATTGTAACAATATATTGTTGTCGTACACAAATAATTGTTATTTTTATTCAATATCAACAATATTATTGTTCCTGTTAACATATCAATGTTTATCGCAATTATGAATTTGAGTATTGTTGACCGAAAAATAATTATTTTTCTAACAACTAAATTATGATAACTTTCAAAACATATTATATTTCTCACAACCATATCATGATATTTAATAGCCATAACATGATTACTTTCTATACATTTATCATATTATGTTAAAGATGCAATCAAACTATTTTTACTCTAATAATATTATGTCGGGTGTTTTGTTTTTATGTGAGCGGTAAAAATTTATAAGTTTAAAGAAACTAAAAAAAATTAAAATATTATCGGAGTTCAGTATAAGTGCAAATGCAAAATATCGTAGTAAAATCCAACAACTAAGCACACAGATATTTCGTTTTATTTTATAAAAGAGTTACGATATTTTGCATTTGCTCTTTTGCAAGCCTAATATTCGAATCCGCAATTTTATTTACACTAAAAAAGCCACAAAATAAAAAATCGATGCAAACAAATTTTAATTTATGTTGTATTGTTATGACAGTTATGAAAGGTGTTGTATCATAATATGTTTGCTTCTAAATTTATTATGATTAGCCTATTGATAATATGATTATTTCTTAGCTTATTAAGATTTACATGACAATAATATGATTGCTTCTTAACTTAGTATGATTAACAGAATAATAATATGATTAAGGGAAAATATTATGATGTAATATAACGAATATATTTAGCCATAATATGATGCAATAATAATCTTAATATGGTGACTGCAATCATGAATCTTATCATAATATGTTGCTCTTAGAATATGTTTACCACAACAATTTTTTTTCTTTGCGTACAGCATATTTTCAGGCAGTTAATAATTTCGCCGTCCATTTTTATTTTCCTTTTTGATATTGCCTCTTCTTACAATTATAATTATTACCCAGTAAAAACTTCGTCTACTTTTTCAAAATAAATAGCTTCTTTAACTCATTATTTCGTAGCTTTGTTCTATAACTAAATCTATAACAACTTCTAAAACTACTTTTTTCTGGATGTATGCAGGAAAAAAAAAATAATGACTTACTTTTTAATGCGTTCATTTTGGGACATCCCTTGTAAAATTCATTGGTTCTTTCAGTAGAATTGTAAGTAGTGCTTTAATGTTTTTCTGATTACCCAACACGTTATTTTGTAGGCGAAGTTTTTACTGGGTAGGAATGGATTTATTACACTTAAAAAAAAAAAAATATTTTTACTAAAGTAAGAAGAAAAAATTTAAATTTTTTACGAGTTTTTTCTTTCTGTGTACATAAACTCGGCCCGTTTCAAAATTACAGATACATCAAGATCACGACAAGAGCTTGTTACACGGTATCACGGGATTCACGCGGGACTATTGGCCAGGCGCCTTCAAAGATCATGTTGTGGCTGTGGCTTAAGACCAAAGTCGCGGAAAAAGAGATTTAAAAAAGTTCGCTTCAGGGCCTACTGGCGGATTTCCGGAGATAATACAGGTCCACCTCCTAAGCAAGGGGCAAGTGTATAAACTGCCACCTGATTGTTGGTTGCACTCACACATAGAGGCAGTTGGTGAACGCATTGTTTTGCCACAGGAATATTTTACGTCACTGTCTACTGGATGGCATATCCAAGCCAAGTTGGCTTGGAATAGGTAAAGAAGGATTTTATCGGCCGTATAAAACGTGTTCCATTATTACAACTATACTTTAACCTACTTAAAGGACTAATCTTCCTTAAGCTTTATGCTCACTTAAGGATAAAGTAAAGTTGTAGTCATGGAACACCTTTTATACGGCCGATTTAATTCTACCTTCAGCTATCCGTAAGTTGGGTCTAAGCCCAGCAAATGTGTATGGGCTAATGTATTGGTTAACTAATGTGAATTTTAATTTTTTTTTTCTTTAGCTACTCAAGATGTAGTGACCGGCATTGATTAAAGTGTTTCCTAATTTAACATTTTATTCCACATTTAATACTAGTTGAAAGTGTTTTCCCCCAAATTTAGCTCAGACTTTGTCACATTGAATTTCACAATATTTAAAACCTAAAATTTCTGGGTTTTACTTAAAATTATGTAAAAAAAAAATTCACAAGATAAAATTGGTTACACGATACATCTAGTTACCAAACAAAAAAATATTCCATCTGCCATGCCAGTTAGTCTAATCTCTTTGCTACCTGCCTAAATAGTTTTCATAACTACCTGTTATGCACACTCTTGTCTGCTCTCCCTGTCTCTCTTCACTTTTCTATTCATTTAAGTGCAACATAAAGATGAAATTTATAAGAATTGTAAATCAGATTTAAATGTCTACAGCCTTGAAGAAAAATTTTTAAACATTTTGTATCAGGGTTTATTTAAGTAATGTCCTTTTTAATATGTTTAATATTGTGTATATATTTTGAAGAAGTTCGAAAATTGAGAGATTTTATTTAATGTGTAAAAAGAGAAATTGTTACTTCGATTTCGTCGGAAATTGGATATTTAGTTTTAGTATATTTGGAAGTAGTAAGTGCGCGTTCGGCATTTGTAACGGAGAGTATTCGAAATTGTTTTTTACGGTAACTAATGTTTGATATAATAATTTAATATTAATTTGATATTAACGTTTAAAAGATTTATTGTGTTATTAATTTTATAAAAATACTTACAAAAATAAAAAAATACAATAACAATTTAATGGCTTTGTCTTAAAGAAGTGCTATCAAGAAAATATAAATAAATGCAAAGTGGATAAAAATTATAAAATATAATATAAAATATTGTTTTATTGCATGGACACAAATGTGAACAAATATAATTTTTCTACCAAAATAAGCCATTTTATTAGCAAAAAAATTTTTAAGGTAACAAAATGTATACATATCAGGGCTGTCACACATTCGAATCGAAATGATTTTCACTTCCGTACTAGCAATTCCGATCGAATTGGTTTAAGCTACATTTCGTTTTTTGGATAATCAAAGTATGCAAGTACTTCCACTTTCGATTGGAAATGATTTCTGCACAGAAAAAAAAATAAAAATTGATTTCAATCAAAACAAATTTGCACTAGTAAACAAATTAATAGTATCCATTAAAAGTTTGATTCACTTGATTAAATGTTTAATTTACTTGATAAAGTTTTTAGTTCACACGGATTTTATTTTTGATTAATGCTTTATTTGGTGAAAAATTTTAATAATTTAAATTTAAATAAATGCATATGGGTGTTCCTCTGGTTATGCACGCGACATTTTTTTTTTTTCAGTAGTTTTTATTTACAATCTATTTTACAATATTTAGTAAATTTGATCAATTAAAGGAAAACATTACATGTGTTATTAAACTTCAATTAGCTTAATAAACTATTTACATACATACTATTTTTAAAATAATGAGCTTTTAATATTATACATTTTATATACAAAATTTTTATTTTCTATATTGGAGGTCTAATACGTGTAACCTATTCAGTCTTCTAACATCATCTGTTTCATCTAACAAGGAAATTGCTAATATATTACAATGATTACTGAGTCGGTTAATGTATCGTGTGCTAAATTTATTTATTTCATTCAAAACAAAAGGTATCTGAAGATCTCTATGAATTTGTTTGTTAGTCATAAACCATGGAGCATCTACTATTCGTCTTAAAGTTTTTGATTGGTATCTTTGCAATATCTCCACGTTTGAGTGGCTGGCCGTTCCCCACAACTCAATACCATAGGTCCACACCGGTTTCAAAATAGCTTTGTATAACTTGACTTTGTTTTCAAGGCTAAGTTGAGACTTTCGTCCTAGTAACCAATACATTTTTTTAGTTTTGATATTTAGATGTTCCTTTTTCGCTTTAATATGGTCTTTCCATGTAAGTCGTTTGTCAAGATACATTCCTAGATATTTGACACAATTTGTGTTAGGTACTTGTATGCCATTTAAATACAATGGGGGACACACATCTCTTCGCAAAGTAAATGTGACATGATTTGACTTTTCTGTATTTGTTTCAATTTTCCATTTCTTGAACCATTGTTGTAAAACATTTAATTCACGTTGAACTATAGATGACGCTTCAACTGGTAACGCGACATTTGTACGCGTTTTATTTTGTTTGAATATTAAAAAAATAAAAGTGGATTGGAATTTTAGAATGAATTCTAGAATTGTTACATTGTTTGTGATGAGTTCTTTCTAAAAAGTATATATAATGGTAAATTGAGCACTGGGTACCCAAATGCCATGCAATCAAAGTTTACTTACTCACGTGACAAAAATAGAAGTGCCTTTTAGGACCGTAAGAAAAAGTGCGAAAGTAAGTGAATTGTATGAGGTTTTTATTTCGGAAAAAATGTTTTTCTAAAGGTTAGTAATGGGCCTTTATAATCATGTTTTGTTCAAAAGCAACTATGCATGGGTTGGCGAAGAAAAAAATAAATTGTAAATTACGCACGTGACACTTTTTACCTTCATACATATATGTTTTTTTATTATTATTTCCACGCATTTTCCCATAAATGTCTTAAAATTTGCTTAACAAAAAAACTTAATACTCCTTTAACAATTGATTGTAATGGAGAGATTATGAAGAAAGAGTGTAAACATAACATATTTCTTGCATGTAAAATAAGTATATAAAAATGTCTTTAAAAGTAGAAAATACAGAAAAATATAAAATTTTCCAGTTTCCAGCCCAATTTGCTCAAGTAAAACAGCTCAGATATGCTAGGAAACCATTTTTTTATAAGAACATAGAATTTTTTTCTAATAATTAACAATAAAAGACGATGATAATCAACATTTTATTTTTTCATCCTGGTAGACCATTCTGGGGAAATGCCCATATAACTAATTTTATTAAAATATATTTGGAAATACTTTAAAAACACAAAAAACAAATAAATCATTTTATAAAATAAATCTAAGAGTTTTAAGTGTAGAAATTCTGTGTTCTGTTTGAGATAAAAACCGACATATACATTAAAAATTTAATCAGTTTAAACCTTAAGTTACTTTGGTTTTATTCGCAGAATGTAACAAGTACAATAAAACCTCGATAATTTGTTATATACAGGAACGGAAGCATTCAGGACAATCAAGTTTAAATGTGTTAATGAGAAAACAAAATAATTTTGGCACTATCCAGTACATTGCTGAAACTTGAGCTACGCTCTGGCTATTATGGCATTAATAAACAAGCTTAAATTATAACTTATTTTTAATTCAAAATTTTGCAGTGAACTTTGTTAGAGCGTTTTATAGTATTAAAGTGGTTTTCAGAAGGCTGCTTAATATGAGACTTAAGGTAAATTATGAACCGATAAATACAAAATTGCATGGTATTATCCTTGCCATATGATGCTAAATCGGACCAAATTTTACCACAATATCTAAATCTGCCATAGTTTTTTCTTAGAGTGGGCATTATATGGGGAATATGTTAAATTATGGACAGATTTTTACGATATTTTCTACTGTAAAACTTTATGGAACTACAAAAGACCAAATTCTGCTATAAAAACGTCTATTTTTGAAACATCATATTAAAAGAATACAATATTTTTATTGAGTTCTAAAGACTTGTTCCATTTTAAGTTCATTTCAAGAGAAATTCTCTCTTAGTCCATACTGGGTCGTAACTACCAGAAAGGGCTTACTTTCAATAAAAGCTTTGATAAAAAATTTCGTATGCCGGTGGAAACAGACAAAGGTAGATATAGTATAGCATATAAATTTGTATCTAGTAATCTTATTTTTTTTTTGTTGTTCATTACTGTAAATAATGCAGTATTTATTTTTATATAAAATCTTTAATTGGTTATCCAATTTTCGGTTTCAAAAGTTAAGTTGAATAAAGCACACATAAAGCTATGATTTTGATTCATCGTTTGTCTCGTTATAATGCTTGGGCCTTGGCATTATGTATGAAACAGTATGAAAGCCTTAAAAGATAGTTTTCGATCACTTTTTCGCACACTTCGGGCGGTATCTCGGCGATAACTTGACAAATGTTCATTTTCAAAAGCTCCAACGTACGGAGATTATCCGCGTAACCACGAGGCGTAGTCCCACAAAAAAATCTTACGGCGTGAAATCGCGTGATTTTTGTGGAAAATTTACGTCGTCAAAACGTGAAATTGCAGGAAAAAAGTCGATTATAATAGTTCCATAGCGCTTTGCAATGGCCTTAACGGTTGTCCACACTTTCACTAATAAAAACGATATTTTCGGCAGACCGCACATTGCTATGATTCACAGCCCTGATCGCATCTGTAACGCTTTTAGTCTCTTCAAATCTCTTTATAATCTTGCCAATTTCTATCCCACTGAAATGCTCCAAGAGTTAGTTTGTAATTAGTTTTAATAACGCGTTCTTCGGATGTCAAACGATGCATTTGCGTAAATAGCAAATGTTTCACTAAATCAATGACTCTCCAGATGACAGATATTTTAAAACTGACAGCTTTGCCAGACCGGCGCACATTGGTTGAAGTTCATAGAACGAGCGGCAAAAAATAAAAGCAGTTGTCGAAGGATAATGAAACTGGACACATAGGCATTTTTTGTCTGAATCAAGGAAAAATGGAAAAATCAAAATGATCCGCCCACTTTTACGCCCACCTCCCATACAAAGTAAAAATTAAATTTTGACCTGCGGCATTGTTTTTTGGCACATAGCATTTTTAAACACTCTTAATCATTTGTGTGAAATTTGAGAAATATCCGCGCACTTTTACGCCCACCTTCCATACAAAGTGAAAATTAAATTTTGACTTATGGTATTGTTTTTTGGCACATAGCATTTTTAAACACTCTTAATCATTTGTGTGAAATTTGAGAAATAACCGCCCGCTTTTACGGCCACTTCCATGGTGGCATAACTCTCTTGATTTTTAATGCATCAACTTCATTTCACAAAAAATAAATATTATAATTGTAGAATGGGCTCCTGAAAAAATATACCTGATCCGCCCACCTTCCATAGAAAAAACATGAATAAGTAGTTTAAGCATAGTCTTTTAATAATTTTTTAACATCATTATCGTACTCCAATTTTTTGATTTGCTGCTTTAAGCGAAGTCTATTTATCAATGGATCTGAAGACAATAAATTCTTTGCGATTGATGTAATCTATAGGCTCTATAGTCTTTATTCCTCGCTTCCTGAGCTTCCTCGGACAGCATACCTGATACAAATAATCAATTAAAATGTAAAAAATAAAAATATGCATTTTATGCTTTTTTCAACAATGAGATATATAACAATTGTTAATTAATTAACACTATTGACTAGTATGTATATTACATTATGTAATATTTTTAAACAGTAAAGAATTATGGCAACAAATACAAGCATGAAAGAAAATTCATGTTCTGTTACTTTATCATTTTATAGTTTTTACTGTTTTTTTTTTTTTGGAAAGGAGCAGGTAGGAGACTTTTAGCTGAGACTTCAAGCTATAACTGGACATCTTTCGTTAAACAGTGCTCCACAGCGCTAAAAAGATGCAATGCAGTCCATTGAAGTTGATGAACATTGAAATTTTGATGTTTATATTTTGTTTTACGAAATTTTTTTATATGGCACTTTTTCCAACTTTTTTTTTAATGCAAATCTCATCTTTAACAATTGCTATTTAAGAAAACATACCAAAAAGTCAAATGGTAAGTTTACTGTGATTGTACCAACCCAATAACAAATGTTATCATTTCGCGAAGAACTAATGGCACATTTAAAAAAATAAGCGCGTAATTATGCGCTTCGTAATAAGACATACAGATATGCAGTAAATTAAGTGAACGAGCTCTTAACATGTTTTATATAAAAAAAAAAAATAAAGTTCCCTTACTACGAAGCAGGTTTGTAAGGGAGTATACTAAAAAATAACTGTAAAAAACATTCAGTGGGTAAATGTGGTAAAAAAGCTGCACTCACCAGTTTTTATATGTGTTGAATAAAGCTCCTTTTGTGTCAATAATGTATTGCTTCAAAGTGGGAACTCACCATATAAAATTCATGCCTTCCGTAAGCGAGATGGAAAGCGAAACTCTTACATTTCTCCCTTACAAACCTGCTTCGCTGTTTTTTATTGCGAAAAGGTTGAACATACAGTAAATTTGCATGCCATTTTAAACAAGCGAACATATATGAAGTTTGAGCGTGTCTGTCGAAACAAATAATAAATATATCAGGCTTATATTTCGGAATCATAATATTCAGATATCTGACAACAAAATACCAAAAAATTATACAAATCGGCGAACACGAAAAAATTAATTAATTCCGCTCTTGAACCAAAGTGCGGCGGTTTTGAAAATACAAATCGAGATTTTTTAGTTCTTAAACAAACTCATTATCTCTTAAGCAATTTGTCTTTAAAAATTTATTATTAAAATAATCAAGAAATCAATGGCCAGTTTTTGACTTTTTAAATACGTATTTAGTAAAATTAAAGCTGTATTTATGTTTTATACAGTTTAAATTTTTAAGCGCTACGTGATTTATCTTATATAATTTAGACACAAGTTTGACAGCACTCTTAAATTAAAAAAAAATGTATCAAAAACAGCTGTTTAACTAAAATAAAAATTCTTGTAACTTGTATTTATTTACAAGGTTGTCTCAACGAAACAGCTGATATCTTTTACTTTGCCTGTTCTTTTTGTGTTGTTGTGATATTAATGCCACCTTGGCAAGTACATTAATACAAAATGGAAGCTAGACCAGACGTTAAATATGCAACGTAGGACGTTTAAGTATCATTAAAAATAGTACTGGAGAACTTAATTTCTTGTTAAAATATAACTTAAAGATAAATAATATTTAAATACGAAGTCATATATAGTATATTTTTTATACCCTCCACCACAATAAGTTGTGAAGAGGGTATATTAAGTTTGTCATTCCGTGTGAAACTTTTTTATTATTCATCTCAGACCCCATAAAGTATATATATTCTGGGTCCTTGAATAATTCTAAGTCGATTTGGCCATGCCCGTCTGTCTGTCCGTCTGTTGAAAACACGCTCACTTTCGAACAACTCAAAAGAAATGAACAAACTTGGTGCCAAATTGCTTGTAGTTATCCTTGTAGTTTGGGATTGAAATCCAGCAAAATCGGTTCAGTAGGACCAGAGCTATGAATCAAAATGTGGAACCAGCACCTAAAAAAATTGATAATTTTGTTACAAAAAATAACATAAATTCTGGAACAAGGCACGGAATGAGATAAGATTTTGCAAAAATTTGTTTTATTTAACTAAAAATCACGGTGTTAAATTTCGTGAAGATCCGTTCATAATTTACCTTAGGCCCCATGTAAACCCTACTCCCCGAAAAAAGTTTAGTGCACCTTAAACCATAATTAATAATGCTATCATAACAGAAATTGGTACGTCACAGTTTTAAAGGACTGGAAATGACGCTGTGAAATTTCGTGGTGATCGGTCCATAATTTACCCTAGGCCCCATATAAACCCTACTCCCGGAAAACAGTTAAGTGCACCTAAAACCATAATTAATAATGCTATTATAACAGAAATTGGTACGTTACAGTTTTAAAGGACTAGAAATGACGCTGTGAAATTTCGTGGTGATCGGTCGATAATTTACCCTAGGCCCCATATAAACCCTACTACCGGAAAACAGTTTAGTCGCCTAAAACCATAATTAATAACAAATCGTCACAGTTTAAGATAATAATAACATCGTACAGATATTAATCCTTAAACATTCGAACTGTCGGTGGAGGGTATCAAAGATTCGGCACAGCCGAATATAGCACTCTAACTTGTTTTATTTTAAATTAAAGAAAATTCCTTTTTCTTTTCTTGAACAATTTATTTATCTTTTATGTCGAAATTACTTATAAAAAATTTAACATTAAGATTTTTATTTAATTTCTAAATTTCATTTAGTCTTTCTTTCTTTCTCTTTTGTTGCCAATAAAAAGAAAAAAGATTCAAAAATAAAATTTTTTAAAAGATTTTTTCTCTCGTTCTTTTACTTTTCAACCGTAAAAGACCCCAAATTGTAGAAAATGAATGAATGAACATGAGTTGGGTTCACCTATAATTTGCTTTCTTTTTAACTGATGTTTTTGTTAGTGTTGCATTGTCTTACCTTTTTTTTTTGTTGGTTTTTTGGTTTTGTGAAAAGGTTTAACAAAACGGGTGGTGTCTGCTGACTTTTTGATAACTATTGTTTAAAGATGAAAAGTCTGTTGTAAGAAAATGTTTAAAGATTTTATTTTATTTGTGCAACTAACATGTGAGGGCAATTTTTTATTTTTCAAATTTATAAGAAAAAAACAGATGATGGGTTTCTTTTAAGCCTTTGAAAACAAAAGAATCTCAATTCAAGGTGTTTTCATTGGTTTTGTTCGGCCTCAAATAAAAAAAAAAATATTCAAGCAGCCACTTAAAAAATAATTTGTTAAAGCTTAAAAAAGATGATCAAATAATTTATGTAAAAAATGCCATAAATAAGTTTTATTTACAACTAAGCAAACAAAATTGCAGTTTTAAGCTCAAAACAAACATTAATGATTCTTAACATTTTCCTTCGTCGTTTCGTTCACCATTCTTCTTTTCTCTCTGGTACTTTAGCCTTTAACTAAGTTGGTCATCATGGATGGTGTTTGTTTTTTTGGTCCAACTACTTTTTGTGGTCTTAAAAAAAAAAAACTTTTTTTTTAGCCTAAAGCTACAAATGACCATTCGTCCATGTGACTGACTAAGCGACTCAATAGTTGGGCTTTCTGTCTGTTTGGCTTTCTGCATAAGCAACGGCCATCCAACGTAGCATAACTGGCCTGCCACTCTTTTGTTTAATGTCAGCATATGCAACTGACATATTTTATGTACAGAATTTTTAAGAGTCAAAAGTAACCAAAGAATGAATGAATGTAAAGAATATGCACGATACGACAACACAGCGCAAAAAAAAAAATAAAAATTAAGAATTAAAAAAGAAAAAAAAAAAAAAAAAAAAATGTTCCAACAAAAAAGTTAATGACATAAAAGATGTCATTCAAGATACAATGCGTAGAAGGTTGGGTTGGTTCGTTGGTTAGTTGCATAAATGTTGTAACCAGTAGTTAAAACAACAGTTGTATGGATGGCACAAGTGTGGTCATCTTTAACAAGCCCGACCTACGTAAGAATACTTTTGCAGAATATATTTTCACTTAGGACTATAACGAATTTTATGCAAGCTGCATAGCAAATCGAACATATGCTATTAGTTATCAATGACATTTGTTTATCGCTTCAAAATTACTTAAAGTCTTCTATAAGTCATTTTGCTTATTAGGAACATATTTTAGAAAATAAATTTCAAAACTTTCACCAATAAAATGAGAATAAATTTAAAATGAAAAAAGAATTGCTAAAATAATTTAAAATAAGGATGAATATTTACTGTACATGATTTACAAATTATGTCTGCTCTCAAAAGTATATCATTTCATACACTTAAAGAAAAAATTTGTTTCGGTATGCTCACAGACAACTATTTAATTAAGTATAGTTGTAGAAAATATGATGTTTTCTTTAATCTTTCTTAAGGCCGTTTTCCACCATTATACAAGTCTTAAGTATTTTGACAAAAATGCTTTCCTAATGTACTTTTTGTTAAAAAAAATTTCAAAAACAATCTCCCCAATCGTAAAAAACATGTGGAATTTCTGTTCCAATGAAATTTGCATTTCCCTCGCAAGGAAAAAAGCAATCGTGAATCTCATGTGAACATTTTTTCACGCTATCAGTTCCAGTGAATGTAAAAAAAGAAGAAATATTAAAAAAAAAAATTAAAAAATCAATGAAATTTTTGTTCAAAAATATACACGTGTATATTTTAAAGAAAAGTTAAAATAATAAAGCAAAATATTTAGTATTGGAGGGATTGTTTGATTACAGTGTTAGTTTTTTGCAATTTTTAAATTTTATGTAGTAAAATATTTTCCAAAATTCTGCCACCACTTCCTTCAAAAGCTTCACAAATCCGCACGTAAACAACCTGTTGTTTTGCATTTTGTTGAGCAATATATCGGTTTGTGCCTACTTAGCGGATCTAGTCCTTAATATTCGATTTATACATGTTCTGTTCCCTAGCAAAAATAAAGTGAGCAAATCTATGGGAAAAGTGAACAAATTACGAGGGAAAAAACTTTTCACGATAAGGGGAATTTTTTCCCGTGAAAATTTTTTCACGTTATTATTCTATTTTGAATTACCTTTTTTCATGGGATTTTTCATGATCGCATATATGTGAAGAGGGGAAAAATCACAAGGGAAAAATTATTCACGATAGGGGTGAAAAACAATTCATCATGTCAGGCTTGTATTTTTCTCAAAATACTTACTGAAACAGTAATTTTTATGGCCACCGCAATCACAATATGACTGCTCACAAGTATGTAATTTTTTTGCTTTTACCAACGTATTTTGATATGAATAGCCAAAATTCAACTACGTATGGTCCGCGGGCAACCATAAGATGGCTATGACGACTTTTGAATCTTAGTATACAAATTTTTCTATAAAAAAACTGAGTTAGTTATGACTTTATGGAAATAAGGGGGTCCAAATACCATCCGTCAATTGAAATCACTACAGGGAGATGATCCGAAGCTTTTTGTGGCGGAAAATTGATAACTTAGACGTAGAGAATATGAGGTTTCAACAGGATGGTGTCACTTGCCACACAGAAAGAGACACAATCGTTAGCTAAAATGCAAAAAGGCGTAACTAAAATCGTGTTTTTGATTGATAATTATTTATGCCATTGAAATAAATGTCTTAACAAAATTTTACACTTACACTACGATCAAAAATTGAGCTTTATTAACAAAAAACAAAGGGACGGAACTACAATTGTATTTATTTTATAAATGAAAAACTACGTAATTACCCATTTGTTTTTTTTTTCCAACAAAATATAAAGAAATGGTTTTCTTTGAAAATTGTTTAAATCAGTGTTCGAAAATAAACACTAACAGCCGTATTAATAAAAAATTAAAATGGATTTGAAATGCATTTTAAGGAAAATTTGTATGAAAATTTTGCCTTAAAACACATTTCAAACTTGTTTTATTTTTTATGAATACGACAGTAAATATCGTTTCCTAATGTTGGGTTCGGTAGATTTGTGGAAAACACAAACACTAATAGTGTTTGTGTAGAAAATCATTAAAAAAAAAACGTTTCCCTGTTAGTCATCTTTCGAACACAAAAATATTACTGTTTTTATCAAACTCAACAAAAGATGTGAACATTTAATTCCGTTCGGTTTTTTTGAAAATCCACAAACTTCAATGTGTTCGGTTCGGCTCGTTAATGTTCGTCCCTTTTGGCTGGTAAAAAAAAACCAAACATATTTTACAAAAACAAAATACACACACGAAAAAAACATAGAACATTATAATATAATGTTTCTCTACAGTATCACTACAATTGTTCTGTTTTTTAATAGTTACGAACGGTATTAAGGGTTGTGTATGTCTACACAATCACTAAAAAAATAGATATCGTTCCTGGGTGTGTGAGCCGAACGTTTAATAATGTACTGTTTATGTTCGAACACTGGTTTAAATAATTCCATGGACGACTCATTAATGCATGTTTTCTGACATGTTTATAGTTTTCATTTAATAAAGTTTTTTGCTTCTCCTGTAAAATTATATTTTTGTTAGTTTTAAAAGAAAAGTTCGCAAATCGCATTATTTCACGTAGAGAAGGAGTGAATTGGCCATCAAGATTTTGAAAGTGTACAGCAATGATCCCATAACAGCAACATAATCTAATAGAGAAATCGTGACTGAGAATTTTGGTAAAAGATTTGGAGCCTGCCGAATCAGTAGAGGGGGGTCACTTGACCCGCATAATTTTTTACCGGAACCTATTTGTAATAAACTGAAATAAAAATATTTTTAATAACTCAAAAAAACTCTTTTTTTTGTTAAAATTAAAATGAGACCTTAATTTTTGGACCTCCTTTATATTAAAAAAAAAAATCTAGTTTTGTTTTGCATAATGATATGGCTTTATGTAACATACCATAACACTCAACCACTTGATTGTACCTCGGAACCTTTCTTCGGAGCAATGTACGTAGCACATATGGTATTGAGATGCTTTTCGGAGGTAGAGTTGGCAGGAGTTTTTACTAAGAGCAACTGGTTAAGAATGTTCCCTTTCGTCTGCTAGATGACTGTAGTGCCCTGTAGATGGAAATTTTTGATATAGGGTATGCCGTTAACTGGCCAAGGTATCGTATATCGATGAATAAATATATATACTTGCTAATAGAAAGGCTGCCGTTGCATCCCTAGCGGGTGTCATGCGACATCTAGGTTAACTTCAGAATGGCGGAAGAACTTAAACGAGATTACGAAGCATTCGAGTGAACCGCTAATGTGAATACCAGGGCGTGCGAACTGCCGCGGTATCCACTAAGCAGATGAGCTTCCCAACCGAGGTGGTCGTCTGGATGACAAATGGCTCACTGATAGTCACTCATTGAGCGCGAGACAGTTGCTACGTACTCGTGAAACCAGGAAATTGCAGCCTGACTTGTTTTCTTAGGTTCAAAAGGCAACAGAATAGAACAGGCCTGTAGGGAATCATACGAAGAGAATGCGTCTGGAATTCATTGGGTCGAGTGAATAAAAATGTAGCTTATACTAGCTAGTACTAAGTACTAGCACTAGCTTTTACTTTTCAGTACTAGCTATGCTGAAAAGTTTAAACTACAAAAAGTGTGAATAACTCTTTGCTAGTGCTAGATAGCTAGTGCTTAAAAGGGGAAGCAAACGCTGGAAAATGTGACTATTAAATTAAATTAATTACAAAGTGCAAAAATGTCAAAAATTAAAATTTTTTTAAACTTATTTTCAAAAATATTAATGTATAAAACAGAATATAAGTACAAACAATTTTTATTTCCTTTTTTATGGCTTGAAGCGTTAACAAGTACTGTGTATTGATATTTTTATTTCATTTTTTCCTTTTCAAAAATTGTTTTTATTTTATTTAAAAAATGCAACACAGACTTTCTATGGCAAAAGTCTGTACCGACCTTTATCAATGATTGTTATTTATTATTGTGTAACTTGTTTTAAAAAAATTTATAAAAATTAAGGCCCTAATTATAAAATTGCTTTCTACAAAAAAATTTAATCTGCAAAAAAAATTGAATCTACAAAAAAGTGAATTTCTGTAGAAAGCAACAACAAAAATAAAATATATTTATGACTTTGTTTTTGCTTTCAAGTAATTCTTTTGATGTAACTGTAACATCCCTGAAGGAAACCTGGGTGCAAGTGTCTCCAAGTATTGTCGACTTTAAGCTGAAGGTCCACGCCATGCGTTCATGCGTAGATGCGTATGATACTTTTTGTGCATTTTATGCGTTTCTAAATTCAAGTTACATGCAATGCGTTTTATGCGCCAAATTTATTTTTTTTATCAGCTGTTGTGCTAATATGTTTAACAATTAAAAACAATTTTGCAAAAAATGGAGAGTGTAATTGATATTCTACTAGAATTTATTTAATAGAATTAATAGAGAAGTAAGCTTTTATTATAAAAATATTCATGATTTTTCACGGTATCAATAAGTTTCCAATACATGGCGTTTGTTAAAAAAAATAATAGACACAACAAAGATGACACTCAGAAGATAAAAGTAATCGATAAGTAGAATGGCAAATTTTGTTCTTGTTAAATTGTGCTAAAAATTAATTTTAATGTATTTTAATCATTAAAGTTTATACAATCTTTATTACGAAAGCTTTTTCTCTTATTAAAACCCTTTTTTAATGCGAAAACATAGTAAAAAGTAATCCACCACACAAACATATTTATCGATAACATTGAAAATAAAATATGATTTGCCATCCATGGCCATCAATAACAGCTGACTTTTTTTCACCACACATGCGACGGATACAAAAGTAGAAAGTAAACCTACTTTCATGCGTTGATGCGTATATGCATTCTCTGCATTTTGTTGTGTAACTTGTCATATACAATTACACTGATTCAACTTTTTTGTCAAATGCATAAAAAGGACAGACGCATAAACGCATGGTGTGGACCTTCAGCTTTATTGGTGACATTGTCAGCGAAGTGTTTACACTACATTACATTTGCCACTATATTTGGATTTAATACGAAAAAGATTTTATCAATAACAACTGAGAAGTACAGTTCCTATAAAAGCTAAAGAAATGATAAAAAAAGATTGTTATGACTTCGTATTCTTACAAAAAGTGTAGACTACTTTTACTAAAATGTACTAGCGATTCTCTGGTTTCAATGTCTACATATGTTCCCAATGGAACTACCTAGTCAGTAGTACCAACGTCAGTAGTAGATTTCCAATGGCACGCACATGTTAAATGTCTATTGTAAATAACATTGCCTGGGGTATAATAAGTCACTAGTACTGGGGACTGTGTCAACAGTGAATCAGTAGAAATTCACTAGTGATATTTCCTGCAGGGATATGTACATTAGAGCGGGTCAATTTGTATGGGACGGAAAAAATGAAAAAATCGCATATGCGGGAAGTAATCTACGAACAATTCTAAGAAAATTTGCCTAAGAAACTATGTGTGTAAAATCGATTCGGATGCCGCGATTTTTAAAGGGAAGTTTCATATTCAGGTTATAGAAAATTTTGTTAGAAAAACTTAAACAGATAGCTTATTTATGAGTGTGAGGGACCCACTGAGGTTAAAAAAACGCTAAGTTTTCTTCTAAACCCTTTGTTTTTACTTCTTATTTTTAAAGTACACTTATCCCTCGATTTACACAATACTTTTTTTAAGGTGTTAATCGAGGGAAAGGTATACTTTTGTTTGTTGACCATATATTGAAATAAAACTAAAATTATCCTTTAAGTTTTCTACGATTTATTGTTTTATTTGCAGTTATTAATTTAGCAATAAAATCAGAAAGAATAAAATAAATTTTAAGTGTATTGTTATTAATACAAAGTTAGTTTCTAGATTTGAAAAAAGAACTAAATAACTAAGTTTTTAAGTCCTGCCTGCTTTCCAAGCGTGGATTTTTTTTTCGACTAACATCAGTCACAGCCATAATACTTTCACGATTTTTTTCCGTTACGCGCCGAGAAACACTGGTTAAAAGTTTAACGCATCGTTCAGTTCCTTGAATGTGGCATGGAACTTGTGGGTCAGGAAGTGGTGGATCTTGAAATTCTAAATATTCCTTCAAATAGTCATACGGAATATCTCTTGTAATTGGTGGTTCTGATAAAATACTGTCATCATCTAAATCTATCATATTGAAATAATTGCAGCAGTCAAAATTAATTTTACATTTTTTGTACTCTCTAAGTTTTTCTGCATCGCAAAGTTTGTTACGGTAGTACAAAATTTTTTGTATTGCCTGGTCGCGTATTGATTTACGATCATCGTAAAGCATTGAAAGCATAACATTTTCTGGATGAGCAAAGTATGAGTTATTTTGAACTACAGAGTAAACAATTTGCCGCACATTCAAGGGAAGAAACTGTGTGAGGCGAATAAACTTAAATAAAAGCGTACTGCCGTAAATAACAGAATTGTAGTATTTGATGTTAAAGTACATGGGAACATAAACTCTTATTACGTACTCTGCTAGAGTTTTTAAGTAACTAGTGGGTGAACTTGTTGCGACGTACAATCGTAAAATTCTGCTGGCCTTGGTTAACCAACGGGAGTGCGCTACAGGTCCAGGCTTTATGTTAGCTAAGTCAACAGAAATAAAACCATTCGATATTGCTGAAGCCATTTGAAGCAAATACTTTACGTCATTAGATAAATCAAGCTTCCATTCGTCTGATGAAGAAGGTGGCATGTTCTCTAGCGGAATGGCTGTAAATTCAACAACCCTCTGAAAAAATTTTAAACTTTTTTTAATAAATGTTAAAAAAAATATTCTGGAAAAATTATTTTCCCACCATTTTCTCACAGCACGTAATTTGTTTACTAATTAAGCCGCTGGCAGTTCTTGGTCCGCTCGTTTTCGAATTATCCAGAAATTCGAATAGGTGACGAAAAGGCAATTCATTAAAATGTAGGAGACATATAAACCAATGCAATGGTCTTCCCAATGCGATCTCGAAACGCCGTATTATGCCATTTGAAACGCCTGTGTTAGTGTTTTCTCCATCACTACAAATACCAATTAAATTATTAAAACTGAAACCTTTTTTGCTGAAAAACTCGCTAAGCTGCCTTTGCTTTGTTAAAGCATCTTCAGCTTGAACTGTAACATATCCTAATAGTTTCGAGTTCGGCTCTTTAAGGACGACTAAATGTGCTTCTTTAACCATGCTTTGGTGGTATTTGCCGTCAATTTTTTCCATTGTTAATGCGTCATCTTTTCTGCCATCAAATGAAAAGTAGCATAGGTTGGTGTCTCCTGCTTGACTCTTGCGTACTGCTTCCCGTCCCTTCATCTTTTCTCTGGCGACTTTATTTTTATCCATAATTATTAGGTCTCCAGTTTCATCTCTATAGTCAATATCCTTAAATAGAGCTGTCGCTAAACCTGAAGCTACTCTGTCAGATATGCCGAATCTGTCGCACATCATCGCGAAATTTAAAGCCGAGTACCTTTTGGTATAAGCTCGTGGTTTCGGTGAAATTAATACATCCTCAGATGGTGCACTTAGCTCTATAAGCTCCTCCACCTCCATGTTTAACTGGCTTGGTTGATATGTCGAATCATGACTCACTGGTAGGAAGGTTGCTATTGTTGATACTTGGTCAGAATGATTCTCTGGAATAGTCAGTTTTCTATCATTGTGTTGATCTAGCATAAAAAATGTCAACCTTTTTGGAATTTCTCCACATTTGCATTCATGTACTTTTAAATTACATTTGCATTTTCCAATGAAAAACAAATCATCAATCGATTCCACAAAACGATTTAATTTACTTTTACTTTTTATTTCTCTTTGGTACTTTTCAATGAACTGGTTTAGTTTTAGTAAAATGCTTTTTTCATTCATAAGATCAATAAAAAGTCGATTCCATATTTCAGTTAATTTATTTAACACGTCAGCAGTGAAGTTCTTGTAAGCACACTTTTTTCCTTCTTTTTTTGCCTGGTAACCCAAGAAGAAATAATACTTTAATACATCACGCTTGCTTGGTAAGTTAAGGCCACTAAAATCTGCTGGTGGTCCAAAAATGCAAATATCTGGGGAAGCCATATGAGATATGGTAGATTCATATGAAGAAGATGAAAAATTATTTTCCATTTTACTAGATTATAAATTTAAAATGCAAAATGGAATAGCCAATAAAAAAGCCGAACAGCGGAACGTTTTATTTTTTCACTCGCGTAGTTGAACTTAAATCACACAAATCTTAGTACTTATCACAATGTTTTGTTTTCCTTTTATTGAATATAAATTTAAAGATTCAAACGTTTATTGATTATAAAAACTTATTTATGAATTTAAAAATTTACTGAATAAAAATTAAAAAATTTTATCAACGAAAACTAGACTGTTAGAAAAAAATTGCAACTGCACTGTTTTTAATAAAAATAAAAACGTTAAAAAGGCACCACTTGTTCAAGCGATTTTTTAATTTAACGAACGAGCCTATCTATTAACACTTTTTTCTTAAATTTTTTTCTACTCTGGTCTTACTTTTCGTTAACGCTGGAAGCGATTTCTTTTTTAAAACTTCAGAATAGTTTTCAAAAAAGTTTTTCAATTTCTTTAAAGAAAAAACATGTGTAAAATTTTATTTCAAAATAAAAGTACTCTTAAAGTTTGCGAATTGATAAATATTACATTTTTGCGTTTTCAAATGCGAAAATTTCATTAATTTAATATACAGAGGAAATTTTTTTTTTACACTCTTCAAGGTTTTTACTCGCTGATTGCACTGATGTTACGATCGTAAAAATCGAATGTGTCATATCGTTCGTAATACCGGGAAACCACTGTACCACTTTTCAAAAAATTAAACCTTCCAATTATTGTCAAAAAGCTAAAAATATAAGTTTTGTACATGTAATTTACTTCTATGTAAACATATTTGATACAATTTTTTATACTACCTAAAACTAAATTTCCCCTTAAAAATCGCGGCATCCAAATCGGTTTTAGACCCATACTTTCTTAAGCAAAGTTTCTCAAAATGATCCGTAGAACATTTTCCGCATATGCGATTTTTCGAAAAAAAAATCGACCCGCTCTAATGTACATATTTAAATGTATATGTGACATTTACAGAAATTTTACTATTTTAGATATTTTTCCGAAAAATTAATAATTTTAAATAAACTTCTGGATGAAAATCTGCTCTTAGGAGATATTCTTTTCTTTGGCCAACGTTCATAAAATTAAACAAAAAAAATCAATTTTTTTTTAAATATTGTTGCAAAATACATAATTCAAGCACCCCAATCATAAGCTTAAAAAAATTAAGCAAAAACTAGTCTTTTTAAGCATTCACTCGTTTTTATTCACACATTTTTTGAGTCAACACTAGGAAAACTAGTTTTTACTAGTCAGTATAAAGTACTAGCTTTAACTGAAATTTTTATTCACCTCAAAGCTAGTTTAAACTTCAAAATTTCAAGTATTAGCTAAAGCTACCTTTTTATTCACGCGGCCCATTGTATACTGTAGAAGTTGTCATGACGGGAACACCAGTGTTTGTCTGTTTGAATTAACTATCTAAGATGGAACATAGGTTGCTTCTTATATTCATTAGGAAGACGAATTGGTTGAATTCTGCAGTACCGCCTATTGAGTACAAAATAGTGTAGGACGGCCTTTACGCTGGGTATCACAAAGTGACTAAAGAAGCACTCAGGGAAGATGTCTTCTTAATTATTGCCTAAGGAACCTAACCTTTCGTATGGATTATTGTTAGTTATGGTTCTTCACCATTATTTTGGCAATATTTAGATTGATTTTGTTTCCAAAAAAGCTTTAATTTATGTTTTACAAAACAATGTAGGTATGTTTTTGTAATTTCAGATAAAATAAGAACATTCAGATTCATGACGATCAAACAAATAAAATCCAAGCGAAGCATATACATTTTTCTTTGATGATGATTTTTTTTTTTTGTATCATAAACGTTTTAAATATCCCGTGTTAACGGGCTAGTTGGTAGTGCGTTATAGGCTTTTTACACTGATCAACATCTAACATCTACCATCAAAGATGTAGACAATGTGAAACACTCGTTCACATCTAACATCTACCATCAAACAAAAATGTCACCATATTTGAAAAAAAAATGTTTTTAAAATAAAAAATGTGCCCAAATTAAAAAAAAGACACAAAAATGTATTTGAAGTTCAATTTGTTTAAAAATATAAAAAATACTTAACAAAATAACATTGCAATAAAAGAAAAAGCTTGGCAAATGTTAACTCTGCTTTTCAAACCAATTTTATTTTTATTTTTTGCCAATGATGCCACTTTTCTAGTGATGACACTAACATAATCGAAAGATGTAGAATGGAATGAAATGAGAAAGGAACATCTTTTAAAGATGTTGATATTTATTCCTATGTTTGACATCTTCGCAAATTGTGGCAAATTGATGGTAGATGTTAGATGTAAAAAGGCTATTAGCATATCAGTGTAATACCCTTTGTACACTTGCATACATTTCGGACGAACGCATGGAAGATGTTGAAAATGTGAAACACACGTTCACACTTAATACATTTAACATCTACTGTCAATAAAAAATGTCACCATTTCTGAAAAAAAAACTTTTATTTTTCTTAACCCATTTTCTGCCACCGGTTGAATTTTCGACCAGTACCTTTTTTAACGTATATCTTTCAAGTTTAATATAATTTTTTCGATCTGTTTTCACAAAAATAAAATCTGGAATGATTTCTTATATATTAGTAATAAATTGGTTTCCTAAAGACTTTGTAAATTATTATGGTAAGAGGATTAATAAAAGCCAATTTTTAACACTTTTTTCCAATTTAAAAATATATTAAAAAATAGAAAGTAAAATTTTTTGTTTTTCATTATTTTTAAAGCAAAAATATTTTATTATAAGAATCGACAAAAATCAATTTGTAGTTGACCAGTTTTCTGACTTTTAAATGCCCATCATCTTTGGTGGTCGAAAAATCGACCACTGGCCGGAAGCACTACAATATCAATGCCGCACATTGGCAATCGCTTCAGAACATCTAAAAGGTGTTTACATCTATCAGATAATATTCGCTAAGATACAACATTGTTTTTTGGTCAAAGTTCGCCACTTGTTGATGTTCTCAATTCAAATTGTATGCAGTTTAGGCAAAAAGTTCTTATGTTGAGTGACACTCGTGCAAAATGTTCGTTAAGAGAAAACGTATACTTAAGAAATTTTGTATATGTTCTGGAAGTGGAGATTTATTTTAAAGTATTTTATATGGCAAACAAACTTTTTTGGATTTACTAGATAATTAACGTGCCCGATCCAGATTGTCATAAACATGTTTTTTTTTTGCAAATTTTACTGTTTACTGAATGAGCGCAGTAATGACAGCTGTAGCCAATGTAATTATCGATGACTCCTCAGTCGAAGCAATGGCGAATGTTTAACTGTATTGCCCAGCCAAAAGCAATTCAGGAATATAATCATGATATGGATGATTTAAACTTTCACGAAAATGTCTCTCTTTCACAAATAGATTTTCGACCTGATGTCACAACACAGTGGGTTTACGTTGAGGATTTTAACATGCTCCTAAATCCCCAAGGGTATGTGAATTTAAAAGAAATGCCACTTTTTGTGTTACTTACTCTGGTCAAATCAGGTAGTCGGCATAGTTATAAATTGACATATCTCATCAGATCGCGGCTGACCAGAGACTTTTCTGGTGCCACGGTAGTCAGTCACGACTACGGTCTGACTATTGGTTAATACCAAAAGTCACGGGAAGGGAGATCTTAAAAAGTCGGCATCACAGGCTGGTAAATGCAGTATTTGTCACCTAGTGGTTAGGAGCACCATGAGATTGGTCGAACACGGCAGGTGCTAATGTGAATTTTATTTACTCATATCCTTACCCGCCGTAATCAATTCAATTATTAGACACACACTATGTATATTTACATGCAAAAATACATATATTTACAAAGACTACCATTATGATTTATTTTATAGAAATTTTTTAATAAACTTCTCTAAATTAAGCCAACAGCCAACAGCAATATTTTTTTTACAAAAAAATAAAATAATTTTTTTTACTGTTTTCGGCCATTGGTCGATTTTTCGACCAGTCCATAAAAAGGAAACTACAAATCGGGCGACAAAATTTTGTGAAAAATATTCTTAATTGAAGTCTCAAAAGCTCCACCCTGCAAGGGATTAAAAAAAATTCCTGCGTTTTATGGTAGCGGCCAATAATGGGTTAAATACCTTTTTTTTCTACAAAAGTGCCAACATTTTAAAAGATAACACCAAAATGTATTTCTTATTCATATTGTTTAATAATTTTAGCAAAATTAAGCAAAATTAGGCTTGGAAACAAGGAAAAACTTGAGAAATGGCAACGCTGCTTTCAAAGCAACTGCCATTTTGTCAGTGATGCCACAATAATGCCACTTTTCTATTGATGACACTAAACGAATCGAAAAATTTCTTATGGGAAAATTCCAACATCTTCGCAAAATGATGTTAAATGTTGACACGTGTGAAAAGGCTATTAAGATTGCGGCTTCAAATCCCGCCAAAGGCTCTGACTAGTGTTACTACAGTGGGCTAATGGTCTATTTTCTTTGTCTTCAGCGTCAAATCTATAAGTGACTTCGAAAAGATTATCTTATCCATAAACATTCTCAGAAATACGACAAAAATTTTAGCTCCTGCCAACTTTTACTTATTACATTTTCTAATTTTGCTATTCCTGCTGCATTTTTTTAACTTCAGTAGTCTTGCGTAGGGTATTCAGGAAAGAAAAAATCTTTACAGAGGGTTAACTTTAAACAAAATGATAAAAAGGCAAATATTTTTTTTTCATTTCACATTCTATATTTCTTTCATAAATGTAACAAAAATTTATGTACTGTTCAAGATAATATGTGGATAATTTATGACTTTTTTCATTTTCTTTTAAAAAATGTTTTTGTTAAAACAAAATTGAAATATTTGTTTAAATATCTTATATATAAATATATAAAAATATAAAAATGGCAGTAAACGTTAAGAAATGTATTTAATTTTGATTAAAAAAAAATAATTAGCTACTACAAGTGAAATATATTAAAACATTTTAAAAACTTTCGAATTTTCTTGTTTGCTAAAAATGGTGTTAATGATAAATAAATATAATTTTTATATCAGACTTTATAAATCATATATTTTATTTTTTTATTTTAAATAACAACATTTTATTGTTGTTATCCATAAACGTTACATTTGCCATTGTAACAAATAAGTAGTCAGTCACTTAGCCTGTGATATAGTAAGTAAGTGAGAAAGAGGCCCGACTAAAATTGCGTGTTCCATTTTAAGTGTTACATTCAGCGTTGCCGTCTTGCTTACTTTTAACTAAAAAAAAAAATTTTTTTAATGTGAACTTGTATACTTTTTTCCATTTTGGTTACTTTACACAAAATCACTAGGTTATAGACCTAATAATTAGTTATTTATTACGTTACCAGTAAGTAAATATTCAGTACTGAAAACAACACAAATAATAAGTAGTTATTGAGCTTATTCTGAATTGCGATGCGAAAAAACATAAATGCGAGCAATTGCTATTCTGTATTGCGATATTCACAAATTTTTTTTTTAATGCCATTTCAAATGCGAAAAGGTGGCAAGTCGGTATTCTACATTGCGAAAACAAATGTCAAACACATGTTAAATTCGCAAAATTTATTCGACAACAAAATTGCATTCGCAAAGTACAAACATTTAAGCGAAAAATAATATTTTATTTATTTATTCATCATATATTTATTATTTAATTCAGGGAAGCAAGAAATAAGACCAACAAACCGCGTCTATTTGAAATAATGATATAATTTGTGAATAAGCACAGCCAATTGGCAAGAGGCCATTTGAAAGCACCAAATGCACGTCAGTCGGCAAATACTTTGTGGCAAACGTTAACTGAAGAACTAAATATCAATGGACAACCTATTAGAGAAACTGCAGGATGGAAAAAAGTTTGAAAGATATAAACCAGTTCAAAAATATTTGACTTCAACTTCAACTTTAATTTTAATAGGTTTGGGCCGACTTTAAAGTACACACCAAACAGAAACTTAGACGAAATAAAACCGACATTGGCGGCACTGGCGGTGGCAAATCAAGATGTAATCCACTGTCTCCCTTAAGCTGTTATGATACTTGCTATTTTTTGTATTTTTTCTATATTGGAGAACAGTGCAAATATATTTGCATAGGAAAACTGACTAAGTGTAAAGAGTATGATTATATCATAAAAAATCTTGAAATGTCAAACAAATATACATGTGTTATCGATAAATAATCTAAGACTGTCAAAAAAAATATAAAATTTTTTAACTTAAAATTGATATTTCCAGATTAATTGTTAGCACTGTTGCCAATCTTTTTAGTTTTTGATCGAAAGAAACGGGTTTTAACTTTTTTTTTTTTTTGCGATTTTTAGCTTTTATGACGGTTTTTTGTGGGGAAAAACGTGGGCAGTATTGTTTGTTTTGTTTACATTTTATCAAATTGTATTTCTTGTTCTTTCTCGCATTTTTTGTTTCATTCAGTCAATCCTAAAAAAATCCAATACAAAAAATAGCAAGTATCATAACACCTTTAGAGGAGCAAGTTGTGAAATTGTTAAGCATGACGGATTCTGTAAATGGATCACCGGGCGCATTACATTCCGAGCTAATATTATTTAAGACATATATTTACAAATGCTTCTTTATTTGATCTTAAATTTTTTATTAAGCTGAAAAAATATATTCTGCATAAGTTAACGTTTATTTTTCGCAAGCATCAAAATAAATTACCTTTTTCCATTCAAGCTTAGAATATCGGCTTCTAAGCAATCTTCTCGGTATCCTATCATTTTGCTCATGCCCTTCTTCGTCGTCGAACAACAGTGCCACAGAATCCATTTTTGTTATTTTTTTCTTACAGAATGTCCTTAATAAATTTTGTAAACCATGTTCACAGCAAAACACAAACAATTTATTATTTTTAATTTGACGTTTGTTGACATTGACGTTTATTTGAGCAGCGTTGCCATGATTTGAAATAAATTGCGAATGAGATTGCGAAAGTCTAACAGAATACCAATTTTCTTTCGCATCGCATATCATTTGCGCATCGCATTGATTTTCGCATCGCAATTCAGAATAAGCCTCCTGATTATTAGTAAGCAAATATTCAGTAGTGAAAATAATAGAAGTAATAAGTAGTTGCTGAGGTCATAACTAGTAAGTACTTATTGAAGTTTTCAGAATAATGACAATTTCTTACCAGATAACGAATGAAATAACTACCATCTATTACTAAAAATCAAAAAGTTGTTCTTGTTTTATTGGAAGATTCATCACCAATATTTATTTTATCTACTTAAAAATAAGTTGCTTTTCCAATCACATCCCGATGAATATGATTCCTAACATTTCCATTGGGCTTAAAGCAAATATATAAAAGATTTACCGTATAATTTAGCTCAATTATGCACCTTGATATCATAATAACAGAGCAAGACTTTAAATGTTCTGCTTGTAAAAGCTGTTTATATAAAAAGGTGGATAGCTCTAGATCATAAAGTTTTTCAAACCAGCGAAAATAAGTGTTAACTTTCTATAATAGCTGTTACGTACACTAAACACGAAAACTGCTCGTTCCAGACCATTGGTAACATTGGTAACGGCTTAGACGTCTACAAGCTAAAAACAAACACAATTTTTTCTTCAATCTACATTTTTCGAATACTGAATAATTTTGGTAACATTTTTCGCTTTTGGTTACTTTTTTTCATTTTGCTTACACATTTTTTTTTTTGGTTGTGGCAACGCTGGTTACATCAATGTCATTTTTATTATTATGTATGTACATACATATAACAAAAAACAACATGTTTATATTTTCGTTATTTAATACCGAAAGACGTTTTTAATTTAAACTTGTGTTGAAATACATACAAAATAAAAAATATAGAGTAAAATGTAACAATTATGGTCAAAAGAATTTAATTTGATGGATCAAATCTATAAAAAAGCTTTAGAGTATAACAAAAAGTTGAAAACTGAAATACAATGATAACTTTGAGAGATTATAAAATTTTAACAAAAACTAGTCGAAAAGGTGTTTGCCATATTGTTTGAAAAATATCTTAATTCATATTTGCTTTTTTAGAACAAATCAATTAAAACACACATTATTTTGTTTAATTACTTGAGTTCATATGTTTTCAAGAAATTTAATACACATTTAAGAAAAATTATTAAGTAAAATAAATCCTAATTTGCTTCAGATTTTTTTTAAAATTATTTAATACATTGAAGCACAGCCGCGAACAACGTTGTAAGTGACAAAATAATTATTTTTCAGGAAAAAAACGTTTTTAAAAGCCAGGATTACCTATTTTTGAATTTTTTAAACATCAAGAATTTTTAATTTAAAACAACATGCAAATTTACAGTTTCCCAGGAAAAACTTTTTAAATTTTGGTAACACCCCGAACAAAAATAAGTAGTTATTCAGCCGAAAAAAAAGTAGTGCTTATGTTATCCCACATTACTTGCTAACTTACCAGGTAAGTAAAGTTTTTGCTGGGTTATAACTATTTTTTAGTGGAAAAACGTTTTATATCCACATGCGCGATGTAATTTAAAAAGTTTTTCCACTACACAAGCGGCTTTTTAAACGTTATTCCGGTTTGCAAAACCATTAGGTGGTATCATTTTTTTAGTAACTTATTACCAGGGAAACCAAAAATATGCAATTGCATGTTTTTCCTTGTGCGACCAATGAAGGCAGAAACAATATTTATCCGTTTTAGAGATTTTTATGAATTTTGGCATCGATTTGTTAGTGCATATTTTTACATATTTTACCGTTTGCAGCATTATTTTGCATATTTTAGTTAAAATACCTTTTTTGCAGCATATTTTAAGTTTTTAGCGCATATTTTGCCTTTTTGCGGCATATTTTGATAAATTTTTTTTAGACGCCTGCAAGAGCTTTCGCAGCAAACAAAAAATTTTTTTTTGCGAAATTTTAGCCGTCTGGCCAACGTTAGTGCCTGTCCATGTTAATTTGACAAATTTGGTAAACACATTATAATTGTTCTAAGATCGAAGTCTATGTAAATGATGAGAATCGGTCTATAACTTTACATATTCCCCATAAAAACTTCTTTCCAAACTAGACTCAGTGTCCGTAAACCATCTTATTATGTTGGTATTAAGATTAAATTCCCAAAAATATTTTACTGCATATTAAATTATTTTCGAATCAGTTCACATTTGCCCAAAACTCCCATCTGTAAAAAGCTTTAACTTCCTTTTAAATGTTAAAATAAATAAACAATTAATGTACCGTTCCCAAAATCCCTTTAAGACAAAAAAATCTCATATGGATGTCAATATCTAGATAGTATTCGGCACAAAGAACTCTTATATCAATTTTAACCTCTTAACATAACTTTGTTTTTTTGAGCCAATGACTGCTCATCATTTCTAAATAGCATAAAATCTTGAAAATTCGTTTGTAAATACTATAGTGTTTGGGCTATACCGGTTAATATATTAGGATTGTTATTATAAAATGGAACTGCTATTAATTGTTGAATATTTTGTTTTTAAACTAGCAATTTTTGAATTTTTGGGGCATATTTTTAACAATTTAAAGGGTATATTTTCAAGTTTTTACTGCATATTTAATGCGCATAAAAAGTGATTTTTAGAGCATATTTCTGGTTTCCCTGCTTATAACGTTCTTTCACTGGCTGTTTTGCATTTTAAGAGGTTAATGTGCATAATTTTGGGTGATATGATGTTTAAACAATGTAAGAGAGAAATGTTAAGGATAATTTTCAAAAAAACAGACTTTGCAAAAAGTATCTTTTACAACGTTATTCGCGGCTGCGCTTCAATTGATTTTCTTATGCCATACACTTTTAAAATTTAAATATATTTTATACAGAAACTCTTATAATCAATATGATTTTCCATAGACGCTAGGTTAATTGACTTTATTTTTTTAAAAACTTTTTTATAAAGTTGATTTTCTTAGAAACTCGTATACATACTTAAAACATCTTTCAGCCATACCTAAATAAGAGCGGGAGGCGGAACGTTTTCATCCGCTAAGCTCTTGCGCTGAAATACCGTACCCAAATAAAAGCCTCAACGTTGAGTCACGAACAGTAGTGTTAAATTTCTTGTTTAATTAAATCTATAGATATAAAAAATGAATATAAACCGCTAGATTCACCTAAAAATAGAAACGCGCGGTGAACATCGGATTTGCCATTTAGAAATACAAATTGTATGGGCAGGAGAACTTTTAACAGCTAGAAAACGTTTTCCGCTCTTATATAGTTATGGCTGTTTCGTTTAAAACTCTTATGCCCAATATAATTTTCTATAGAAACTCTTCTACCCCATAAACATTTTTTAGAGACGATAGAAACCCTTATACCCGATGTGACTTTGTATAGAAACTAGGGTATTCATTTAATCGACCTTTTGCTTTAATCGGTTAATCGCTCGATTAATTAACCGAGGTTTTGGTTTAATCGGTTAATAATCGGTTAATTTTGTTTTTGATCGGTTAACCGATTAATAAAGTTTTTTTTATAAATTAAGTAATTTCAATATATAAAAATGCTTATTGTCTATAACAATTCTTGAACCAAAACGAGCAAACAATTGTTTAAATAAATAGTGTTGTGTTTCAAACAAAATAAAAATGTTAATGCTGTGTTCATTGTTTCGTCATAACTGTACAGTAGAAATCTAAATTATAAGCGGTAGCCCACAACAGTCATATCGTTGGCTTAATATGCAAACTTGCTAATTCAATTTCAGCACATTTTTCAGGAGAGACAAAAAACTTTTTTTATTTCATATGTACAGCTTAAGAGAAAAACCAAAAATATAGTTGATTTAACACACTGCAAGACTCAAATTGAAGAAAAACTTCATGCTGGTCGATGAGGAGTATCTTTCTCTACCACACGGCCTCAAAATCTCAATTCACATAAAAAGTGGATTTAGCCGGTTGGCATATTAAGCCGACGATATATATTTCTTGTAATTATTTTAAGACATAAGACTTTATGACTACCTTGTGAATCATTTGGTCGAGTTATTTATAAAAAAATAAACTGAGATAATTTTTAGTTATTTCAATAGTTAAAGGAGATCTTATAAAATAATCTTTTAGAAAAGTAATTTGGCTTAAATTTTTAGGATTAAAGCGATTATTTTCATTAGTTTTGACAAAACTTGACTTGGAAAAAATTCTTTCACTTATCATAGATGAATATCTAATTTCTCAGTCCTTTTCCAGGATTTCTCTAAACCTTTGGAGTTTTTTCAAATTTTAACACTTCTAATTGTTTCGGTTAATTCTGCTTGAAGATCACTATTTTAAACACATACATTTTGTATATAAGACGAAACAAATAATTAAAAACACAAAAAAATATGTTATAATACTACAAAATATTGAAAATTTTGTTACATCGATTAATCGGTTAATCGACTGAAATTAACCGGTTTAATCGTTAATCGAAAAAAGCCAATTTGAAATTAACCGATCAGTTAATCGGGTAGTAATTAATCGGTTAACCGATTGACGGTTAACCGAATGAATACCCTAATAGAAACTCTTATACTTGATATAATTTTTACCCGATATGATTTTCTATAAAACCTTTTATATGCGCAGTTTTTTTTAACAGAAATGTTAATACTTATAATCTATCTATCTTCTATCTTCTATATATATAAAACAGGATGTGTGTATGTATGTATTTATGTATGTATGTATGTATGTATGTATGTATGTTTGTAATGTATGGACTCCAAAACGGCTGTGTTGATTTTGATGAAATTTTCAGGGAATCTTCAGAATATTCAGGCGGGTGACACTGTGAAGTCTGATTTTTGATTTTCGGTCTGCGGGAGGAGGGGCGTGGCAAAATCCAATTTTCATATCGCAACACCAATGACTTCTATATATGTAATTTGAACGATTTTTTTTATAAAATTATCGCCATGGTCCAACTCAGACTTATACGAAAATAAAATTTTGCCCTGCCCACTTTTGCGCCCATTTTTTTCGATTTATCTTAAATCAAAAAACGGCTACATCGATTTGACAAATTTTTCTTTTAAATGTTCGTATTAATCCATTTTACGTTTTTATCGAAAGAAAATTGTACCACGCCTACTTTTACGCCCCCTTTTTCTATTAAGCGCATAACGTGAGAACGGCTCGACCGATTTGGACGATTTTTTCTTTAAAATCATCGCCATGGTCCAACTTAGGTTTTTCGGAAAGAAAGTTTTTCCCCGCCCACTTTAACGCCCACTTTTTTCGATTTACCTAAAATCAGAAAACGGCTCCATCGATAACGTCAACACCCCATGTTGTAAACATCCTGAAAAGGCAACACTTTTTTATTCACATTGTGTACTCTAAAATGTCAACCAAATCACAATATAGAGGACAAAATTTAAATGCTCTAAATTATAGTAAATAATTATAATAATATTAATGTTGTTATTATTATTATATAAAATGAAAACATAAATTAAGATTACCAACACAAAACCATTCTTTGATTATGTAGTTATTTCAGAAACTCGCATTAAAACAAGTGCACCTGTACTTGGGTATACGTTCTTGGGAGTCTTGACTTTGGAAGCTCATTGCTCCTCAATGCCTTATCAACGACAGTATTTGAGGTGTCAATCATCGCAGATTTTCACAATCTTCCTAGGTACATTACTAGGAGGTACATACTAGGAGGTACATACTGGCCTGTATCCGGCTATAAGGATTAGGGTTAAACTCTTATATTCGACATGACGTAAATAAAAACTTTTTGCTCTATATGATTTTCTATAGAATCTCTTTTACTCGATATTATTTTGTTATAGATTTGTTATACAAAGATACTCTTAACATCAATAATATTTTTCATAAATCGTTTATTATTATTTTTTTTATTATTATTTATTATTTACATATACTAGACACTATGTAAGATTTTCTGTTGAAACTTTTATTCTCGATAATATTTTTTATTTAACTCCTTCTTTTTATAAAAATTATTTTCCTTGATAAGTTTTTGTATAAAGTACCCTTATCTTTAAAAGGAATTACCTTAGAAAGTTTTAAAACTCTTATACCCATAATTTGTAGATTTCCACAATTTGGAAGCGTAGTTCATTCTTCCATTCATGATAACTTGCACAGCCTACCTGAACAGAAATGTCAACAGAGTTTGTAATTCTCAGCTGTCAAGTCATGGTCATTGATATCGATTGTCATTAGATTTGAAATGTTTTAGAAATTACTACTATTTTACTAATGTTTTGATATTTTAATAGTTTAATCCAATACGTTTTATTCGAATGACACTCCTAACTCATAACTGAGCTACCTAAACAAGAGCGGCAAGCGTTTTTTTAAACATGAAAATTCTATTTCCAATACTTTTTCAAGAAACTTAAACGACCAGGCGATCAGTCAAATAAGATTTTCCAGCCGGGTGGTGTTAAATTCGGGTTTTTAAGGTTTGTTTCGTATAAAGTGTGTGAAAATGAAAAGTTTTGACATGATATAGACGCTTGCCGCTCTTGTTTAGGTAGCTCAGTAATGCTTTCATTTTCAGCACTAAATGCCACATAACGGTTACAACAAATTTTAATTAGTCAGGAAACACAAAATTTTCAAACACTTGACAGACTTTTATAAGTTTCCATAAATTTAGGTAAAATTTAAACTTCCTTGTTAGAGGTATCAAGGAAAAGTAAAATTGTTTTGTTCCATTTTTCCATAATTGCAAACACAACAAGAACAATTCACAATAATTTTCCCACAATTAAAACAACATTTCCCATCAAAAAACAATCTCAGTTCCTTGCCAATCAAAATGTGTGTGTTTGTATGTCAGAAAAAAGTACTACATGAAGTAAGTAAATTTTTCTGTTCCTTTTTTTCGAAACTTACTGTTATTGTGTTGATAAAGTACTTACAGTTTGAAGTCAACTTGTGTATATCCGTAACTTAACTTCCTGTCATAACTTTTAAGTTGTTGTTGTTTTTGTTTTTATTCGGTTTGAGTTTTAAATATTTTATGATTTAGTGTAAGAATGTGTGTTTATGTATAAGATGCAAGTATTACGTTCGCTCTAGACTTAAGACTGTCGTTTAGTCTTTTCTTGCTTTTTTTGTTGTTTTTTTTTTCTTGTTACACTTAAAGTACAATGCTGCAGTTGTAAAAATGGATGTAAAAGTTCTTCTTACAAACAAAAAAAAAATTTGTTGTGATTTTTTCTTTTAACTTAAAACTGAGTGAAACTTCCTACCGCATGCATAATATTAAATTATGTAATGTGTGTTTTTTCTGTGCTCTGTCTGTTTATAGAAGTTTTTATATCAACTAAATTAAACTTAAAAAAAAGTGCAGCCATATAAATTTTATACAACTTCAAACTGCTGCATCTTACAAGTCAACTTTACTTCGGTCGTAGATTTAGTTTTCTTCAACATCAGCATGAAATAATATCCGCTTTATGTTTCTGGCAGACTGTTTTTACCTTAAAACCAAACACTTAAGTTAAAGAAGGCTTTCGTAACATAAATTCAGGGTAATAGATCATATTACATTTCAATTCCAATGCAAAAATTTAGGTGTATAAATACTGCTGGTAAATTTTAGTAGGGTATTTTCGATACTGATATCAACCGCATAAGAAACTTCTTGGTTGCATACTTCTTTAAAGTTTCATACAATTATTACTGTTAAACTTAGCAAACAAGGTTCTATTTTTTTCATGTTTTTCATTTTTCCATTTTCAGGTTGTCATCATTTACCACACAACATCATCTACAAGAAAACCAACAAAAAGTACTACAATTGTTACCCAGTACAAACGTTTAAATAGAAAATTGTGTGTGTATTACGAAAGAAACATAAAAAATTTTATAAATGTATAAAATTTATATTATCAGATTTTAATTGAAAACGTGCTTAATTTTTTGAGCAGACAAACTCAGTTATAAAAAAAACACAAAAGAAATCCCCAAAAACACTACTCTCCGATAGCGAAAAAGACATTAAGAAAATTCAACATGACAGTAAAACTGGCCAAACTGTTTGGAAGCTCAACGAGCAACAATTCATCAACACAAGTGCCACCACCTTTGCCGCCACCAAACCCGTTACCGGTCTACAATTATTATAATCATCCACAGTTGCAGCAAAAATTACAAAAACCTTATAACCCCTATATGGATGATGATGACGATGATAAAATGTCTTTGTACTCAACAACAGCCTCGATTATGACATCACGCGATCATCCATTCAACAATTCCCAGCGTCCTTTGTTGGCCGATAGGAAACCGCAATTGCTGTTGACACAAAATAACAATAATAATGGCAGCAATAATAAAAAGAAAAACGCAACCACAAATCAACAGAATTCTCAGACTTCCTATCAGCAACAGCAAATGCTAAAGCAACAACAACAAAACCAGCAACAGCAGAATCTCCAGCAACAACAAGAAAAATCTTATATATCACCCTATGTACAACAACAAAAACGTGATAGTGCTAAAGGTTTGCACGGCTTCAATGATTTCGATATTCTATCCCAACAGTACAATCAACACTTACAATCTCCCCACATTGGCTATCCCTATGGCAGTCCTCCATCACCTACTCGAACATCAACACACACTGCAGCAGCAGCAACAATAACAACAACAACATCAGCATCAGCATCATCGTCTGCATCAACAGCCTTGCAGAATGTTGCCAACAATACAACAACAGATTTTGTATTTGATACCTTGTCAACGACATACGGCCACACGAATAAACAACAACAGCAACATCAGCAACCATTTGCTAGCATTTCAACTGCCTTAACCTCTACACCGCGTTATGGAAATATCAACAATTATGGCTCTACAACTAGTGCCAATGCCAACTCCTCCCCATCTATAATTTCTTCTAACTCACGACCATGTCATGATGTTAATGAAGCTGACTATTACACAGTTAAATCTTCAACGGATGCAATGTTGGGTAAATCATCTCGTTTTGAAGATGATTTTTGTAGTCGTCGCAATATAGTTTTTTCCAAGAATACTTATCATCTTGATGGTGTCAGTGAGCAACATCATATACAGCACCATCAACTACAGGATGGTCCTTTTATATTTGGCATACCACCCGAGCAACAGGCTGACTTTACGCGTATGCCTCATGGTGGCCGCTCATTTGGCGATATCTCTGAGGATTCGGGCATTACAAAGGATGATGATAAATATTCGGCTAAAAGAATGGTAAGTTAAATAAATTTTACTTTATTTTTTTTTTTTTGCTATTTGAAAATATTGGGTGATAAAATTTATGCAATAGAGAAAAAATAATTAATTAATGAATAGTTAACGTAATGAAAAGTCAAACATATATGAAGGGCTCACAGCTGAATTGAACAAAGGCATAAAATGTAAAAACTATCAAAATAGTGCGAAATTCCAAAGCTTAACTCTATACAGTTCTGTAACGGACTAAGTCAAAAAGTGTTTCGTTCCTAAAAGAACGGAAAAACCCCAAGTCGAAGAAATTAATGGCATTTTATATACTCAACCGCAAAACAGTTTCGAATGGTCTTTATTTCACTTGATTCGCTCCAGCTGTGAGCCCTCCACATTAAAATTAACAAAAAAAAAAAAAACGTTAAAAGTAAGAATATTGCAACGGCCTCTACACAGAATTTATATGATCTAAAAAATATATATACAGAGAAGGAAAAATTCGGTATAAAAATACCAAAATTTAAACCAGCCGTTGTCAAAAGTGAGCCAACTATGTTTGTGTTCAATTTTATAACGGATGGTGTTCAACGACCTCTTTGTCATTATGTCCCCATTTGGTCTCATTCTGACACATAGTTAATAAAGATATTATAAACATAATGTTGTCAGTTTAGTACTTTTTTAACCTAATTAATCTTCTAAAGTATTAAAGATAGGAATAAAATTTAAATCGAGTTGTTCTCTTCTTAAAACCATCTTGAACGCATTTCAAAATTAGGAATGATAATGTGCGCTTACTCTCTAAAATTGAATTCGCAAAACAAGACAAATTTTTATTGGGTAATTTAAAATTTACTTATGGGTCGATAACGGATAACGACTTAACTGAAGTTGTGCTGCTATCCGTAATCGACCCATTATAAAACTTTCCACTTTTTCTATTTGTTAAGCTACGAATGCAAAAGTTATTAGCTTGGCAATATAAGTACGCCATTAATAATGACAACGGGTGTTATCTAGTTGACAACAGGTAGTTGCGAAATTGAAAACAATGGTGTTCTTAAATTTTTGGTTTCAATTTGACAACATACGTTGTCGAAATCTAGACAACACTTCGTTATTGTTTCAATGATGTTAGTTAACAATTTGTTAACGTCTTTTTCGCCTTTTGTTGTGACCTTATTGCAAAGATATCGCTACTTTGTGTTTGTTACTCAGAAGTCAAAATAATTTCCAGTCTTTATAATAACTTATGCCCCTATTGCGGTTCTCCACTTTTGTAACAGTTCGGTTGTCTTTGGTAAATCCACCTTGCCATTCTCAACTCATCTGGCAGTTGGCTATTCAGTTGTGTATCTGTTTTTTCGTGGTATTGCCTTTTTCAAATTTGTAAAAGTTTGATCGACAAAAATGTTAAATACACACAACTGCTAAAAAGTAGTTGTGTTATCGGCAGTTAAAGTTTTTTTTTTTAAATTCGGTGAAAATCGAAAACAAAATGGAGAAATCGTATGTATAAATTTTTGTAATAATTTTTACGCTATTTTTAAAAACCTTCATTAGTTTGAAAATAAAAACGGAAGCCCAATTTGGGCGGCTTGTCCAGCTTATGTAGAGAAACTTAGAAATTGTTCGCGGAAAACACTAAACATTGGTATGATGAAAAACTCATTTAAGGAGTTTTGGAAAGAGTTTATAGAGGTGTTAAATAGTTTGGGACTTAATCTTAATTTTAATCTTATTTTAATATTCTTGGCACAGGTTTGGATACACTACAAGGCAAGTATAAAGAAAAAAATTGCCAAAAATAAAAGAAACACTCAAGCGACAGGGGAAGGGCTATTACAAGAAGTTCCATTAAAAAGCCTTGAGGATACTGTTTCGAAGCTCTTGTATTGCAAGTCCGGCCAAGTATTTGGTGTTGAAAATATTCCACCATCAAGTGATAATATTACTGAGTCAGTTGAACCAATAATACAACCAGCAGATTGGCCAACAGCTACCCAAACGGAAGAAGAACTCATCAGGCACAAGAAAGTTTTGTTACTTAGTCGCAATTTACACTATGGACATAATTGCCGGACAGAAAAAGTTTGATGATAAGGGGGCGACGCTGTATGCGTGACACACTATACTTCTTGCCTCTCTCGCCAACAAACTTTTTCTGCCTGGCAAGAAATGTCCATAGTGTAAATTGCGACTCATTAGAAGTTCTTACCTGGCACAGGGAAGTTCTAAAGGGGTTTAATCATCACGAATTTATCTTCTTGTACGTAGCGGATCTATACAAGAGTTTTCCTTTTCATCATCATAAAATTAATCGACACAAATATCAATTATAAACATTTTTTATTCGACACAACAGTTAAAAACACTTTTAGTTTAAAAAAATTATTTAATTTTATAAAATTTTTACTTGTCAAACGTGATATTTTAAGTTGGCAACTTTATATCAAACTCAACTAAAAACAGTTGGGTATCACAATACCTAAAATTAGTTTGGTTGTGCATAAGTTGGGTATTAAATTTTTTAATTGGGTATCCGCTACTTTTGTCTGAATTACCTTTTTTTAATACTTTAAAGAAATCAGATCTTAAGACCAAGTTGCACTACTAAATTCTTAAGTCCACAAGTTGCAACTAAATAATGTCAAGGTCAAGACATACAATTCTTTGTTCATTTATGGAAACTTCCAAAAACGAAAGTTTAAAAGGTAATGATTTCATTGATGAATGGAGCTCTAATTATTACCTGCTAAAAAACTAAAATGGGTTAAAGCATTTATTATTTGGAAATTAAGTTTTAAAATACGCTTAGATTTCAAACATATTTTCTCAGCAGTTTAAGTACAAAATTCAAGTTTTCTTCTTGGCATATTTTTACACAGTATCGTTTATCTTAATACTATTTAACTTTATAATATTTTAAATCTTAAGAAAATTCTACATCTCCTACTAGCTTTTAACCAAAATATTATTGTATTTGTTAACTACTAGATACAAACAGTTGTTGCTTAATTAACATTAACAAACAAATTTTATAAATTTATTCTGTATACACTTCATTTTGGTTATTCTACACCTAAAACACCATTAAACTGAGACAGACAGACAGTTAGACTTATGCAAAAGCGAATGCAAATATAAATTTATACAATTTATAATCCTCTTATGTTGCAATATGTTGCTTAGTTGTTGTTATTGTTTTGAATAAATAATATTGCTGCAACAGAAAAGAAGCTTGTTTGTTGTTGTTGCTACACTCGATGTGTACAAATGCATTCATTCGTATTGTTTGCCTCAAAATTAATAACCAGCCAGTTATAAAAACAGCAACTGAAAACTTCAGAACACTACAGTAATAACAAAAGTAATTGCTTTATGCAACAAAATCTAATATTTAAATAGAAAATTCATAACTCAAGATAATAAGTTAATCACACATACATACACTGGAACATACAAATGGCGCATTTACAACAAATGTAGATTGCAATATGCTTACAACAATGTAAATTGCTTAAACAATTTATGAAAACATAAATAACAACTTATGAAATGTAGCAAAAACTAAACTAAACTACTAAGTGTATACTGCGTTAAGTAGTAGTAAATTCTATTCATCACTTCACTTACTCAAGCTCAAGTATTTTGGATTATAAATATTTATTTTTTAATAAATTTAAACAAAAATACCGAAATTGATGAAAATAAACACTCTTAAGAGTAACAACAAATTCATAATAAATGTTGTACATACGATTGTGCAAGGATTTTTGTTAGTTAAACTTACGGGGATCGCAAAATCCCGGAAAAGCGGGGAAAAACTATTAATTTTCCCGGGATTCTGACTGAAAAAGGAACCAATAAAATACCCTTTGTTGTGCTTTACGTAATTTTGTATACCCTTATACAACACATGTGGAAAGGGTATATTTTATTTTGTCATTTCGTTTGTAATTTCTCGAGATTGATATAAGACCCTATAAAGAATATAGATTTTAGGTCATGATCAGTAGAGTTGATCAAACAATGTTCGTGTGATATTATTCTCATGATAACGTGTCACCAATTTTTCGGTTTCAAAAGAAAAGTTAATTAAAACAGACATGAAGCTTTGCCTTCGATGAAACTTTTATTTTATTATAATGCTTGGACCTTGCGATTACGTACGAAATACAATGTCATTAAATTGACCTCCTCCAGATTGGTTAAGGGTCTTGGTTATTTTTTCGCACATTACGGCCGCAATTTCGGCGAAAACATGACGAATGTTGATTTTCAAATGCACCAACGATAGGGGATTATCCACGTAGAAACGATCTTTGACATAGCCCCACGGTCTGACGTCGTCAAACCGCATAATCTTGGTTTCCAAGTGACAATCTTAAAACGTCAAATTGCTCAGGCACTTTCCATACAATAAAGCCGAAATTCAAATTACAGGCCAAAAAAGTTGGCTATAGCATGGAATCGACAAATCAGGATTATACGCCACATTTTCCCTTACAGAAGCAATATTTTCGCAGGCCTGACCGCATCTGTAATGCTTTCAGTCTCTTCACATGTCTTTATAATCTTGCCAATGACTTGCACAGTAAGCCGATAATGAAGACCATAATCAGCCCGTAATGCTAGAAAAGTGTCCACGTCAATCACCACTTTTGTAAGTTTAAACTTTTTTGGGTTGTAAAGCGATCCAAATTTTTGAAGGCGCTGAGACATAATTGAGGTTCTATGCCGTTAATGTCATGGTGGAATAAGCAGGTGGCATCGTTACGGCAACAAATACAACATTACAACAAAAATGGAAATTATCAGGGGTGTCATGGAAATCGAAAACGTAAAACGAAAGAATTTTGCAGTTCTTTTTATTATACTTTTAATCTAATTTTTGCAATTTTTGTTAAACAATTCTATTAAATAGAGCATTATTTGTGTAATAATTATCATAAAATTTTTTTATTACATAAATCTTATTGAAAAACGACTCTTAAAATTCTTTCGTCAAAAAATAGTTTAAACAAAAATCAAACCGTGCCGCTGAACGTGATGAAATAAATAAATTTTTAGCCAATTTTTATTTAATTATGGTCAATATCTTATTTATTTTAATTTAAAATAATCAAAAACTTTAATCAAATACAATAATCACAGCACAAAACGTGGACTTTTTGTAAACATAAACAAAACTTTGACATAAACCTAGACAAACAATGCAAGAGCAAAAAATCGTCATCTGGCTTAGTGCTGCCACCAGTTTATTCCACCATGGTTAATGTGCCGAATTATCTCATCCTTGAGCTATTGAATTGTTGCTGGCTTATCGACGTACACCTTTTCTTTCAAATAACCCCAAAGAAAGAAGTCCAACGGTGTCAAATCACATGATATTGGCGGCCAATTAACATATCCACCACGTGAGATAACATATCGTCCACATCCATATCTTCCAATTCGGGCCATTAAAATTTCGCTATCATCCCACGATAGCGAACACCATTCAAAGTAACTGCCTGACCGGCCTCATTGTGGAAAAAATACGGCCCGGCCCGATGATGCCGCCAGCCACTGGTTTTTCGACAATCACTCTTCATTCGCCGAAATGCGACAATTCTGCTTATTGACGAATACACTGAGGTGCAAATGTGCCTCATCACTGAAACACGAAGTGCACGAAATGCATTTTTTATTTGAACGCCTATTTTCGTAATAAGCCTGAATAACTTTAACGCGTTGCTCGATTGTGATTCTTTCCATGGTTCAAATTGAGTTAGTCTGAAATTGAGAAATGTCAGATGAAATGCAGAAAAAAACTTGACGTTTAGGTGTGGTTCACATTAAATATCGGCCCTTGAAATTAACCACCCTTTAAGTTCGAGTAAGTTCAAATTTATAAAGCCGAAAAAAATGATTACTCTTTAATAAAACTCAATCTGGGTGCCCCAGCTGGCTAGCTGAAAGTAAGCTAGTCTAACAGTGCGAGGGTTGCCGGTTCGGTTTCCGCCAGAGTCGCTGACTTATTTCGCAACAACAGACTGAAGGTCTCAATTACTATTTCTCATTTATTTAAATTAGTATACCAATTGTAATTGGAATAATAACGCCCGTTTTCACAACTTACCGATAGCTTAAGGTAGGATTTTATCGGCCATGTAGAAAGTGTTACATTATTACAACTTAACTTAAACCTACCAGGTAGGATAAACCTTAATTTACTTTAACTTTAGGTTAAAGTAAAATTTTAATAATGGAACGCTTTTAATAAGGCCGGTTAAGCTTTCGGTAAGTTGTGAAACGGGCCTAAATAAATTAATAAATAAAGAATTCTATAAAAGGTTTATCAAATGAATATTAGGATTTGCTTGATGATAACTGGCTTAAAAAAAAGACAGCTCAAAAACTCCAAAATAGATTTTCTATTTTCAGTGAATTAATTTAATTTTTTTTTTCTTGTACACAGAAAAAATTATTGCCGAATGATTTTCAAACAAACGCTTGTTTGAACATGTTTTTGATTTCTACAAATTTTTTTACTGTTTCAATTAATATTTTTGTTTGATTTTTATTTAACCAACAAAAATGTTGACAACTATTCAAAAATATAATATACGCGTTATTGGTTTCAAGTTTTCATAATTTTGTATGAAATATTAAAGCTCCTTAATGTTGTTGTTTTTTTGAATTTTTTTAGTTGATCGTAAGCAACACTTCTTTATGTGAAATATAAGAACTACAACAAAAACACATGCAGTCTATTTTTGGACGCTTTAAAAAAAGTACTTGCAATAAGAAAAATGATAAAATAGCGTCACGAGGTTTGTAGTAAAAACACTAAAAAAACAGTAGCAGGTAAAAAAAAAACGCTTTACTCTATTTAAACAACAGAATGAACAACAACATTATAAGAAACAAAAGAAATTTTTGGTTGGTTTCAAAGTTGGTAAAACAATCCAAATCCCGTATTCAATTTGTTCAAACTTTTTACTTAAATACATCAAATACAAAAATAGAACGATGACAAAAAACATATCGAGTCGGTCTGCCGCCGTTTTTGGTTACATTTCTTCTTCATTAGCAAAGGAAAGGATGCAGCAACAGTGAGTGATAAAGAAAAACATTGTGTATAAATAAAACTTCGTTCAAAAATTATTCCAACAAAAATATGTGTCTCAAAGCCAGCCTGATTCATCATCTCCAACAGTGCTTGCTGGTGTGCGCGTCATTACTTGTGCAAAAACTATTTTGTTTGATTTAGCAAAATTATTTGTTTGACATTTATATGAATTTCAGTAAACTTTTTGTTTGATTCAGTTAAAATATTTGTTTGAAAAAATCGGTGTTTTTTTCAATACACAAAATGCAAGTAATTGTTTGAATATGCGAATTTGTTTATAGGACCGATTTCAGAAAAATTGTTTGATTCTGCAAATTTTTTGTTTGAATTGGAAAAATAATTTTTTCCGTGTATAAAACTTAAGTATTTCTCTTAATTTGTAATTCATTGAAAATTTTCCCAGAAAACGGTTAAGAAAAAAAACAGCAAACTTCACGGGATTCCCCGGACGCATTCCCTACTTTTACTACATTTTTGTACAATACACATGTGCGTCTGTGTGTCTGTCCGTCCTTCTGCCTGTTTAAATTTTACAACATTTTACCAACTAGCTTAACTAAACCAACTAACGAACGAATGTATTGTTTAAATATTTATACATGTTTTACAAATATTTAACACTCCAAAGTTTTTGTGGTTGTTAGTTTAAGCTTAAAACCTCAATATAATAGTAGAAACAAAAAAAAAAATAATAATTAAATAAAAAATTAACAAAGCAACTGAACAACATAAAAAACTACAACAGCAAAATGAAAAAATCTACTTAAATTATACTGAATTTGTGGTTTAACAACATTAAGAATTTTGGTTAAACGCTTTAGGCGAAAATTAAATAAGAACAACCAACATAAAAGTTATTGAAAACTTTTGCTAATTGGTATATTTTTTTTTGTATGGGGGTAATAAATATTTAATTTAAATTATTAATTTGTGAATCAATGAAAATGTTCTTGTAATGTACAGTAGAAAATACAATTCAAAAGGATATTGATAAATGGATTTTTGCACCCAGAGAAAAAAAATATGGTTTAATACGGTCAAAGACACTCAATATGGATAAAGAAAATTCTAAACTAGTAAGTATAAACTACATGTAATTTTTAATTGGCAGGCAGCAATTAAAAATTAAATTGAAAATTTGCGATTGCAATTACCTTTTACCCCTAAATGGTTTTTAGACCTTCGACTTATTACAAAAATTGTTATTGGCATCGCCCAAGTCTGCCGAAGTGGTTAATATTACTAAGTTTGCAAAGTTAATCGCAAAATAAAGATAACAATTTGAATCTACAGCTTGTGTAATCAGGCAACAAAATTCCCCACTGAACTAAAAGTAAAATATCGAAAATTAAAAAAAAAAGTCCTGTAAGCAAAGAACAAAGTAAAGTGTAATTAATTGTGACCTCTTCTGTGAATGCATTGTTGAAAAGATATAAAAAGTGTTGTTGTTGTTGTTTTTTATTTGTTTACTTATTTGTGCATAAAAAACGGGTTCGAAAGTATATCAAGATTTTGTTATTTTATTGAATTTATTATTTTTATATAAATACTAGATGACCCGTGCGAATATTTCGCACCGTTAGTTGTCATTTTTGTAACATAAAATGAGAATAATTAATAGAAATTTTAGTAACTTCAATACATTTTGTTAAAAGTATAAAAATATTAGAAATCATAATATATATCATACATATTTACATACATACATACATATGTTTAAATGCTTTTATAATACTTCGTTAACTTTTTGCCCGTATGAATCCTTTATCAATGAAAATATTAATTTTACAATTTCTAATTATTTTTCGTCATTAGTGTTAGAAATAAGCTTTAAAATGAGATATCATTCATTAAATTTGATGCGGTGGTATGGGAGATATTTACAACCGACAAAAAAAAGTGCTTTAGAAATAATATTTATATAAATATTGTATGTTTTTTAAGCTCTTCAATAAGTTTTTCTTTCATGATTCCCAAATTTGTTGAATTATTCTTTTTACTGTCAGCTGATTACTTGTCAAAAATACACAACGCGTTAAAAAGTTCAAAGTTAACCAACATTCTGGCGCAAACGCGTCAAAATATTTTGCATGTAGTCTGTTATATGAAAATACACTAGTTTAACTTCTTTTTGACAGAAGACGACAGAGCGCGCGCGCACTAACACGTGTTATGTACTTCTACCTTAAGGGAGAAATGTAAGAGTTTCGCTTACCTTCTGGCTAACGAAAGGCATGAAGTTTATATGGCGAGTTCCCACTTTGCAGCAATACATTTTTAACACAAAAAGCGTTTTTTCAACGCATAAAAAAATCGTAGCGTTCCGCTTTACACACTGAATGTTTTTTTACAGCAATTTCTTTCCGTTATTTTTTCTTTTTTAAAACTTGTTAAGAGTTCCTTCACTTACTTCACTGCATCTCTGTATGCCTTATTGCGTAGAGCATAATTGTGCGCATTATTTCATAAATGTACAATTAGTGCTTCGCAAAATGATAAAACATTTTATTGGGATACTTACAGTTGATAACATTTTCTGAGCTTCAAAGCTTTCAAGTAAGAAGGACTTTGTTACTTTTATATTAGTGCAAAAATACTTAAAGATTATTAAATATCGTGAGTACTTTTGAGTTTGCTATACGGAAAATTTTAAAAGCAATTTTAACTGAGTAAAGTGATTTTTCCAGACTAAGTCTACAGTATGTGCGTTCGTTTACTTTTCCGGTAAAATCAAGTAGGTGAGTAATATGAAAATTTGTGTACGCGAACGCATTTCAGTAAAATCCAGTACAAATTTGCACAAATTTGTACAAATTTTGGGGTAAACGAACGCAGCTAGTATTATCAATAATAAAATATCGAACATTAACCCCCGTATGCAAAAAAAGTTGAAGTTCACTTTAGTTAACCAAAACTTTAAGCCCAGCAAAAGTGTATGGGTTTTTATATGTTGGTTAACTAAAATGAAATTTTACTTTTTTTTGCATAAGCGGGTCAATAATCACCCCTATTATATAAGTCGTTGTCGACGTAAGTTTTAAATTGTTATCATATCAAGTCGGCGTCTATATCACTTTGACGTTAATTTGGTATTTTCAAAGAATGTTATGTCGATGTCGACTATTTATTGAAAACTAAGTCTTTTTTTTTTTTTAATAAATTATATTAAAGTAAATTAAAATAAATAGAATTAATCTTCCTGGCTCACGATGTCAAGAACAAGAACATTTCTTTCGCATATTTATATTGACAACAATAATAAAAAACTAAAATTGTTTTTTGTTTTCAATACAAATATTCAAAAGAAATATTCTTGCCGACATCGTGGGCCTGGGCCAATAAGTTTTTGAAAGGGTGTGAGGGAATCATTTTAATTTTAATTGTACACAAAATTTTTATTTTTCCAATTCAATCAAAAAATTTGTAGAATCAAACAATTTTTTGTCTAAAATCGGTCCTACAAACAAATTCGCATATTCAAACAATTTATTTGCATTTTGTTTATTGAAAAAAAAACGCCGACTTTTTCAAACAAATAATTTTACAGAATCAAACAAAAAGTTTACTGAAATTCATATAAATTTCAAACAAATAATTTTGCTGAATCAAACAAAAAAGTTTTGGCACGAGCGCAATGACGCGCACACAAGCAAGCACTGTTGGCGAAGATGAAGCAGAGCGGCCGGCTGGCTTTGAGACACATTTTTTTGTTGGAATAATTTTTGAACGAAGTCATATTTATACTCACAGTGTTTTTTCTTCATCACTCACTGTTGCTTTATCCTTTCCTTTGCTAATGAAGAAGAAATGTAACCAAAAACGGCGGCAGACCGACTCGATATGTTTTCCGACAGCATTCTATTTTTGTACATATTTGATGTATTTAAACAAACTATTTAAAAAAATTGAATGCGGGATTTTGTTTTTTTTTACCAACTTTGAAACCAACCAAAAATTTATTTTGTTTCTTATAAGGTTGTTGTTATTTCTGTTGTTTAAAAAAAATGAAACGTTTTTTTTTACCTGCTATTGTTTTTGTTCTTTTTTTACTACAAACCTCGTCACGCTATTTTATCATTTTTCTTATTGCTGTACTTTTTTAAAGCGTCCAAAAATAGACTGCATGTGTTTTTTGTTGTAGTTCTTATATTTCACATAAAGAATTGTTGCTTACAATCAATAAAAAAATGCAAAAAGACGACAACATTAAAGAGCGTTAAATATTTCATACAAAATTATGAAAACTTCAAAATAGCACGCTTATTAAATTTTTGAAGAGTTGTCCACATTTTTGTTGGTTAAATAAAAATCAAACAAAAATATTGATTGAATTAGTAAAAAAATTTGTAGAAATCAAAAAAATTTTCAAACAAGCGTTTGTTTGAAAATAATTCCGCAATAATTTTTTTCTGTGTACTTAAAAAAGCATTTTTTTTTTGAGATATTTAAAATATTTTTATTTTAGTTTATTAAAAATAGGTTCCGTTTAAACATGAAAAATTTTGCCTGTCCAATTACCTCTCTGCTGGTTCGACAAGCTCCTAATCTTTTACCAAAATTCTCAATCACGTTTTTTAATCAACTGTTGTCAATGAATGAATAATATCAACTCGATAATGTTGTTTAAAAGCTCTTGAACTGTTTTGGGATTATTGCTGTTCACTTTTGATGTAAAAAAGTCAACAAATAATAATCTAAAGATTAACAATCGCATGTGTTCATCCTGCACGCAAAGAAAAAACATGGTTGTTGTAAACATATTCTAAGAGCAACATATTATGATAAGATTCATGATTGTAGTCACCATATTAAGATTATAATTGAATCATAGTATGACTAAATATACTCGTAATATTACAACATAATATTTTTCCCTTAATATATTATAATTCTGTTAATCATACTAAGTTAAGATGTAATCAAATTATTGTCATGCTAATCATAATAAGTTAAGAATTAATCATATTATTGGCATGTTAATCATAATAAGCTAAGAAGATTATCATATTATCATCATGTTAATCATAATAAATTTAGAAGCAATCATATTATGATAAAGCCCCTTTCATAACTGTCATAAAAATACAAAATAAATTAAAATTTTTTTGCATCGATTTTTTATTTTGTGGCCTTTTACAATTTTTGTTAATGTAAATCAAATAGCGGAGTTCAATTTAAGGCTTGCAAAAGAGAAAATGCAAAATCTGTGGTTTTCATGGGACACCGCTTATGTCCTCTCCGCTTTTGAGATGTTGATGCCATATTGCCTAATTTTAAACGCTCTTTACATGTTTCATAAAGTTTTTGAAAAAAGATGGATCAATTCCGATTTTTTAACGTAATGACAAAGTTTAAAAAGTGCAATACCCAGCCCATTAGATCTCCAATGGCTTTTCGGCTTTCCTGAAACATTTGTTTAAAGACATACGCGGTTGCCCATGAAAACCACAGAAATATCGCAGAACTTTTATAAAATATAACGAAATCTCTGTCTTTTGTTGTTTGATTTTACAAAAAAAAACTACAATATTTTGCATTTGCACTATTTCATCACTAATACCGAATGAACTCCGCTAATATTTTAATTTTTTAATTTCTTTAAACTTATTTTTTATTGGAATTTATCTTTAAATAGTTTCACCGCTCACATATAAAATAAACGACACAACTTATTCAAAATTATTTTACGAGCGGCGCTAACATGATATTATTAGAGTAAAAATAGTATGATTGCATCGTAAACATTATATGATTAATGTATAGAAAGTTATCATGTTATGGCTATTAAATATCATGATATGGTTGTGAGTAATATAATATGTTTTGAAAGTTATTATAATTTAGTTGTTAGAAAAATAATTATTTTTCGCTCAACAATACTCAAATTTATAATTGCGATAAACATTGATATGTTTACAGTATCTATAATAATATTGTTGCTATTAATTAAAAATAACAATAATTTGTGTATGACAACAATAAAACATAGTGTTGTTGCCGTAACAATGCCCAACCATATTTTTTCTCTGCGTGTGATGGCTTTAGTTATTCAAGTGTTACCCCATAAAACTAGGGAAAAATATTTTTTTATATAGCAACCTCCAACAAAATTTTTTTAGGCAATATATTTAAACATGTTATGATAAATTTTACCATATTATTGTCACCGGCAACCATATTATGGTTAAATTTGTCCTGTGTAAAGAAGCCACAAAGATAATATTGCCTCCGAACATGTTATAACTGATAATAAGAAAAACACTTATAATAGCTTGATTGTTTTTTTTAACCATCGTATGTTGCTCTTAGAAAATAGGAAAAAGCTATCGTTAATTGAAAAAAATGGTCGTCATATCGAGCCCTAACCGATTTACCATAACGTTAGTACCAAAAATCAAATTTTACAGGAGTGAGTTTTTTTATGTCATTTTATTTCATATAAATTTTGAATGTAATTTGTCGCTTAAGCTCGATTCACCCATGCGTTCCGAACAATATTTTTGACAGGACAAGAATTTTTTTACAGAGAGTATTCTGCAGAACGATTCACCCATCTCGGAAAATTTGTCCGGACAAACAAAGCTACCATATGGTTTACAGATGTAAACGATTATACAAAGTGGCAGCACAGTTAGCAAACTATTAGTTTTTTTTATAAAGTGTGTGAAAATGGAAGAAAGAAGAAAATTAATTTTATTATTTTTAATTGAATTGCATAAAACTAGTGTATTCATTAGGTTACCCGTTAATCGGTTAACCGATTAATTACTATTCGATTAACTGATCGGTTAATTTAAAATTGGCTTTTTTCGATTAACGATTAAACTGGTTAATTTCAGTCGATTAACCGTTGTAACAAAAATTGGTAAACATTATGTTAAAAAATATTAAATTTTACCATTTAAAATTTACTTACGACCAATTCCAATAGATTTTTCTTTTTCCGTCCATATATTTTGTTTTAGTAAGTATTTTTATATAAACGATTTCCCATATCATAAATACATTCTCTTCCTGGATTTTTTATTTCCTTAATAAGTTTCTGGGCAATATTTTCTTTAACATCCATTTTTGTTTCATTTTTTTTTAATTACTCAGCACAAAACGAAAAATTTAATAAATGGCAGCTCAATTCAACTTTTATGTACAAATTGAAAAAAAGTGGCATCTCAGTTCATTTTGTTCGGCACAAGAATTAAAATTAAACCAATTCAAGAAAAAACGTTGCGAACAAATTCATTGCTCTCTCTCTCAAACTCAATATAAAAAAAATTTTGTCCGGACAATAATTTTGTTCTGAACGCATGGGTGGATCGAGCTTTACGAAAAAATTGTTTTTGCTATAAAATCGTAATGGTACCTTATGTGACCATGACATTTAAGGAGATGATGCAAGTGTTGCCAATAAATTCATATATTAAAAAAAAAAACGTAAATTGTAAGGGCTTGATATAACCATAACATGTTTTGGAGCCAATCATAATTTGGTTCGGGATTCGCGATGTAGGACCAATTTAACTATAATATGGTTGCCAGTTGCAATAATGTGGTTTTAGTAAACGTAACATATTTATGCATTTTTTGGTTAAAATATTTTTCTTTCAGCTGACCATATAGAAAAATTCATATTTTCTTCGTTAGCAAACTCTTGAAAGTTATCTTTAAAATTAAAACTCAACTTTCCAAACATACCGATTTGCTGAAAAATAAGTTTTGCACACAAAAGAAAGCAGACTAGTGTTTCCTTAGTCCATTTTTTGTGGGAGCAACACGCATATTTTCCAGTTTACTAAACAACATAAATGAGATAGTTTATAGAAGGGGAGTGTTGTCGACCTTTAAATATGCTTAAGAGTCCTAAACGCTAATTTTGATACTTATAATGTCAACTTGTTACGCTTGAAAACAAAGCAATTCATCGAAATAAGATGAAGTACTGCTATAGAATTCCTATCATAATTTAAGTTATTTGTGTATATTTCTTTGCATTTTTAAGCACTTCGAATTTGTGTTTTTCTTAAAGCTTTCTAAAAACATTCCTTAAAATTTGGCACAAACTTATTTTTATGTTTTTAATAATTTTAATAAATTTGCTTAAATGTCTCTGTAATTTATAAAAACGAAAATAAAAACTTCCGACTTAAATCTATAAACCGCTTACTACAACCCACCTCAAACTATTAAGCACATGTACAAAAAAAGTTCATTAAATTATAAAAATTTCCTGAAATAAAGAAGAGATAAAATCTTTGAAATTTTATGAATTCAAATAAAAATCAAAAATTATTCATAACTTTCTATCGCTAAAAATTTTAAACAAAAATATTTTGAAAAGAAAATCTATTACGATAACTTACGCCAATTAAAATCAGTCAAATGTAATTGAATAATTTGCTAAATCAACAGCCAAGCCAGCCAAATGAAAAATCACACTATTCTGGCACAGAAATTACAACTCTACACCTTGGCAAAGAGCAAAATATTAAGTTAAAATTCACTCGTAATAAAAAGGAAATTAAGTGGAAAATGATGGTGATGATGAAGATGATGCTGGTGATGGTGGTGGTGGTGGCAAACACCCACATCATAAAAGGACTGAAATAACGTAGCAGTTGTTTCAAACACTTCATTAGTGTAATTTGTAAACTAACACTATTTTATGGCTAAAATTAATTTTAGTTTTTTGTTCAAGTGTTTTCGTTTTTTTTTTTTAAATTTAATGGTTTCCTTGCGGATAAAACTTACAAACGTTTGGTAAGAAGAAACATACGTTTAAACTATACAAAAGAATAAAAATCATGCTAATAACCTCATTTAATTAATTCTAGTTCAACACCTTCTCATGGTAGTCGAAAAAAGTTTTATAAAACTTGTATGATTTGATATTCTCTTTATTTTTTTTTGCCGTTTTTTACATTTTGCTTTTAGAAAACCACTGATGTGTTATAAATATATTCTCTGTACAAAGCCCTGTTGCAATATAAATGAATATTTTTGTATAGTTTGTGGAGAATTGCATGCAACATAATATTGCCGCACGCTACAGCACAAACAGCAGATGCTTCTTATTATTAGTTTTTTTTTTTTTATTTTATTCACACATTTCTACAGACATAAAAATAACTAAAATTTATTTCATTTTATTTAGTTTTCTTTATAAGTATTCTTTTATTTGTACAGTCGGCTTTTAAGGTTGCTTAATTTTTTCTTTTTTTTTGTTTCTATCGAAATTTGTTTAAAAGCTCTGGGCTGTAATGAAGTTGAGTGCCCTACTTAAGATCTAGTAATACTTTTCAACATATTTCTAAAATTCTTACAATCTTTTTCATAAGAAATAAAATAAGTTTATAAAAGGGTTACGAAACGAATTTCATATGAAAGCTGTCGAATAAACTTTTTATAAATCGGTTGAACTTTTTGTGGATAAGAGGGGTAGAATAGAATTTACTTTTCAAACTTCCCCACTTTATAATGGTAAAGATGGAACGAGGACAGATCCTTACAGCGGTCCCTTCTTAATACCCTGAGTCAGGGACCGGGTTTAGAGCTAGATTGCCCCAAAGTAATGAATGCAGCCTCCAACCATTTTGATTTCCTGCTTAAAAAAATATTAGTCTTAGTCCTTCACCTCAGACAGAAAATCCAGACAGAGCAACTCTAGTCTCCCAAAATGTCTTACCGTAAAATCCCTAAGACCTGGGTATCGTCTCTTCCACCCTTTTATTCTCACAACTAATACAGTAGTCGTTATAATTTAGGCCAGTGTTCGAAAATAAACACTAAATATCGTTTTTTAATGTTCGGTTCGGTAGATTTGTGGAAAACACAAACGCTAATAGTGTTTGTGTAGAAAATCATTAAAAAAAATAACGTTTCCCTGTTAGTCATCTTTCGAACACAAAAATATTACTGTTTTTATCAAACTCAACAAAAGATGTGAACACTTAATTCCGTTCGGTTTTTTTTTGAAAATCCACAAACTTCAATGTGTTCGGTTCGGCTCGTTAATGTTCGTCCCTTTTGGCTGGTAAAAAAAACCTTTTTACAAAAACAAAATACACACACGAAAAAAACATTATAGAACATTAAAATATAATGTTTGTCTACAGTATCACTACAATTGTTCTGTTTTTTAACGAAGAACCGAACATTATATAATGTGTGTGAGCCGAACGTTAAAGAATGTACTGTTTATTTTCGAACACTGATTTAGGCCCAGTGTCATTGCACGGGTCCATATTAACCATTGACTCGTAATGCCCGATGTCGTTGTCCATTTTAAGCAATGGAATGTATTGAAGACTTCAAACTTTTAGACTCGTCTAAAGATGTGTTTACACTCAACAAATATTTGACGAAAAAATAGAGCAAACAAAGTGACCACTAAATTGATCAACCATTAACTTCCTTTTAAACAATTTTTTTTTTTATTAAGTAATCTTTATTAAAAGAAAAGTAGGTAAAAAAGAATGTAATTAATAAACTGTTCAATTGTGGAAACATCTGAAGCGTCAAATATTTGTTAAGTGTGACCATATCTTAAGAATTTTTTAGCTGATTTTGACATATTCAGTTCTGCTTCAAAATCTAAGGGGATAATATTGCAAATCGCTTCACTTTGCATTGAAAATTATTTCATATTCAATTTTTAAAATGGCAAAGGGTGGTCTAACCAAAACGCACAATGTTAATTGTAAATAAAACAAAAAGTTTTCAGAGACTTATCTTAATATTTCTTTTTATTTTTATAGAACGATCTATAACAACTATGTGTGAAGCAAAATATCGGCCATATGCTCGCCACAGCTTTAGTGGCAAACTTCTTTCCGATGGTCCATATTTTCAATGACTCTGAGACATAATTGACGTTCAATGTGGTTAGTGTACCGAATTATTTCATCCTTAAGCTGTTGAATTCTTCCTGGCTTATTGACGTACAATTTTTCCTTAAAATATCCCCAAAGAAAGAAGTCTACGGTTTCAAATCACATGATCGTCACGGGCAATTAACATCGCCATGACGCGAGATAACATGGCCATTGAATTTATCGCGCAATACAGCCATTGTTTCGTTGGCTGTGTGACAATAGGCACTATCCTGCTGGAACCACATATGTTTCAGGTCCATATCCTCAATTTCTGGCCACAAGAAGTCCATTATCATCTTGCGATAGCGAACACCATTCATGGTAACTGCTTCGCCGAACGAAGAAGTATGGCCCCAGCCCATAAACTGCACCAAATAGTCACTCTTTGTGTATGCATCGGCTTTTTTACAATCACTTTTGAATTATCATTTGCTAAAATACGGCAGTTCGGCTTGTTAACGAATCCACTGAGCTCGATTATGCTGACTAAAATAATCACGAAGTGCAATTTGTTTTGAACGCCCATTTTCGTAAAAGCCTTCATCAATCTTAACGCGCTGCTTAATTGCGTACCTCTCAATGGTTGAATTTGTCAAACACTGAAACAAAGGAATGCCAAATTAAGTTGGACAAAAAAATTGACGTTAAGATGTGACTCACAATTAACATCGTGCATTATGGTTAAACCATCCTTATGAAATAATTTTTCAAGTGAGGTGAAATGTATTACAAAACAACCCCAAACAAATTCATATCCTAAATCAAATAATCACATGATATTAAATTTGGAAAAAATATTTGGATGCTGTTTTCTGTGTTTTCAAAAACAGGACATTACAAAGATTCTTCAGTACTCGGCATAAAGTACATTAGTCTGGAAAAGAACGACTTTTTGTGCAACTTAATTTAAATCGTTGTGCTCTTTTTTAGATTTATTTGAAGCTAATATATTTATAGTTCGGCCGTATTTAAATTGTTCAGGGTAACGCATAACAAACCTTGTGATTTATATCATGGACAATTTTCTTTATTTTTTTTTAATGAAGGCACTTATTAAGTTTACTGGACAAAAGCTTACCTTAAGTTAAAAAGATGGAAATACCTTTTTGGTTATACACCTTCTAGTTTATGAACAGCCTTGCCTCTATATATTTTTTTCAAGGGTTTTTGTCCGTTTCCTTTAAGAATCCCAGATTTGATACATTGTGCCTGGTAAATATTTGACTCCTATTGCGATCAAACGTGGGTCATTTTCGTTAGTAATGCTCCAGTATATCGTAGTTTTCGCCACATCCTCTACATATGCCAGATATGTAAATGATTTCTTATTCATGTGTGAAATTCTTAAACATTACACGGTGCCCAGGGGAAGATTTAAATAAAATTTTGGTGTTACTCTCTTCAATTTTTAAGCAGATTATCAGCCCAATTATGAATAACAATTCCCCGGGAGTTTCCCATATTTCCTATGTAAATTCAATTGTAAAAATGTGAAAAGGGAAAAAACTCCCGGGGAATTTTTATTCATAATTGGGCAGTATGTTTTTAAAACAGTGATAACCAAGCAACAAACAAAGTTTGGCCGGTCCCTTGCGATTACGAATTATCGGGACTCTACCGTAGTGAAATAAACAGCTGTTTTTCTCCCTAAACTGTGTCTTTAACTTTTTTTTGGCGAGTACTAACTTTCACGTAAGAAAATTACTCGCCAATTTACAGAAAAAGTGCGTCTGTAACATTTTTGTGAGAAAAGTTCCCGCTTTGAACTGTCAACTAAACTGACGAATAAAAATGGAGCGAGAAAAAATTTAAACATTAAAAAACAACTAAATATGCAAAATACAAAGAATAATAACAATAATATTTTGTTCTTGGCTCATTTTTTTATTTGTTTTATTGTTTAATTGTTTTTCTTTTAAAAATTGTATAAAATTTTCGAATGTTTTCAAAGCTCGTTTTCAAACAACAAACATTAAAGTCGCACTTTACATTATTTGTTATTGCCGAAGGTTGTATTTTTGCCGCCGTCATTGAAAAATTTTAAATTTTAGTAAAATTTGGTCGCCGTCAACCATACGTGTTACTGGCGTTCTCGAAGTCTGCAATGTCACAGCGGCTTCGAGTGCAATGTTATGACATTTATAACGTAACGACGTTATCTCTTTGGATAGTGTTCGACATGAGTTACAGATACACTTTTCTCTCACTTTTCGAAAAACGATGAAATATTTTGTTTCGCATCTTTTCGATGCGAGTACTTCTCACTATAATTACAGAACATGGGTACAGCTGTTTATGTACATATTTTATTGATTTTTCATTTTTTGTGAAGGTTGATAGTAAGACTAGTAGAATAGTGTAAAAGGGCCTTAAGCAACCTTTTAAAAATTAAGACAAAAAGAAGAAATGTTTTTGAATGTAGAGCATTTCTTTGTTGCCCGTTATCAACTTTAACTTCTCTCAATTGTTTGTCCTTCATTTTAACTTCATTTTATACATGGCTTATTATAAGCTTGTGAACAGCAGGCAGGAGACAATTATTGTATTTTTTTCTGACTTGTTCTTTATTACATGTTGTAACTAGTTGGCAACATGGTTGCTTGTCTATCTAAATAAGCTGCAGGAATTAATGTTAATGTTGTATGTAGATACTAAATAAATTTTACTGCAACATGCTGCTTTGCACAAAGCAGATATAATTCTTGTGTATTTGAATAAAATAGTCCTGCCCTGTTTAATGAAAAGAAAAGAAAGAAAAAGACAAAAAGAAAAAAAGGTTAAGTAAAAATAAGTTAATGTTACAAAAACGAGAGAAAAAAAAATAAACTAAATACCAAACAATTTAGCGGTATAAATTTTGGCTAATGTTACTTAAGGCAGCAGCAATTTCGTTAATTGTTTCATGTCAACTCTTGGTCGAATGCAGAAAATAGTTTCAAGAGACTTTTTTCATTAATTAAAACACTTAAATATTGTTTTGTTTAATGTAACAAATACACAATGCCACTTAACTTAGTATACCGAGCCATAACTTAGACCTTAAGTCGGTTGCAGTATAACAGACCTAAGTCTCTAGTGGGAATCGGGCACGCAAGCCCCACACTAGTTCACTACCGTCATTAAAAATAGCAATGTAAGATTTATTTTCATATTGTATTAAAAATAATTGAATATATTTCACATATATTTATCGGAAAGTATTTGTAAAGGCTATAAATTAAAACAGAAAACAAATATTGTTTTCTTTCAGACGGCACAGAAAAATTATCTCAATACTCCATATAATCAAGACACATTTTGCAAGGCATTTAAAATTATTTATTAATTTGACCCCATTTAAAACTGTTTTTCTAATATTTTACATTTAAAATTTTTTAATAAATCACAAAATTTACTTTTGTACATGATATTTAGCTTTCTTTATAAAATTTGTAGGACTCTCGTACTCCTCTTAACATTTTTATTTTACTCGTTTTATTTTATCTGCCTTTGAATATTAAATATTATCGTTTATAATAATGTTTATTTTCTAGTTGCTGTATATTTTTATTTCTGCTACTTAATATTATTTTAGTATTTGCAATGTAAAATTATCTTTACAAATGTACAATTTCTCAGAAAAATAAATAAAGACAAGAGCAAAATGTTTATGCCTTTTATTAATTCTGGCCATATATATCTTTAACGTTGCGTTAAAACAAATTCACAACATATACTTGAATTAAAGTATGCCCTAATTAATATAACGTGACCAACATTTAGACTGTGATGTTGTAAATTTGATGTGATTAATAAAGAAATAAGGAATATATAAATATATAAATTAATTAAAGTGGCTCCCCGTCATGCGTTTCTCTTTAGATTAGTTGTGGGCATCACAGCTACTAGCATATTTACGTTAATACATATCGTCAGTTCAATATTGGTTTGGCGCATAAGCCAAAAAGTCGCCGTGGAGAAAAACTACGAACTTAAAAGTTAAAAGTATTATACTGAAAGTTAAAATTATTATTTTGAGCCGCATACGCCAATTTTCTAATTTTATTTCCCAAAAGAAGCTTTTTATGCTGCATACGAATACTTACTGCTGTGTATAAAGTTAATAACATTTTTTTTTGCTTTAACTACTTTTTTTCTTACGTCAGAAAAGCAAAGCAAAAGTAAAATTTATTTACTTGTTGTCATTAATTTTGTTTTTGTTAAACTACTTGTTTTTCTTACTTTTCAATAAAGAAAAGCAAGAGTAAATTTTATTTTACATTTTGTTAAGAGGAATTTACAGCCTTTGCCGACAGGGGCGTGTAGAGCAAAACAATAATTCATAAACTTTAAAATAGCTTATACGGAGAAAAATTAGTCTTAATGCTAGAAACGTAACTGGGACGAACGACGAATTATTCGCAATGAATATTCGTCATTGGAAATAGAACAATCATTGCGTTTACCGAAATTCGTCGAGCGTAACGAACTCTGCGATATGTTTATTTCTATTTCTTACGCAGACGAACGACGAATAAATTAGGAAACGAACAGTGCAGCATGATATAAAAGTCGATTATTTGTTAAAAACCGTGAAAGCTGTAAAGAATAAAAGGGACAAATCGCTTCTATTGCGAACTTGGCTAAAATTCTCAAAAAATTCCAAACTTTTAAATAAACACTAAAATCTATTTGAAATCGCAAATTGGTGAAAAAAAACAAATTGTAGGAAAATAACAAAAAAAAAATTTGCAATAACAGCGAAAATTCGCGAAAACTTGTAATATTTTAAACAAGCTTAAACCATAAGGAATGGCAAAAATTCGGTAAAAATTGCTTAATTAGCGGAAATTTGCAAAAATTTGCTAACAGCGGCATGATCGCAAAGTCTTAGAAATCGTGAAAGCTGTAAAGAATCGCAGAGACAAATTACTTCTATTGCGAACTTAGCTAAAATTCGCAAAATTTTGCAAACACTAAAATTTATTTGAAATCACTAAATGGATGAAAAAACAAAATATCGAAAAATAACAAAAAAAAGTTGCAAAAATTCGCGAAAATTTGTTCCTTTTAAACAAGCCATAAAATTGATTCAAAGTCTCTAAAACTATAAGGAATGGCAAAAATGCCTGGAGTTTACGCACTTGTTGTGTCTCATATGACGAACTTACGCAACGAATTCTTGCCGACGAATTCGTCGTACTATGCGAAATTCGTAGTTTGTCCCAGTTGTGTTTACACCATAATATCTCAGAAACGATAAAAATTTCGTGAAACAAGTTTTGGATTCCTAAAGGGTGTATTGAAAATTATAGCACAATTTTTATAAAAATGGTCGGTAGGTCAAACCAATTATGAGCTGACGATATGTATTATGTAAGGGCAAACAAGTAATGCACAAAGTGAATTTAATAGTGTACGTGTCGCACAGATAGTATATTGCTATTTCCAATTTATATTATGGGCTTACAAAGGTAATTTATGATTTGCACTGTAATTCACAAAATTAAGAGCTGCCATCTCCAAGACACAATTAATTTCGGACCGAACGCAAATTCATAGTATTAAAAAGCTATTAAACTTTGATTTAATATATCGATGCCTTACATTCTCAACCTCGTATCTTAAAAAAAATACAACTTTTTAGGAGAGAAACAAAAAACGTTATATCTTTGTATACTTCGGTGTTTGGGTTAAAGTTAAAGTGGAATTATAAAAGAATTGATTACATCTATATAAATTGTATTGAAATAATAAGTTGTTTCAGTGTTAGAACACAAAAATAGCAGTCGTTTGATATGAAAAAGTCAAACCCGTATTTTTAAGTTACGAGGTTGAGAAAGTAAGGCATCGATATCTTAAAATTAATTTAATATTTATATCAGTGTTCGAAAATTAACAGTACATTATTTAACGCTCGGCTCACACACCCAGGAACGATATCTATTTTTTTTAGTGATTGTGTAGACATACACAAAACTTAATACCGTTCGTAACTATTATAATGTTCGGTTATTCGGTAAAAAACAGAACAATTGTAGTGGTACTGTAGACAAACATTATATTTTAATGTTCTATGTTTTTTTCGTGTGTGTATTTTGTTTTTGTAAAAAATTGTTGGTTTTTTTCCAGCCAAAAGGGACGAACATTAATGAGCCGAACCGAACACATTGAAGTTTGTGGATTTTCAAAAAAAAACCGAACGGAATTAAATGTTCACATCTTTTGTTGAGATTGATAAAAACAGTAATATTTTTGTGTTCGAAAGATGACTAACAGGGAAACGTTATTTTTTTAATGATTTTCTACACAAACACTATTAGCGTTTGTGTTTTCCACAAATCTACCGAACCGAACATTAAGAAACGATATTTAGTGTTAAATATTATAATTACAGAACATTTATTTTTCTACTCGTTTGCCTTGTAAATTGCCTGTTTAGTCGTAATGTCCAGTAACCGTATTCTGTAATTCGCTTAGCTAAAGCTAAATCTCCATCGCTAAAATGTCTTAGAGAATACAAAATTTAAAAATTTTAGCGACGACACTTAAATTTTTTTTAAGTTGTATTTTTATTCGACCTTTGAAATTCAATATTAAGTTAAAGCTAAAATTGCAACGAATTAAATTTTTATGGCGTTGCCAAATTAGAAATGCACGTTTCTGAATTCCATTTGTAGCCAAAAATCGCTAAATCAACTTTAGCGAATTACAGAATACGGCTGCAGCACTGATATTTGTTTTATATTAACAACATTTTCATGAGTTATGTTGTTGATATAAGTAAACCTTTAATTCACTTGATTACATTTTTTAATTAAAAATTATTTAATTTTTTATTAATGTTTGATTTGAAAACAAATTCTGTGAAGTTTGTGGCTTATAAACAATAGATCGAACAGGTGCTACAATTAAAAAACATTTGGCTTTTCGTCCCTTATGCCCGTAATTTCTACAAAAAGAAATCAGCTGTGTAAATAAATTTATGGTGTAAAAGCTGCCATATTTAAAAAAAAAGAAACTGAAGGTAAAACACGTAGGCTCAATAAACGTTGAAATAGGTGAAAATAACTATTAGGTACGAACACGATCAGCTTTCTTTTTGTAGAAATTACGGGCATAAGTGCACGCAGAGAAAAAACATGTTTAAATATGGTCACAAAACTATTTTTCAAGAAGATTTTAAACATATTTTGTTTAATTTGACTATATTTTTGTAAGCGACAATCATAATTTGGTTAAATAAGTCCTCCATCAAGAGCCCACATAAGAATGTATCAAGCGACACTTTTTTCGAAAATTACTTTTTGATGTGGAACTATACTTAAAGTTAAGCGCCACATTTTGGCCTGGGTTTCGCTGCCCTATCATGGATGCAAAGGAAACCTGAGAGAAAATAAAATTGTATCAACCGTCAAGTTTTCTCACTGGAATAATGTTGCACCCTGTAATTTCTATTATCCGCCAAAAAATTATGCTAAGCCACATTTTTAAATATGTTTTGCATTCTAAAAATCGCTTTCCAAATATGTTCCTTTCAATAAAATCCACAAATAAATAACTAAATGAGACGTTTTTTTTTCGTTTCCTACACAATTTTAGAAATGTCGCTTAATACATTCTTATGGGAAGGTATCGATATGTTATGGTTAAATATGACAATAATTTGTTTTTAAATTAACAAAAGTATTTTCCTCTTTTTCTAGAGCAACATACTGTGGTTGAAAACCAACCATGCAATATATGTGGCTTCTTAATTGATATTTAATTAAATTAATTAAATAAAATATGTTTACAATTTTCTTTAAAAATACTTTTGTTGGAGGTGACCATCTTTCAACATGTTTTTTCTCTGGGTGTGTAAATCAATTTTTGCAACTTTTCTTGAAAACATTTAAAAAATTAAATAATTGCTTTAAAAATAAAAAAAATAAGTATTACCTTAGTAAAATTATTGTTGTTGATAAAGTAAGGGGGCTTTTTTATAAATCACTTTACTTTGTGTTTTTGAATTTTCAAAAATTCTTAAAAAATAACCCACTAAATCAAAAACAGTTGATGTATAGTTAATTTAAGAAGAAAATTCTACAAATATCTCAGATATTGAAGAGTATTAATTATTAAACATGGGCCAAATCGGTCCATTTTTCTACTGGCACCCATAAAAGTGAGGTAGGGAACAATTTTCAATACTATGATGAAAGGCACATACTACATATGGGCAAATCCCAGAAACAGTCCACCAACCAAAAATTTTTCAAATGAATTTTTTTTTAATGGAATATAAGACTAGATGTTAAATTTCATTTTTATATTAAAAAATATGTATTTCAATGATCATTAATGCAATATTTTTTACCAAATCCTACCTCACTGCTGATTTCTTAACGCTATACGTGAATTTAGCATTATTTTAGGTGTTTTTTGTGCTTAAAATAGCACTTACAGCAGACTTATCAAAATATACATTTCGTTAAAAAAAAGTTGATATTCATTAGTTAATAAATTAGTTTAAGAAATATAATATAAAAATATAATTTGTTTTGTTAAAACAAATAAAACATAATAATAAAATGCTACTGGAAAAACTGTAGCGTGCGTTATGTAGCTTTTGTCAAAAAATCACAAAATTGTTTGGCTGCGAATAAGTGCGTTTAGAATTCTCTTATAGTCATCTTCCTTTTTAGGAATTAAATTTTGTATACCTCATCATGCCAAATTCGCTAAAAATTAGGAAAACGCACTTCAACCTTTGAAGTTACTTCCACTTTTTGTAGCGTGCGTCACAAAACTTTGTGATAAATTATTTCGCAACAAATACTTGCTAAGAAATTATGATATATGCACTTAGAGAAAAAACATGTTTAAATATGGTCACGTCCAACCAAACTATTTTTAAAGAAAATTGTAAAAATATTATGGTTAATATAAACAATATAACTGTCATCGACGACCATATTATGGTTAAATTAGTCCTTCATCAAAAACCCAAAACCAAATTATGGTTCCCTCTAAAAATGTTATGGTTAAATATGATAATAATTTGTTTTTAAATTTACAATAGTATTTTCCTCTTTTTCAAGAGCAACATACTATGGTTGATAACCAACCATGCTATTGTGAGTTTTTAACAAATTTTAGTTATTATTGATCATAACATGTTTGGAGGCAACAATAATATGATTGGGGCTTCTTGATGGAGGAATAATTTAACCACAATATGGTTACCGCTGACAATAATATGGTTATAATAAACATAATATGTTTAAAATTTTCTTTAAAAAAAATTTGGTTGGAGGTGACCATATTTAAACATGTTGTTTGTCTGGGTGTGCCATTCGTAAGTACATATTAAAGTCACTAAATACTATATATTAGTTGAAGGTATCTTTTTTGAAAGACCGAAAAATGTTTATATTTCAATCAGAAAACGCAAGCGAATGTAGCGTTCGTCACGCAGGATTTGTCCATATATAAGATTCAGCGCAGCCAAATTAGCACTTTAACTTGTTTCTTTTTAAGTTCCTTATATAGTTGATATAAAAAAAAACTATATTAATAAATTATGCCCATTTAGTAATATTTAAACAGTATAGCAGCACAAAGTAATTTCTTTTATTTCCTTAAATTATACATTTTAATTCTTTAAACTTCTCCATAATTTATCTAAATTAACTATAACTGACAATAATATAACTACAAATATTCCTAAACATAGTAATTTGCTGTTAAAATAGTTGGTCCTTTTAAACACTTTAAACCTAAAAGCGTCAACTCTGCAACATAATATTGCAGCATATAAATTATAGTTCAAGATGGATTATCTGGCCATATAAAAGCTACTTGACTGCAAACAAATACACTTGCAAATACACGAAACATAATGTTGCAGCATTGCAAAGCAAAAAAAAAAAAAAAAACAAACAAAAAAAAAAACTTCAGGCATTAACATGAATATTTTCTATTTGGTAAGAACTATAGTTAAAAATTGCTAGTAGATAGTTTAGATTTCAGTTTGTAACGCACATAGCAAAATCATTTTTTGCAAAGCTTCTTCAAACAACTGTTGTGGTTTTAAACATCGCTATTGCCACGATCAATAAATTTTGGTTTGTATTGAACCATAAAATGTTTGCATCCTTTATATAATCAACCCAATTAAGAATTAAAATTCCCCGGCAGGTTTCGCCCTTTTCCCATTTTTAAATTCAATTATAAAAATGAGAGAACTGCAAAAAATCCTGGGAAATTTTTGTGTATTTTAAAAAATAAAATTTAGCTACAACCATGCGTATTATAAAATACAACAACAATATAATATTTTCAAACTTGGTATGTTTAATTATAAAAATAATTGCAAATAAACAGAATTATTGTTTGTTTTGTTCTCTACAGTAGTTGAATGCTTTTAAAGCACATCCTGGATTTACCTCCGATTTCACATTCTTTTTCTTTTAATTATTGATTAAAAAAGATAAAATTTGCGCAAACTATTTAAACCGAGAGAAAGCAGCTTAAGGTTGTGGCAGGCTGGGAAATTAATTACATTTCAATTAAAGGAAAGCTTATAAAAGTGGAACATGTTTTTAACAGGAATATAAAAAACAAATAACAACAACAGGCACATTAAAAAAATGTCTGAAATTAATAACCATAACCACACTATTTTTTTTTAAGTTTTACCATAAAATGATTAATACTGACCGCGTAACTAATAGTGTTGATCATATTATGGTTTACGATACATTGACATTTAAACATTGACTTTGTTAAATTTCTAGCATAATATTTTGCTCTAAGAATATGTAAACCTCCAACCATATTTTTTTGCGTGTAAGGCTCATCATTACAACCTGATGATAAAGTTTCTGATAGCTTACGTGAACAATATATTTCGTTCTTAGTTGTCTTTTAAGAATTTTTCTTCTTAAGTTTATTTATTCGCAGTGTACCTGACTCTGAAAAATTATAAAAAAATGCAAAATTTGTGTCTTTATAACACAGTGTGTTTGTCCTTTTTTTGAACATCCCCACAAAAGTATACTAAAACGGCACTTTAGAAGGTTACAATGCTCTACGAATATTTTCTGCATCAAAAACATTGCACAAACTACTAAAGTTAGTGCAATGCATGTAAAACGGATTTTCGAAATTTCGGGCATTGAAATTTTTGATTTTCTTGAAAAGGTGTTTAGTACAAGTCAAAAAAGAAAAGAGCTAAAAGATTATTTCAGATGTCTTCGGTAGAATTGTATGGTGATTCTTTTCTTAAAATATATTAACCCTCTAACTCTCATTTTAATGGGTAGTTTTTGTCCTTTTTTTTAACTTCCACACAAAAGTATATTAAAATGCCACTTTAGAGGGTTAAAATGTTCCACGAATATTTTCTTATTAAAAGAACTGAAAATATTTCGTATTTTTTTGCAGACTAGTGTAGTTATAGATTGGTTGGCAGTTTCTATCGAGTTTTTTTAAATCAACTTTATTGGATCTCTTGATTATATTTTTTCAAATTAAAGAGATTTCATCTATATATATAAAAATGTTTGTATGTTTGTTTGTTTATTTGTTGGCTTATGGACTCCTAAACTACTGGACCGATTTTCCTGAAATTTTTACAGTAACATCATGTAAGCCTTCAAAATAAAATAGGCTACTTATTTTTTCGATAGGGGCAGGGGAATTGGTATCCCCACTCGATGCCGATATTAAATATCGCATATCTTAAGAGCCGCTGCACGCATTTTGTTGAACTTAAGATCTTCTGAGCCCAAAAATTGAAATAAAATAGCAGCGGGGGAAGTGGTTCCCCCCACAGGACACCAATGTTTAATATCGCATATCTTAAGAAGTGTTATAGTGAGAATGTTCAAACTTTGTCGAAGTCACTCTTATGGTATACTACACTATTGAAAATGAAAATAAAGTGGGTAGGTGCAGGGGGGGAAATACCTCCCATAGGATGCATAAATTAAATATGGCTCAACTGAAGAACTATTAAAGGGAGAGTCTTCAAACGTGATTAAAGCTACTGTTATGGTAAACTATAAATATAAAAAAAAAATGGGCGGGGTTGACAGAGGAGGAGCAGTACCCCTCATAGATGGAAATATAATAAAGAGCCGCTGCACGCATTTTGTTGAACTTTTGGAAGTAGGATCTTCTGAGCCCCAAAATTTAAATAAAATAGCAGCGGGGGAAGTATTACCCCCCAAAGGACGCCAATGTTTAATATCGCATATCTTAAGAACTGTTATAGTAAGAGAGTTCAAACTTTGTAGAAGTCACACTTATCGTATACTACACTTTTGAAAATAAAAATAAAGAGGGAAGGCGCAGGGGGGAAAACCTCCCATAGGATGCATATATTAAATGTCTCTCAACTGAAGAAGTGGTTAAAGCAGTGTAGCGAAGCGCACCGGGTTAGGCTAGTTTCTTATATAATTTCATTAGTATTCTAGTCACAACCCGTTTTAACATTGTCGGATTTCCCCAATATTTGCCTTAATTGGATAAATTTTAAATTTGGCTAAAATTGTTTACCATCTCACAATTGAAATACTTCAAATAAAGCAAGTAGCGTATTTTAAAATTCACCTTTAATTCATTGTAATTATGGTCCATGCAGTTGTTTTTTTGCTTTCGCGAAATTTAATGTCTAAAACATTATGTTAAATTTTATATATATAAATGAAGACAAAAAAATTGTTGCAGCTGCATTTCGTAAAAAAATAAAAAGTAACAATGTTGTTAAACATCAACAACAAACTAGTTGCTGTTGTTGTTAAACAGCTAAACGGTAATGATGTTGCTACAGCCAACTTGGTCGGCTTGCAGCAATTTTAAATGTGTTTGTATGTATATCTAGAAATAAGTGGAGAGCTAAGATATCATACACTGTGTTGGAAGTTGCGAATAGTTTAGTTGTTAGCCAGTTTGTCTGGTGCAGCAGCATACAGCAACAAAAAAGTTTGCAATATTTTTTTTACTACAAAAATGTTGTTGCTTTTTGCCTGAGTTAAATTTTTTTTGTTGCTGTTGCAGTTGCTAATGTTGTTTGCTGTTATGACCATGAGATAACTTTGACTTATAAAGTTACTACATGTCTACTAAAAATGTTTCGATGTATGTTCGTGTTTTATTTTTTCCAATTCTTTTTTTTATAATTTTATATTTTTTTACATAATTTTGGGGAAAATCATGTAAACTAAATTGAATTGTATAAAATGCAAAAAAAGGTAGTAAAAAAGCTTGAATGACGTCCTTGGGTTAAACAAAATAAATATGTATGTGTTCTTGTATGTATTTGTGTAAAATTGTCTATATGTGTGTATGTAGAAATTATTATGCAATTTTAAATTATTTTAAATTGCAATTTTTTATAGATGATTTATGTTGCAATACGAAAATAATAAATTTATTTAGGAATTTTAATGATTTGATTACAAGCCAATTTGACACTATAATCGGAGTTGGCTTAAAAATTGTGGAAAAAAACAAGAACTTTTGCTTAAAAAATGTATATTTATTGTGCAAATAAAACATATTTATTTTGAAATGTTCATGGAATATTTGATAAATTGTGCAATCAGTTAACTCGTTTTAATTTTAATCTGGCAACTCATTGCTGCTGTTTTTAACCATTTTATGGATAAGTAAGTTTTGCAAAATAAAAGGATATTTTTTAAACTTATTTATTGCTTTATGAATTATTTAGTAATCGGTAGTTTTTATTTTCGAGATTTCATAAAAAAAAAAAAAATTGCGGTTAAACAAACTGTTAAATCTGGCCACATTTTTTTAATGAGAATATCATACAAAAACACACACAGTGAGTCTCATAATTATTTTGCATATAAGAAAAATAAACTTTTTAGAAGAAACTTGATTGACATCCATTTATTTATTATATTAAACAGGAATTTCCTTTTATTAACGTGTTAGGAGAAAGACAAAGAATTAAATTATAAAAAAAAATTTAGAGCATCTTAATTATTATACTCTTTATACGAGATTTTAGAAAAATATAGAGCATTTTTAAGTATTTTGCTTTTTAAAAATATCACGTATTTTTACCGTATAACAATGGATATATCACATTTAATACTTTGTGGCATATCCGTTGTTTTTAGAAACTGCAGCTAATCGTCGTGATATAGATTCCACCAAATTTTAGCACTTTTCTTCAGGTATTTCTCCACATTCTTGAAGCAAAACTTGTTTCAACGTAGTTTTCGAAGATATGAGGCGTTGACAAACCTTTTCCTCCAAATACGCCCATAAATTTTCAATTGGGTTCAAGCCCGTGCTTTGAGGAAGCGTTGGCAAATGTTTGGTGTTATAAAGAATCCACAGTTTAACATCTAAGGCTGTTTGTTTGGGATCGTTGGCCTGTTGGAAATAAAAACCACTAGCTAGAAGTCCCATTTTATCAACACTCGCTTTAAGGTTTTTTTAAGAATTGACAGATACACATGTCTGTCCTTAATTCAATCTATAAAGATTGGATTTCCAACTCCAGAGGCTGACATACAGCCCCAAACCATAACAGAACCTCATCCATGTTTTACTGTCTGCTTGATATTTTTTAAATAAAGGGACTCATTCGGTTTTCTCCAAACCATGCGTCGTCCATCAGACCCAAAAATATTATATTTGCTTTTATCGCTAAATATTACAGATTTCCAAAAGTCAAAACCTTTGGTTATATGTTGATTAGCGAAGGATAATCGCTTATTTCTATTTGTTTCAGAAATTAGCGGGTTTCTTTCTTGCTACTCGAGCATTAAAGTTGTTTGATCGTAAGTACTCTACGAAGTGTTTCGATGCTAACATTGTTGCATAGAGTTCCTCTCAACTTATCATTCAGTTTTGTAGCAGATAAATGCGGGTTTTCATGAATTTCTTAAAGTATGTTCATTCCATTTCTGGCTGATAACAATTTTGGACGGCCATGTCGTGCCACATTTTTAATATTTCCACGTTCTTTTGCACGCTTAACTATATTTTATATTGTTTGACGATACCTCTTAAACATTTGTGATATAAAAAAAACAGTTTTACCTTGGTCATGAATGTGCAAGATGATTTTCCTCTCAGCAAAACTTAGTTTCTTTTCTTTCGGCATTTTAATTAGATAAATAATAGCAAAATACCTTGAAAATATAGGGGGGTGTGCTGGAAATCGCAAACGCAAAACGCAAGAATTTGGAGGCTGTTTATAATACACTTTTAATCAAATTTTTATAATTTTTGTTTTAAAATTCTGTTTAATAGATAAATGTTTGTATAATATTTGTCATAAAATTCTTTTATTACAGAAATCTTAATAAAAAACGACTTTTAAAATTCTTGCGTTTTGCGTTTGCGATTTCCAGCACACCCCTGATAATCTTATTCGTACGAAAATATTATTGAAACGTATAAACGAAGCAAGCCCATATAAAATGTTAACATTTTTTAAAATTACTTCGATAATTTATAACAATATTTGCAAGGATAAGATGATTTTTTTAAAAAGCAAAATATTTTTGTGAGTATTAATTTAGGGTCAAAATAGTTTTAATGTCAGATAAAGGCCATGAAATTACAGGTTTTAGCAATTTTGTTATCATATTTACGTTGGAACACATATCACCTACGTAATAAATGGAACATTTTCTCAAAAATTAAACAATTTGTACTTCATTTTGAGGAATCTATTATAGAGTAAAACTATATGCAAAATATTTATGAGACTCACTGTAAGTATTCAAACAGAACTAAAAGCCCAACCATGATATGCATAGCCGTGCTTAACCTACTGTCAAAAATTAACTAAAAGTCTCTCAAATTTATTAAAAAAAACAGTAAAAAAATCAAAAAACATTTGATTCCGTACGGAATGTGCGATCAGTTTCGCACTTTGCTTAAGCAAATGACAGTTTCATAAAACTTAACAAAAAGTTTCCGTAAGTTCAATATGGTTTGCTTCATATGACTTATATGTATTCGTACATTTGCTTTATCTAACTTAAGCACATTATGGTTAGGCCTGAAGTCTTCAGCTTCAGTCAAAAATTCACAAAGCCCATAATTAAATTGTCGACAGTAACTTTAATTCTCTCTCATTTTATTGTGTCAACTTTTGTCTTATCGTTTGTTCTTCAGTATACCCTCCTGTTTATTTTCAAGATTTCATAAAAAAAATTGCGGTTAAAGAAACTGTTAAATCTGGCAACTTTTTTTTAATGAAAATATCATACAAAAACAAATAAGTATTCAAATAGAACTAAGTCTTCAACTTCAGTCGAAAATTCACAAAGCCCATAATTAAATTGTCGACAGTAACTTTAATTCTTTCTCTTTTTATTGTTTTAATTTTTGTATAATCGTTTGTTCTTCAGTATACCCTCTACCACAATTGGTTGTAAAGAGTTTATACTAACAAGGGTGTGCTGGAAATCGAAAACGTAAAACGAAAGAATTTGGAAGTTGTTTTTAATACACTTTTAATATAATTTTTATAAATTTTGTTATAAAATTCTGTTTGTTACATAAATATTTAAATTTAGTAAAAAACGACTTTTAAAATTCTTGCGTTTTACGTTTTCGATTTTCAGCACATCCCTGTTAGTATGTCTTTCCGTGTGAAACTTTTTGTTATTCCTCTCAGACCTCATTACGTATATATATTCTGGCTCCTTGAGTAATTCTAAGTCGGTTAAGCCATGTTCGTCTTGCTGTCCGTCTGGTAAAAACACGCTTACTTTCGAAAAACTCAAAAGAAATTAACAAACTTGGTGTCAAATTAATTAATTAAGAAATTCAGCAAAATCGGTTCAGTAGGATCAGAGCTATGAATCAAAATGTGGAGCCAGCACCGAAAAAAATTGATAATTTTGTTACAAAAACTAACATAAATAGTGACATAATGCAAGGATTGGGATAGGATTTTGCACAAATGTGTTTTATTTGACTGAAGATCACACTGTTCAGTTTCGTGAAGATCGGTTAATAATTTACCCTAGGCCCCATATAAACCCTACTCTCGTAAAACAGTTAAGTACGCCTAGAACCGTAAAAAATAATGCTATCGGAATAAAATTTAATACTTCACAGTTTTATAGCACTAGAAATCACACTTTTAAATTTCGTGATGATCGGTCCATAATTTACTATAGGCCCCATATAAAGCCCACCCTGGAAATTTATTAAATACGCAGATATAGATATTGCGGTAAAATTTCTTCCAACTTAACTTCATTTGGCCAGAAAAAATATCATGCAATTTTGTGATATACATGGGCCGTATTTTACCGTAGATCCCATATTAAGCAGCCTTTTGAAAGTCACTGCAAATGCTAAAACTAATTTCAACGCTGTATTGAAATTTATGTATTTTAATACCAGAAATCACTCTGCATAATTTTGGTATGATTGGTTCATAACCTACCATGGCTCCGATATAAATTCCCCTCCTGAAAATCATTTAAGTTTGGCTTAAACTGTTACGAATCATGATATTTTACTTAATATTGTAGATGAATAATTTAATATAGATCTAAACCGCAACCAATTTGGATGCTGATGTCTGTTTTTATAAAGATAAATTAATAATAAAAAGACATCATATAGATATCACTCCGAAATATTCGAATTGTCGGTGGAGGGTTTCAAAGATTTTGCACAGCCGAATAAAGCACTCTAACTTGTTTTCTGTTAAAAAAGATTATGAAAGTATGGTAGCGAGAGTATATCGATGGTTTTCTTCCGCAACCACGTAACTCGATTTTTTCCGATTTTTTGATTTAACCGGAAAAGTAGTCAGTAAATACCGCCTTGCAATTTTGCAATTTTTTTGTTTGGCGGAATATCGGAATTTTTTCTAATTCTTGGATTCTAAAAGAATATATAGCAAAAAGTTTCAAATATTTGGTAAAAAAAAAGTATTTTGTCTCTCCTGAAAAGTAGTTGTTTTTGAGTTACGAGGTTGCGGAAGAAAACCATCAATATGTGAGAGCAAACGAAAAAACGCTCTCAAAATAAAATAGATTCTTTTCCACGTTGGCTTTCTACGGCAAATATGAACGTATGTTTAATTTGTGGAAAATGTGGTGTCGATGCAGCTTTGTTTGAAAACTTGCTTTTACAATTTGTGGAAACAGTTATTTTTTTAGTTATTAGAGTTTTTATAAATAATTATTATTGTGGTAATTTTGTTGAACTATTTATAGGTTTTAATCCAAATTTTCAATATTTTTAATCAGGCTTAAGCTCATCAAATTTAATTTTCATTAAATTATTTTTATGAAGAAAGGAATTTTACAACATAAAAATTAATTAAAATTGTTATTGCTAATCATTCATTCTTGACTGACCAGAGATTTTTCATAAATAAAAAAAGCAAGAAAAAAAGTAAAGTCGGTCAAGCCCTAAAAAACAAATTTTCAGGAGTTTAAAAACAAATTTTCAGCAGTGTTCCCTATATGGGACACATAATCCTGCCAGGACCAAATTATGTTATATTAATTTATTGCCTTTAAATCTTTTAAGAATGCGGGCTTATATGTGTCCTATGGGTAATTTTGTACCTACCAGCACAATATTGTCATGACATAGAAGCTATCGTAAATGTTAGTGTCGCCAATTTCTATGTCAATACCAACATTTATAAGGATGTTATGGCATTAAAAGCTTTTGGTCGGGAGAAGTGTTTGTATGGAAACTGTGGCCAAATATAGAGCGATTCCAATTAAATTTAGCAAGATGATTGAGATTGGCAATAAAATAAGTTTGGACAAAGTTCAATCTTAAAACTGACATAATAAGATCGTTTGTGAGCACAAAGACTCTTCTCCGGAAATAAGCTTGTATGTGGGCTATGTGGAATTACCGATTCTCACCCTTTCGAACATTCTTGGTCCTTGTGACAATTAGAACAAAGCCAACCAGCCTGCCAGCTGGACGGACGGACGTTGTTAGACCGACGCGGAACGCAATTCTGAGATCGGTATACTTTAAAGTGCATCTAGCACCAACATTTTTAGGTGTTACAAACATCAGCACAAACGCATAATACATTCTGTACTATTCTGGCGTGGGTATAAAAAACTTCACATACTTATAGTCTCTCAAGACAGGTAATAAATAGTTTATTAAATCTGGCAAGATTTTAACAACTTTCTAAAAAAACTACTTTAATTAGATTTGAACTAATGCATTACTAAGTAACAGGTAGTTATAACTTTTGTTATTTCTTATGGCGATTTCTCAGAAAAGAAACCGTCTTTAGACTAATTTAGGTTTTAACAAAATAGACCACTAGTTTTCAAAAATTATAACAACAATTCCTTAATTTACAGGGTGGCGCAGAATACGCTTTATGGTTGGATGTGTTTATTATTTTTCTCTTATCAATTAATTAATTAATTATTTTTTATAACCTTTCAAAAATGATATCCTGTAAGTGGTGACCATTTTCTGCTTCGTACTTTTAGTTTTTAGTTGGGGGATGGTTCTTGGCTTTTTAATCTTAATTCTTTTTGTCAAATATCCAATCCAAAATTGTCGGGCGCTGTTAAGACCGGTAAACGTGAAGGCCAGTTTTAATCGCTTTTAGGCGAAACAATGCTTTTGCTTAATATGTCACTTGCAGAGGCCATTGGGGCACCTGCAGTCTGTGCCGTGACTCCAATGTATTGAAAGCACACAGTTGCAATGTTTTCCATGGTTTGCATTAACAATTTTTTTCACATTGTGCACCATCGTTGACAGAGTTTGAAAAATATGGGTCAGTTGTCCTTTCGGACGATACACCGTAATACACTGTATACATAAGTTAGTGCTCTTGGATTCCCCGTAGCTCAAATCCTATAGTTTTTCTTGTTGTTTAGTAATTGAAAAGGAAATGGGCTTCATAAAATATATACGCTGTATAACAGTGAAGGGCACTTTTGCAAATCCTTTGTACGCGTGCATAGGAATAAAAATGCTGCTTGTGTGACGTCGTTACATGGACACTATAAACTTCTTCGTGTGGTCTGTGAGAATATACGTTCGGGTGTTGCTTTGTTGTCATTTCTTGTTGATGAGCGTCATTCGTTTTCGTGCTTCCCAAACAAGCATAAATGTGATAGTATGTGTGTGCCCTTCACTGCTGTATAAGCACAATAGCCCAATTCACGATCTTGTGCATTTGAGATTAAGATTCATTTTTGGTTTGTTGTTGTCAGCAAAATAAACCGAGCCGATACACTATCACCAGTGGCGGCGACAGAACAAGCGGCTTTCTAAGCCGTCTTAGCTTTTGAGAACAATCAAGTCAGCGTTGGTGGATATGAGTGAGAGAGGAATGCAACGGCGTTTAGCCACCGTTTGCAAACTGATCGTCTTGGTTCCCTGAGTGTAAGCTGTTGGTTTGGAATCAAGTGTTCCATAAAGGTATGTTCCGACCTATCAAATATTTGCCGAAAAAATCCAAAATTGATCAAACTTTAGCTTTATTTTAAACAATTTCTATTGTTCTATTAAAATTTATTTGTAAGAAGATAATTTTATACTATAATTTTGAAACTGTTAAATGATATTTGAACTAGCCAAACGTTTTGCAAAAGCAAATATATTTAAAAATAAACTAGTGGTTACGTCAAATATTCAAAAGGTGTGAGCATAGCTTAATTCGAGTAAATTTTATTTATTGGTTTTAAGCGTTGCATATTTGCAAAAGAGTTGCTAGTGCATTGCTGTATATTTTGTTGATGTAGAGTAAAAATTCACTTCACCATTTTGCAAATGCTACAATGCAAGGTTGTGAAATAAACTAATGGTCTGCGTGTTTAACAAATTTCAATTGTTTTATCAGATTAATCGTTTATGTGTTTAGTTATTTATATAAAGTTTTTCAAGACTTCATTCCAAAAAAAGGAAAACATAATAATTACAAAAATTATAAAGTGGCTTATTTTGTGCCGCCCTGTACTATGTATACGTTATTTTATTTTGAGTTGTTATACTAAAAGATGGTAACTTTCGAGGTATCTTGAAAATGTAGAATTTAATAGCGTATAAAAGATATGGTTATTGTTAAAACAAATGGGACTATAACTTTTGGACGTTTTATAATAAAAACGTATTAAATTAAACTTAATTAGACGTTACCCTTAAACACTTTACTGTAAAGATTTTTTATGTATAGTAAGAAAATATTCTTATAATGCTTTTCGTACTGAAAATTTTATGTTTTGTAAAATAAATTACATTATTGTAGTAAAAGCTTCTGTTACAAATTATTTCCTTTAAACCTAAACTGTTTCTTTCCACCTTTTTTTCCTGCCTACCTGTTTTTGAATACGTTAATTTTATATTCTAAACTGCATTATTTAAGATTTAATTAAATTTTCTGAAATCCACAATTTGTTCATTAGATAGTAATTAGTTGTTTTACTAAGTGTGGTAAATAAAATTTTCAAATTATTTAAATTGAATTAAATTGTGTTGCTACAAATACGAATTGTAACATTGAGAATTTATTTCTATTTCACTTTAAACTTTTTTTTTGACTACAGAAAGAACAAAAACAAAATACATCACCAAATCAATGTGTTGAATTAATGGTCGTTCTTTAAACATAATAAACTAAACCAAAAGTTTGTTTTATTTTGTATCAAAGTTAACAAACCAAAATTTTGTATTAGATTTTTACACCAATGTGGTTGATTTAAAACAAATAAATGTAATTTTAAGTCAACGATTTGGTTGTCAATAGATTAAAGAAAATTTCGTCGTTCATAATCACTACCGCTGCTTTTTGGTTTCTTTAAGAATTGTGATCGAATTTTTTTTTTCGAGCGGACAAGCCAAAACTCAACTGAGCTTAACAAAATTAAATTTTTTAAATCAATTGGTTAATTTTAATTCGTTTTTGAGTTTGATGGTGTTTTCTTTTCTAAAAAATAATAATGCATTATATTTGTGTAATATATTTAACAGGTTACACGTACCCTTACAAAGTGATACATTTTTCTAAATTACAATGGCACAAAATAATAACTACGTTTTACACTAAACACCAATGTATATTTAGCGTGTTAAATATTGAATGCAAAGTTTGTACTAAAAGCGATATTCAACACGCTTGTAGCAATTTTCATCATTAAATTTTCTATGAATTCTTTATGCGTTAACATCACTAATGCCAGCTGTTGTTAAAAATTTTGCAACAAAAAAATATAATTATTAAATAAAACAAACGAAAACAAAAAGTTTTGATATCCATCACAATATAACTAAAAATCACAAAACTAAATAAAAAAAATACTTGCTTGCATGAAAAAGTACTTTACGCAGATGCAAAAAAGGGTATTATCTCACACTCAGTTATAAATTGAACAAATTTGCCATTTATTTTTGCAACATATTTAGAAAGGAAAACGACAACTTTTCACATTTTTGCATATATTTTTAGAATAGAACAAAAACCCGCGCGAATGGTAGCATACATGGAACATTTTTGTCAGAAAAGAAAACACCATAAAGTAAAATAAAAATCTTCCCCTCAAAAAGTTCAGTAATTTAATATGAAAAGCGTGGTCCAACGTGTAAATAAAACAAAAAGTTTTTAGAGAATTATCTTTATTTTTTTTATTTTGATAGAAATCACAATGACAATTATGTATGGAACAAAATATCGGCCAAATACTCGCTAAGTCTTCGGTGGCATGCCTCTTTCCGATGGTTCATATTTTCAAAGATTCTAAGACATAATTAAGGTTCAATGTCGTTAATGTGCCGAATTATTTCATCCTTAAGCTCTTGAATTGTTCTTGACTGATTGACGTACACTTTTTCTTTTAAAAATTCCCAATGATAGATGTCTTACGGTGTCAAATGATACACTGAAAGAAAAATGCTTCTATATTTAATGAATCATTTTCATAAAAAAATGTTCCTTGGGTAAATGAAAATTTTCATTGTCTAAATGGAATTTCACAGTTATAATGAAGTATTTTCGTTACAATCGCTTCATTGGATTTCGTAATAACGTTAAAAAATTTTCATTGGATATATGAAAACGTAAGTTTGTCCAAGTTAAACAAAAAATTTTAATTGGAAACATAAAAAAACAATAAACAAACATAACTATATTCATAAATTAATACAGAATTATAATTTCCTTAAAAAAATGTTTAATTGTTAATCAAAAAATGTAAGATTTAATTATTTCATACATCTAATGTAATATGCCATTAAATTTATGAAATCAAAAATTTTTTATAAAAGCAACATATTTCAATAATGCTTTCATAAATTTAAATTTTCATTATGACAATGAATAATGTCATTATAGTAATGAAACAAAAACTTTCAATCAATGTTGTTATTGTTGTTATGGATTGTAACGACTTTATTTTGGGGTATACTCAGCCTTGTCCAGGTCCGTTACAAGAAAATATGACACGTGTTGAGTTTTATTTTATTTTCAATAAATTCAATAATTTTATTAGTATTATTAGGCTTATAATTTACAAGTTATGAAAATAATTAAGTTGCGTTGTGTTCCGCTTTTATCGCCTTAGCACTCCTTCCGTGGTATGTCCTCTCTTGCCTCGTTGCTGTTGACACTTGGTTGCTTAAGCTGGTATAAATTCCAGTGTTTGAAGCTTTGTTGTGCCGCTTGTTACGGGGAAATTTTGGAGAAGAAAACACTTATGGGGTTGTCACTACGGGATTCTTCGGGTTGTACTTAATCTCGCTCTACTGGTTATTTTGATTGGTGTTAGGAAAACACGCTGGGAAATTTGTCTACTGGGTATTTTGTTTGTTTACCGAATATCACTCTGTGTTAGAAAAAACCACGCGGTGAAATTGTCTACTGGGTTGTGTTTACTAGATTTTCACTCCGTGTTAGAAAACCACTCGGTGAAATTGTCTACTGGGTTGTTTTACTAGAATTTCACTCCGTGTTAGAAAACCACTCGGCGAAATTGTCTACTGGGTTGTTTTACTAGAATTTCACTCCGTGTTAGAAAACCACTCGGTGGAATTGTCTACTGGGTTGTTTTACTAGAATTTCACTCCGTGTTAGAAAACCACTCGGTGAAATTGTCTTCTGGGTTGTTTTACTAGAATTTTACTCCGTGTTAGAAAACCACTCGGTGAAATTGTTTACTAGGTTGTTTTACTAGAATTTCACTCCGTGTTAGAGAACCACTCGGTGAAATTGTCTACTGGGTTGTTCTACTAGAATTTCACTCCGTGTTAGAAAACCACTCGGTGAAATTGTTTACTGGGTTGTTTTACTAGAATTTCACTCCGTGTTAGAGAACCACTCGGTGAAATTGTCTACTGGGTTGTTTTACTAGAATTTCACTCCGTGTTAGAAAACCACTTGGTGAAATTGTCTACTGGGTTGTTTTACTAGAATTTCACTCCGTGTTAGAAAATTACTCGGCGAAATTGTCTACTGGGTTGTTTTACTAGAATTTCACTCCGTGTTAGAAAACCACTCGGCGAAATTGTCTACTGGGTTGTTTTACTAGAATTTCACTCCGTGTTAGAAAACCACTCGGTGAAATTGTTTACTGGGTTGTTTTACTAGAATTTCACTCCGTGTTAGAGAACCACTCGGTGAAATTGTCTACTGGGTTGTTTTACTAGAATTTCACTCCGTGTTAGAAAACCACTCGGTGAAATTGTCTACTGGGTTGTTTTACTAGAATTTCACTCTGTGTTAGAAAACCACGCGGTGAAATTGTCTACTGGGTTGTGTTTACTAGATTTTCACTCCGTGTTAGAAAACCACTCGGTGAAATTGTCTACTGGGTTGTTTTACTAGAATTTCACTCCGTGTTAGAAAACCACTCGGTGAAATTGTCTACTGGGTTGTTTTACTAGAATTTTACTCCGTGTTAGAAAACCACTCGGCGAAATTGTCTACTGGGTTGTTTTACTAGAATTTCACTCCGTGTTAGAAAACCACTCGGCGAAATTGTCTACTGGGTTGTTTTACTAGAATTCCACTCCGTGTTAGAAAACCACTCGGTGGAATTGTCTACTGGGTTGTTTCACTAAAATTCTACTTTGCCATTTCTTACCTGATGTGTTCTCGAGCTCGGCTGGATAACAAGTCATCTCTTCAACGTTTATGTTGCTCCTTTTATACTAAAATCAGTATTATGTTTTGCACTAACAACAATCAGTACCCGTAGTTGTTATTGTTATGTCTCTTTACTCGTCTTATTCATATCTTGTTGCTTGTTGTTTACATGTTTAAAACTGCTTGCTTTGTTATTGTTACTTGTTTGCTGTGTGTGTTGTTAGTGTTACTTGTTTGTCGCGATTGTATGCTTTGTTGTTGGTTGTTATTTTACTATTCGCATTCCTGCCCGTTAGGTACAGTGTGTTACAAAAGTTTTACGACCAACGGAAGTGATCACAGCGTGAGGCAAAGTGTAGTTGATTCAAAGGAAAAAAAACCCCTAAGAAGCACAACAGGGTGTGACCGAGTTTTGTCCCACAAAACTTGTCGTCACACTCCTCCCTTTCTTCCGGAAAAAAAATATTAAGCAACACCATATATATATTTTTTTTTCAGTTGTTTCCTGCTTAGCTGGCGATGCTGCTTTCCCGTGTGTCCGCTCCAATTGCTCAAGCCGTAACAATTCATCGGGTTGGTGATCACCGCCTTTGATAAATTCCGAAAAACGTCGTCGTATTTCTTCCACTGTGCCACTCGAGTCTAAGCCGAATTCTTCGCCATAGGCTACCAGCTCTTCTTTTCTCAGACTGTACACCCAGTTCATCTTTACCATCTTGCCTCTTTGTTACCTTCCTGTGTTATTTTCCTGTTGATGTCCCTGCTCGGGCGCCACTTGTAACGACTTTATTTTGGGGTATACTCAGCCTTGTCCAGGTCCGTTACAAGAAAATATGACACGTGTTGAGTTTTATTTTATTTTCAATAAATTCAATAATTTTATTAGTATTATTAGGCTTATAATTTACAAGTTATGAAAATAATTAAGTTGCGTTGTGTTCCGCTTTTATCGCCTTAGCACTCCTTCCGTGGTATGTCCTCTCTTGCCTCGTTGCTGTTGACACTTGGTTGCTTAAGCTGGTATAAATTCCAGTGTTTGAAGCTTTGTTGTGCCGCTTGTTACGGGGAAATTTTGGAGAAGAAAACACTTATGGGGTTGTCACTACGGGATTCTTCGGGTTGTACTTAATCTCGCTCTACTGGTTATTTTGATTGGTGTTAGGAAAACACGCTGGGAAATTTGTCTACTGGGTATTTTGTTTGTTTCACTAAAATTCTACTTTGCCATTTCTTACCTGATGTGTTCTCGAGCTCGGCTGGATAACAAGTCATCTCTTCAACGTTTATGTTGCTCCTTTTATACTAAAATCAGTATTATGTTTTGCACTAACAACAATCAGTACCCGTAGTTGTTATTGTTATGTCTCTTTACTCGTCTTATTCATATCTTGTTGCTTGTTGTTTACATGTTTAAAACTGCTTGCTTTGTTATTGTTACTTGTTTGCTGTGTGTGTTGTTAGTGTTACTTGTTTGTCGCGATTGTATGCTTTGTTGTTGGTTGTTATTTTACTATTCGCATTCCTGCCCGTTAGGTACAGTGTGTTACAAAAGTTTTACGACCAACGGAAGTGATCACAGCGTGAGGCAAAGTGTAGTTGATTCAAAGGAAAAAAAACCCCTAAGAAGCACAACAGGGTGTGACCGAGTTTTGTCCCACAAAACTTGTCGTCACACTCCTCCCTTTCTTCCGGAAAAAAAATATTAAGCAACACCATATATATATTTTTTTTTCAGTTGTTTCCTGCTTAGCTGGCGATGCTGCTTTCCCGTGTGTCCGCTCCAATTGCTCAAGCCGTAACAATTCATCGGGTTGGTGATCACCGCCTTTGATAAATTCCGAAAAACGTCGTCGTATTTCTTCCACTGTGCCACTCGAGTCTAAGCCGAATTCTTCGCCATAGGCTACCAGCTCTTCTTTTCTCAGACTGTACACCCAGTTCATCTTTACCATCTTGCCTCTTTGTTACCTTCCTGTGTTATTTTCCTGTTGATGTCCCTGCTCGGGCGCCACTTGTAACGACTTTATTTTGGGGTATACTCAGCCTTGTCCAGGTCCGTTACAAGAAAATATGACACGTGTTGAGTTTTATTTTATTTTCAATAAATTCAATAATTTTATTAGTATTATTAGGCTTATAATTTACAAGTTATGAAAATAATTAAGTTGCGTTGTGTTCCGCTTTTATCGCCTTAGCACTCCTTCCGTGGTATGTCCTCTCTTGCCTCGTTGCTGTTGACACTTGGTTGCTTAAGCTGGTATAAATTCCAGTGTTTGAAGCTTTGTTGTGCCGCTTGTTACGGGGAAATTTTGGAGAAGAAAACACTTATGGGGTTGTCACTACGGGATTCTTCGGGTTGTACTTAATCTCGCTCTACTGGTTATTTTGATTGGTGTTAGGAAAACACGCTGGGAAATTTGTCTACTGGGTATTTTGTTTGTTTACCGAATATCACTCTGTGTTAGAAAAAACCACGCGGTGAAATTGTCTACTGGGTTGTGTTTACTAGATTTTCACTCCGTGTTAGAAAACCACTCGGTGAAATTGTCTACTGGGTTGTTTTACTAGAATTTCACTCCGTGTTAGAAAACCACTCGGCGAAATTGTCTACTGGGTTGTTTTACTAGAATTTCACTCCGTGTTAGAAAACCACTCGGTGGAATTGTCTACTGGGTTGTTTTACTAGAATTTCACTCCGTGTTAGAAAACCACTCGGTGAAATTGTCTTCTGGGTTGTTTTACTAGAATTTTACTCCGTGTTAGAAAACCACTCGGTGAAATTGTTTACTAGGTTGTTTTACTAGAATTTCACTCCGTGTTAGAGAACCACTCGGTGAAATTGTCTACTGGGTTGTTCTACTAGAATTTCACTCCGTGTTAGAAAACCACTCGGTGAAATTGTTTACTGGGTTGTTTTACTAGAATTTCACTCCGTGTTAGAGAACCACTCGGTGAAATTGTCTACTGGGTTGTTTTACTAGAATTTCACTCCGTGTTAGAAAACCACTTGGTGAAATTGTCTACTGGGTTGTTTTACTAGAATTTCACTCCGTGTTAGAAAATTACTCGGCGAAATTGTCTACTGGGTTGTTTTACTAGAATTTCACTCCGTGTTAGAAAACCACTCGGCGAAATTGTCTACTGGGTTGTTTTACTAGAATTTCACTCCGTGTTAGAAAACCACTCGGTGAAATTGTTTACTGGGTTGTTTTACTAGAATTTCACTCCGTGTTAGAGAACCACTCGGTGAAATTGTCTACTGGGTTGTTTTACTAGAATTTCACTCCGTGTTAGAAAACCACTCGGTGAAATTGTCTACTGGGTTGTTTTACTAGAATTTCACTCTGTGTTAGAAAACCACGCGGTGAAATTGTCTACTGGGTTGTGTTTACTAGATTTTCACTCCGTGTTAGAAAACCACTCGGTGAAATTGTCTACTGGGTTGTTTTACTAGAATTTCACTCCGTGTTAGAAAACCACTCGGTGAAATTGTCTACTGGGTTGTTTTACTAGAATTTTACTCCGTGTTAGAAAACCACTCGGCGAAATTGTCTACTGGGTTGTTTTACTAGAATTTCACTCCGTGTTAGAAAACCACTCGGCGAAATTGTCTACTGGGTTGTTTTACTAGAATTCCACTCCGTGTTAGAAAACCACTCGGTGGAATTGTCTACTGGGTTGTTTCACTAAAATTCTACTTTGCCATTTCTTACCTGATGTGTTCTCGAGCTCGGCTGGATAACAAGTCATCTCTTCAACGTTTATGTTGCTCCTTTTATACTAAAATCAGTATTATGTTTTGCACTAACAACAATCAGTACCCGTAGTTGTTATTGTTATGTCTCTTTACTCGTCTTATTCATATCTTGTTGCTTGTTGTTTACATGTTTAAAACTGCTTGCTTTGTTATTGTTACTTGTTTGCTGTGTGTGTTGTTAGTGTTACTTGTTTGTCGCGATTGTATGCTTTGTTGTTGGTTGTTATTTTACTATTCGCATTCCTGCCCGTTAGGTACAGTGTGTTACAAAAGTTTTACGACCAACGGAAGTGATCACAGCGTGAGGCAAAGTGTAGTTGATTCAAAGGAAAAAAAACCCCTAAGAAGCACAACAGGGTGTGACCGAGTTTTGTCCCACAAAACTTGTCGTCACAGGATAATCTAATCTCATTTTTTTTATTTTTACGCTCTTAATTGAGTAAAAAACATAGTATTTTTTATCCACAAACTACACTGCCGCGGTAGGCTAGCTGGTAGTGAGCTAGTCTATTAGCACCGAAGTTGCGCGATCGATTCCCGCCAGAGACAGAAAACAAAAAAAAAAAAAAAAATAATAAAAAAAAAAAATTTTTTTTGCTTTATTGAAACTATTCATCCAATGAATAATATTCATAGATCTAATGTAATGTTTCATTAAATACATTTTAATGAAACATGTTTCATTGATCCAACGAAGCGCTGCATAGGTTCCTTTTTAATGCAATTTTTAATGGGATTAATGTCAAAATTCATTGGTATTGCGAAGAAAATTCTTTCAGTCCATGATCGTGTCGGCCAATGAACGTCATCACGATATCATATAACACGGCCATTGAATTTTTCGTGCAAAGGAGCCATTGATTCGTTGGCTGTGTGGCAAGTGGCACCATTCACGATTTGCCGACCTCATTTTCGAAGAAGTTCTCCAACCCATAAACTGCACCAAACAATGTTTTCACATTTCTACAGACCTGGTTTGCTGAAATATTAATAAAGGCTAGATTACACTATTATACTTTGTATTAATACATGCCAAAATCTCACGTAATATGACAAAGGGTCATAGTGTGAATGCAATGTGTCACGAAAATGACAAGTATTAAGAAAAAAGTTTGACATCCCATACGACTTCATCGTTTTTTGAAAAATTTCTTAACAATAATACTTTTCATTGGATCAGGGTTGCATTTTATTTCATGTGTGAGTGTTTATACTTTGTGTGATGGTGTGAACACAAACTGTCATGTTACATTAGATTTTTTGACAGTCGCAACAAAACTCATTAGATTTCTATAACACAAAGTATGATGGAATACGTAAGACTTGTGAGATATTGTAATCTAGGCTTAAGCAGATACTAAAAAAAAAATAATTTCATTCCAAGAATATTTTTGTCTTGTGTTATTATTTTAAGTTATTATGCAGCAAAAAAAAAAAACCCCCCTATATAACAGAGTTATGGCTGTTCGTCGATTTCGAACGACATCGATTTCGCTTAACTTACATGTAAAACAAAAACAATATTTTATAATTTGTTTTTGTTTGAAATATAAGTAAATCGAATGAATGTCTTCTTTCGAAATCGACGAATATATACTGTTAAGCTTTTTTCGTTCCTTACAAAAATGTTTTTACAAATGTTAAACTCTTAGCGAACCAATAAAGAAATAAAGCTTATTTGTATATTTAAAGCTATAAGGGCAAAAAGTCTAATAGAAAAATAAAATCTTAAAAGCCGATGTTATAGTCATTAATACAATTAAGAGTTTTTGGTTTTGCAAAAGTTTTCGGGAATTAAAGTTTTTTAATATTAACGTTCGCAAGTCAAACAAGAAGTACATATACATTTGTATGTATGTGATTAATAGAAAATTTCCAAATTATTTGACAATTTCGTCTCAGACTTACATTTATAAGCCAACCAACCAACTAACCTACTTTAAAAAAAAACAAACTTTAATTGTTTATGTTGCTGGAACATACACAAAACTCGATTGAAAAGTGAGCAATTTATTTGTAACACAGTCACACATTAACATGAACATTTTTAATAAATAAATATAATAAAACAAATACAACATAAAATATTGACACTTGGATAAATACAAACATGAACTATATATTTTCATTATTTTTTATTTTTTTTTTTTGTTTCTGTGTTACCAAAAATATTCAATATCAACATACCGAATCTAACACCTGAGGGGTGCCAACATATTTTATTTTTTATACAGCTGAACACTTTTTTAGTTTATTTTCAGTTCGTTGTGTTTAATACAAAAATTGAAAAATGACTCTCAAATAATATGTAAAGTGTGGTTGTAAATAGAAAAATAGTGACAGCAATGTGTTTGTTTGAAATAATAGTACAGGGTGTTTTTTTTTTACTGACGATAGAAGTTACGAAATGAGGCTAATTCTAAGGGCACTGCTAAATATCGTGATACTAGAAATATCACGATATTTATTGAACGTGTAGCAGTGCCCTAACAACAAAATTGCCGCATATTAAGTAAGACCAATCCACAACAGACACTCCAGTACTGCTATTTACTAACTTTTATAACGATATTCGAATCGTTAAAATATACCGAAAATTTATCGAATATGCTATTCAGTAAAATTTTTAACCATATTCGCTGTCGTTTAAAGACAGCTGTTATTTTAAGCAATTTTTTGTCGTTATTTAAGCGACAATAATTAAGGTCGTGTTTATTAAATCGATAAAATGTTTTTTATGTTTAAAATAGCTTACATACTAGTGCTGGGATACTATCGATATTTATCGATATATTCTACTATCGATATTTATCGATAGTTAAGATTTCACTATCGATATATCGATATTACTTTCGATTAAATGTTTGTACTTGTGCAGGAAAAGTTTAAAGATTTTTTTATAAGGCTTCATTCAGTCTTTGTTTTTATCACTTTATTGAATGTATGAGGCGTATGTACATACGCACGTTATTTTAGATGGCAGTTTTTTAAAAATAGATAAGTACCTTTTTGAAGGAACCGAAGTAATAAGATAATCCATTGCAACTTTACAAAATTTTCTAAATTCTAAACCCAAAAAGGTAATCAATCTAGCGAACTTATCCTCTAATGGTCGTTCATTGTTTTGTCCTATGCTTGCAATTGCATTTGGATTTGCATTTGTTTTTTACAACTTTACAAAAATATTTGACATTTCAGTCCCTATATAAACATGCAAAATTCAAAAATTTCGACCTAAAGGCCTTTAATTAGCAGTAAAAAGCACTGCTAAGCAATCCATACCACTTGCCATTCTTGTTGTTTGTATTCATTGCTGTAATTTAGCGCGTGTGTACCTGCTGTTAGATGTCTTCATAGCTGTATTTTAAATAATAAAAATATCGATATTTATATTTTTCCTATCGATATTTTCGATATTTTAAGACTATCGATAATATCGATAGTCTATCGATAGTTTCTCAGCACTGTTACATACATACAAAGATATATTCATATGTAAACGTATGAACAAAAACAAAATCTTAAATTTAAAATTTGCAAAAAAGCATATCAAGAACAAAAACAAAATTCTAAATGTTAAATTCACCCTTCCTGCTACTCATGAGTCTGGCCAGACCTTTTTCAATGCATTTTGAATGAAAAAACATGTGTTACACGTGGGGTTAAGAACAATTTTATTTGTTTTTATTTTATTCTCTTTTGTTATTTTCGTTTTTTTTTTTAAGTTTTTAAGACAGAGATGTTACAAAAATACAGCTGTTTACTATCGTTAAAAAAACTTACAGATCACACTATCGTTACTGCAAGCGAATATAAGTATATGTCGACAAATATAACGATTAAAGGTTCGTTAAAAGTTAGTTAATCGCACCACAGACTTCATTGCATCCAAAAAAAAAACAAAAATGCACCGCTTAGTGTGGTTCACACGACGGTGGCATAACCGGGCCTTATTGATTAAAAAACGAAGCTTGAGCCTGCGTTTTGGTCAATAACACTACGTGACAGTTTTTTGACCAAATGTTTCTGACACCTACATAATCCTTATGTAAAAAATCGAAGATACTTTTATTTAAATGACATCATCTTTTTTAAAAACTTAAATAACGGTTAATTTGTAATATATCAAAACCTGTTCTTCTTTTGATCATTCTGAGAATTTTACATAAAGATTAGGCAAGAGATTCATTTGGTCACGACTTTGTTGAAAATTGGGACACAGTGTTTGAAAATATGGATGACATTGAACTAAGCGAGACATGTTTTCAAAAGGATGGCGCAACGGATTTGACACCTCTCGAGTATTTTCTATAGAAATACTGGACCATGCTGATAAATCAGCAACAATTGACTCCTTGCAGGCCAACGTAATTCATGGCATACAATTGGACGTTCAGAATGCGCTTTGTCAGGGACAGCCGTAGTACCGAATTCATTTTCAAATGTTTATGTATTGAATCCGAATTCATTTGCAAATATTTATGTATTGATCATTCAAAAAAATTTGTTTTTTTTTTAATTAAATTATTTGTGCAATTTTTTATCACTTCAAGTTCTAACGGGTTAAAAAAAACACCCTTTAGATGCATATCAAAACTTACGTACATAGTTAACGTGTCATTTTATTTATATTGTATTGTTTAACATACATATGCAAACATATAAAATATATTTTTTCGAAATAAAACATATAAAATTTGACACCCAATACTTGTTGGTATCAAACGGGCAACACAGAGTCAGCAACATTTGATTGCTAACTGTAGTGTATATTTGTAGTTAAGTGTCACAGTATGTTTCATTCATTAAATGTTGAGTGTTATTTTAATATGCATTTAACCCGTAACAATTTGAAACATTTTAAATATTGTGCAAGTAGAGAAATATAATATTAACAGAAAAATATTGTATTTGACAGAAAAAAAAAAAATTTGTGGTGGACAAAATTCTTGTGGGAATTTACTGCTAACTTTAATTGCAAGAACGGAATTAAGTTGAGAGTTATCGATAAAAAAAAAATTTTAATAATTTTAAAACAACATTATAAGAATTCTGGTGTTATGAAATATAAAATATTCCAATCAACAGCTTAACATATATGTGATGGAAATCTATCGAATTCAAAACGATTGTTTTTAAAAGTTTTAAGGAGATTTTAAATCCATTTCATTTTTGCATAAGTCCAAAAACTAAAGTAATAAACAAAATTTTTATAAAACTATATTTTCATTAAAATTCAATTCCATTTTCAAGTTACTCCTGTATTTCTCATTTATTTATGTGCTACATAAAGTTTTGCGTCTGTTTTACCTGTGTTTTTTTTTGTGTTGCATACTGTGAGGCTTATTAAAGTTTGATTCCGAAACTATGTCACGTGTCCCACTAAATTTTATGTTTATCCGCCAGTATGCTTCCGAGAATATAATTATATATAAATATTTGCAAAAAGTCATATTAGGGTGATAACGTTTTTGTACCCACACAACAATATTTGAAAGGGTACTATGCGGTCGTGCTAATGTTTGTAACACCTGAAAATAGTGAATCTAGATCCGAGTCCGCCAAACACATACATTCACATTTCTTGTTTCTCATGGTTGTTTATTGTTGAGCCTAATTGTTTTTGTTTGTTCAGTGTTATCTAGTAAAAATACAAATTATCTTCTCATGCTCTCTTTGTTAGTAGGAGAGCATTCGCACATGTGCGCTGTTTTGAAGACCTCTGATCCAGATCCACCTTTAAGTACACCGATCGACTTAGAAGAATTTTCAGAGTCGATCTAACGATGACCGTCCGTCAATATAAATCTTGTGCGCAAAGTGCAGGTCGCAATTTTAGAGATAATTTGATGCAATTTACATAGTTCCAATTGTCACAAGGACCAAGTCTATTGAAAATGGTTTATAATTGGTCCATTATTTCCTCTTTAATTTAGCCCCCATACACGCTTCTTTCCAGAATAGAGTCTTTGTGCCCACAAACTATCTTATTATGCTGTAATTCTAGTAAAATTCGCTCAACACTTATCTTATTGCAATCTAAATCACCTAACGAAATTCATTGGTCCATATTTGACCAAAGCTTCCATACAAATACTACTCCCGAAAATAGCTTTTATTGCCATAACTTTCTTATAAATGCTGTTATTGCCATACAATTCTGCGACAGTACCCCGTTTACGATTGCTACGATGCCATGACAAAATGTGCTGGTAGGTCCAAAATTTACCATGTGTCGCATACAAACCCCCGTCCTCAAGTCACTTAATGGCAAATATATCTCGTATAAATGAATATATCAAAATAATCACGTTTATTCTATTTGGGTACGGCAATAACAACGGAAATTTTAAGGCAACAGCAATTCTTATCGAAGACAACATCAATTCTATGTTAAATTGGTATTTTGTAAGAGTATTATGACGCCGTTGACTATTTATCGATAATTTTAATAAAATGCATCACACATCTCAAATGTAAGCATCAGCTGATTCATTTTGTTTACTGTTTTTTTGACAAAAAAAAAAAAATTCTGTGATGTTTGTGCAAAATTTTAAGTTAAATAAAAATTTGTTTGTAAAAAAAATTGTGTTAAAATAAAAATTTTTTTATTTCTGATTCGGACTCGTCCAGTGACGAAGGAAATACAAAAATAATAGTGGAAAGCAGACTGCTTAGACAGGAATCTTCCTTTTTTAATTTGCCCAATGAAAAGTAAGTGACAAACATATTAAATTTTCGCAGGTTCCTAAAGGATTTGTTTGACCTTTTTAAGATTTGAAAGTTTTTTTCGGCTGAATAAACCTTATTTTAAACATGTATTAGAAATAATAGAAGGTTATTTAAATAAAGGGAACGTTTATTCCAAACACACTATAATTTGCAGCAACATTGCGTTTTTTGGCCCAGGGATCGTACCAGCTCAGCGTTGGAAATTATTTCAACTTTGGACTGTCCCAGCCACTAGTTTAAAAATTTTGTCCGAGACTCTGGAAGTCATGGAGGATAAACTTTGAAAAGCAGAATTTCCAGGTGTAATTGGCTGTGTGGACGGAACCCAAATTAAAATTTTAGATAAAAAAAAAAAAAAAAAAACACCAGCATCTCTACTTTAATCGCAAGGGTTAGTTATTTAATTTATTAGGAAAGAGACCCTGCAAAATCCTCTGGCTAGTGATGGATTTTTTACAAGCTCTTCCACTAGCTTCTCGAACTGACACTTGTTGTTATTTTAATTTTTTCAATTATTTCCACAAATTTTATTGTTTTTCAAAGATTACAATTACATCTGCAAAAAAAATAAATTTGGAAAGTTACGTACGTTTTTATAAACTTTTAATTTTTGGAAAAAATTTGATTAGTACCTGTATCTCAAAAAAGCGAGCTGATCGAGAAGAATGGAGATAAGATTTGAAATCAGCGACCTTAAATTAAAAAAAAATTTTTAAAAGTTCCATGCCGCACAAAAAAGAAATTAATTTATTGTTTGTACGCCCAGAGAAAAAACATGTTTAAATATGGTCACCTCCAACAAAACTATTTTTAAAGAAAATTTTAAACATATTATAATTCATTTAACAATAGCATTTTCAACGATAACCATATTATGATTGAACAAGTCCGCCATCAAAAAGCCACAACCATATTATGGTTGCCTCCGAAAATGTAATGGTTAAAAATAATTAAAACATGTTTAACAGTTCAATAATAGCATGTTGCTCTTGGAAAAGAGGAAATAACTATTGTTAATTTTTAAACAAACTAGTATCATATTTAACCATAACATGTTTAGAGGCAACCATAACATGGTTGTGGCTTCTTGATGGAGGACTAATTCAACCATAATATGGTTGTATGTGACAATAATATGGTTATATTAACCATAATATGTTTTAGATTTTTGTTAAAAATAGTTTTGTTGGAGGTGACCATATTTAAACATGTTTTTCTCTGCGTGTAGGGCCGTTCGTAAAATATTAAGCCTACAATACATAAAATAGTTTAAACTACGCAAATATTAAATGTTGCTATCTTTAAAATTAAAGCAGCTACAAAAACTCTATCGTAATCAGCACTCTCAGTTTAACCTAAAACAATGGAAAAAGGTCAGGAGATGCCACCGGAAACGGTATTATCTAATTTATTTGCAGGTTGTTTTAAAATTCATTTTAAAAAATACTCGTATTGCAAACCCTTATCCTTTTGAAAAACAATTGCAACAAAAATATGTTTATTTATTTAAATTTCAATAATATATTAGTAATAAAATTTTCATAATTAAACTGAACAAATAACAAATACAAAGTATTCATATGTAAATTTGAATAAGCAAATACAATTTCGAACAGTTCTGTGGCACCAAAAATAAATATTCATGCATAAAATAAGCCACAAAAATATGTCAAATATGGAATTTAATATGTGAAAATAACCAAACAATTTAACACAAATATTTAATGGGTTTGTTTTAAAATTTTGTTGCATTTTTATTTTATTTCATTTGTTTATTTTTGGCAGTAAGAAAAAAAAGTTTTGTTTTTAACACAATTTCTATTTAACCCCAATTTTATGCTTAATACTTTTATAGTTAGAACTTTTTTGTTCGTAAATTTTACTGTGTGATATGGGTGTGTGTGTGTGTGAGTGTAAATGTACCCTGAAGGAAACCTGGGCCTGATTTTATCAGTCGTGATCGAGTACTTTCTCGATTCGAAAGCAATTTAATATCTAATTATATCAGTCAATACTTTACGAATCGAAATTATTTTTTCACTGTTATAAAGCATTAGTTTGTGTTTCTCAACACTGAAAAAATTATTTCGATTCGATCAGTATCGACTGAAATAAAATTGCTTTCGAATCGAGTAATTACTCGATCACGACTGCCAGAATTAGGCCCCTAGGTGCAAGAGTTGCCAAGTTAACAGTTTTGTCGGCTAATTTGGTGACCTTAATAAAATATTCATAAGTATATTTTATAGTAATATTCCAGTACAAGTTGAAGCAATAATAAAAAGTTGTTTTTTATTGTTGTTTTAATAACATAAATTAATGTTCATAAAAAAGTTCAGTTTCATCAAATTTTTATTAAACAAATTCTCAGTCAAATTCGTTTGATAAACCTTTTATAAGCACGAATTATTTTTAACTACCGTAGAGGGAAGCGAACTGACACCAAAGAAGTCCCGTGATAGGTCTTTGGTGGTAGAGACCGGTTCTAGTTTTAACACTTTCTATGAATAAGACCTATCACTTTAACATGGGGTTGTCATTGGAGGGGGTCAATTGACACCATTCGACCAGTCACACGTCTATTATCAATGGACGTGTTTAGTGACAGTTACTAAAATGAAGTATTATTTCAATACAATGTAATATTATTTCAATAAAACAAGTCCTAGAATAAAATTCAAGAACAAAATTTTAGAAAGTCCCAAAAAATGTGTTACACCACCGGTGAAGACTGTACTGTAATTCAGTATTTTTTGCTACCTTTTTGTTCTTCAAAAACCAGTTACATGTTTGGTTCTCCTTTCACTGGTCATGAGTTCTTTCTTTTTGTACCTGTTATATTTTCACAACTCCCAGGACCAGTCTGTTGGACCAATTGGCATAAATTTCCGGCAGGGTAATAAATAAAGCCTTTAAAAATATGCCATTTTGAGTTCGACATTTTTTCTTTACAAAAGTATCAAATATAGACTAAATTTACTATAAAGTACAAGTGACGCTCTAGTTCCAATATCTACATATGGTATCAAAAGAATTACCTAGTTAATAGTACAAAAGTCATTAGTAGTCGTCCGTTGACTCGCACATCATCAGCACATTATTGGCTTGGCCCATATGCCAAAAAAAGTTGTCGAGAAAACGAAAATAAAGGTTTACATGAAGTTTTCTGAAAATATACCCGATAGAATTTATTTGTATTTTCACCACTGCTTCTGGCCTTTGAAGAAAAATATAAATTTTAGTGTACGTTCATTAACGACTTTAGAAGGTTATAGTATCTTATTGAAGTGAAAATTAATGTTTTTTGCTGCAAACGCTGCTTTTAGTAAACGTATTTCTAAAAAGTAGCTTTTTGTGCTGCATACATAAACCTACTGCTGTGTTTTGAGTTGTTCACATTTTATTTTGCTTTTGCTTTAACTACATTTTTTTCTTTAGGCAATGATGCGAAGCCAGAAAAAAATTTTTTTCTTGTTGTCTTTTTATTTTGCTTTCGCTTTAACTTCTTGTTATTGTTTTGGCAATGATGCAAAAAAAGAGTGGCATTTATTTTGTACGGTTTTGAATGAGAAATTTGCTGTAATCGCCAAAAAGTGCCGTGTAGGGCAAAACAATACTTATTATATTTTAAAATAGTTGAAATGGAGCAAAATGAATACTTAATATCTTAGAAACCATAAAAAATTTTGTGAAACAGGTTTTGAATTCAGAAAGGACCTAACTTGGTAGGTCAAACCTAATAATGAGCTGATAACATGTTTTATGTATATAGTAAATAACATTGTCTGGCGTATAAAAGTCACTTGTACTGGTGATTGTGTCAATAGTGAAACAATATCGATTTACTAGTGACATTTCCTGCAGGGTACCTCTATGTAGTAAACATATATAAGTATGTAGCAACTTTATATTAAAACACTTGATGTTCTTACTTTTAGTAGCTTGTTTATATGTTTGCCAACTAGAAACTAAAAACTGCAAGTTAATCTAAAATTTTAATGTTGTTTGGTTTATACCTTTTTATACTTGACTTGTATGCTTCAAATACTTATACTCATACTCAACTAACTACTTTATCCTATTTTTCTTTTATTATTTCTATACATACAATACCGTTCCGTTTTAAATACACGAGTATTTTGTTTTCCATAGCAAAAAAAAAAAAAAAAATAGAAGCAAAACGAAACTAGATCAGCTATTCAAATAATTTTTTCGCTCCTTATATTTTTGTTACCAAAACATTGTGTGTTGGCACTCAAACAAACGCACACATAAACTTACATATTTAGTTTTTTTAGAAAAAATTAAACCACTACTCTAAAACCTTGCATATGAACATTTTCCCCTAGATTTTAACACAATTTTTTGGTTAAACAGAAAAAAAGAAAGGATTTCTATGAGTTTGCTGTGAGTTTGTGTGTGGTTTTGCATCCGTAATGCAAACATGAGAGTGTTTGTGTTTTAGTGCTACACAGTAACCTGGTAGAGTTAATTAATCTTGCGTTTTTTCCAGCTCTTTCCCATAAAACATATAAAATGTGTAAGTTAATATGAATGAATAGTTATGTGATTCAAAGTGTGCGCGCTTGTGTGTGTCTGTTTGTACCTTTTTGCATGTGGCTGCATATTTTGTCATATTGTTCCTTTTATTATTGAGCTCACATGCATACAATCATTGTAGGTATGTATATGTTTTGCGCTAGTTTTTATGAAAAAAAAAAACATTCTTACAAGTTTCCCTAGAGAAATAAGGTAACAACTAAAAGAAAATTGCAAAAAAAAAGCGGAATCACCATCGCTAGGAAGGGATGAATTGTAATATTTCAATTTGTTTTTATTCTTAAGTGTAGTTTTGTATGCCAAAAATATATTTTGGTAATAAGATTTGTCTTAGAATATTTAGCCGTCCTTGTTATACCCTTTAACAAGGTTGGGTCCATTTAAAGGGCCGATGTTGATTTTGAATAAAACACAAATTATTTAGGAAATTATTATCATTTCTTTTTATTATGATAATATTGGTATGGTTTAATTATGTGTGGGACAAAATATCGGCCAAATGGCCGCCGCGATCTCGGCGGCACACCACCATCCGATGGTCCAAACTTTTGATAGCGCTGAGGCATAATTGGTGTTCTATGCCGTTACACATCCTTAAGGTTTCTCACTATTGACGTACACCTTTTCTTTCAAATAACCCTAAAGAAAGAAGTCCAACGGCGTTAAATCGCATGATCTTGGCGGCCAATTGACATCGCCACCACGTGAGATAACACGGCCATTGAATTTGTCACGCACAAAAGCCATTCTTTCGTTATCTGTGGCTAGTGTCACCGTCCTGTTTAAACAACATATCGTCGACATCCATATCTTCATATTCGGGCCATAAAAAGTTCGTTATCATCTCACAATAGCCGAACACCATTCACAGTAACTGTCTGACCGGCCAGATTTTGGAAAAAATGATGCCGCCAGCCCATAACTGCACCAAACAGTCGCTCTTTGTGGGTGCATTAGTTTTTCGACAATCACTCTTGGATTATCATTCGCGCAAATGCGGCAATTCTGCTTATTTACGAATCCACTGAATCACGGAGTGCACGATATGCATTTTGATTTGAACGCTCATTTTCATAATAAGCCTGAATAACTTTTACGCGTTGCTCGATTCAAATGAAATGCATAAAAAAACTTGAGGTTTAGATGTGGTTCACATTCAACATCGGCCCTTAAAATTGAACCAACCATTATATCTGTGGCATTTTGACAATAGATCAAGTCAAGTTAAGTTGTTATAAACTGTTGTTTATCATACGAATTTTTATTCAAAAAATATTTTTGTATGTATACGTTTTCAAAATTTTGTATTATAAACAAAATTTTTCTTTAATTTTGGTTTATTTTATTATTTGATAGAAATGATTTTTCACCTTTTTTCAAAACTTTTTTGCTATCTTATCTCTACTTAAGATGTTTCGTCAATATGCCACAGATATAAGTTTGTCATTATATTTGTAAATTCTACAGTATTGATCTAGGACCCTATAAAGTATAGATGATATACCGATGTCCCTCTGTCCATCTATCTGCCCGTGGGTATGTGAGTGTGTATGTTGAAATGAATTAAGTATCTACCTTGTTATTACCATTCCAACATGGACTTAAAAAAGGAAGTTCGACATTTACTATACTTTTGGAATTTACAACTTCGGTGATATTCTTATATTATTCGGGTTGCAAACTGATACCAATTATACGAATTTTAGAAAAGAATTTGATAAAGTAAATCCTATACTTCTTTAATAAAGGTTCACTTATCTAAATGGGAGGTGTCAGTGCATATAGTAACTGTGCCATCTGGAGTCCTTCAAGGTAGTCACTTGGGAACAATATTATTCCTATTATTCATTAATAATTTGCCATTATGTTTTAAATATTCGAAAATATTTATGTATGCTGATGGTATAAATCTTCTCTTTAGCTTTTACTAAAAAATTTCGAGTAAAATAAATTTTATTTCAGACACTATTTTTGATTTAGGAAAACAGCATTTTATTTTAGAATTACAATCAGTGAAATTTGCTCCAATTACATCTGTAAAAATAGAGCAGTCTTTTTCTGCTTAAACCTTTTTAATTTTTTTGATTTTTGTATATTTTCCATAAATAAATGCATCACCATTAACGACTAGAAATGAGGGTATACTTATTTAGTCATACAAAATTTTTATAACACACCACAAAAGTGGAGAGGGTATTTTGCGTTTGTGCTAACGTTTTCTGCTCTTTAAAATATTGGTACGAAACCCACCTTAGTATGCCGATTGAATAAGACTTAATTTTTGGATCGAACTAACCATTTTCGTCTGCAGGCTGGCTGCTAACCTTGTGCACAAAGTACTGTTGGCAATTTTAAAGATAGTTCCAATTGCCACAAGGACCAAGCCTATTAAAATGGCTTCTTTCCGAAATAGAATCTTGGTGATCACAAACAATGTTTGTATTTAGCTTATATTTGGTCCAAACTTATTTTATTGCAATCCTAATCCTTACCAAATAGTGCTCCCAAAAATAGCTTTTTTACCCATAACTTCCTTATAAATGTTGGAATAACTTTCACGATAGCTTTTATGTCGTTACGAAATATTTTGCTCGTACTAAGTTACAAAATAAACCACAAATCCCTTATCAATTTTCCTTTCTAAAATCTTTAAACGCAAACAAATTTCATATAGATAAAGATATTTAAATAATAATATTAGGAAGAAAGAACTTTTACATAAATCTTAATTTCCGAACATAATTTTGTTCAAGCGGGTCCATGATTTCCCATGGGTGCAAAATAACTTTTTTAAAAATATTTAAGACATCAAATATTGAAAATCAGCCAAAAAAAAAAAGTGTCCTCCCGAGTTTAGGATTTTCACACGATAGCGTCTTTGGAAAACCAGCTAAATGGAAAAAATTCAGCTCAAATATGACTTGCTGCTCATTTCAACCATGGCGTTATATATACAAATGTATATAACTAGCAATTTTACTTGTTAATACTAGAAATTATTCCCTTCTGAAAACCTCAACGCACTACAATATTAGGAGCTCAGCAGCCGTTCTCTGCAATTCGCTTAGCTAAAGCTAAAACTCGATCGCTAAAATACCTTAGAGAATACAATATTATAAAGTTTTAGCGATGACCTTTAAAGCTAAAATTGCGGCAAACTAAGTTTTGCCAAATTTAGCAATGCACGTTACAGAATTGCATTCGTAGCCAAAAATCGCTTAGTCAGCTTTATAGAGGTTTAGCTATAAAGATTTAGTTTTAGCGAATTAAAAATCATTCCTAAATTATTTTTGATCTCGGTGAAGGGTATCAATGAATTAGCATAAACGCATAGCACTTTAACTTGTTTTGAATTATATTTTTTGACACAATCTGACTACTCTTCCCAAATCTATATATATAAAAATAAATGTTCACTTTGATGTCACCACTAACTGTGGAAACGGATCGATCAATTTCAACCAAAATATCAGGAGAAAGTCTGTAGATGGTTTATGTGAAGTTTGTATGAAATCGGCCCACGGGCTATGGAGATATGGCATTTAGATTTTCCTATGTATATATGCCCTCACAAATAGCAACAAAATGCCCTCCATTTTGAACTCCTCCGAAACGGCTTTACCGATTTATATGAAATTTTGTATGTGTTTTTGTTAGGTATGCGAATAGGTCGTAACGTATATTTTATACCGCTAGATGGCGCGAAAAGGGCAAGAGTGGCAAAAGCTCTCTCTTCCTATATCTTCTTAACTAATCAAACGGGTTTCTTAAAATTTAGCATACAGGCACTGCTACATTTGAAAGGAAATAGGGAAAAGGTCGTGAAATCGGGCAGGAGGGGTATAAGCTCTCCTTCCCTATATCTTTATAACTAATCAACCGGTTTTCTTAAAATTTGGTATGCAGGCACTATAACATCTGAAAGAGAACAGGGCATGGAATTAGACAAGAGGGGTAAAAGCTCCAATCAAACTCTCTTCTTAAAATTTGGCATGCAGACACTGTAACATCTGAAAGAAAGAAATTATATGGCTTAACAACGTTTGCCGGGTCAGCTAGTATTTAATAAATTTTCACAATTTATTTTTGTTATGTTTTCTTTAACTTAGTCTTATGATTAAGCGATTTTTGGTAATTTTTAAGTGCTTTTTCCCAAACTTTTTTTCTCTGTTTTTTAGATGTTCTTTTTTATTATTTTTATTTATTTATTTTAGAATTCTTCTATTGGCTTTGATTGTTAGTAAATACTTTAATTTCAACTTAAGTCCTTTTTCGATTATATTTTTTTTTTTTTTTTTTTTTTTTTGCTAAATTTTATCAAGCCAATTGTTAGTCCTTTCTGTTACTTGGATTGTATTATAGAGAGAAATTTGTGTTCAAACTTGAGTTTTTTTTTTAAATAATTATTATGATTCTTGAAACATAAAAAAATCAACCCGGCTTCGAGCCCCAGCTCAGCCAAGAAAATTATTAATAAAGTTAAATAAAATTTCATATTGTAAAAATTCCTTCCTTCAGTGATGAATGGAAATTAAATTTGATGAACTCAAGCCTAAAAAAATATCAAAAATTTCTATTTTACAATTTTTACTAACTGAACAGCTACAAACACGCACATTCATATTTTTTCAATTAATTTAATACTTTATGGATAAGCACTAGTATTATTTCGAAATCTTTGAACATTTTTATACAGATCTTTTACACTTACAAAGTGCCTTCTGTCCCAGTTTAAACTCTTGCGGTATCTTGTAGAACACATACGCTTTAATAATGCAGTTTATTCTTGTGTCACATTATTTTCAAGATTTTCTCTGTTATTCATTATACTTCTTCGTTTATTTAATTATTATTATACGCCAACGTATATTTTCCTTTTTGCTCTAATTAAATTGGGTTAAAACTCTTATTAAAAATAAAAATACATAAAACAAAGGGTACAAAGAAGAAAAATAAAACTTATTTACAAAATTAATTAGGATTTAAAAAAATTTTGTACATTTACATTAATTTGAATTCTAAAGAATAATTATTTTGTCAGTTTAGCTTAAATCTATATATTTTAAATGCCTTTGTGCTAATTTTAGCACCGCAATATGAAGAGATTGAAGAACCTTATTTTGCCCTTATAAAGAAATTATAATATTCTTTAAAGCAATGAATAGTTATATTTTAGTTAAGGTACTTAAAAAGGTACGTTACACATTGAAAGAAGAAAAATCGCAGCTCATTTTTGAAATTTGTTATTGCAAAATTCTGTTGTGTCCAGGGCTGTGGATTTCTAGTTTCGACTACGACTCCAACAGCTGAATTTTTTTTAGTCCGACTGCTACTCCAACTCCAACTTCAACTCCTTCCTAATATAACCTTAATGCCTAATGTAAATGCGACTGGTCCTTATTTGACTGCAAAATTCTGTTTTGTTCAGGGCTGTTGATTTCTAGCTCCGACTACGACTCCGACTCCAACAGCTTAAATTTTTTTAATCCGACACCAACTCCGACTCCCTCCTACTCTTACCTTGATGCCTAATGCCTAATGCAAATGCGACTGGTCTTTATTTGTCTTAAAACTTTTTAATGTAATACCTTTAAAATGGTTAAATAAAGCAAGAAAATAATTCTGTAAAAACTTTAAATCGTTATTTTAATTCTAACACGTGCCGCACCGAGCTTAAATATAAGTTTTTTCAAATGTTAAGTAGACTGGTCCTTATTTTATGACTTCGCAATTTTAAAAGCAGACCCTCTTAAAATTTTTTTATTTAGGAAAATATTAAAAAAAAATTTAAAATGTTAAATGCTGAAAAATGTTTGAGTCGGAGTCGCGAGCTTTTGGGGGTACTCTAACTCCGACTCCGGTAGAAAAACCTCAACTCCGTCTCGGAATCCACAGCCCTGGTTGTGTCATTAGGCTAATTTTTTTGCTCAATAAACAAAATTTCTACATTTTCATTGTGAGAGACTAAATTTCAAGACATCGCTTCTTCTACAAAATCTTATTTTTGATTAGACTTCTAGACCAATGAAATCACAACTCCTAACGTTTATTATTTTTAGAATATATAAGCGATGCCACATGGTAGAGAAGCCGCCTAATAATCGATTACAAGAATCTTTTTTTTTAAACATATTTCTTTTAACGGTCTTAATAAAATTTACTATTAAAATTGTGTAAAATAAAAAACCCTGAAGACAGAATTAGGATTTACTTTCTGTTCTGTTACGAATCAGCTGATTTGTTTTTGTTACTAAAAAACCTGTAAAATTGATAAGTTTTTCGGTTCTGTTGCAGTTCAATTTGTTAAAACTAAAAACTTGTTAAGTAAATTTAAGTGACAGCAAAATAAATAATAAAAAATTCATATTTATATTGAAATAAACTGTTTTTTGATTTAAAGAATTCATAAAATTTAATTTCTGAAAATTTATGTGCATTAAAGTTATTGAAATAAAACAATGGACGGTGCAAAACTTATAAATTGTTCATTAATGGTTGGTAAGTTGCTACAGAAAAAGTAACTGTTGCAATTTCGTAACAGAACGGCACGGAAGAGCACAGAAACAGTAAGTAAAGACTAATTCTGCCTTGAGTCTTTTGCTAAAATGTAACCTTAGACGCCTAAAAATAAAAAAGTCGCCTTTTTCAAATACCTGCTTCAAATTATCAAATTATCCTGCTCTAAATTATCAGGATTGTTTTTGCTCTGCTTGCATCCTTTTGGTCACACAACAAACCTTTAATATCTACACGTTTTCTTCTTCGTATACTTACCAGGGTCCGCAAATAACAGTTATCCAAAAACGAAGCTCTTTGATGAGTTTTATTTTTTCTGTCAAATAAAAAACTAATTTCGCAAATGTTATTTTAATTGCAATTCGAAATTACAATGATCTGACCGCAAGCGTTGGTTGTCCGTTACATAAAATAAGTTTTGTTTTATTACGGAAAAAATTAAACTGCTCAAATGAGTTTTATATAATGACGACTACATAAAACTCCTTTTTTCAGAAGTTTTAATCGACCTGTTATTCCTCAACTAAGTTTTAGTTAATAACTTAAAAATAACGGAGCACTTTTTATACGGCCGATAAAGTCCTACCCTTAGCTATCGGTAAGTTGTGAAAACGGCCGTAAATGGTTTTAAAGTTAATTAAGATTTTGAGATAAAATGCTACAGTTTGACGAGCTGTGTAAGCAGGTTGCATCTTGATAAAAAATTCCGCCGCAATTATGTATGCGGGCGCTCTTTGTTCTTAACGGAGTCTTAACCAACGCACATGTAGAGGGTGAACTTGTCGCTCTCCTAATTTTTTGTGTTTGCAGAAAATTTCAAACCGTCAAAATTATCATTAAATAAAACAACAGTTAAACGCACACGTACATTTTTTTGGAAAGAAATGCGAAAATAAAAAAAAATGTATTCAGTAATTAAATCCTAACGTTACGTATGCGCCACGCATTATGTTAAAAGGAGCGCTGAAGGTAAAAAGTTAGCACAATGGTGTTGTTCAGTAGCCATTACCATGTTTTGGTTTGTGTTGTACTTAATACTTTTAACTAATTTCTTTGGCTTTTGTTTTGTTGCTTAAGCAAGTAGGTCGCTATATCTGTATTAAAAGCTACTTATGAAATTTATTATTAAAGAGTTTGTTGTAACCGGTGAACGTTAAACCCCTCTGTTCTGTCTACTTAAAGTCACAATCTATTTCACTAACATTGTTGTCTTTAGAACTCTATAATTTTTTGCCACTTTTATAAAATATTTATGTTTGAATTTAATACAAAATTGATTATCTGCTATTCAACTTTTCAAAAGCTCTTAGCGCAGTTTATTGACTTCATTATTGTCTAATAATTCATACCGATTTATAACAAAATATCTATTCATAAGACATAATTGCAATTGTCATATTGTATATGAATTTGTGTTTATTCTAAATCAATCCATTACATCCATTTTATATTCATTTCAAAAATTAAATCAAAATAAAGTAAAACTGATATTTATTTGACCCAAAAAAAAACATGACAAAATGGATTTAACAATAAAATTGCTATTTATAAAGGTTTATTTTTTTTTGCACCATTTTAGTAAAACACACACAAATATTTCTCGTTGCTGCTGCTTATTTATTTATAAACTTGTCATACTTTTAACTTTCAATTCGTCAATATAGAAGAAATATGTCCTTTAAAAGGACTAGAAAAACAAAATGTACTCATGTGTATGTTTCCATGCAATTTATAAAACATATTATTTTATCATGTTGGAACATTTCAAATTTACCCACTCCTTAAGCATGTAAAAGCAACAGCTGTGTTTTTTTTTTGTGACAAAAAAATAAAAAAATAAATAAATAAATAAATAAATGTAGTATAAAATATGTAGAAAGAAAGACAAGAAAAAAAAAATAAAAGCTATACTTAAATCTAACCACAAATAAACGTCAATCTATGAGACAAATATGAATAAGACCATATTGTAACAGTATGTGTTTGTGGCTTCGAATCTCAAAGTACAAATGTGTATGCAAAGAGAAGAAATACTATACTATGATTTTACTTATTAGGGTTCTTTTCTGAAATTTTTGTACATCCCAGGAAAGCGAATTAGATTTTTAAATTTTCTGGTATCCCGGAAATTCCCGCTGTCAAGAATATTAACAAATTAATTTTTTGAAATATTTTTGGTTATATAAAAATGTTCAATTAGATCCTACACAGAGAAAAGTTTGATCAAATTTATTATGAACTGTTTGGACTTACAGAAGGTTTGTTTCTTATTTAAAATTTCTGTAGTCGACTTTGTCGAATCCACCATGGCTGGAAAAGAACAGAAAGTCTTATCTGAGCTGAATTTTATCCACCCAGCTTGTTTTGTATTGATCCTATCGCACTAACACCCTTTTACACCCTTTTTTTATCGGCCAAAAGTCCAATTTTTTTGTATCGCCCTTTTCAAAATTTTAAACGCCATTCGATTGCAAACATATAAGAAAAAAGGTATCCAAAAAACTGGTTCAAAATATTGGAAGTTGTGGGTGTGGCATGCTGCTGAAAACAAACATTTTATGTTATTTTAGAAAAAATTTAATTTTTTGTAAATTTGATCAGAATTAAATTATGATTTCTCGCAAACTATTATAAATATTCACCCTTTTTGTGTTTGGCGTAGTCGACAAACGACAGGTGTCGTAGTTGCAGTCGTATTTACAATTTTATGTTACCGTCTTAAATTTTCGACTAGCAAAATTTTATAAAAGAATCACAATGTAAAAGAATAGACTTAATGAAATTATTTTGAAACACCCTGTTAAAGATCTACCAAAAAAGTGTTTGAACTAAAAGTACTACGCATAGTAACATTGTTGGTAAAGTTTTTATATTATTTTACTTGCGAAAACGTAACTTTAAGTTTTTATTCATCTCTATTCACTTTGAGCTGAAACTACAATTTTAATAGGATAGTTTTGCGTTTTTGTAAATAGTTCTTTTTACATGAACATAACTAGATTAATTAATTCAAAATAAAAATTAAATCATTTTACTTTTTATTAACTCTTCAAGTTCAAGTTTTTTTTTAATTTCTAGTTCGGTTTTGCGTATTACTAAATGAGCTTTTCTGTTTTTCTCTTTGCTTTAGAGCTGCGATCGGCAACCTATACTATTACATTTTGCGATTGTATGTGTTGTATGAATTTTACATATATTGTTGTTAATGTAGTTAAATTCTCTTTAATATGTGTGCACACGTACGTAATAAAACAGTATAACAGAGAATACAAGAGAGAAGAGAAAACGCTTTAGAGTTCCGCCTTATATAAACCGATTTCTCCTCTTTAGCATTCTCCGTGTGTAACGTTTTAATTTCGATAATTTATTTTTCAAATTCAAGCATAACTCTTTTTACAGTTTTACTTGTTGTTCTAAAAGCCCTAGTTTCACAGGTGAAGTACACGGGCTTTCAATTTCGGTAATGTCAGTTATTGTGTCTAAATTTGGCTCGGGGTCTGGTGAAATCCTCCACTTTCTCTTAATTCCAAATGTATCTTTATGTTCGACAATAGCATGCATGTCTAATAGATCAATTGCTGCTTCTTCGACAGCTGAATATGTATTTTGTTTGAACCGCCCACCACCAGCTTTGTTATGAGTGAGTTTTTTCTTCAATTTAAATTTAAAATCGTTATACCTTCATCTAACCCTCTCCGGAATGGGATGGGGTGTTCCACTCCTCTTTAATAATCGTTTTGCTTTAACTTTTTTTGAAGGCCTTTGCCAAAAAAGGTTTTTGCTCCATTATTGCTACTTACTTCGCAAATTGTGCGGCAGTTGTGACCTTTACCCTAAAATATATACCAGAGTTAGGTACGCAAGCACATAAAAACTAAATTATATTTCAATGATATTAAATTTTTTGCATGTTTACATTTTATTTCCTTCCATGGAAATTATTTCTCAAATAATTTTAATAACGTCGTGATCAAAATGTTTAACGACAATTTTTTACACTTTCGACAGACAAATACGCCAAACACGGTACTGTTTTGACGTCGTTTTTGTAATTGATTTGAAAAGTGTTGTATTCATTGGCGTTCTTCGCCAATCACGGTACCGTTTTTAAAAAACGACTAGTTTGCTCCGCAAAAACGCCAAAGACAATAAGGGTGTATCAATAGTATGATAGCAGTCTTTATGAAATTATTCGCTGTACCATTTATACCTGATGTGTTATTAAATGTTTTTCCAGGTTCTATATTTTAGTTAAATCAGAATATCAGAGGAATAGAAGTTTGAAGGGTCAAAAGGGGTAAAAGAAAACTGTCCTCTTTAACCCCGTGTATACTTTTGCAACTGCTTAGTACTGTCTGTACAACACTTTTTTCATTGGAATATCATAACTCGCAAGATTTGTTTTGATCTCTTTATTTTACCTGTTTATATGACTGAAACATAATACAATGGCTTACGAACGTGTTGTTTTAAAAATAATTCTGCAACTTTTGATCGGCAAAACGTATTTGAATGAAATTGGAAACTGTCATAGGCTGGCAGCTTTTGAGCTGATTTGAAAGAACAATAGTCAATGGAGTGTCGGGAGATGACATGTTGACTTCTGAAATTCGTATCCTCGGATATTCAAACTTTAAAAAAAATCACCAAAAATATATTTATAGATTGCAAAACAATTAAACTTAAGCTGACCTACAGGTTACCCCCTCTGCCTTAAGAGGTATTCGGATAAAACGGATTTTTTTGGATGCTTTTTTTAAGATTTTTCCAGTTTTTAATCGGGTGGATTTTGTTTTTTTTTATCAAACTAGTGGGTTTAGCATTTTTTATATTGGTAGAAAATCAGTCTTTTAAGCAATGGTAGGCTGTATACCTGTACCGTGTTAACCTGCTGTCATTAAATGTTTTTTCAAGTTCTATATTTTAGTCAAATTGAAATTCAGAAGAATAGAATTTTTTAAGGTCAAAAGTGGTTAAAGAGATTTAAGTTGCTGAAGGTAGGTGAAAGTATCCTCTTCAAGTCCATATGGGCTTGTACCACAGAATCTAAAAAAAGTTAATGAAGAAGCCAAATTTGTAAAAATGGTTTTTATATATACAAAGTAATGAAGTAGCACTATATTCAGAAAAAAAATTACAGCAATCGACGCTAAGGATTTGCAGATATAAGCAAAAATATGCGCTGGTGTGACGTTAAAAAAAAACGGAAGTGTATTTTGACTTGCATTACAAAACTGAATAAGACTGCTTATTGAGCAAGGCGTTGTGTATAAAACCTTTTTTAGTAAGATTTGGACTTATAAAGATTTATTTTTCAAACTACCAAATTTAAAAATCTTTGCTCGTTTAAAGGTACATATAGGACTTTTCAGCGAAAAGTCTACTTTTTTTAATGTAACGCCAGAATGCAAAAAAACTCGTATTTTAGAACCATGTTTTTCAAATGTTATTCCTTTAGTTACAAAATGTAGCGCTAGTTGCGCTTTACACCAAAATATAAAAAAGTAAACTATACATATAAAATTGTTTGAGAAACAATTAAAATTACTTCTGGCGTTACGTGACAAAAAGTAGACTTTTCGCTGTAACTGCCTATATACACTTTTTTACCTGGTTAAACCCTCTTAGGCGCCCCTGTGGAACACTTTTTTTATTTTAGTAGAATTACTTGCAACAAAGAAAAAAAAAATAAGTTTAAGTAAAACATTTTAATAATTCAACAAAACGATTTTAACAAAATTACAGGCGTTTTTCCGGGGTTTTTCGGGGTACTTCTTAATCAAAAATGAGGTTGTATTATGATCTTTTTGGTCTATACAACTGTCAGTTTCATAGAATGCCAAACCTTAAAAATTGTTATTTCAATAATGTAATACTACATTTGCACCTACGCAAAATCTAGTACTTACGAGATTTGGAGCCAAATCTTGTTGTTTTAGACTAGATTTCCCATACAAAACAAAATCTACTTCGTCTAGTAGGACTGAATGATGCAACTATGGCTTTTTCAATACAGCACTCAAAACTCCTTCCCTGCACAAGAAAAACTGCCATTTAAAAAAAAACAGCACAAAAATTGTGGAAAAAAAATAAAAAAATTTATAAAAATTGTAAAAAAATAAAAAGACGAGTAGTCAGCCATGTCACAGAGTACAATCTACCTTTGACAATTCTGACTTCATATTCGGATTCAGCGGACAATTTTACATAAAGATTACGTGTCATATTCATTTGGTCAAAAAATTGTCACGTAGTGTTATCAATCAAAAGTTAATGCACATTTTTTAATGTACATATAGTTCTTGCTTGTATGTGTTTTGTTATAAAAACAAAATCTCGCTAATGTAAAAAAAGTATAATGTAAACGCATTAGATTTCGAAGAAGATTTTAAATCAAATCTACAAGATTTCGGCATAACGTTAATGTAGTATTAATGAATTAAAGAGCTTTCAATATGAGTAAAAAAATAATTTTAAGGTTCCACATTCTATAAGTCTGACATGATAAAAGATATGGAATTTGACAGTTATGTAGAATAAAAAGATCTTAAAACAGTGGACTTTGACTAATTCTAAAGGATATTTGAAGAGGATTGCGGAAATGTGTATATTTTGTAAAACAAGTTTATTTTAAAATGAAATCAAATGTTTGTGAAATATTGACCAAGAAATTTGATTATATAAAATCAAAAGAAAAATGTTTAAAACGGAATCAATAACAATTTAATTACCTGGGAAATCCCGCGCCGGGAATCACGGAAACCTCTAATACTACTTACTATGTCCCTAAGCATAAATAAATTAAGCATTTTAAATACCTACATACTTGAATAAGTTAAGGACTGATCTAACTTATCATGAATTGAAAATAAATCTTCTGTGCCCATGCTCTTACTATAGTTACAGAACATGGGTACTGGAGGGATAATCAGTCTTCAGTGTTAATGCCATTTTATTCTAAGAAACACCTACAAAAAGATCTATATTTCTCTAACCAGTTTGTTTCATTTCTGCCCTTCTTCAAACATATTTTACTAAACAATTTGTCTCATTTGGCTTATCACAGGATAAGCAAAATATAAGATTTTGTTTTTATGCATTTGTCATACTTGTTGTGTGTGTACTAATATGAGTATTTTTTTCTTTTTTCTTTCGCTGCTTTCTCAAGCACAGATACACACAATCCCATCGTACTCAAACAGTAAAGTTTCCAACCGCATTAAACTGAAACATGAAAAAGACAACTGTCATGTGTCTCTATATGTGTATTAATTTGTGTATTGTTGTGTGTGTGCATGTGGCATGCCATAACCATAGAAATGTTTTGTGGCATGAGAAAATTATATTAATTTTTTTATTTTTGTTGTGATTATTTTTTTGCATGTACATATGGTTATTTTATGAAATTATATAAATTTACGTTTTTTAACATTTATAATAAATAAGAAGAAGAAAAAAAAATGTTTTTAAATACAAGCACTTTAATAATGTGAAATACTCATGTGTACACTCGTATACAGGGTTGTTAGATGTGACGATTTTTCGTAATTTTGACGATTTTTTTGAGAAAATACAGTATAATGACGATTGACGATTTTTAAACTAAAAGTAATAGTGTTATGACGATTTTCCGGCATCAATAAAACACTTACAAGAAATGTTTAGAATTATATTGGAAACAGTCCAAAACGTAAAAATCAATTTTTCGAAATACAAAAATTATTGGAAATTAAACAAAAAAATTCTTCCCCCATCACAAACCAGGTGGCTTTCATTAGAAGCACTAGTTATTCGAATTCTACAATTATATGAATGCCATCGATACTGCAAAAAATATACACTAGAGCCCCGATTTGCGTCTGTCCGCTTTGCGTTTATATGGTTTTGATTTGCGTCGCTACATACGATTGCATTTTTTCGCTGAAGTCAGAAGAATTTCTCTATTTGCGTGTAAAAATGCGAATTTCCAGTAAGAAGTTAGTTCTTAATAAGAAGTTGTGTAGAAAAATAAGTGCAGAGTTAAAAATAAAACGTTTCAAGTCGGGTAAAAAGACTGTTGAAATAGGCAGAACAGTTTGCAATAGTGATAGCACTAAAAATAAATAATTTAAAGATAGCTCGAGATAATAGCAAATGAGATTTAATTTTTTATTTAATGTTTTTGTGAATTAGGATAAACGAAATAAATAAATGTTTGTTATGTTTTTATGAAAATATATTTTTTCTTATGCATTTCTTTTCAATTGCTAAATATATTTCAGCCCACTTGCTGATATAAATAGAATAAACGACATAAATAAATAACCATATCACTTTCTTTATCATAAATAGAATTTCTTGCTAAAAATTTATATTTTTGAACCAATCAATGCAATAAACTGTCTCTTATTTGTAAAATTTAAATATTTGACGATTTGTTGACGATTTTGTTACATGTTCGTGACGATTTTGACGAATTTTGTTAAAACTTTTGACGATTTTTGAAGAAAAAGCCTAACAACCCTGCTCGTATATTAAAATATATGTACGTATGAAGTTTGTTAAACGGACTATAATTAAAAATAACTCATACGTTGTGTTGACCCATCGTGCTGTGGTTATGCAAAAACATATTTTCTACTTTTGTGTATTACTTTTTAAATGTTTTTTATTAACATATGTAAGGATTTAGCTTTGTCAGATATTTTAATAAGTTTTCAAGTAAATTATATTATAATTATAAAATGGTATTTACTTTTAAAGTTTTTTCCTTTTTGTCTAAAAAGGAATAAACTTAAAGAAATTAACTGACAATTCCGAAATTCTTTGATTAGAAAAATATATATGGGGCAACCAAGTCAAATCAGACAGTTTAGAGACAAATTTTTTTGATTTCCTTTATTTTTTACAGTGTTCGTGTTCCTTCTCCACAGCACATTTCAGCAAATTTTCAGATTTTTTTTGGCTAATGGTTACCGAGATATCGAAATTAAAAAAAAAAAAAAAATCGCCTTATATGAAAACTATGTTCAAATAAATACTCATAACTTTCTCAATATTAGTCCCAATACAAAAATTGTTCTTTTTTTTAAAAAGAAGTAAAAATTTTTGCACAGTGGGCTTGGATGCGATTTTCGTGATTTAATATTTTAAGTATATTTTTTTCAATGTTTGTACTCTTTGACTTTCTTGAATTTTTTTTGTATTGTCAAAAATGCATTATTATTTTTTAAGTCGTACAAATGATAGAAAGAAGGGATACGCTTTGGAGCGAGGCTAATAATTATTTAAATGCAATTTGTTACAATCTAATAATATTTTCATGAATTTATTTCATAAATAAAGTATATGGTATTAAAGGAGATAATCTTAAAAACGTAGCTTGGGCAATTTATTGCTCACTACACCCAGAGAAAAAACATGTTTAAATATGTTCACCTCCAACAAAACTATGTTTAAAGAAAATTTTAAACATGTTATGTTTAATATAACCTTATTATGGTTAAATCAAAAAGCCACAACCATACTATGGTTACCTCCAAACATAATATGGTTTATTATAACTAAAATATGTTTCAGTTTTATAATAACATGGTTGTTTTTCAACCATAGCATGTTGCTGTTGGAAAAGAGGAAAATGCTATTGTGAATTTGAAAACATATTATAGTCATATTGAACCATAACATGTTTAGAGGCAACCATAATATGGTTGTGGCTTCTTGATGGAGGACTAATTTAACCATAATATGGTTGTCGGTGACAATAATATGGTTATACTTAACATAATATATTTCAAATTTTCTTTAAAAATAGTTTCGTTGGAGGTGACCATATTTAAACAAGTTTTTTCCAGTTCTTAAGTTCTAAAGTGGTAGAGACTGGTTCTAGTTCTTAAACTTAATATGAAGGTGACTTGTCACTTTAACTTGAGGATGTCCCAGGAGAGGGTTGATGTACATATTTTTGACATATTGAAACAGGTCACTGAAACTTAAATGGACATATTGAATTTCGATTAAAACAGTGCCTTTAGCAAGCATTGTCCCGTGTGAACTTCTTCATATAAAGTAATAGAAGCAGATAAAATCAGCCACTACGCGCATACAATCCAATCACATGACTAGTTTCGAGTCAAATAACTTTCCTCTGAAGTAACTACACTTTGAAAACATTATCACCAGTTAAGTGATATGTCAGCTATCAAAATTCGTAACTTTTCTTTATAATATTGTACTCACTGGTCACGGGATAAGTGCTTTAAGAACAGTTGACAACAATTTTTCGCAGGGTATACAAAGTAAATATTTTCATAGACTTCAAACACAGGATAGTTTTCGAAATTAATTTGATTTCAATTTCACGATTTTCAGAACCTGACCTGATTAATAAAATGCAATCGAGAATGACTTAGAATTGGAAATTTAGCTTAACAATGAAAATTTCTAAAACAGTGTTAATGCTACTTAAAGGTTCAATAATATCATAATTGAAATGAATGTAAAATGATGGCTGTTTTCCTAAACGTGTGTTCACAATGTACCTACTTTGTACTGTATATGAATATGGTTTGCATCTTCATTATTTTAATAGTATTTTTTTTATAAATTAAAATTTTTTGCGTTCAATTTAAAAAATATATATTTTTTTAAAATCAGGCTTAAGTTCATCAAATTTAATTTTCATTAAATTATTTTTATGAAGAAAGGAATTTTACAACACGAAAATTAGTTAAAATTGTTATTGATAATTTTTCATTCTTGACGTGGCTGGGGCTCGAACCCCGGCCGGCAGGTTACCATGACATGTTTCGATCGCAACCACTCGATCTCCTCAGATGGATTTGACGTCTTACACTCGCAGCCATCGACGACCGCTGACGTCAATAGTCAAACATCAATCCTTAAACCAAATTGTATTTTAGCCTTTGGTAGATCGAAATTTTTTTAATAATTTTCATCTGGCTACAGTTCTTAAAATTTAATTTTCACTTTATTATTTTTATAAAGAAAGAAACTCTAAAACATGAAATTAATTAAAATTTATTGATAATTTTTCACTCTTGACTGAACTGAACCCAGGCTTTCACGGACAGGCTGCCCTGAAATGTTTTGATTGTAACCACACAATCTCTTCAGAGGGGATTGCCGTTAAACACTCACCGCCATTGACGACGACTGGTAGTCAGTAGTCAATCTCTAAACCAAACTGTATTTAACCTTTCGTAGATCGAAATTTGCTTTAATGATTATCTATTTTAATTGTTTTGCATGTTCTTCCTTTCTTCTGCTTGTCATACTTTTTGTGAAGAATTTTTCTTGAAGTCAAAAGTAAAATCTTTGGAAAAGGTTTCCTGATGATCTGGCCTAAGCAACCAGTGAAATGCGCATAGAAACTAGCATTTCCTCAACAATAAATTTCAGTGTATTTATCAAATATGAAAAATTGGGAATTTAGCACGTCATACAAAAATCCTAATAATAAATTTTGTATTTCCGTAAATAACTTTGATAAATTTTTTCTGTTTTTCATGTTTTTGTCTTTCTTTTTCTTGGTGAAATTTTTCAGAACAACTCGAAGGACAAATCTAACCATTGAGCTTATGCCTTAGTATTAAAAATATTAAAAAATTTGGATTTAAATACATAAGAAATGTTTATCGAAAAAGTTTTCATTCAGTCACTTTGCAGAAAACACATGGTGTTTCCTTTATGCAGTGTTCATCGCACACAGGATACATACCTGACTTTCTAGTTTTTCTTTGTATACTTTTTTGCTTGTGGCAGATATAACACCTTCCAATTATTGATAAAGCTCCACGGCTTCCAAAAACGCTTTTGTTCCAACTGCAATTACTGGTGTTGTAATGACGCGTTCGTTTAAAGAACATATCTACTGCACTGCGAAGGAAATATTCTCTTAAAACAATTTTATTTCTCATACGTTCCTCAACTGCTTAAAAGCATTAGAACGAATAATAAGTTTCGTTGGAACTCCTACATTGTAATAACAACTTTCAGCGAAAGTAAGTGTATAAAGGTACAATTGTACCCATACCGCCTTTTATCATTGTAAAATTATACCGCTTGACGAGGGTGAAAACATTTTTTATATGACTGCACGCGCTTAGTTTCCCAAGAGTTGGCATTAAATACTTAATTTGTACTTCTTTTTTTTTCTGTTTACGTCTCCAGTCATTGACATTTTCATGATCTACTTATTCAAAATAATTTGCAAGGAATCATATTTTCTCAACAAAGAGAAAATAATTTCTAAATGCAAAGCCTTTTTTATTAATGATCTAGCCGAATTTTCTTATACATAAACATTTATCAATTGTATTACAGTATTATATACATACCTACGAAAATAACTGTTTCCCTACACCAATAATTTTGCCATATTATAATATTCTGTTGCACTTAGACAGTTTTTTATGGCTTTTGTGGTTTTTTCAATAATACTATTATGTTTCTGTGTAGAGTTATTCTGCAAAATATATTTGTATCGACTGTAGTGATTATTTTGTTTTAATTTCAAACAAAGTTTTCCCCATAAAGACACAAACACAGATGCATTAAGCACACATATGAATTTTAAAGTTAAGCATAAACCAAAACTAAATATCAGCTTCTAAAAGTGTGCAACATTCAAATTGTAAATAATACTCACATATGGGCATTTCCATGAGAATGTCAACCAGGACTCAAAAAATTAAAACGCTTGAAACTTTTTTCAAATATGGTAGAAAGGAAAAAAACTCCCAAACTTTACTATGCCGGGGTACTTATAGCTTATTACAATTTTTAAAAAACAAAAAAAATAATAGTTTTTACTCACTTTCCCATTGATTCATATTTAGTAACTGCAATTGACAATTTTTAATATTCCCCCGATTAAATACAGATACTTTTTTATACTTTTAAATTAATGTTACAACAACAATGAACAAGATCCATGACGAAAGAACAAATTTATAGTTCGATTAGCGGTATATTTTTGTGTTTGTTTTGGATGATATTCTAATGTCACGTACGTGGTGCGAAAACATCATTTATCTTTGTCATATGAAATTGGTAAGTCTTAGATATTTCAAAATAAAAGTTCAAAGCAAGATATTTGCTGCAAAAAAATATTGATCGGAATTTTTTTTTAAATTGGTATAATAAAAATTGTATAAGCTTCTAAAGCTCGTCACGTACGATATTTTAAGTACTAAAATGCAACTAAATGCATCTTATTATCTTGGTATTTAGTTTACATATGTTCAAACCTTATTTTATTACAATCAAAATCATCTTACAAAATTTTTTTTGGAATCGGTCCATGTTTGACGATAGCTCCCATACAAGTGCTACTCCCGAAAATAGCTTTAAGTGCCATAACTTCCTTATAAATGTTTGTATTTACATAAAAATTTCCGACAATGACTTTTACGATAGTACTATGTCATGACAAAATTTTCTGCTGGTAGGTCCAAAATTAACCATAGGTCCCATATAAACTTCCTTCCTTAAATCGGCTAGGGGCAAACAAATCTCATATTGATGGAGATAACTAAACAATATTCGGCACTAATAACTTTTATATAATTCTTAACCTCATAGCATAATTCTGTTCTGGCGATCTTGATTGGCCATGGGCCCCAAGTAGGGTACACTCTCAAAAAAAATTTTTAAATATTATAGTGTTGGGTATCATATGGACGGGCTTGACCGACTATACTTTCTTACTTGTTTGTTCAAAGTTTTTATATACATACATATAGTTACAAAAAATATATTTCATGCCATGTAAATACTATAATAGACAAATCTGTCACGTACGGTATGTCACGAACGATATTACATTTTGTTCATTATAAAACCACCCAAAAAAATTATTTTTTTCCAATAACGGATTATAAAGAAAAAATATGTGGTTTAATGTATGAAATTAAAAAAAGGAGAAAAACCTCCCACAATTCGCAGATTTTCTTATTTTTTTACATTCACCCAAATATCACTTCCGTTTTATGTCACGTACGATATGCACTAATTTTGCCCGATATTTTGGACAATTTTTTTTTTTCATATGTAGTTCCCTCTAAATGCAACATAATGATACAAAAAATTTTCCAGTTAATACTATTTTTGCAAAATTTCTATCTCTCTGAAGGCGTACAATTGTCACGTACGATGACATGGAAATGCCCATATGTATATACATATACATAAGTGCGTATGTGCATGTGTGTATATAATTTCTATTTAAAAGTGTGTAGGTGACGGTGGGTTCATTGAAAATTGTAATTAGTAGAAGCATTAGTGGTTTTTCATTTGTTAAAGGAAATTATTGTTTTGTTGTTTTATTTTTTATTATTTTTCTCATTGTTATTTTTGCTATAACTACTACTTTTATTTATATTTATATTTGTATGCAGATTTGTTGTTGCTTGCTGTGGTTTTTATTTCAATTTCGATGTGTTATTTTTGCTTCTATTTTGCTAATTATAATCAATGATTAACTACCCATGTGTTGGTATGACTATTTTCTGTATTATTGATGTTTCTGTTGCTGTTTGTGTATTTAACTTTGTTGTTATTTTTAACCATTTTAAGCAATTAGCGTTTTCCAGTTGTCAATGTAGTTGTTGTTGCATTTGTATGTAGATACACGTGTATACATGGTGAATGTTGGTTGTTGGGCGTTCATGCAATTTAATAAAAACCACAATTTTAGTTTCAATTGGGGTTAAAAAAATTTTATTTCTATTAACTGATTGCAGTCGTTTCTAAATCATTGTTTTGTGACCATTTTATAGCTGGAAATGAAACATACACAAGCTATGTTGAATGAAATGAACAAAAAAAAAAAAAAAAAGTTTAAGCCATTACGTCGCCAAGTGGCTTTGATAATTAATTTCATGCGGTTAATTGTTTGAGATTTTATGGAAAATTGGAAATTGTTTAGGCTTTTAATAGTTTTAAGATTTACCCCCAATTTTACCAAGTTCAGTTAAAACTAACTATTACTTAAACTACCAGTTAACAATATGTTTTGACAGCTCCCTGCGGGAAATTTGTGCCAATTGGTCCAACGGAGGACTGGTCCTGGGAGTTGTAAAAATAGAACAGGTAAAAAAAAAGAACTCATGACCAGTGAAAGGAGAACCAATCATGTAACTGGTTTATGAAGAACAAAAAGGTAGAAAAAGTAATGATTTACAGTACAATCTTCACCGGTGGTGTGACACATTTTTTTGGGCTTTCTAAAAGTTGGTTATTGAATGTAATTCTAGGACATGTTTTATTGAAATAATACTACATTGTAGTAACTGTCACTAAACACGTCCATTGAGAATAGAATTGTGACTGGTGAAATGGTGTCAATTGACACTCATCAATGACAACCCCATGTAAAAGTGATACGTCTTATTCATAGAAAGTGTTAAAACTAGAACCGGTCTCTACTACCAAAGACCTATCACAGGACTACTTTGGTGTCAGTTCGCTTCCCTCTAGGGCTATAACTGATAGGTAATTATAACTGAACTTGGTGAAATTGGCCGGTAGTGTGTTAATTTAATTACTTTAATTTAATAAATTTTTAGATTTCTCAAACAATTAAAGTTTAAATTAAAATAATGGTTAAATAGAAATTTTCTTTCCTACGTGATCTAAACTAAAATTGCCGTAGTTTAAATAAAGTCCCTTTAATCGGGTTTTCTGAAATTATTTACTTTTTAAGATTTGAAGTACAAAATTGGCCCTTGCAGCTTTTAGGGTCTATGGCAAAGATTTTAATCCATACCGTTAAAAGACAAATATTGTTACTTGTACCTTTTAGTGGTTAAAGGCAAATATTTCAGTCAACAGCTTTAAATCCCGCGGTCAGCCTTTTTATTAATTAGTTCTTTTCGAAAGTTTATTTACCAAACCTTAAAACAACTCTTAACAAATAGAACCGAATGGCTTATTTGTAGAAATGTTTACAAAAGTGTTCAAACCTTTTAATGCGTTATTTATGCTCTCGTTTTATTTGGTCATTCATATTAGCCCAAATTGCATGAAATTAATTTCGCGAATGTGAAAACAACTTATGTTCCAAAATAGTGTTCTATTCAGGAAAATTTCTCTGAAAAAAATATATTTTGAAAACTTCAGGAAAACAGTAGTTAAAAAATATTACCTTTGGATCGGATCAAATGACAACCAATCCAGCAGAGTTTAAGGAGCTTAAATTCACTCATACATTTTGTCAAGTTTAGATCTAGTTATTCTGAATCATGAAAAAATCATTGTTAGTATGCAAATAATAAAGAGGGAAAGCTGATAAATTCGGAAAATATTTTAAAATTATATAACGAATTTTTGACAAGGAGCTGAGGTTTTACGTCACGTTAAAGACAAAGAAGTAAGGTTATCACTTCTTCTTTTAAATAAGTAAAAAACATTTTAACCCCATTTGTTTTAAATACATACAGGATTTCTTCACTTAAACTATATTTCATATTCATCCTCTTAAAGGCTATTTATTATGATATTTTTCTTAAATTTAAATTTGACATTCAGATTTCTGGAGCATCACAAAAATTTTTGAACAAAATATTAATTCAGTTAATATTTAAACAAATCCTAAATAACATGAACTACAAATTTTTTGTTTCTCTTTGAGCATCTTTAGATATTTGAAATTAAAATAATTTCCGAATAAATGCTTGTATTTTTTTACATTATTCCTAAAAAAAAATTTTAAACGTTTCCGGGAATAAAAAAGAGTCTGCGAAATTAGCAACCCAACATAGCACATTGTCGGTATAAAAGATAGTCCGCTTTCGAGGTTGATCTCACAAATGTGAACACTATTTAAAAACGTGTACAGTAAGCTTTCAAATCGTTTTTCATAATGCATTTGGTCCCTTCTTTTATGAAAAATTACCCAAAAAAAAAAAAAAATTAAAGTTTGGTACTCATTCGAATGCAGACCAAGCGTATCCGATGTCGGTGCTATGAGGCAGAATATGAATGATACGCTTGGCCGAGACCTTGACATAGTCCCGGAATGGGGTCGTGCCAATAGGGTAGATTTTAATGCCCGAAAAACCCAATGTTGCGTGCTGACGCATAAACGCCCGACAAATCAGGGTACCTCATCTGTATATATGGGTGGTATAATTATTGAGGAATCAGAATCTCTTGATGTTCTGAGCATGAGGATGTGATGTCCGATGGACAGAACAGTTATTCAAGGTGTCGAAAGAAGCATTCAAGTGCTTCGGTTTTCTAAGACGGTGTAAGATATACTTCACTCCATCTGATCTCCTTACTATTTATACCACTTATATCCGACCACGTATGGAATACAACTCTCATTTGTGACAGGGTCGAGAGCTCCAAAATAGACTTTGAAGCACCGGCCCACAAATGAGACACACGGTGAAACCTGTACGTTTGTTCGTAATACACGTTTTTCCTCAAGAGCCCATCCTTATGTGGTCGATTGGCAGGTGAATCGTACAACGCATTACAGAGAGAATTCGTTTTTTCCCCGGACTGCTCGTATGTGGAATAACCTTCCTGCAGAAGTCTTCCCTCTCACTTAAAACATGATTAAGTTCAAATCAAATGTTCACAAACATTACTCCCTCTATCCTCCTTCCCACAACCTATTTTCCTAGTTCCAACACAATGCAATGCATTAGTAGGGGTCATCCCCTGAGTGCTGGTCCTAACAGAAAAAAAGCTGTCGAACAAAAAACGAAAATTTGAGTACAACATTTCGCTTTTCGAGTTGGTTTGACAGCGACTGTTTACATATAATGCATCAGAAGTTAAAGCAACAGTTTTTTTATGGCTGATGACAAATGAAGAAGTGAAAGAAATGGCAGTTTTTCAACTTTGACTTCAGTTTCTTAAACGCTGGTTATAATTATTTGGTTGACTTTTAATATTTATTTAAATGTGTGATCATCATTTCTGCACATTAAAATAAACATTTCAAGTCAACTCAATTATAATAACACGCACATTTCTTTAGAGCATAACTGTTATGTTTGATCGAAAAAATTAAAAATTGTAAAATAACTCTTATTTTTGTTCAAAAAAAAAATAAAAATCAAAAAATAACTGTTGTCATCAGACTTTTATGAAAAAAGCAATTAATGTTTCGGTCCCTACAATTTCGAATCCGGTAAATTAATATCTGGTTTTGAAAATTGCACGATAGATTGCATGGTTAGGCCTTCGGCCAGGCGCAAGGATTTTGTTCCCTATGGTAAGCGAACAATGGCTATACCATATAGCAGAAAATGGCTATGAGTTTTCAAGCGGCTTTTTTCGTTTTAAATACTCTGCTGACCTTTATTTATTAAAAATAATCTTGCTACGATATTTGATCCCACTGTACTTTATATAAATAGTTTTAGCAAATTAGTTTTCAATTAAATAATTATTTCCCTCCCTTTTACTACAAACATATTTAACACACATTAATAACTTTACAAAAATAGAAAATTATAAATTATCTTTAAATTTCACACAATGACAAACAAATTTCCTTACCCTTCAACTAAAAGACAAAAAATAAGGATTTATTATCCTGTCGCTGTTGTTAAAGACAATATTAATTAACTAGTTTTTAACACTTAATCCTTAAAACTTTGAAAGCTCATTTACATTTTGCACGAGTATGCAAAATAAATTAAACGAGCATAAATCATTTTTAATAAACTTTATTTGTACTCGTACTAGATTATTTTAAGATTTAATAAAATGCAATTAAAAATTCACATACGCCAGAGACAGAACTGAATTTAAACTGATTGAATTTAATGCGAGTAAATAAAAAATTCAATTTAATTACAGACATTTATTTTTCAATTTGTAAATTATTGGATAATTATACGTTGCATGTATGTATTCATATGTTTTTGTTTCAAAATTTGTTGTGGAGTTCTCAGCATTTTGGTTTTTTTTTTTGTATCTGTTTTTATGTAAAATGCAAAAATCTTAATTAATATTTATGAAAGACACTGTCAGAGGTATGAATAGGGTTACAATTTGCGTTAAAATCATAAATAGTTAAACTAAAACTTTTTTTATTTTTATCTCAACTATATTATAATTCAATTTATCGTAATAGTAGTACCGCAAAGATAAATAAATATGTTAGGATGATGTTTCTATGATGTTTCTACACGTAGAGAAAAAATATGTTTAAATATGGTCACCTTCAATTAAACTATTTTTAAAGAAAATTTTATGATTAATTATGATTAATATAACCATACAATTGTCAAAGAAAACCATATTATGGTTAAATTAGTTCTCCATTTAGAAAAATAAAAAGCAAACAAAACAATTGATGTTTTGTGTTGCGATTTTCACTAAGTGCGTTTTTATTCGCATTAAAAATGCGAAAAAGTATCAAGTCGGTATTCTGTAATACGAAACAAATTTCAAAATCGCAAAATTTATTCGACGGCAAAACAAAATTCGCAAGGTTTAAAAATGTAAGTGAAAAATACCATTTAATTTTTTTTTAATCAGGCTCAAAATCAAGTTCATCAAATAAAATTTTCGTAATTAACAAGACTTTGTTTGTAGTGCTTAATTCTCTATTATTATTCTTGATAAAAACACTGAAATTTACTGTAAATGGGATAAGCTATTACTATGCGCATTTCACTTATTGCTTAGGCCAGGTCATTAGAAAACTTCATCAAAAGATTTTAGAAAAACTAAAGATATAATACAAATAAAACTGTTAAGCGAATAAGAATTATAAGCAACATTTAAATATTTAATTGAAGGAATGTACTTCACAACATGAAATAATTTAAAATGTATTGATAATTTTTATTCTTGCTTGAACGAGTGGTTGAACTCGGGTCGAACTTACATGTTTCGAGAACAACAACATTCTCATCATCAAAGTTCTTTGCAGTTTTACCCTTTCCGCCACTGCGACGAATGCCAGTCTATAGTCAAACAGTCATTTAACCAATTTTTTTTTAAGTGGATCGAATTTTACTGTAATTAAATCTTTAATTACATATTTACAGGGTAGTAAGACAGGGCTAGCTAGATCTGAATTATAAGGCGGTTGAGGCAAAACTTCCCTATCTTCTATTTCTAAATAGTTTTATTCACAGCACAATAGTGTGGAGTGCATTATGTATTTGTGTTGCATTTGTTACATCTTAAAATATTGGTCCTAGATCATTCTTTAAGTACACCGATCGACTAAGAACCTCTTTTTAAATCGTTCTAACGATTTCCGTCCGTCCGGCATTTCATGTAAACCTTGTTAACAAATTTAGAGATAATTTGATGAAATTTGGCACATATGTCCTGATTGCAACATGCACCAAGCCTATTGATAGTGGTAAGATTCGATCCATAACTTCATATAGGCCCGATTTAAGATTCTTTCCGGAATTGGGACTTTTTTGCCCATAAACTTAATCTTATACAGCCCAATTATGAATACAAATTCCCCGGGAGTTTTTTCCCTTTTCCCATATTTTCAATTCAATTTACATAGGAAAAATGGGAGAAGGTAGAAAACTCCCGGGGAATTTTTATTCATAATTGGGCTGATTATGTTGCTACTTATGGTGCATGTAGACGACATGTCTTTTACATCTGACTTGTCAGCTTTTCAAGTCACATGTAATTGTGCATGTCTGTCAAAATTGCTGTTTTACAAAAGGTGTATAATATTCGGTCACAAACGTACATGTAGTTTGCTTCTGACTCTGTTTCGTTCGCATAGTGGTTGCAAATCCAAAATAAAAATGCGGCGACGAAAATTTTTATTTGCGCCGTAAAATAGTTTAGCTATCTTAACATATTTTTCTTTTAATTCAAAGATATCAATTTAGGATATTATAATGAAACGGTTTTTATATATATTTTTACATAAATTCTATTCAATGGTGGGATGATCATACATTTCTCGGTATTATAAAGTATTAACTTCAGCCGGCTAATGATTCCGTCAATAGTGGACGCCGCTGCCGGTTTCTTCTCGGCATAGATTTCTGATGTCAGATGGTTTGTCAGAGGAAAATAGAGCACGTTCTAATTGAAATTTTGTCAGATGACTTTGCATCTGACTTTTACAGAAGTAAAGTTAAAAAGGTAACACACGACATGTATGTTTTTTGCAGTGGGAAATTTGACATGTCAGATGACAAAAACATGTCGTGTACTGTCGCCTTTAGATTAGGTAGGTAGGTAGGTAGGTAGAAAGGCCGGTGTGAAGTCTCCTTCACACCCTCACCCAGAGACCAATATGGTCCATTGTGACGCCTTAATTAGAGATAGCCATGAAGGCAGAAAGTATGTGAAATAAGCAGCGAAAGCATAAGCCAGATCCAAAAGATAGGTAGAAAAGAAAGGAAAGAAAAGAAGGAAAAAGAAGGTAAAGGACCAACCCCGAGATAAATCCCACCCAAACCAAATCCGCCCTACGTGCGGTAAGCACCCGGTCTTCCCTCGCGCAGCCAGGCCATCCCCATTACGAATCCTATCAGATTCTCGAATCCGCAACTCGAAACATCCCCTAATTCGCCCAGGAATTTACTGCCCAGCAACCTCAGCCTGCTACCCTGCAACCTGGGACAGTGGCACAGAAAGTGCTCAACTGTCTCCAACTCCTCCGGGTCCTCGCACAACCTGCATATATCCGACAAGTCGGATCCCATCCTCACCGCCATCCTGCCTATCATACAGTGGCCCGTGATCATTTCTATCATGGTCCTTTAGATTAACTTTGGTACAAACTTATTTTATGACAATCTAAATTGGCTTACCAAGTTTTGTTGAAATCGGTAAATATTTAACCATAGCTGTCATACAAATACTACTCCCGAAAATAGCTTTCAATGCCGGAACTTCTTAATAAATATTTGTGTTGACATACAAATTGGCGACAATAACTTTTACGATTGCGCTGGTAGGTCCAAAATAAGCGATTGGTTCCATAAAAACCCCTTCCTTAAATCACTTTAAGGAGAACAATCTCATATAGATGAATATATCTAAATAATTTTCGGCACAAAGAACTTTTACATGAGTCTTAAACCTGATAGCATAATTTTGGCCAATGGGTCCCATATTGTACACTCGAAATTTGGCTTTTGAATACTGTGGGGTTAGGATATCATATGGTCGGGTATTACCGACTATACCTTCTTACTTGTTATAAGCTGGTCTTCCTACATGAAGCCGATCATTTTCATTATAAAATATATACATATTTAGGGTTTTTGCGGCATATACTCGATCTTAACGAACTTATTGTGTTTGGTAAAGTTTCCTTGTGATCTTTTGCCCTCAATTCAAAAGCTCCTAATGTTAACCAAGTACAGTGCATAGTGCTCTGTTGACGCCAATAATATAAGACATTGGCGTTGACTTTTGCGCTCCGTTTTGTCCTTTATATGACAAATATTATTTAGAATGCAAAAACAAGTTAATGAAAATGAAAACTTCTAAGAACTGCATTCAAATGAATGATTCTTTTGTATACATTCTTTACCATGTTTTGCAAACAAACCTTTTTGGCACTTTTTTAATTGATTTGTTATTTTATTTACTTTTAAAATTATTTCATTTCCTTGTTAAATGGTCCTTTAGCATACAAATGTAGCATTTAAATGTTTTTCTTTTTTTTTTGTATTTTCAAGTTATATTCAAGTCTATTAAATTGTATACTTTTAACTCAGCAACGTACGTGTTGGAATAAAATATATAAATATTTTTGCATAATAAAATATAAATGTATCTGTGTATTATGTACTGTGAGTGTATTGGGATTAAAAAGAGTTGAGTATGTATTAATTTATGACTTATGCGTGACTACCAAAATTAAATAAATGAAAGGCAGTCAAACATGCAATATGGTTGAACATATAAAGCGTTTAAGCACAAATACATACACATATACATTTCGCTACACATACAAAAATGTCTGGCTATAAATCATACAAATAATAAAAATAAAAGTAAAAACAACAATACACAGATATGAAGTTCGCATATTGTCTGTGTAAGTTGGTGGGTTGTGTGGGTGTTACGTGGTTTATAATAGAAAATATTTTCAACACAACAATTAACACATTGGAAAAAAGTCCTTGTGGCAAAAGCAAATTCTAACTATGTGCGTGGGTGAGTTTAAGACGTTGTAAACTTACGGCCTTAGTTATTAAAAAATAAAACTGGTTTATTAAACGCATTTTCTAAGAAATAAACCTTTTGTAAACCTTTTTGGTGTTTTTTTAACTAAGTGGTTGGGTCGAGAGGGGGGGGGGGGGGGGCTATCAAACAATTTTTGCCGACATGTCTTATGTCCAACAAAGTCTGAAACTTTATCAGAAAAAGTATCCGAAATGTCTAGATTTGTTAATCGTTTGACAGAATGTCTTCAAATTTTAACGATAGCAGGATCTGCATATAATCTGACATTTTAAGAGACACAATTTCAGAAGGAAGTTATTATTTTGATTTACATTTTGCCAGAAATATGCTGTTTAAAACTGATGCCCAAATGTTTAGACAAACAAAATCTATCTTCCCAGCTGTTGATTGCGGTAAAAGAAACAACAATTGTTCATTGTCTAAGTGAGTGGTGTTATTGCGGTTTATCCTTAGCAGAAATTTTGGGATTTTCTTCAATGAAAATTCATTGTTTTATTTCATTCTTCTTTTATGAGTAAGAACTTTTCTAGAGATTTTTTGTCTCAAAGTTTAACTTTATTTCCATTACTTAAGTTCATATTTAATTTATTCATATGTGTCTCTCAGTATATAAAAATACTAACACTTGCACATAAATGTATGTATAGTTACAAGGGGGCTTTTTCAAATTTGTTCACTTCCCGGGAAGGAGGAAGGCCGAGAATTTTTGCTTTAAATACAAAATATTATTATTTTTGAAAAATTAAAAAAAAGGCATTTGGGAATTTAAAAAATGTTCGTTCATTTTTATTAAATTGCCCAGTTTTGGAAAATTTTATCAATCTAGGGTTCCATATAAAATCGATAGATGGTGTGCATGGAAACAGTAAGGTGGCATTTCGTACAATTTTTGCAGGAGCAATATATACAAATTTTATTCCAAACCATACAAATTTGGCATTCAATTAAATTAAAAATGTTTATAAAATAAGTTTGATAATGTTTAAAATAAAGGACTAAGAAAATTATTGAATGAATGAGGAAGTCTATAACAAAACTCAACAACACCACTTTTTAAGATTTTTTATTTTTTTTTTTGTTATAAAAATATTTAATTAAGATGTTATTCAATAACATTCAATAACGGGGTGTTCCACAAGTTACTGACGATCCGTTAATAATTCGGTAAATTTTTCCTGAAATCTTTAGTGGGTTGCATAGTCTTGCGGCAAAGTTTCATGTACCATTCGTATCTAGTTCTGAGCACGTTTACGAGTCTATGTTTCAGATTTCTTATTCGTGTTCGCACTGTAGCGTTTTTTCGTAATTCGCTCTCTTATTGATCCAAATTACATAATTCATCATGCGAAATTTAGGCCCGTTTTCACAACTTACCGATAGCTTAAAGTAGACTTTAAATGGCCTTATAAAAAGTGTTCTATTATTATAACTTTACTTTAACCTTAAGTAAACGACAAAGTAGATTAAGGTTAATCCTACCTGGTAGGTTAAAGTAAAGTTGTAATAATGGAGAACTTTTTATACGGCCAATAAAATCCTACCTTTAGCTATCGGTAAGTTGTGAAAACGGGCCTTAGAGAGCGAATTATATCATTTGTACGTTGCCATCAATAATTCTTAAGAAAATTAAATAAGAAAAAATATAAAATTGTAAAAAAATTTTTTTTGTTTAATTTAATACAACAAATAAATAAACAATTAGGAATTGTAAACATAATATATATTTAGTCCTTTAAAATTCCCAGTTGGAACATAGGGCCATAGATGGTTTCAGTAATCATTGGATTTCAGATGAGTAGGTGATTGGCCAACAGCATCCTAGGCTGGTGTTGGGGCTGCCAACTTTTAGTCTCCAGTCCGACATTCAACGTTGCTCACATTTGCTAGTTTCATAACGGATGTTACAAAACAATTGCCCGGTGACCACCTACCCCTGAGGGTCGGAGGTAGTGAGTCTTCTTAGTTGGTTACAAACAAGGATTGGTTCTGGACTTTACCAAGTTAAAGACGATCAGTTCCGTTACCTTGTATGCCCAACTCTGGCCACCTATATGAGACACTTTTAATTGTTGCTTGCTTTTGTATTCATTTTCAAAGCAAAATAAATTTTCATAAATGTAATAAGAAGAGTTGTTAAATTACACAGTACAACACATGATTTGCCAACTCAATTCTGTGAACTGTATGTGAAATTAGACCCAAAAAGAAGAATTTCTGCATCATTCGTTTTGTCTTCTTACCTGCGATTTGAAGTTAGTATCGATTTGAAGTTAGTACTATCGTATAGGGGAATTTATCACGTTTTAGGCCCTGTTGTTTGACATAGCTCGACAACCAATAGCCCAATTTAGTTGAAATAAATTTTAAAAAATTAAGAATTACAATTCCCTTAATCTGTTCATATATTGTTTTCCTATACAAGTAACACTTTCGAAGTTAAAAATGAATGTATGAAGGGAAAAAATTATTTTTTGCCTAAAAATTTAAATTTTTTTTTTTAAAAATACATAAAAAATCCAAAATGGAAAAAAGTTTCAAGTCAAGTTATTTTTTCGCAAAGTCACATAACCTATGAGCAAAATGAGACAAAGATCATAAAAATCGATGCACGCGTTTGTCATTTATTCACAATTAAGTAAATGTATGAATTTCAAAAATTTGCTCGAGATATGCACAACATTATTTGGAGAAAACATTGACACCTTTTTCATGATTCTGAGAATTAAAAAAAAAGGAATAAACAAAAGGTTATTTGATTTTTATGATTGCGGTAATAAATGTACGTGGACAATTAAACGGAAAGTGGACCTTTTTATTATTTGGGGTTTTCCGGTGGCTACCTATATGATTTTTTTACAGAAATTGCACCCACATTTAAGGGTGGTCATTATTTGGAAAGTTTTGCACAGTTTGAAACGTACAAGTGCTGAATCAGGTATATAGCCAGCCGCCCTTAAAATATGCGCCCATTTATAAGTACCTGGCAGTAAAATATTCAAAAATACGTAGTATTTATAGGTGTGCATTGATCGATTTTTGGCATTCAGCCAGTGCCGACGAACGCGAACAGTAAAAGTGATTTTTCTCCAGTTTTTTAAAAGTGAATAACAACAAAACATAAAATATATCAATATGGAAAACAACAAGTGCCCATATTTGGATGAATATTGTTACGTTTGTGGTCATATCGTCCGAAAAATACAGAAAAAAGATCGAAAAAATTTGTTTACTGAGCAATTCAAAACCGCGTATTGTAATTATTTCGATGAAGCAGATTTAAGTGGTGCAAATTTTACGCCGAACACAGTGTGCAACAGTTGTTATACTACCCTTCTAAAATGAATTCACGGAAAAAGTAGAAAGTTATCTTTTATGAAGCCAGTAATTTGGGTGGAAGACACAACTGGACATGATGAATCCAGGTGCTATGCATGCATAAATTTTCGTCCTGGATTAAACAGACAACAATTGAAAACAAAAGTATACACTGCTGCATTTACTGCCACACTTCCAGTGCAACGCCCTGCTGATACCGATGCACCTAAACCTCAGAGTGCGGATACTGTGTCCCTGCTAGCCGAAACCGTTTTCACCAATCCGACCGATTTGGATGATGCTGATTGGATACCCGATATTGAAAATAGTGCACCACAACCGCTACCACAAATCGAAATGGATTACATTGTGGCCAAGCTGGGACTATCACAACACGACTCCGAATGGCTGACATCATTTTTGAAGAGAAGAAAACTCACACAGCAAAATGTCAGCGCAACATCATACCGACAACGCCAAGCTGATTTTTAGAAATTTTATTCCGTTGACGAAGCAAATACGTTCACGTACTGCCATGATATCCCAGGTTTAGTGAAAAAATTGGGAATGGATTATATCGCTGGCGACTGGCGTTTATTCATCGATGGTTCAGTTACTAGTTTGAAGGCTGTGCTGCTGCACAAAAAAAATAAAAAACCATGCATTCCATTGGGATTCAGCACAACTATGAAGGAAACGTATGAAGCATTGGGCGAAATTTTGAAGAAAATCAAATACGATGAACACAAATGGAACATTTGTTGCGATCTGAAGGTGGTCAACATACTACAAGGGATTATAGAAAAGGGCGGATATCCAAAATACTTCTGCTTCCTTTGTAATTGGGATTCACGATACAAAGGAAATCAATATCAATGTAAAGATTGGAAAGGAAGAACTCCCGAGCTCAACAAACAATTAAAATTACGCAATGAACCTATGATAAAGGACCTGGATGATATTTTGTTGCCACCGCTCCACATGAAACTGGGAATAGCTGGGAAATTCGTTGAAGTGGTGGTCAAAAAAGTTAACGGCGCCTTTGACTGTTTGAAATCCATCTTTCCGAAACTCAGTGATGAGAAAATTAAAAACGGTACGTATAGTACTCTGTATTTCAATATTGTCATATCTAAATTTGTTAATTTCTATACATTCGCATTACCAATAATTTTTTCGTTTTTCTTATGTATTTAAAACAGGTATTCTCAATGGACCTGATATTCGGAAATTGATCAAAAGTGATTCTTTCACACATTTGCTTTCAGAGCATCACGACCACCAACATGCATGGAACGCATTGAAAGAAGTAATAGAAGGCGTTCTAGGAAAGAACCGTGTCCAGCGAGAAGAGATACAGCAACGAGTGGACAGGTTGCTGTTTTATTTCGAAAAAATCGGTTCATCCATGACGCTGAAATTGCATTTCTTGCACCACCACCTCGATACTTTTTTGGCACAATCACCTCAGGAATCAGACGAACAAGGAGAGAGGTTCCACCAGGTGACCATGCCATTTGAAAAGCGGTTCAAAAGCAAAAAATTGGATGCATTGCTTGCGGAGGTTTGTTGGTGGAGTTCCACAATTATGCAGTTTGAAGAAAGCACCGAAGATAAAGACATTGAAATTGGTGGACACAGTGAAAGAAACACGCCCTTGAATAGTATGTGTATCTCGGATGACGATACAGACTCAGACCATGAATATGAACAACCTACGAAGAAAACAAGATCATCAGAACCACAAGCGTCAACTTCTACAAGGATGGATATTGCCAATAATTGAAAAAATGTTCTAAATTTTGTTTTTATGCATATTATAATTGCGTATTAATTGCATATTATTTTATTTTCATTAAGTTTTTATAAATAAAGTTTTTTTTTGCATGATAATTTTTTAATTTATATTTTTATTTTTATTTTAAGGGTGGTGGCTATAACTGATTTTTGAAATTCATACCTTTACTCAATTGCGAATAAAAGCGAAACGCGTGCATCGATTTTTATGATCTTTGTCTCATTTTGCTCATAGGTTATGTGACTTTGCGAAAAAATAACTAGACTTGAAACTTTTTTCCATTTTGGATTTTTTATGTATTTTTAAAAAAAAAAATTTAAATTTTTAGGCAAAAAATAATTTTTTCCCTTCATACATTCATTTTTAACATCGAAAGTGTTACTTGTATAGGAAAACAATATATGAACAGATTAAGGGAATTGTAATTCTTAATTTTTTAAAATTTATTTCAACTAAATTGGGCTAGTGGTTGTCGAGCTATGTCAAACAACAGGGCCTAAAACGTGATAAATTCCCCTATACGATAGTACTAACTTCAAATCGATACTAACTTCAAATCGCAGGTAAGAAGACAAAACGAATGATGCAGAAATTCTTCTTTTTGGGTCTAATTTCACATACAGTTCACAGAATTGAGTTGGCAATCAATTAACTGAAAAATGTTGTACTGTGTTATGAATATGCCGTGTGAACATCCAAATTCGCATTTGCAATTCAAAAAAAGAACAACGTTATTAAAAATGCCGTGCGAACAGAGCACTACGCTCTCCCGAACGAGTTAAGTCTTATCTTAGCTTCGTACTTCAAACGGTCTTCCCATCCCAGATAAGTCACTAAAAAGTCCTAGAGTCCGAGCGAAGCAACTTTTTTAGGCCGATGCCAAAGTTTGGCCTAAATGGCTAAATTCGGTCGAGCCGAAGCCGAACTTAACTTGTCCAAATTCACAACAAGGTAAACTTTAAAATTTTTAAAGTTGATTAATTTATTAACCAGAAAACCCCATTTATTATCTGTCAAAGCTTGTTTCTAATACAGTGGTTTATGACCCAACCAGTATGGACTTGCGATTCCAAAAAAAAGTGGGGTAGAAAGTTATTTTTCCCATATTTTCTTAATCAAAAAATTTTAAATCTCTGATATTTAATGCGTGCCTCCCGAGAAAGCCCTGGGAATTAAAAACAATGAAATTTTTTGCCAAATCCCCGGACAGGAATACTCTATCAGTCCCACATATGCAATATATAAAAATACACACGCTCCCAAATTACTGCTGCTACCGAACAAGTTAAAGCTACTTAAGTACTTGATTGTGACAGTGACTGTGTGTTTTGTTGTTAGTTTATATGCGCATATTAAATTGTACAGAATATTTAGTCATTCATATACATCGCCTATTTTTAAATGTATGAGTAGAATACATACAAACAACAAAATAGCGAGTTTATTTGTAAGAAAGCTCCCAGCGCGAAATTTAAGTAGTAAAGAAGTCTTCTAAGAGCTTTTTTTGTTGACATAAGGACTCCGAGCCGAATTTCAACTTCGTTTCTAAAAATAAGCTAAAAATGTGCGCGCGGAGACAACATATTTTGCTATTGTCACCGCATTTTGTTGTTGTTGTATATTATGGTTAGATTTGTCCTCCATTAACCCAGTAGAGGTCAAACAAAAACTGGCCACAATTTTAAGTTCAACTTTATTTATTGATTAAAATATTTATTGAAAAAACATAAAATAGAAAAAGTTAAAAAAATTTTTTCTTAGCTGAGTTTTTGGGGTGTACCCAACTCAGTACACTGACCTCTTATGTATGAAAATTTTCAGAACATTATTTTTCAATGCATAGTGTTTTAAGCACTTCTTGTTCTGCCAACGAGCTCTTATATGGCAAAAATGGACCGCAGATAGTTTTGTGGCTTAGAAGGATAGATTGTATCTAAAAAAAAGTTTTAAGACACACGTGCAGTACAGTTAAACTACTCAAATAAACTTTTAACAACAAGTGAACCAAATGGATCAGAAGATTCCACATGCGATCTTTTGGAGTACAAATCTAACTGGCAGCAATAGCCACTTCCCAGTTTTTGAAGCCGAATCGAACTGGATTTCCTCAAATGAATTGCTGGGTCAAATTGGTGGTCAAAATGTTTTCACCTTGAATCGTGTTTTATGAATATTTTGGCCACCATCCCGCTAAGCATTTCATTCGAAGAAAGCCGGGTCGATTCGACTTCAAGAATTGAAGGATATAAGGTCTAAGACAATGTTATCAAAGATTTTTCAGTATTTCTTCACGAACACTATTTAATCTTTCCCAAACTTCAGAGTTCTGTGGAGGGGTTGAACTCTGCGATGGAAAGCATTTGCAAAAAGGATTTATTTGCGTTGCGAAGTCTTGCCGAGTTTTCTTTGGTGCCAACGGTTCATCATCACTATCGTCACTGACGTCATTGTCAATGATTTCAAGATTTAAGAAAACATCAATAGTACCAGGTTTGTCTTTTGGTAGGCTTGAAATCGTTATATGTTCCCAAACACCTCCTTCTTAATCACATGATATGCTATCAACAGCTTTTTGAGGGCTTTTGATCAGTTTTGGGCCGTTTGGGCCGTACAATGTTCCCCACTCATAATTAAAATCTAAAAAAATAAACTTAATTTTTACCTATGCATGTTGTCAGTGTATTCAAACGAGTACAGTCGACTTAATACTGTTATACTTTTTTATTTTTAAATGTAAATACATAATTTGTTTTTATCTGTGAGTTATTCTGATACAATTTTAATTATGAAAATTACCAAAAAAAAAAATTCAATATTCTTTTCAATATTATCAAAATCAGACTTAAACTTTTATACCCAAAAATAAAAAAGAAACAAAAATTCTTTTTTAGCTACTGTTGGTATTATTGTTGTAAACATAAATAACGGTACAACGTTTAAAAAATCTTTGTTTTTGCTTGGAAGCTTGTAAAATGGTAGCTGTACTCATTTGAGTACAGTGACTTCTAATGGGTTAAACAGCTGCAATCATATTATGGCTGCCTGCGAAGATGCTATGGTTATTTATAGCAATTATTTGTTTACCGCTAATAACTATATGGGCTTAAATAAAAAATGAACAATTTAAGGAGCAACTTTTTATTGTTGAAGAACAACCAAACTACCATAACATTTTCGGAAGCAACCATAATATGACTGCGGCTTCTTATAAAAAGACTAAGTAACAATAAAATGTTTCGTTAAAAATAGTTATGTTGGAAAAATGTGTTTTACGCCACTACCCAGGATTGTGTCGTTTTGCTGTTGCGTGTTTTTGACATTTCTGTGATTTCGTAGTTGGGTTCGATTCTTTCACTTGTTGTTGACGTTGAACAGATTGAAAGTAAAGCAATATAAAGCATATTCAATTTCTCTGTTCTTTTGCTCGTCTTTTGTTATACCTATTGATTTTTTAATAGTCTTGTTAAGGTCTGGTAGAAAGATTCCTTTTATTCGTCTCAAAAAAAATCATCTTTATCTGAATCATTGTGGTAAAAGTCTGTACTAAACATTCTTAAAAATATATTTTTCCCAAACTCTTTGGTTTCAGTCTTTTAACCCTTTCGGCACGGGAGACGATTAGTTAGTTTCAAGCTTTTAAAATGCAATATTTTTACAAAGATATGCATATTAAACTAATATGTATCTGTTTTTTGAGTACCCCTACCCAGGGAAGAGGCTTGGGGTGGGACATATATGTCCCATCAGGAGTTTGGCATGGGACATATAAGTCCCATTAGTCGTAAACATATAAAACAAGTTAGAGTGCTATATTCGGCTGTGCCGAATCTTTGATACCCTCCACCGACAGTTCGAATGTTTAAGGAGTAATATCTGTATGATGTTATTATTATTATCTTAAACTGTGACGATTTGTTATTACTTATTATTTAAGGCAACCAAACTGTTTTCCGGTAGAAGGGTTTATATGGGGCCTAGGGTAAATTATGGACCGATCATCACGAAATTTCACAGCGTAATTTCTAGTCCTTTAAAACTGTGACGTACAAATTTCTGTTATGATAGCATTATTAATTATGGTTTTAGGTGTACTGAACTGTTTTCCGGGAGTAGGGTTTCTATGGGGCCTAGGGTAAATTATGTACCGATCTTCACGAAATTTCACAGTATCATTTATAGCCCTATAAAACTGTGACGGGCCAAAATTTGTTATGATTGCATTATTTTTTACTGTTTTAGGCGTACTAAACTGTTTTCCGGTAGTAGGGTTTATATGGAGCCCAAGGTAAATTATGGACCGATCGTCACGAAATTTCACAGTGTTATTTCTTGTCCTAAAAAACTGTGACGTACCAAATTTTGTTACGCTAGCGTTATTTTTTACGGTTTTAGGCGTACTAAACTGTTTTCCGGGAGTAGGGTTTATATGGGGCCCAGGGTAAATTATGGACCGATCTTCACGAAATTACACAGTTTTATTTCTTGTCCTATAAAACTTTGATGTACCAAATTTTGTTATGATAGCATTATTTTTTACGGATTTAGGCGTACTAAGTTGTTTTCCGGAAGTAGGTTTTATATAAGGCCTATGGTAAATTATGGACCGATCTTCACGAAACTTAACAGTTTAATTTATAGTCCTATATAACTGTGACTTGCCAAAATTTGTAATGATAGCATTGTTAGTTAGGGTTTTAGGCTTAATATACTGTTTTCCGGGAGTAGGACTTATATGGGGCCTAGGGTCAATTATTGACGGATCTTCACGAAATTTCACAGCGTGATTTCCAGTTGAATAACACGAATTGTTGCGAAATATTATATCATTCTGTGCATTTTTCCACCATTTATGTTAGTTTTTGTAACAAAATTATCAATTTTTTTTAGGTGGTGGTTCCACATTTTGATTCATAGCTCAGATCCTATTGAAGCGATTTTGCTGAATTTCAATCCCAAACTGCTTAGGATAACTACAAGCAATTTGACACCAAGTTTGTTGATTTCTTTTGAGTTTTTCAAAAGTGAGCGTGTTTTCAACAGACGGACAGACGGACAGACGGACAGACAGACGGACATGGCTAAATCGACTTAAAATTACTCAAGGACCCAGAATATATATACTTTATAGGGTCTGAGATGAATAGTAAAAAAGTTTCACACGGAATGACAAACTGAATATACCCTCTTCACAACTAATTGTGGTGGAGGGTATAAAAAGGGTATACAAAATAAAGAAATTGTTTTCTTTTAACGTTGTAAATTCATAGATATGATCCACGAATTTACAGCTGACATCACCAATCTATGAAAACTTTATTCCACCATTTCTGGGATTTACGGTCTAGTTCATACATTTTGGATAACTGATCAAAAAACTTCTCCAACCTACACGTGTTATTATAATAAGCAAAACTTTGTTTAAATAACTAAATGGGAGAGTTTTGAACCATTTAAAGAGAAAAACTTCAATACTAGGATTCTGGGAACATTCAGTGGGATACATATGTCCCAATAGGTGCGAAAGGGTTAACTATATCGCTCATTTGCTGCAAACCGACATAACTCAAAAAATGAAATTTTGGAGTTAGAGATGCAGAATTGCTCGCTTTGTTTTTCTTTATATTGTGTATTAAATTCATTATTTTATCTTTTATGCTTAATAATCCACAATCAGTTACTGTAATAATCTTATAAGTGCAGTTTGAACAGAATGTGTCTTCGTTTTTTCTAAGTAGTTAGAGCAACTCAAAAACTTTAAATGCGTTTATCTCGAAATGGTTTTTTTTTGAGTTATGTCGGTCTTGCAGCAAATGAGCGATATGTACTTTCCTTTAAAAAATTGTTACTCGAAGGAAATGTTTTCCTGAGTTAAGAAACAATAAAAGGGTATTTAAAACGTAGCGGCTTGTTTTTTTTTACATACAAGAAAGAAACAAATACTGTGAAAAGACAAATTTTCGATTAATCGATTATCAACATAAATTATTCGTTAATCGAAAATAAGCAATCTTAAATTGTTCGAACATTTAATCGTCCAAAATTATTCGATTAATCGGACAACGGTTAATCGCTTGAATACCCTAGTATTGACATTAGGGATGCAAAACGGGAAATCCCGGGATTTTTTTTTTTTATTAATCGGGATTTTTAATAAATCAACTTTTGTGTACAAAACTGTTCGTTTTTATTGAATTTTTATACTCTATACAAAAAAATGATTAAAAATTATATTTTAGTTGTATTTTTTATTTTTATAATTCTTATTTTTCTTTTTTTTAAATATATGTTACATATAATTTTTGTTTTCAAAATTTATAAATAAATAAAAAAAGTGTTGTTTGTTTGTTTAAAAAAGATCCCGAAATCCCGCGTTCCATCCTTAATTTACATACGTGGAAAGTAGGTTTACCAATTTCTCTTGAGGTTGAATATTTTTTTTTTTTTTTTTTTTGTAAAATTTGAATTTGTTAAATATTTAGCAAAAGCTGTTTTAAAAACCATTTCAAAGGAGGTAGAGCAGAATGAATAAATGTTATTTAGAATGCGTTTGTAGTCCTTCCAAAAGGCCTTAAAAGTGTTTGCTGGGTTATTTTGAGTAAGTTTGCACGAAAGTGTGTACAGTTGTATTTATACTTAAATAATACATGTAAGTGCTGGTATGAAAAGTAAAACTTTTGTTGCGTAGTTAAGACAAGAAGTAACTTTGAATAACTTCCGTTTCCATTTGTATTCATTTTTGACGTTGTATGGAAAACAAAATCACATTCTTTAAAAAAAGTTTTAAAAAAAGTTTCTTTGGGATTTATTTATTTTTTTTTTTATACACATTTAACAAGTTTAAATAATGTTTCTTTGCTGTTTATAATATTTTTTCTTATAAAAGTGTACGAGTCTTTGATATGCAAAAATGTTTGAGAGATTTTTGTTATCATTTTCTCTTATTTTATTTAACTATATATTTTAATCTTTTTAAATTCTACGCGTATTTTTTTTTTTTAAGCAATAAGTTGTTTTTTTTAACATTCGGTAGCCTGTTGTCCTCATGTGTTTGTAAATAAAGAAATTTTATGCAACAGCATGCACAAACAGTTTTTATATACATAAATATATTTTTTCTTATGCATTTATGTGTACGATGATATACATATATAAACACAATTTTTTTTGTTTGTTATATTTTTAAAGTACGTATTGCAACCTTTCTTGAAACTACACTTCATGCACAGCTATCAGTAGCGGTGTTGTGAAACTGTATCAACATCAAAGACGTTTTTGCATTTGACATTTGCAATATTTGAGGATTTCTTTAAAAGGGTGGTCCAACGAAAACGCACGATGTTAATTGTAAATAAAACGAAAAGTTTGTATAGAATTATTTTTATATATTTTTATAGAAAGATCTATGAAAATTATGTTTAAAACAAAATATCAGCCAAATGGTTCATATTTCCAATGACTCTGAGACATAATTAAGGTTCAATGTCGTTAATGTGCCGAATTATCTCATCCTTAAGCTCTTGAATTGTTCTTGGCTTATTGACGTACACTTTTTTTTTTTTTGAAATATCCCCAGAGAAAGAAGTCCAACGGTGTCAAATCACATGATTGTAACGGCCAATTCACATCGCCACGACATGAGATAATATGGCCACTGAATTTCTCGCGCAAATTAGCTACTGATTCGTTAGCTGTGAGGCAAGTGGTCCAGTTTCATATCCTCAATTTCTGGCCACAAGAAGGCTGTTATCATCTCGCTATAGGGAACACCATTCACGGTAACTGCTTGGCCGACCTCACTTTTGAACAACAGCAATGTTTACCGCAGAAAGAACTGGGCGAGTATGTACAGGTGTTTTCACATTTCCTACAGACACGTTTTGCTGAAATTTGCGCACAATTCTCCCGATTGTAAACACAAATCACGAAGTGAATTTTGATTTGAACGCCCATGGAAATTACAACTCCATGACTGAGTCACGTAAAGGTGTGACTTAATACTAACATTGTGCATTATGGTTGGAGTACCCTTTATAAGTACTTATATGTATGTATGTATATAGTTTTTATAATTTCAAGAGCACTTCAAATGCAGATTGATTTCAAACGAAAAATAGTAACATTTAAATAATTTTGCAAATTAATGCAATTTGTTTTTGGCATATGACAGTTGCCGTCATTTAAATGTTCCTGCTTAAAAAATAAGTAGGTTGAGTGATAGTTTGAAAGAAAATTCATATGTATGTATGCACCTAACGGAAGCAATACCTGGGTGATGTCAAGTATTCATTAATAAAAAGAGTTTTGGAGAATATCGAATGAGGAGCCAATAATTATCCAAATGGCAAGAAGCAAATGCAGATGGATGAGTTATACATTGCTCAAACCAAGATATATTATCACAAGAACATCCCTAGAATGGAATCATATAGATAGCCGACGTTGCGGTCACCCAGAAGTGAATGAACAGCGCAAACGCAACATATCATTTGACGAAATTAAACCTATTTGTTCCCAAGGGGAATGAATAAATGATGAATTAACGATGGTTTTAAAAACAACAGTCGAAACTTAGAACTGTCGAACAAAAAACGAAAATTTGTGTAAAACTTTTGGTTTGACAGCGACATTAAATGAATTTTTGCTCAATGAAAAATTAAGAAATGGCAGTATATCCACTTTGACTGTAGTTTTAAGCGCTGAAATAAACTGTGAAGTGGCTTTTTCACTACTCTCTCCATCTCTCTCTCATCTTATTTTTTAAAATTAGAATTAATTTACGTAATAAAAAAGAGTTTGATTTGAAAGTGGTTTTTTTCAACAGTTGTCCTAAATAAATAACCAGCTTAAAAGTTTTTATCAATGTACATATAACCTCTTTCCTTTTACTAATTTTTTTTATCACAATTTCTCATCAATTAAATGCTGAGCAAGATTTAATTTTATTTAATCTTTTCAAACAAAAACTGTCTTTTTCGATTGTTAAAACTTTTATCGCTTTCCACTTACAGCAACTACAATACAATACAAAAAACGTTAAAAAGATTTTCCATTTATTGTAAAATTGTGCAGGGAAACAAAATAAAACGAAACTCTTTGTCTAAGATTTTATGTGATAAAATCGTTAAGAGATCAAAAGAAGAAATCGAAACGAAACAAAACAAAAACCGTTTATTTTACACCATTTAAACTTTGACTTTATGTATTGCATTAAAATTTCATTTAACATCTTTCGCTTCTTTAATGCTTTTCCATTTGATGAGCACTGAAATACTGAAGCGACAGAAAAAGTCTTGCATAAAAAACAGGAAGAAATACAGACATACTTTTTCTGCACAATGGGTGATTTTTTTTTTTTAACTTTTTATACAAACAAACGGTTTGGATATTCGTTATACAAATATATATACAAATTTTTTTTTTTAATTTTTCTAACCATTTTTATTTCGTTTCTTTCATTTGCAGCAACAATCTACTAGGGATACAAGCTCAACTTTACGCGATGATAGTACAACAACCACGAATACCAGCAACGATGGCACAAGTCGCAGTAGTCGGAAAGGTGCTGCAAAGTTTTTATTAAGAAAACGTTTAACAAAAAAATCTTCAACTAAAGGTAAGTAACAAAATATTAAAATAGAAGGGAATATTTGGAGAAAAGGATGGTGGGAAATAATGTGACATGGACGAAAATGTTGGTGTAATATATGGAGAATAATGTGGCCAGATTTGAGGAATTTTGAAAATTAAGAAAAAGAAATTAAAACAAAACGATAATACAAAAAAAATTTAAAAAAAATACAGGGATTCTCATATGCTAATTGTGCTTTGTTGCTACTGGAAATTTTCTAAAAGACATTTGTTGTAAAATTGCGGTAATTTTAAAATTATAGACTCTTCATACTTTTTGCATCTTTTCAGTATGGCTTCCTTCCAAAACATCTGTATGCAACGTCAAATCAGTGTTTAAGTCCAGCAAATACATTTTACAACACATCAAATCCAATGCATTGTCATTTTAGATTTTGAAAAATGAACAAATTTAAACAATGACACAGAAAAAATTCTCCAAAATTTTTCACCAATTAAAGCATTAATCAAAAATAAAATCAGTTTTAATTAAAAATTTAATCAAGTGAATTAAACGTTTAATTAATACTATTAACTGGTTTAATTGATACTATTAATTTGTTTACTGGTGCAAATTTAATTAATTTTTTAATTAATATCACAAATTTTTTAATTGTAATCAATTTTCATTTTTTTCTGTGGAGCGAGCTAGTTGCGTTTTTTTGCGTATCTGCTGCGGGACAGATGACTTTATTTGCCATACTATGTCAAAATATTTACGGTTGCATTTGGAAATATGGTACTGCAAAGCAACATGTGTTAAGGAAGGCATTTTTTAAAAAATGGCTTAAGGAATGGGTGGGTAATGCCAATTTTGTCATAAAAGAAAACAGAATTTACAGCAATTCAAATAGAAAAGTTCCACTGAGTTGCACAAAGAAAATTGTAGCTCAAAAACATTTTAAAATAAATAACACGGACAAGTAAACAACACGTTAAAATACAAATCATCACAACTCTTTTAGTTTTTCAACGAAATTTATGAGTTTTGCTGTTTTTTTTTTATTTTGTATTAGTTCGTATACAGAAAGAAGTTTATTTTCCAAAATTTAAAAATAATTTCTTGATTTTAACTTGATTTGTACGTATCTAGCCACACATAAATTTAGAATAAGATTTTTGGCTTGGACGAGAATCTTGCAAAATTTTCTTGGCTTAAGCCATATTAAGTTAATAATTCTTTCCGTGTAGGAACAAAAAGTGCCTTATGAGTGAACGATCGAAATTCAACAATTTCCCAGCCAACCTAAATATAATGTTTACTTTTGAAAAGCTAAAAATGCTCCAAAATAACATAGATTTATTTATTTATCTCCCACTGGAGCAGTCGCCTAAATAAATTTGGTGTTGCCATTGGGAGAGTCGTATTCAACCGAGCCATTCCAACGAACTTCACTAAGGCCCAGTATCGAATTGCCATATTATAGTATTTCACACTTAACTTGGAAAAACTTGGAGTTTCCCATTGTGTTGTCGTAGTCCCTCCCTTCTCGAGACAAAAACATTGATATATCATAACTTAAGATCGTGCTGTAACTGCCTAAGATAAAAAATGTAAAAAGGCGTCCCTTCTTTCGGAAAACCTTTTTCAAAAACTTTATACAAAAATACTTTTTATAAGTGGGTGAACGGCGCACTTTTTTCCTTGCAATGTGGTATGCTCTACTGTACATATTTTATCATAGTTGTCTTTTAACATTTTAGAAAAAGCTTGAGATTGTGGAATATTTGAATATTTTTTTAATTCGAACAAATAAGCTTTACCTGGGCGTAAACCTGGCTTAAGTCTGCAACTTTTCACAAGGAAAAAATTAATTTGTGAAGAGTCGATAAAGTTTTAAATATGTAAAATCTCCAATGCAGGTGCTAACTTTGAAAGATTCGACTCATTTTTATTACCAAACAGTTTTTGTATAAAGGAATTATAAAAGCCAATTTTTTTTGTTCTAGCTCAAACCGTATGGCCGCTACCTTTTTAAAATCGTTATTTAATAGAAATATTTATATTCGGTTAGGTGAAATAATGAACAGATTTGGCCCTCTTTAAATGCTTAACAATTGTTTTCCCCAAAAAACTTTTTTTTTTTAATTGTCTTTAAAAATTCTTTAAGGCGAGTTCAATAGTGCTTACATCGCTTTTGATTCTTTCGATGTTTTCCAAATCGAATGAAAAATAAGTTCACCCATATTTTATATACATATAAAGAACTGCAAGACAGTTAGTTAGAAGAAAAGACCGGAAGATCCGAAATCAAGTTCAAAACTCGAATATCACCAATATTTCTGATCTTGAAATGTAGTTTTGTTGACGTTTGTAATATGTTTGTATGTGTCAAAGGTTTTTTTTATAATTTAATTTCTAAAACTAGTTTAAAACAAGAAAAGGCATAAAGAGCGAATCTGGGTGCAAATACGGCATTCGATATCGATTGAAATTTCCATTTAAATTGTATTGTAATTTTGATCGATGTCGAATGCCGTAATTTGGCCCCAGGTGCATTGGAATGTATTGGCTTTATTTATCATACAAATCATCAATCTAATTTTGAATTTTTCTCCCATGGGACTTATATTGACATAAGTTTTGTGTCTCTGATGAGACGCAATGAAAAGTAAAAAACGTTATACCTTTAAAATCTTCCTGTTTAATTTCCTAGCTGGTCTCTTTACTCTCATCCTAAACAAACGAATAATACTTTACCGGACTTAAAATAAAAATGCTAAAGTCGTGTACTTTCGGTGAAGGGGAAATTTTTACACGTAAAACAGTTTAAAATCTGCGAAAACAATACATAGCACACAATTAAGAAAAAAACCAATTCAAATGCAAACAAATAACAATCATGTTGTAAGATTTTGTAATAAATTAAAAACTAATTAAAGAAAATTGAGGTTATACGGCATTCATTTTCATTCATTCGCAATTCCTTCAACTAGTTCTGTTGCTTTTTTAGAATCTCTTTAATGGTTTTATAATTAATTACAATTCAAGCAGTTTTTTAAAATCTACTTGAGCATAGAGCAACGTTAGTAATAAGCAGGGAACCCGAAAATATGCATTAAATGAAGTGTGTTATGCGCATTAAATATGCAGCGAAAACTTGAAAATATTATTAAAAAGTTATTAAAAACGTGTCAATTAAAAACTAAAGTAACTTTTTTCAACGCAAAACATTCAAAAATTTTATAATAATTGCATTAGGGAGATCGATTATCGACTTTCATCAGTAACCGGTTTTCGAATATTCCGAATTACTGCCATTTTAAAAAAACCGGGTTTAAAAATAACCGGTTAACCGGTTTAAATTCGAATACATTAAAATACAAAAATCAAATTAGTTTTTATAATAGAAAGTTAATTTAAATAAAAACAAAACAATTCGCGATGGTAAGGAGCCAACAAAATATTTAGATATGACTGAAGGTATGTTCAGACCTAAATTGACCAGTAAATTGATCAAACTTAAGCTTTATTTTTAACAATTTATATACTAAACTTTATTCCTAAGATCATAATTGTATCGGGTGATTTTTTAGCTATTATATATTTGGCAACACTGGTTTAAACAGCTGACGCACGTTTCGTGTTTTGTTTCACTGTCAAACATCTTCAGTTTGGTCTATAATTTAATCATGAATCGTCTTACAAACGAACAACGCTTGCAAATTGTTGAATTTTATTATCAAAATGCGTACTCTGTTAAGAAAGTTCATCGCGCGCTTCTTGTGTTCAGTGACGAAGCTAATTTTTGGCTCAATGGGTACGTTAATAAGCAGAATTCTCGACTTTGGAGTGAAGATCATCCAGAACACATTGCAAGAGCTACCAATGCATCCAGAAAAAGTCACAGTTTGGTGCGGTTTATTGGCTGGTGGCATCATTGGACCGTACTTCTTCAAAGATGATGCGAATCGTAACGTAACTGTGAATGGTGAGCACTACCGTGAGATGATATCAAACTTTTTTTTGCCCAAAATGCAAGAGCTGGGCTTGCATGACATGTGGTTTCAACAAGACGGTGCCACATGCCACGCAGCACGCTTAACAATGGACTAATTGAGAGGCAAGTTCGTTGAACATTTTATTTCACGTTCGGAACCGGTCAATTGGCTGCCTAGATCGTGCGATTTAACGCCTTTAGAATATTTTTTGTGGGGCTATGTTAAAGCTCATGTCGATACACACATGCCCGCTTTAACTGACGCATTGGAAGACAACATTGAAGCATTTATTCATGAGATACCGGCCGAAATGTTGGACTAAGCGGATGAACCATTTGAGGCGCAGTCACGGTCAGCATTTGCATGAAATCATTTTCAAACATTAAATTATATGGACCGTACTATCGACTCAAATAAAGATATCATGCATTTTTCTGAATTTTATGTGTTTTTTTTTAACTTTCCTATAGCTCTTAAAAAATCACCCGATATAATGTATTCTAAAAACTGTTTGGCAAAAGCAAACATTTATTTAAGAAAACAAGTGGTTACATGTAGGACTAGGGTGGCCCAAAATACAAAAGTATCGAATATTCGCGCTCCACAAAGCTGATCCTATTCGAATAGTGCTTAAAAATGTTCAGTCCAAATTTGAGTACAATCGGGAAATATTTAGAGGTTGCGATAGTTAAAGGATTTTTCGGGGTTAGATAAACTTACACGATCAATAGATCCAATAAAGTCGTTTTAAAAAACAGATTTCAGTTTTATTGTTTAAGTTGTATTTTGTTTTTTTTGCGAAACTTAACTCTTCGTGCGATGAATCTGACTCACTGTCAGAAATTTCAACATAATCCTTCTAAACTCGCTTCTTGTAATTCTGCATTCAAAATAAGTTAAACAATTATGTAGAGGGATGAATATATTTGGATTTTAACAAATGTAAATCTAGTAAAGAACAAAGAAAAGTGTGAAAAAGTATCTCCAATACATAAACAAATACAATAATGATAAGCCAAAAGTAAATGCATGTAATAGGTATAAGCTGTGAAACATAAAAGTCGCTATTCATCGCGACCTCTAAATATTGTCCTATTGATCCAATTTTTGGTATATACATATATTTTAGAAAAAGAAACAAAATCAAGCTTGTGGAGAAAGTATTGGACTATAATTTTACTTTTCCATACAAGCGTGGGCCAGTCTAATGTAGGACGTCAAATATTTAATAGCTTTAGAATTTTTGAAAAAAAATTAAAGAAATTTAATAAATTTATTATTTGAGATACATATTCTCCCAAATTTATTTTAAATAAGTTTTAATTTGTTGGTAGTTACGCATGTCTATATGAATCAGTAGACTTCAACCATATTTTTGAAAAATTTCAAACAAAACCTCTTAGCAAAGATTATATATTTCAAATTATTTTGTTTCAGCATTATAGAAACGAAAAGTAATATGAACATGCTTTTTGTATCAAATATCTGTCAAGTCGCATATTACAATTTAAAATCCTTCATGACTTTGTTGGATTCCTTCAATTTTGTTTTTAATTGTTGGTGTCTTAATAAATAAAACTGATGAATTTTCCTATATCGTTGATTCCGCCGGTGTGTTGTTGTTTTAAGCGTGAAGAAACGCTAGAACTACTTAAGAGTTTTTCATTGGCAGCATATTTTAGTAAAGTTTATTTGCAATCTCTTGAGAACGACTTTGAACATAATCAAGTTTTACTTGGCGTATATATATGTCAAGCTTGTGGACTAATTAAAGGTGATTAATAAGTCGTGACGTTGAAGAACCTTTGCTGTCCAATTGCTTATTACTTTTTAAGCTGAACATTATTTTTTTTTTGTGGTATTTTGAATTGTTATTGTTTACAAGAACACACGCTTATATAATCGATTTGTATTAATAATGTTTTTTGACTTTTGTTACATTTTGTTTTGTAGTTCTTAATAAAAAGTTTAAGTTTGCCTAATATTTGATTTGGAAAATTCTTAAATCACGGGTATATATCGAGCCCTTATTGCAAAAATTTTACAGGAGAAGGTTTTTTTAAAATATTTTTGCTTCAAGTCTAGGGATTCGTTTGAAATTGCTTTTGCTCTTATTTCGTAACGGTACTTCCCAGAGATATGAGATTTTTAGAGATGATGCAAATGATCAAAAATTATCGGTTTTCATCAAAAAACAAAAATCTAAAATGTTGTTGGTTACATTATTTTTGCTATTAGGGCTCGATATGTAACAAATGTAAGGAAAACGTATATAAATTACACATTACTAAAACAACCGGTTTATTTTACCAAAAAAAACCGGTTTATTCGATATTCGAAAAACTTACATTTTAAGATATTCGACTCCGGCAAAACTAAAATAACCGGTTTAAACCGGTCGAATACTATTCGATCGATCTCCCTAATTTGCATATAATAAACAAGTAAAATGTTTTGTCCGTCATGACCAACATATGATACCCTATAGTATTTACAGAAAAATTTTCGAATTTTTCCTATTCGGAACCCATAAGCAAAAAAGGTCCCAATAGAATAAAATTGTATCATAACGTTATGATTCACATAATACAGTACTTTTCGCTTATAGTCCATTCCGCTTAAAGGCCAAAAACGGATATAAGCCAAAACTGTCATATTCACATGCAGATTTTTTCGAATTTCATACAAATTATTTGTCCTAAGGTCCATTTCGCTTTTGTCCATTTTCGTTTAAAAGCCACATTTTCTTAGCATGCATATATAATTCTTCAAGCAAAAATGTTCGCTTATAGTCCACTCTGTTTTTTATATATTTTTAATCAACTGGCAACATGTTTTAATTTACCTTTCTGGCAACTATTATAAATGCCAAATTTCGCAATTTATATTTCATGACATGGTGTCTTCGTCTGACAATTTTTTGTTAAATAAACGTCCAACTTCATAAAAACAAAAACGCTAATAAAAATATTAGAGTTTTTTTTATATAGAATTTGACGTTTGGTATAACAAAAAATTGTGAGGTGAAGACCCCATGTAAAGATCCTATGAAATTGATATTTATGTTGTGTTTGATTTCGTCATTCAAAGAATTAAAATGAAGCATTTGAATTAATTAATAAAAAAGATTTTTGTTTTAACTATTTATTTAAAATAAATCAATATTTGGTTATGTTTTAAATAATCTTTTCTTTTGTTTAAAAAGAGTGGATTTATTGAAGAAAATAATATTTATATAGTCCAAAATGTGTATTATACTAGGTTTCACTTATTATCCATAAAATGGCTTATACAAAAAAATCGGTTATAGTCCAAATTCGCTTATAGTCCACAAAAGTTGTGCAACTATAGTTGTGGAATATAAGCGAAAAGTACTGTAGTTATTTGTGCACAATATTATCTTGATATCAACATCTCTGTATATGAGATTTTTTCTCGTCTTAAAATTATGTTAGAAACGCTGTTAATATGGGTCCATTTCGGATCTTTTTATCTCTATACTCATTTATAAGAAAGTTATGGCACTATAAACCATTTTCAGTAGTGTTATTTGCATTGAAGCTTTAGTCAAATATGGACCGATAAAATACAATTTTTTAAATGATTTAGGTTGAAATGAAATATTTTTGGGCCAAATTTAATATAAATACCCTACAAGAACAAGGACAATCATTTGATGTATCATCTAATGGGCATTGCTGATGGGTTAATACATCAGAAGTTTCTATCATTTTATTAAGGGCAATATGAAAAGACTGGTGTAAACATTCGTGTACGTGTGACATTTTTTCCCACTCATACTTGTGAACTTTAATATACATATATACGTGAATTTAATACAAAATTGAAAGTGTGTTAGTTTATAAGTTTTGTATGTGTTAGTTTACATCAGCCATTTCTTGTAGGGTATATACCATAATAATAACATGGTTAATGGCCACAAAACTCTATTCTCGAAAGAAGTTTTTATGGGGACTGTGTGAAATTATAGACCGATAATCTTCAAACATTTATATTGTGCCACGCCCACACCCTACCCCGCCCATAATTTGGTAACTTTAGCTCTTGCCGTTCTGCAGATATACAGAAAAAAAAACAATAAAAAACAATAATTACAAAAAACCAAAAGTAACATTAGAGCAAGTCTTGTCAATCATTTATGCACCGAGCTGGCTAAAATTCAAAAGCAAATTTCAAATAACCATTTTAAACGTCGTTTTTTTTAAGATTTCTGTAATAAAAGAATTTTATGACAAATATTATACAAATATTTCTGTATTAAACAGAATCTATATACATAAAAATCACCCAGTACACATGTTCTGTAACTTTAGTGAGAACTTCTTGCATCGAAAAGATGTGAAACAAAATATTCCATCGTTTCTCGAAAAGTGAGAAAAATGTGTGTCTGTAACTCATGTCGAAAACTATTAAAAGAGATTACGTCGTTACGTTATAAATGTCATAATATTGCACTCGAAGCCGATGTGACATTGCAGACGTTCAGTACCCATGTTCTCTAACTATAGTGAGAACTTCTCGCATCGAAAAGATGTGAAACAAAATATTCCATCGTTTCTCGAAAAGTGAGAAAAATGTGTGTCTGTAACTCATGTCGAAAACTATCAAAAGAGATTACGGCGTTACGTTATAAATGTCATAATACTGCACTCGAAGCCGATGTGACATTGCAGACGTTGAGAACGCCAGTAACACATATCGTTGACGGCGAACAAAATTTACTTAAATTGAAAATTTTTCAACGACGGCGGTGAAAACACAACCGTCGCACAGTAGCGCCCGTAGAGCAAACGAGGTTGCAAAAATCAAAATTTTCATGAGCACCGACGAAGTTTTGAATAAACTCATGTTATAGGAAACTTTTCAACGATTTCAAATCTGCCACTCTTAATAATATCACATTTTTAGTTTAGAAGATATAGCCGTTCAAAGTTGACCGACTTTCGGTTTTCAAAAAAACACACAATTTTTAGTAAATTTGTTGCGATTTCAGGTGTAATATCACGAAAAATAGGTAACGAATCGCCTTATTTTTTGTTTGTATTGATTGATGCATTTATTAAATGTGTAATGATAAAAAAAAAATGAACTGTTTGCTTTGTGTTTCTCCTGGTAAATCACTATTTAAAAACTATCCGTTTTTTCACTATTTTTCAACTTTGACGGAAAATAACAAAAATCTATATTTTTCTATATTTGCCATATTTGCAAAATCTGTTCTTTGATTATTTCTTTACATAATTCAAAAATTTTATCTGCCCGTACGTGCCCGTTTGGCTTCTAGAGGTAAAAAAGGTTAAAAAGACATGGTTGCAGAAATTGTATGACAGTAGTTTGATCTAAAATCTAAAAAAACTACTCATTGAAATTAGCAGGTACGTACCTCACTTAAACAATACTTTGGCGTACAAATGGTCAAGAACAATATTGACTACAGGTAGGCACAAATCTTATTTGGACACGTGCATAATATCAAAATTGCATTATTCAGCCTAATTCCATTTGTATGCAGGGAACAGGTAAATTTTTCGGCATGGTAGCATAAGCCTATATATTGCAAATGGTCAAGAACAATATTGACTACAGGTAGGCACAAATCTTATTTGGACACGTGCATAATATAAAAATGCATTATTCAGCCTAAATCCATATGTATATAGGGAACAGGTACATTTTTCGGCATGGTAGCATAAGCCTATATATTGCAAAATAAGCATAATGCCTGGATTAGTCTACGACTGAAAGTTGGCGCAACAATTACTGAAACCATTAAACAATTTAAGTACTGAAAACATGGCGTTGAACAATTTTAAATTATTTGAACTGTTTAGAAAGTCAACCACACCAAATTTTTTCACGGAAGCTGCTTTAGAAGAACTTGATAGCTTATACGGAAATATTGAGAGAAGCGAAATTATAAAAAATAATTTTTATCTGATATATGCAAATATTAAGGCAAAATGGGTGAAATCTAATCGAACCATTCAGAACTTCAACTCCAAATACGAGGACTGGCTTAATGAAGATACCATCCTGGATATATTGGCAGTAGATAAACCCACCACATCAACCAGAGGAGCAAAAGGAAGGCCAAAAAAAAGTATTGAGGAGTGTTCAATTTTCACAAGAAAGAGGAAACTTGCCGATGCCACCAATGACTTGACCACGAAGCAATTATCGGAAGCGCTGTCTATTAAATTTACAAAGGATAGTGAAAGAGTTAGGTCGCACATAACCAAATCTGTTGCTGATGCAAGCCCACTGCGACTAAAAAGGATTAAGGAAAGCATTCCCACGCCCACAAACGCACACATTAAAAAGTATGGTTCCGAAGAAGCCTTGGCCTTGTTTATGGACTTAGAACTTTCCAAAGAGAAATATGAGAAACTACGGGCATCTTTAACGCGACACGGCGCTGACGTTTTACCCGGATACAAGCATATTACGCAAGCCAAAATAAATTCACGACCACTGCATACGGAATTTACGGAAGTCTCTGCGAAAGCCAATCTGCAGGATCTCATGGGCCATACAGCAAAACGGTTGTTGGAGAGTCTTCCTGAAAATGAGGTGAAAATTCTTCCTGAGAAGTTGACATTGATCAGCAAATGGGGCTGCGATGGATCATCCGGACAAAGCGTTTATAAGCAAAGGATATCTTCCGATGACGCTACAATATCGGACGGAAATATGTTTATGGCATCTGTTGTTCCTTTGCGGCTTAAATCGGATGTTTCCCTTCACTGGAAAAATCCACGTCCGTCATCAGTGCATTATTGCCGACCAATAATGTTTCAGTTTGCAAGGGAATCGGCAGAACTCATAAGGACCACGGTGAAGGACATTGAAGAACAAATAAGCAAGATTAAGCCTACAAAGCTGCAAATTGGAGAAGGAAAATATATTGAATGCAATTACGAGTTCCATCTGACCATGGTTGACGGAAAAGTCGTAAACGAACTGACAGGAACAACCTCAACAATGTCATGCCCGATTTGCAAAAAGAGTCAGAAGAACTTTGGTAATTTAAACGATTCTACAAATGAGGAGAATTACGAATATGGAATGTCACCATTGCACGCAAGGATAAGGTGTATGGAATTCTTGCTAAAACTGGCGTATACCCTACCACAAGAGGAGGAAAACTTCGATGAAAATACATCAATAAAGGATAAGGAAAAGATCAGAAAGAAGCAAATACAGGATGCTTTTTTTAAACAAGTTGGACTAAAAGTAGACTGTCCCAAGCACGGATACGGTAACTCAAACGATGGAAACACTTCTAGGAGATTTTTTGAAAATGATGAGGCAGTAACTAGAATCACTGGAATTGACAATCAAATCGTGAAAAGATTGGGAACGATCTTGGATGTTTTAAACTGCAAAGAAAATGTCAATTCTACAAAATATGGAGAATATGCGTCGAAAACTGCATCTCTTTTAGCAGAAATGTATCCACAGAAGAAGTTGACCCCGACCGTCCATAAAATATTGGCGCATGGCAAAGATATAATTGAGTACCAGTCTTTGCCAATTGGAGAGCTTTCTGAAGAAGCACAGGAGTCTCTTAACAAATTTTATAAAAAATATAGATTGCAGAACACATTCAAAGCATCAAGGGTAAGGCAAAATGAGGACCTCTTCAACATGTTGGCAGCATCTTCCGATCCACTTATATCTTCCCTGCGGCATGTGAAGTCACGAATAGAGTTAGAAAATAATTATAGTTTAGAAATGGTTAGTCTTTTAGATATACCTTCTCTTACGAACTGTGATGAATATTTTACAGAAAATTGAAAAAATAAATTTAAAAAAAAATAATTTTTTTTTTAATTTGTTGGGTAATAATTTAAAACATAAAAACCTAAAGAAAAAAAATAAAAACAATCTAAAAATGTAAAAATAATTTTTTTTAGTTACCATAAAATTGATTTTTCTACTAATTTTAACTTTGATAACCCATAATTAGGCCCCTACAGAGCGTAGCACCCTTTCCAAACGCTCATTTCATAGGCTGAACAGTTATCTATCATATGCTGTTTAAACTGTTCAATTATCTTATTCGGTTCAAAAGATATGATTTTTGCAACGAAAAAACTCAAATGGCGCCACTGTGCGTCGGCTATGCCAAATTCTGTAAAGAGCGACTTTAATGTTTGTTGTTTGCAAACGAGCTTTGAAGACGTTCGTATATTTTATAAAAATGTAAAAAGCAAAATAATAAAGCAATGAAAAATGTGCCAAGAATAAAATATTATTATTATTATTCTTTGCATTTTTAATTGTTTTTTAGTGTTAAAATTTTTTCTCGCCCTATTTTTATTCGTGAGTTTATTTGACAGTTCAAAGCGGGAACTTTTCTCACCAAAATGTTACAGACACACTTTTTCTGTAAATTGGCTAGTAATTTCCTTACGTGACAGCTTGTACTCGCCAAAAAAAGTTACAGACACAGTTAAGTGAGAAAAACAGCTGTTTGTTTCAATTTATTGCATTTTTGTTTCATTTCACACATTTCAATCGAAAACTTTCTCGACGCGAGAGTTACAGAACATGGGCACAGGTTGTAAATTTCAAGATTGATTTTATGCCAGAAAAAATTTTAAGCGATAATGATGGCTCTTGATTCATACTTTTGCAAAATTTCTATATTAATAAACTTTGACAGGGCAGCGCACACAATTCTAATCTTTTTTTTTAAACTGCTTTTTAGTGAATATCTTTCAGAAAACCATCATTCGGGAACGTTTTTCTAAGTTTGATTAAATTAACAGAAACAAAACAAAGTACATAACTTAAGCATCGTTTAATAACACGGGCTTATTATGAATCTGCATATATTATATAAACATAAGTAAAAACAATACATACAAAGTCCTTTTCAAGCAAAATACGCCAACATAAAATTTTAGAAAAATCAACACATTTAAAACTCTTATGATCGAATTAACGTTACATGAACAGAATAAAAGTTGTGTTATAAAATAAACTATGTATTTTCTAAAAAAAGGCTCAATTTATGCGTATTTAATCAAAAAATATTAATGTTCCCGGACATGATCAATCGTTCGCGGAATGACAAAACTGTTACCGAAATGATGATATTGATATCATAAGGTATAAGTAAGGAAATATTTGAATTGTAAGCAACGGTTTAAATATTAAAGTTATTTATTTAGACGATAAGTTAGCAAAAAAATAATAAAAAAAAACAAAACAAAAAAAAAATCATCACAATAATAATATTTTTCATTTTTTTTCTGCTAACGAAGAGATGTTGCCATTTAATCTCTTTCTGTTGTTCAGTCATCTTATCCATAAACAATTGTAAGTGAGTCGCCCTAGGAAACAATAATTATCATTCCGAGAACGCAACAGTCATTTCGGGAACGTGTCATAATATACGGAAACGTTCCCGAAATGACCGTTCACAAAGTGACGACTTCAAATAAATGCGCGACTTGCTTATACAGCGGCCAGCTTAAATGCGACCTGACTTTGTCAATAGTAAAATATTTGGGGCTACTTTATTATTTCTTGTCGTAAAAGAGAATTTCATCAATAATTACATTTAATAAACACGTTCACGAAATGACGGACTATTGATGTACGCTCTACGAATAATGAATTGAAAGTTATTTTCCACTTTAATATAACTTATTTGACGATAAATGCATTGACAGTTGGCTTTTTATTGTCTTCTTCTTCTACTGCCGTTTAACACCTGATGGCTTTGTTCACTTAAAATAATTATTTTTTGATTATCGGTGCGTTCACTGAAATGACTTGTGCTCTATCGGACAAACTATTTTTGCATTTTTATAATAAGAAATAAATAATGTTTTAGTATCCTTTTCAAAACTAGATTTTTTATAAAAATTACGGTGTATTTAGTAATGGCTGGTGTTTAATACCTTAATTTTTTTTTCATTAATATTTTGGACTTGTTTTTGACGATCGTTTATTAGGACGCGTTCCCGAAATGACTTTTTCTGCATGTATATTGAACTAGTTTAAAAATTACTTCTTTAATTAAATTTAATGTTTGATGTTCACATAAAACAGGTTAGTTGTAGTAGTTTATAAATTTTCTTTTTTCAATAAAGTCAAGATTTTACTGCATATTTCACGATGTCACTCAAACGTTTACATGCGCACAAATAACATATAAAACAAAATTCAAAAATGTGTGACGTAAACGTTCGAGTGACACCGTGAAATAGGCAGTTAATACATTTAATTGCTAGCAAAACCAAAACCTTGGTGATTTTGAGCCATATAAAATTGAAACAGTACTGACTGACTGACTGACTGATTCATCAACGCACAGCCTAAACGACTGAAGCTCAAAATTTGAAATCGGTCCACTAAGACGAGAATTTCGGAAAATCGAATGTTTAGGGGGTAAAAAACCTTATATCTTCAAAACTAAAAGAGAATTATTATCGTTTTTCTTTAGACAAATAAGCGGACACGTTTCTGGTTCTTTTTTTAAATTCGGCGCTTTTAGGGAGAAAACGGATAAACCCTGAATTTTGGTAAATTTGTGTCACCCCATCTATCTTTTGAACCAATAAACCTAGAAATAAAGTTTATACCACATTCGAAACTTATCAAAAAATACAAATATAAATATGGTACGTTTTCGAAATTCGAACGTTTGAGGGGTGAAAATCGTTACTATTTTTGGTCCTTTTTTTTACAAAACATTATTCTCCATTCATTGACATATTCGTACTAAAGTATGCGCCCCCACTACAATACTGCAATTTTTGATACTTTAATGGGAGGAAAAATAGTACCAAAATGGGAAATACGGGAAATTTAATATCTTTTTTCGGCTTTTTGGTTCTACAACTGGTATTTTTTTAATAATCGTTAATATTGGACCTTAAAACATAAAATTCAACATGCAATGTCCTGAGTAGATACGAATCTATGAGGGAACTTTTTGGTACTTTTTTGTTCTTTAACTGGCACTTTTTGAATTTTCGTAAGTATTGGACCTAGAAACATAAAATTCAAGATGCAATGTACTAAGTGAATAATAATCTATAAGAGGAAAGTTTTTGGTACTTTTTTGCATATTAACTGGTACTTTTTGAAAACTTTGGCATACAGATATGTCCACGAAAAAAAAGGAGACGCTAACAAAGTAGATGGTTAAATGCTAGTTTTATGTTAAAAATTATAAGAATTAGATTAAAACAGCCTTTCAAAAACTCTAGTCAAAGTGGAAAAACTGCCATTTCTTAAACTTCTTCATTTGTAATTGGCAAAAAAAGCCGGTACTTTTACTTATGATACAAATCCTGGCTTAAAAGTGTATTAAAAGCAACTGCCAAATTCTTGCGTTTTCGATTTCAAGAATTTATTTTTAGTACTGCGCCAAAGCAATTATGTGACAACTGCAATTCTGTGTTGTTTGTTGTTGGATTGTAAACAAAAGCTACAATATTTTGCATTTGCACTTTCCCAAGACCATTTGCATCAAACATTGAACTCCGCTATTATTTCTGTCTCCATTGGTCGCACAAAGAAAAATAAAAAATTGCATTTTTACGGTTTCCCTGGTAATCAAAATAAAAAAACGGAAACTGAAAGAAGAAAAACAACAAAAAAAAAAAAAAAATTAATTTAATTCTATTTTTATCTTTGTATTTATTCTAGAATCTAAATCATTGAAATCTCAGGACAAAGCGTGTGTCAAATGTGTGGTAGTGGGCGATTGTGCTGTGGGGAAAACAAATCTAATACTCTCATATCTTGAGAATCGTTTTAATACTGAACATGTGCCTACAGCCTCAGATATTTATAATGGTAAGTGTTTAAGTGTATTTAATAATAAAACACCAGTTCCTAAATTGCTTTTAAAATTTAAATTAAATTATTATTTATTTATAAGATTTATTACATATTATTTTTCAAATGATGCAAAACAATTCGTAGCCAACAAAAAAAGATACCGCCTACACAAAAAAAGTAATTGTTGTTTTCCTCAGTCTTGTATTTGCCCTACGAATTCCATAAATATTTTACCATCCCGTAAAATAAGAAACCAATTTGTTAAAGTTTTTTTTTCAAGCTTTTTTGTTTTATATTTATGTGCAATATTTTGCTCATTGTTAACAGAGTCAGAAAAAAAGGCCTACAAAATATTCTTACAAATACAAATCCACTTTAAGCTCACATCCTCCTTTTTTTGTTATAGTGTTAGCTCCCCTTATGTTTACTACCCTGCAGGAAATGTCACTAGTGAATCTGTACTTATTCAATATTAACATAGTCACCAGTACTAGTGACTTATTAGACTACAGGCAATGCTATTTACAATAGACATTAAACATGTGCGTGTCTTTGGAAATCTACTATTGACGTTGGTACTAATGACTAGGTAGTTCCTTTGGAACTAATGTAGACATTGGAACCAGAGAATCACTTGTACATTTTAGAAAAAGTAGTCTACACCTTTTTTAAGAATACGAAATCATAACAATCTTTTTTTATTATTTCTTCAACTTTTATAGGAATTGTACTTCTCGGTTGTTATTGATAAAATCCTTTTCGTATTAAAGCCAAATATAGTGGCAAATGTAATGTAGTGTAGACACTTCGTTGACAATGTCACCAATATAGTCGACAAAACTAGTGACTTGGAGACACTTGCACCCAGGTTTCCTTCAGGGTAGTTTGTAAACGGAAATCTATTTTAACATCCACAGTATATGTATGAGTTTTTTAATTTTTTTGTTTTAATTTTCCTGCCAGTTTTTTAGTTAAATATTCTATTTTCATCTACATACACATTCAAACGTCGTTAAACTGGGCTTTAATAAATGTGTGTTTGTACATTTTACATGTTGTATATCATGCTTGGAGTTTATTAAAAAAACCCCCATTCTTTCTCTCTCTCTCTCTCTCTCCCTTGCCTTTTTAACTTCCTTTTTTTTTTGTTTGCATCTTCCTGTCGAAGTTTTTCTATTCATATCTGCATATTTTCCACACATTGATATTATTCATGGCATAGGTCCTTGTTAACAATTTTAAATCTTTTTGCAAAAACAAATTAAAAATTTTGTTTTTTGTTTGAAATGATAAATTGAAAAATTGAATATCTCTTTGTGTTGTCCTATAAATGGGAAACGTAAATAAATGGATAACAAGAGAAGGGAGGATTCTTTTTTCTTTTTCGATAAACTTTTAAAAACTTTTAACAAGTTTGAAATCTCTATAAAAATGTTTTAATTTTTTTTTTTATAAATACAGCTTTTAGTTTATTTTTAAAATACTTTAGACTTTTAAAAGGCTTTAATTGCCTAGTCTTCTCGGCATTCCGCCTGAGCTGTCAGTATGCGCAAAATGTAAAAATCTAATAAATTTTTTGACCCAGATCTAGAATTTTTATCATAAGTAGAATCTTATTTAACCTGTTCTGAACTTTGTCTAAGATTGTATTTTTTTAAGCAGCAAATAATGTTAGTATTATTTGATCTGTAAACTTTTCAATCAAAAAGTAAAGTTAAGTTCAGGTGGAACATAATACGAACATCAAGTTAAATTTTCTTCAGGCCATTTAGTTGTTGACTTTTTAAACAGTTTTGGCTGTAAACGTGTTGCGAAATAACTGATCACAAAGTTTTGTGACGCACGCTGCAAAAAGTGGAAGTAACTTCAAAGGTTGAAGTGCGTTTTCCTAATTTTAAGCGAATTTAGCATGATAAAGTATACAAAATGTAATTCCTAAAAGATGACTATAAGAGAATTATAAACACACTTATTCGCATCTACAAAATATTGTGATTTTTGTCAAAAGCCGTGAACCCTTTGTGACACACGCTACATAACACACGCTACAGTTGTTCCAGTAGTATTTTATTATTATATTTTATTTATTTTAACAAAACAAATTATAATTAAGATTTTTGTATGACGTGCTAAATTCCCAATTTTTCATATATGATAAATACACTGAAATTTATTGTTGAGGGAAAGCTAGCTTCTATGCGCATTTCACTGGTTGCTTAGGCCAGTTCATCAGAAAACCTTTTCCATAGATTTTAGAAAAGCTAAAAATATTATACAAATACCCTAAAGCGAATAAGAATTTTAAACACTCAAAGTCTTACTTGTAACAATATCAAAGCTTAAACAAAACACCAACAATAAACAGTGAGTTTATCTTTTCTTACATCCCCCTACAATTGGTTGGGTTCCTTCCGACTCGAATTGTAGTTGTAAGTGGGTAAAAAGAAAAAACAAAATTAAAAAACAAATTGTTTCATTCTATTGTCTTCGCAAGAAAACAAAAAAAAAAAAAAAAAAACAATTTGGCAATTCAGTTTTCTGCACGGGCACATGCAAGTATGTTTTTTATCAAAAACGATAAGAAACGTAATTTGCAATGCAACCGAATAAACAGGCCTGTTAAAGAAATCAATTCCGATCTAAAGTGAAAGTATTTATGTTTTATGTGAAGCAAGGTATGTGAGGAATTGATTTCTGTGGCAGGCCTGAAAGTCATGCATTCCTAAGCTCAACCACTTAAACATTGTCATAATGCCATACGTCCTAATTGTAATAACAATAATTGATGCGCAAAGAAAATGGAAACTGTTCATCAATAATTTTGTCGATGCTTTGTTGACATTTTTTTTTTACAATGTCAACAAAGCAATGTGTATTGATGTTTTGTAACTCAACCATACTTTAGGATAGGCAAAAATTGTCCATCTGTCCCTTCTTACTCTAGTTGGAAAAAAATATAAACCCTGTGTATCCTATTTGCGTTGGTCTATCTATGATTCAAATTTCATAAAAATTGGTTAGATATTTTCGGAGAGGAAGAAATGCTCCCAATGTCCCCTTTTTAGTCCTTGTTTTTTAAAAAAAATTAAATGCCTAAATTATGTATTTTATTCGACCTTTATTATTTCAAATATTAATAAATTTTCGAGCAAATGTTAGATATTTTTAACTCATTTCATTCAGACATTAAATTTACAATTGAAAGGGAATCTAATTCAAGAATATCATATTAAGACACCTTGATAATTAGAAGAGGAAATAGGATATTAATAGATTGGTATCAAATACCAACATCTTCTGGCAGAATTATTAATTATTTCTCGAAACATCCAAAGAGAATAATTATTAATACAGCTAAAAATGTTATAGAAAGAGTTTTAAAGATAAGTGATTCAGAATTTCATAGAGATAAAAAAAGGAAGATTTCAGGTATTTTAACTGATAATAGCTTTCCTAAACAATTAATAACATATTTATTAATGCAACTTAATAATTGTAGATTAAATAACCGAAATAGTATTACAGAACAGAGAATTTTTAAGTCGATAACATATATACCAAAATTCTCAGAAAGTTTAGAAAAATCAAATATGTATATATGATAGCAAAATATACAAAATAGCTCATAAATCTTTTAACACAGTAGGTAAACTATTTACTAAAATGAAAGACAAAGTAAAGAAGATGGATATGTGAAACCATGTGAACCATGTAAGGGTAATGATAGTGGACAGTGTAATAAAGTATATATAGGTACAACAAAAAATAAACTAAAAACTAGGATAGCAGGACATAAATCAGATCAAAAATATAGAAATGTTTCATCACAAAAAGCCGCTTTATCAACTCATTGTGCTAATCTAAACCATTATCCAGATTTTGAAAATACAACTGTTTAAAATACAGAAAATAATTACACTGCTTTACAAATTTTTAATTTGGAAAAATACCAAGAACACCACATGCCTAGATAAGTTAATTGGGACCTCCTGAACACGAAAATCGCTGTAATTTTTTTTCCTAAGTACCGTTTTTTAGATAACGGTACTTTTGTGTTTTTCGGTGTATGGTCCCACTTCAACCCTTGTGGAGCCAAACCAAAAAGTCCGTTTGAAATAAATGGCATATCGTTGGAAAGGTAATCGAATGCCTTTTCCATCGATATGCTACAAATTTCTATCTGATAAGAAATGGCTGAGGAATGGCACCTCAAAGTTCAAAAAATGTAAAATTTTTTACGTTTTTTTCAAAATTTTTCATTTTCATTTCGTTTTTTTACTACGTTATATTAAATATCTGGAATGTTTTATTTCTTAACCAAATAGTGTATTTAATTACGAACATTTTAAGCGTAGTTTTTATTAAGGATTTTGTGGAACGACAATATTTTCATCTCATATAAAATTCCGTATTTTTTAAATCCATCAGTTTAAACGCTTTCGCGTGAAATAATCATATTTCAGATATCTAAAGAAAAGTTTTTGCGCAAAAAATTTCAAAAAAAAAATTACGCAAAAATGCGCATAGGAATAGTTTATCCCATCAACAATAAATTTCAGTTTATCAATAGTATGAAATAGTATACAAGTGTAAAGCCTATAGTACACGGAATGTAAAAAGCCACTTGCGCATGTGGCTCTGACGTCATTACAAAGTCACAATAGCTAGTTCGTGTTATGTGATGACGACCAAATTACGTCAGAACCACATGCGCATGTGGCTTTTTACATTCCGTGTAATATAGGCTTAAGCGTTTTACTTAGAATTCTCCCTTACATTATTGCTTCCAAGGAAGCATTATTTTTTGCTGGGTATGTACACGCAGAAAAAGAATGTGGTTGGAGGTAACTATAGTTAGATTATAACAACGCTATGTTTGTTGGTGTCCATGTTATGGTTAATTTTGACCATAATATATTACAAATTATCCACAACTTTGTTAACTGTAAAATCACACATTGAATATAAAGTATACGCCACTGGCAGAGTTCATTATGCAATAACTTTTCAATTTCTCACTTGTGTAAGTGACTGAATTACGATGTGTTTTAACATATTAACTGCAGCATACTTTAACAAACCAGTCAGTAGATGTTATTAGGTCATTTAATGTACATATGTGTACATTAGACTGGTCGCATCTTGTATGGGATTTTTTTTTTTAATTTGATTGTTTGCGCTGCTTAAAATATGAGGTTTGGTGTAAGAAATCATGATCTTATTTTTCAGGTCAATCCGACGGTGCCTAGCCGTGCCGGGTGGGGCCCAAAGTTCCCCATATTATAAAAAAAAACATATTTTGTATCAGATCTTTATAGTTATACTAGTTGAAAAGCCGAAAATCAAAAATATGGCATCATAACGATCTTCCGCAGAGAAAGTACTTCATTGCGACCAGTCTAGTGTACATGGTGTTAGCATAAGTTTTATACAGGCAGAAGTAATGTAATAAATGTATGACCTCAAAAGTTAGTAAGTAAAAGCTCAGTAAAAATCAAAACTATTATTACATAAAAAGTAGATAGAAAAATTGTATGATTTAAAATCAAAGAATTTATATGGGGTATAACAACTACCCACTAAAAACTTCGCCTACAAAATAATGTATTGAGTAATCAGAAAAACATAATAGCACTACTTACAATTATACTGAAAGAACCAATGAATTTTACAAGGGATGTCCCAAAATGAACGCATTAAAAAGTAAGTCATTATTTTTTACCTGCATACATCCAGAAAAAAGTAGTTATATAAGTTGTTATGGATGTACTTATAGAAGAAAGCTACAAAATAATGAGTTAAAGAAGCTATTCATTTTGAAAAAGTAGGCGAAGTTTTTACTAGGTATATTTATATAAAAAGTTAAAAATTTCCTGTTTCTTCGTAATCTTCTTTAAATTCGCAACTTTTTCCTTGTAGTAAATTGTTAGTAATTTCCTAGCTCTAATGTGTCATCTATTGAAATGTGCATTTCATTTTTCTCCCTGCTAAATTTAATTTCATGTATTATATTGAAATTGTTCGCTTTTTTTAATGCATACAACGTTCTTGTATAATTTGATTCTAATTAGTGCAAAATTTACAGTTAAATTTAAAATTCATCCACTCATGAAAAAATAGAGTTAATCAGTTTATAGTTGAATGTGTAAGTTCACGTTTTGGTGCAAGAGTGCCTGAAAATACACAGAACGTATGAGTATGTTTACCTTTGCTCAATTGTTTTTTTTTTTTTTTTTTTTTTTTTTTTTTTTTTTTTTGTTAGTGTATCAGTGTAAACACACATACCTTCGTAGCTTTTTTAAGCTGCTTACCACTTAAAACATTTTAACACTCAAATGCACTTGAATGTCTGCCACTTTAATAATAAAACTAATTGAAACTTATTTTTTTATCCTTTCATACCCTCTCTTTCTGCTCTATACACTACTAAAAAAGTTGTTTAACAAAATTTAAGTTGTCACTTTTTTGATTTTTTTTTTCTTCTACAACATTTTAGTTGTAGTTGTTGATTTAATGTTTCAATGACTTTTAGTGTGGTTAATTATCAATGCCGATGATGTCTGTTTAATTAAACTCGATCACAAAAGTTCGAACAAATTATTGCACTTTTTACATGTTTTACAAAATTAAATGATTTTTGAAATAATTTAAAGAGTTTTTTAGTTCATTTAAAAATATCTGTATTTAATTTCGGTCATTTAAAAAAGTATCAAAATTGTAATTTCTAGCAAAATGTCTATTTATGTTCAATTTATAATTTGCTCGACGATTTTGTTTAAACTTTGATATTGTTACAAGTAGAACTGTTGCTTATAATTCTTATTCGCTTAACAGTTTTATTTGTATAATATCTTTAGTTTTTCTTAAATCTTTGGATGAAGTTTCCTGACGATCTGGCCTAAGCAACCAGTGAAATGCCCATAGGAATACCTTATCCCATCAACAATAAATTTCAGTGTTTTTGTTAAGAATAAAAATTGGGAATTAAGCACGACAAACAAAATCTTGTAAATTAAAAATTTTGCATTCCTAAAATTTACTTTGAAAACAAAAAAAAAAAAAAACATCAAAATACTCGTGTGCAGTAAATTCACTTATTCTCATCTAAGTTTTCATATTATTTTTGTTGGTTGAATCTTTACAAGTCAATATGAGAGACTCCAACATTCAAGTGTGTCACTGAGCTTGTACGAAGGTGAAATTTTAATCATTTTTCAATTCGTAACGTTTTTATTTAGACCTTAGTACTTCGAAACGAATTAAAACCAAATGTTTTAGTGTTTAAGATTTTCTAAAGAAGTTAAAAACGTTTTCATTTTCACTTTCGTATGAACTTACGCATTTCTGTAAATAATCTTAACGATTTAGGTTTCTTTTTATTAAGATGGCTTTTATAAGCAAATCTCAATGCGTGAGGTTAGCTATCGTTACTTCCAAACCTTACTGTATTCGAAATGCCGATTGGAGACAATACGTCTACTAATGCCCCGTGTGTAGAGGCCAACACACTTGTGGTTTAGGGTCTTAACTAGAAAGCGGGTGAGGCAAAACTTTCAGTTGTAAACTGGTCATGCAACATGTGACTGGGCGTTGCTCTGTGGAGTATTGCGACTTCTGGTTTAGTCGCTTATTCAAGGAGTGCCCTGTAATTGTCTGCTCCGGTTTCAGCAGCTCATAATAGTAAAAAACCTTCTTGCCATATACCGAGCAATATCTTGGCTCCATTGATATTCGTCATTAGTTCGGCTCTTAACAATTTGCAAGTTCTTTTTAAGTTTAACAACAATCTTTATGAAGTATTGTCTATAATATATTTTTGCTGTTAGACAAAAAGGTCTTATGGCAAAAAAAAAGCATTTTGAGTTTTTAATTGGCTTTAATTCAATATTTTTCTTCGTTGTTATAAATAACTTAACTCTAGCACAACTGCTTCTTACCGTAATCATCTGCTCTTTAGGAAAAAGTCTATGAGTACACCAAATATATATTTTCCAACAAAATATTACGAAAATCTACAGTTTCTGACTAAAGACCTTTATGCCTAACACCAAAGATATAATCTTCGTACATGGAAATCGATATTCAGAATTAGCTCTGGTGAAAAATTGATGTGCTTCTGCACTATTCAACTTAACAAAGTTAAATAAACTTTCCACAAATATTGCTTTCACGTACAGAAAATACGTGTTTCTATTTGGTCACCTTTAACAAAACCATTTTTGACGAAAAATTTTCAAATATATCGTGCCATAACCGCAAAAATTGCTTAAGCAAAAATACAAAATTTTACAGCAGAAGGTTTTTATTATTCCAAATTTTTAATATTTTTAATTAGGCTTAAGTTCATGAAATTTAATTTTTATTAAATTATTTTTATGAAGAAACGAATTTTACAACATGAAAATCAATTTAAATTGTTATTGATAATCTTTCATTCATGACGTGGTTCGGGCTCGAACCCTGGCCGGCAGGTTACCATGACATGTTTCGATCGCAACCACTCGATCTCCTCAGATGGATTTGCCGTCTTACACTCGCAGCCATCGACGACTGCTGACGTCACTAGTCAAACATCAATCCTTAAACCAAATTGTATTTTAACATTTGGTAGATCGAAATTTGCTTTCCTGAATGATTATCCATTTTAATTGATTTTTATTATTTTATTTCATAAACATTTTGTATGAAGGTTGCCACTTCAGATAAAATTGTTTTTGCTTTAAAATCGTAACGGTAACCTTATGGTATCATGATATTTCAAGGAGATGATGCAAGTGTTGCCAGTTAAGTCATTTATTAAAAAAAAACGAAAACTAAAAATGATATCGGTTAGGATTTTATTGGCGGTAGGGCTCAACAGTATGGTATCTGGTAACCCGGCAACCATGTTATGATTTAGTTGTTATTTTGTTTACGCTCTCCTTAGTATTTGTATAAAAATTTATTTTTTGTGTTATAACCAGAGAAAGTTCTTATTTAAATGTAGAAAAAATTTCAAATTATGCATTTAAATAGCTCTATAAAGATATTTGCTAAATATTATGCAATGAAAAAAACTCTAGTGAACGAGTTGTTTTCATTATTCCCTTATTTCGACTTTTTTAATTTACACCATTTATTTGCTGAAAGATAAGTGAAAAATATCGAAATTATTTTAAAAAAAAAGTATAAAACGAGTATTAAAGTCTAAAATGAATCGGAATTATCTCTCAATATGCAAAAACCATTTTCTTCTTACCATAAACCTTGAAAAATTTTATTAGAAAAAAAGAACTTGTATCATTTGTATCATACATATCCAACAAATATGCTCGTTAACGTAATTGAACTTTTGTTATAGATAACCTCTCAAAAGAGACAAACAAATTGTCTCAACTTGAGGGTGAACAATGCACAATAAATTATTATAACATTTCACAAATGCATAAATACATTCATACTCATATGTTAGATCTACTACCTGTAATGTGTTTGTTTTGTAATGGTTATACCTTATAAGTGACCTTCAGCATTATTATATGCTCAACTTACATCATTATAATAAAATTATTAATGCAACAATACTTCTTTTGATGTAATTGTTAATAACGTTCTGACAACAAGCAACGAGATGGACATAAACAAAATAAAATATACAATATATGATGTATCTCGAACATAAAGCTATACCTTCACATACACAAAAATATTTATACCTTTGTAAGTAACACCTAAATGTATCAAATTACCATTTTTTCATATAAAATACATTAACACACATCACAAGAATATTTTTGTTATTTCTCAGAAAACTTATAAATTAAATAAAAGAAAAAACTCAACAACAGTTAACAAAATATGTTTAATATAAAAAGATATTGTATTCAAACTTATTATGTTTTCTTTTCTGACAAAAATGTTCCATGTATGCTACCATTCGCGAGGGTTTTTGTTCTATTCTAAAAATATATGCAAAAATGTGAAAAGTTGTCGTTTTCCTTTCTAAATTTGTTGCAACAATAAATGGCAAACTTGTTCCATTTCTTACCCGCAGTTATAATTGAGTGTGAGATAATACCCTTTTTTGCATCTGCGTTAAGTACTTTTTTATGCAAGCAAGTATTTTTGTTATTAAGTTTTTTCTTGTGTTTGCGTACAATTTGCGTTTTATTGTGATTTTTTGTTTTTCGTTTGTTTTACTTTTATTTAATAATTATATTTTTTTTGTCGCAAAATTTTTAACAACAGCTGACATTAATTATTGAAAATAAGTGCTGTTAACGCTTATGGAATTCAAAGAAAATTTAATGTTGAAAATTGCTACAAGCGTGGTGAATATCGCTTATAAGTACAAACAGCGTTCAATATTTAATACTATGTTCACACTTGGGTTCTTAAACGCGTTTAAGCAGCTCGAACGTGATTAAGCTCCAATCACTTCAAAATCGAGATGATTACCCATACATTGAAGTGATTTGTTAATCACTTCAAATTGACATGATTACAACTAAATCACTTCATAAATCACGTAGAATCCACTGAACATACCTCAAATGTAGAATCGCCAACATGATTGTGTACAACCGGCCAAGATTTTTGCTTAATGTTTTCATTTTTTTCCTTAAATAATTCATAAATTTTCACAATTTCATCATTAAAATTATTAAAATAATCTTCTGATAACTTTATAAAAGTGTTTTTATCCATTTTTAATACTTTAAAGAAATATAAATTTGTTTGTTGTTTTTTTGTGTGTTTGTTGTGTGTTTTTTTTTCTTAATCATCTGGCATCTTAATCATCTCAAATGTAATGTGAACGGCTTTGATTGGCTAAATCAACATTTTGCTTAAACGCGTTTAAAAACCCAAGTGTGAACTTAGCATAACACGCTAAATACACATTAGTGTTGAGTGTAAAAAGTAGCTATTATTTTGCTCCATTGTAATTTAGAAAAATGTATCACTTTGTAAGGGTACGTGTAACCTGTTAAATATATTACACAAATATAATGCATTATTATTTTTTAGAAAAGAAAACACCATAAGATTAACATGAAGAAATGTACTCTCTCATTCATTATCTTGAGTGAAGACCCCATGTAATATAACAGTTAAATGTGAATACAGCTTTGCTGAAAGCAATAGATTATAAATAAATTTAAATCCTTTAAATATTTATAAACATTAGCGGTTTTAATTCTTGGTAGGAAAGTACCCTTGTAGACCTTGATGATTTTATTAATGCAGTTAACGTGCTAACATTTGCAACACCGCAACAACAAAATTTATAACATGTGGTTAAAAAATGCATACACAAATTTGTAGTCTCTCTCTCAGCAGGTTCCCAGCGGTAGAAGGAAGGGGTATAGACCCTTTGGATCGACAAGGCCTGCTCGCTTCATTACGTACTCTTTTTAACACAGGTTGTCATTGCGGAGTGGGCCTTCCGCTATCGCTTCTAGCTGGTACATAAGAATGGTAATGGGATCAAAAAATAACTATTTTGCTTTTTCTTGTGCAAAAAAAAAAACAATACAAAAACTTTTACTCCTTCTCTACTCCCTTCTCATAGAAGTGCGGAAGGTGTAGGTTAGGGTGTCCCAAAAATTTTTTTCTTTCTGATTTTCATAGGTGCTCAATTGAAATTTAAAAGCTTATAGGGTAAAGTATTTTTGATTTTTTTTTTAAGAATTTTCGGAATAGGTTTAGAGGTCGCGCAAATGGAGTTTTCATAAAAAACGGAGTTTTCGGCCTTTTTTTAACTTTACCCATAATTTGGTTAATACCACGAGTTTCTTCACTCCTGAGGAAACAGTTTTAAAGAAAAGTATCCAAGCTTTATTCCTGTGTGAAAAAGTTATGAGTTTTGGTGATGAGTTAACTCATTTAGATACCCTTACTTAAAATTTTTTGCAATTTTAAAAAAAAAAATTGTAATAACGCATTACAACTTTTTAAGTTTAAATAAAAAGGAAAAAAACTAATGATGCAGTTTGAAAGGCAAATTAATTCTTATTAATTTTAAATTTTAAATTTTTAAATTTGTTCTTACCGTTCCTGAGTTATACCCGTTTTTATCTTTATACCCAGTATATGTTATTATAAGCTGTTTGCCAGTTCACGAATCTTACCCAATCAACAAAAAAAAAAAAAATTTTTCTTTTGCTCTGTAAAAATCATTTATTGAGGTTCTTGCGATGTAGTTCTATACCTTGCAATAAATTCTGGTAATAAGTTTCAGAAGTTGTGACATTAAGCCAAAGCCACACCTCTTTCTGGCACATCATTTACCACTTGTAATTGTTGAACTTTTTTCTTTGCCTCTTGAAATGACTTGTTGGCTTTCCAATTCTCTGGATCTATTTTTAAAAATATTGCAAGCTTATAAAAGTTAGACTGGCTTTTGAAATGAATTGTTGAATTTCTTTATTTCTAAAGTTTTCTTCTGTTAAAGTTACATTTGCTACTAAATAATCGCTACATGAGTATCTGCAAGTTTTTTTGTCATTAAGTGCAAAGTTGTGGTGTCGATACGTTCATCAAGTTCAAGTTAAGTACCACTGATGACCTAGAAAAGTTTTAAGCGAGGCTTTTGCGACTGTTTTATTTATAATTTAATAACTATCCAATTCCTTTAATAGGCTCAGATTATTGAGAGGAGCGTATCGAGTGGCAGAGGTACCAATATTTGATATATATTCTTAAAATAAATAACTAAATTCAAGCAAGGCATCAACTGTTCATTTGTCAATATAAGATTGCAACTGGTTTCGGAAAATGCATATTTTCAAAGAATAGATAATTTTCATCATCCAGCGAGCCCGATTGATAGCTCCTGGAGCACACATTAAATATAAAGTGAAAATGACAATGGTAACGATTTAGATCAATAAATGTCAGAAGTTAATGACAGTTAAAACCTAACTATAAATATTTATGGAAATATACAATAATTATAACGAAAAAAGTATCACAATTTTTAAGGTACAAACTATAAAAATAGTGTAACTCGGAAACTGTAGGACAAAATTCCATTTTTGTTTTTCTTAATTGTTTAGAACTTATCGGTATTCAAAATCGCGTCACTAGTTTTTTAACTTTACCCATAAACTGTTTTTTACAGAATTTGTTAAAAAATTACAAAAATACTTAATATGTGGAATCGTAATAGGCAAAAATATTGCCGGAACTTAAGGAAAAATATCAATATCGATTTTATTATTATTTAAAATACAGCTATGAAGACATGTTACAGCAGCTATACACACACAGTTTTTTGCCGCAAGTTTTTACTTCATATTATTAATTCGCCCAGAATTACAGCAATGAATACAAACGACAAGAATGGCAGGTGGTATGGATTGCTTAGCTGTGCTTTTTTACTACTAATTTAAGGCTTTTATGCCGAAATTTTTATATGTTAACATAGGGACTGAAATGTCAGATAGTTTTATGATTTAAAAAAAAATCAAATAAAAATTCAATTGCTATTGCGAGCATAGGATAGAACAATGAATGACCATTAGAGAAAAAGGCCGCTAGAGTGATTACCTTTTTTGTTGAGAATCAAATCCAATTAAGAACATTATCTAATGTTGCGATAAACTATCTAATAGTCCCTGTTATTTTGGTTCCTTCGGAAAGGTGCTTATCAGCATTACAATTTTTAAAAACTGTCATCTAAAATAACGTCCGTACATAAATACGTCTCTTACGTTAAATAAACTGATAAAAACAACGAACTGTAGCCTGATAAAAACCTAGCAAAAGTTTTCCTACTTAAGTGCAACAATTCAGTCGATAGTAATATCGATATATCGATAGTAAAATCTGAACTATCGATAAATATCGATAGCAGAAAATATCGATAGAATCCCAGCACTACTTTGTAGTATAAAATCGTATTAACCCTTCGTCTTACTCATGAGTCCGGCCAGACCTTTTTCGATTTTAAATGTAAGTTTAGTATATTTAAAACTCAGGTAGAGACTTGAAATTTCAGGTACCCTTCTAGAATGTAGTTTACTATACAAAGCTGAAAAAATATATCCTGGAAAGGATATATAAGGAAACTTATTCAAATATTTTACTGCACACATCACATTCGTAACACATGTGGTCTGGCCAGACCCATATATATTTTGTATAGAAAATGCCGCATTTTTAACTTTCTTTCTTGCTTTTTTTAATTAGTTTTTGTTAAATTATCTATTTTTTATTTAATTTTATTAAACAGACAAACTAGTAGCTCCATCTAGTTCTCAATTTGAAAAAATCTAACAAGCCCAGTATCTAGTAACGTTCACAAGCTGATTTTTACATGTGAAAAGGAGGCTAATGACTTAGAACATAATACAGCTGCTGAGGAAGGTTATAAATTCAACCGTTCACAGCTGAACAGAATGATGATGTGGATTACTTTCCAAATAAGAACGATTCATCCGGTACTGAAAATAATTTGGTCATAAAACCAAATGAATCGTTTGCTTCTAAGGACGATGAAGAAGAACCACATATACAAACTTGTCAAAAATACACTACCCATGATTATTTCTATGGTAAATATTGACAAAAATGGAATAAGCAGCAACTTGATGTTTGTATATGCTGCGTCAAAATAATATGCGTTTAGGAGTTAAGCCCTACTCTCTCTACTCCAATTCAGGCGCTCAAGAGATTTTGCACACCAAATATTACATTTATCATCATAACTAAAACAAATTGTATTCCTGTTTTTGCTTGAAAAGTAACGATGTTTGAAAATTTGCAAACGAATTGGTTCTATTTAAAATTGAAAATGGAATGTTCATATACTCCGAAAAGTTTTTTGTTCAAAGTGTTCAGATTGCCAGCAACATTCTAAAATTAAAATTAGATGTTTCAGTTGCTAAGGAAATCCATAGTGCTAATGCATTTATTTTATTTCTCTTCTTTATTACAAATAAATAGCATTGCATATTATAAACATGTTATATACATTTTATGATATAAAACGATCTTATTTTTCAGTTTTTAGAAATATTTTGATAAATCAAAATACGTTAATTTGTATATTTTAATTAAAAGTAACATGAATATGTACGCATATTATTTCATATAATGAATTTCATATTTTATTGAAATTATAAATGTGTATAATATAACATTTAGTTAAAAAAAATTGTTTTTTTCATTCAAAAGTTGGTTGGGTCTGGCTACCCAGTAAACCAAGCGATATTGTAACGATATCGAAACGATATCATATAGGTGATAGAAAGTATCACAAGTGATAATCGTTTTCGAATCGAAAACGATAGTTTTTACGGACTAAATTGTACCTTTCCTTATAATATCATTTTTCCATTAAATTATGATATCGTTTTCGATATTATAATTTCCAATAATAACGATAGTGAAATAGCATTTTTAAATTTCTTGAATTATTAAAAGATTCTGTGTAATATTTAAACAGTACATTGCTTTCTTTTCTGTTCTGCACTCGTGGAATTTTCTTAAATATATGTATGTATGTACATTGAAAATATTGTAGAAAAAAGTTGTAATAATTTTCTTGATTTAAAATTTTTTAAATACCCATTCCTGGCCACTTTAACTGAATTTCGGAAGGACAGACATATGCACCTAATTTATTTTTATAGACACACTTACTTACAGTTTTAAGCGATTTATCCTCTTGCAGTAAATAAGAAATATTCAAATATTTTAATAAAAAAAGTTTAAAATTTTTTATATGTTTTGTTTAAATAATTTTCTATATTTAAAAAATGCTGATGATTTTTTCAAATGTTTGTTTTTAAATTGGAAAAAATATTTTGAAAAGTGATGTCGTAACGATATTGTTTTGAATAATAGTACATAATATTATAAACGCTGTAAAATATAGTATCGTTTTCGCTATCATATCGTTCTATGGTTTATTGGGTAGACTCATGCGTTACGAATATGAAAATAAAAACATGTGTAAGACCGAGGGTTAAATAACAGCGTTGTTCATTTAACACACAGGGTTAAACAGTTTATGTAACTTAAATAGCACAAATAAATATTTATTCACAGAAAAATTAAAAATTGTTTTTAATCAGCAAATTTATAGAATCAAGCAGACAAATTGTTGATTTGACACTTATTACCAACATGATTATTAATTACTTACAATTGTAAAAATTGAAAACTGCGATTTTTTGTTTTCAATAAATGATATTTTGAATTTAATTTAAAAAAAAAAAAATTATCAAAAAAACTTAGCCATTTCAAACAATGTGTTGACTGATTTAATTCAATAAAGCTAAGGTTTTGACAATTCCCAACAACAATTCTACAAGTTTATTTTATTTAAAGCGAAAAAATCAATTAAGATTTTTTGTTACTTAATTAAAAATTTATTTAAAAATATTAATTTCAAAAGATTTTGTTATTTGTGCTTAATTCCCAGTTTTTATTCTTGATAAAAACACTTGAAATTTATTGTTGATGGGATAAGCTATTCCTATGCATTTCACTGGTTGCTTAGGCCAGATCATCAGGAAACTTCATCCATAAAGATTTTAGACAAACTAAAGATATTAAACCAAATAAAACTGTTAAACGTATAAGACTTATAGCAACAGTTTTACTTGTAACAATATCAAAGCTTGAACAAAATACATCAACAATAAAAAAGTGGGTTTATCTCGTCTTACACTCCCCACTACAATTAGTTGAAATTCTCTCAACATTAATTGTAGTTGTAAGTAGGTTAAGAAAAACAAAATAAAAAAAAAAAAAAAAAAAAAAAAAAAACAAACAACAAATTACAAAAGATGTTGTCAATTAAGTGTTTTGTTAGGCCGTGCACTTGCCTGTTTATTATCAAAAAAGTAATTTCAATTTTTGGGAATAAAAAATTTTAATTTCAAAAGATTTTGTTATTTGTGCTTAATTCCCAGTTTTTATTCTTGATAAAAACACTTGAAATTTATTGTTGATGGGATAAGCTATTCCTATGCATTTCACTGGTTGCTTAGGCCAGATTTAAAAATAATTGAAATGTTAAATTAAATCAAAATGATTTTTTTATTTTTAATATCCCAATAAACCATAGAACGATATGATAGCGAAAACGATATTATATTTTAAGGCGTGTATAATAGTATATACTTATATTTAAAACGATATCGTTACGACATCATTTTACCAAAATATTTTTTTCAAATTTAAAAACAAACATTTGAAAAAAACCTCAAATATTTTAAAACTATCGTTTTCGATTCGTTTAAACTATCGTTTAAACTATCGTTTCAAACTATCGTTTAAACTATCGTTTTCAATTCGTTTAAACTATCGTTTAAACTATCGTTTTCGATTCGTAAACGATTATCACTTGTGATACTTTCTATCACCTATATGATATCATTTCGATATCGTTACAATATCGCTTGGTTTACTGGGCAATCACAAAATTCATAAAATAGATTTTTATACCCTCCACCACAGTTAGTTGTGAAGAGGGTATATTAAGTTTGTCATTCCGTGTGAAACTTTTTTATTATTCATCTCAGACCCTATAAAGTATATATATCTGGGTCCTTGAGTAATTTTAAGTCGATTTAGCCATGTCCGTATGTCTGTCCGTCTGTCCGTCTGTTGAAAACACGCTCACTTTCGAAAAACTTAAAAGAAATAAACAAACTTGGTGTCAAATTGCTTGTAGTTATCCTAAGCAGTTTGGGATTGAAATCCAGCAAAATCGGTTCAATAGGATCTGAGCTATAAATCAAAATGTGGAACCACCACCTAAAAAAAATTGATAATTTTGTTACAAAAACTAACATAAATGGTGGAAAAATGCACTGAATGATATAAGATGTCGCAGCAGTTCGTTTTATTTAACTGGAAATCACGCTGTAAAATATCTTGAAGATCCGTCCATGATTTACCCTAGGCCCCATATAAGCCCTACTCCCGGAAAACAGTATAGTAAGCCTAAAACCCTAACTAACAATGCTTTCATAACAAATTTTGGCACGTCACAGTTAAATAGGATTAGAAATAAAACTGTTAAGTTTCGTGAAGATCGGTCCATAATTTACCATAGGCCCCATATAAACCTTACTCCCGGAAAACAGCTTAGTAAACCAAAATACGTAAAAAATAATGTTATCATAACAAAATTTGGAACATATAAGTTTTACAGGACTAGAAATAAGACTGTGAAATTTCGTGAAGATCAGTTCATAATTTACCCTAGGCCCCATATAAACCTTACTCCCGGAAAACAGCTTAGTACGCCTAAAACCGTAAAAAATAATGCTATCATAACAAAATTTGATACATCACAGTTTTATAGAACTAGAAATGACACTGTGAAATTTGGTGAAGATCGGTGCGTGGCTTACCATAGGCCTCATATAAAGCCCACTCTGGTAAAATAATTAAATACGCGGTAAACTTTCTTCCAGTTTAGCTTCATATGGCCAGAAAAAATGTTATACAATTTTGTGATATACGGTCCATAATTTTCCTTAGATTCCATTTTAGCAGCCTTTTGAAATTTACTGCAAACGCTTAAACTAATTGCACCGCTGTATTGAAATTTATGTTTTTTAATACCAGAAATCGTTCTGCAGAATTTGGGATGATTGGTTCATAGCTTACCATGGCTTTTATATAATTTGTTCTCTTGAAAATCATTTAAGTTCATCTTAAACTGATATTCTACTCTGATTGTCGATCAATAATTTTATATAGGTCTAAACCGCAACAAATTTTAATGCAGATGTCTGTTTTTACAAAGATTATAATAATAAATAGACATCATACATATATTAGTCCTAAAACATTCGAAGTGTCGGTGGAGGGAATCAAAGATTCGGCACAGCCGAATATAGCACTCTAACTTGTTTTTTTATATATTCTTCATGAACTTATTGTGTGCATATGTATATATTGGTTAAAACTTGAAAGTTATTTCGTTAACAATTTTTCGCAAAATTTACCTTAAATACTAACAAATTTGTAAACAAAATACAAATTTAAGAAAATTTCCTACAACTTTTGCCGATGTGTTTTAAAATAAAAGCAATTTTCGGCCAAATGTTTTAGAAATAAAAAGTTTTGTCGATTTTTCCGCAAATAATTATAACTATTAAAAGAACAAGTTTAGCTAAATTTTCTAAAGAATAAGTCAGTTTAGGAAAACTTTCCCATAAAAAGCCGATTTTGACAAAATTTGCAATAAAATGACAAATATATGAAAATATTCTATAAAAAGCCAAATTTGGAAAAATTTCCTATTAAAAGCCAGATTTGGGAAAATTTCGTATAAAAGGCACATTTTGGCCAAATTTCTTATAAATAACCAATTTTGCAAAATTGGTTATAAAGATCCATAATTTCTTATAAAAATATATTTTTGGAAAAATTTCCTATAAAAATCTAATTTTGGCAAAATTTCCTATAAAAATCCCATTTAAAAAAATTCCTTTAAAAAGCCAATTTTGGAAAAATTTCCTATAAAAATCCAGATTTAGGAAAATTTTCTATAAAAGCCAGATTTGGGAAAATTTCCTAAAAAAGTCCCATTTTGGCCAAAGTTTTTATAAATAGCCAATATTTCCTTTAGAAGCCAGATTTGGGAAAATTTCCTATAAAAGGCCCATTTTTTGCCAAATTTTTTATAAATAGCCAATATTTCCTTTATAAGCCAATTTTGCAAAATTTTCTATAAAAATACAATTTTGGCTAATTTCCCATTAAAATTAAATTTTGCCAAAATTCCCTATAAAAATCAAATTTTGATAAACTTTCCTATAAAAATCCAATTTTGACAAAATTTTGTATAAAAATTATTAGTATTGTGGTTTTTTTATTGAACTATTTATGGTTTTTAATCCAAATTTTTTTTTTTAATATTTTTAATTAGGCTTAAGTTCATTAAATTTAATTTTCATTAAATTATTTTTATGAAGAAAGGAATTTTACAACATGAAAATTAATTAAAATTTATTGATAATTTTTCATTCTTGACTCAATCTGGGCTCGAACCCAGGTGTTTACGGACAGGTTACCCTGACATGTTTCGATTGCAACCACTCAATGTCCTCAGAGGGCTTGCCGTTTTAACACTCGCAGCCATCGACGACTGCTGACGTCATTAGTCAAACATCAATCCTTAAACCAAATTGTATTCAACCTTTGGTAGATCGAAATTTGCTTTGAATGATTATCTATTTTAATTTATTTTAACATGTTATTCATTTACTTCTGTTTTGTGAAATTTTAATTAATTTTCATGTTGTAAAATTCCTTTCTTCATAAAAATAATTTAATGAAAATTAAATTTAATGAACTTAAGCCTAATTAAAAATATCAAAAAAAAAAAAATTTGGATTAAAAACCATAAATAGTTCAATAAAATAACCACAATACTAATAATTGTTAAAGCTAAGGCACGAGCTCTATGTTTGCATTTGTCCTTCAAGTTGTGCTGAAAAGGTCAACAAGAATAAGAAAGACAAAAAATGAAAAAACAAAAAATATGTACTTTGAACTTCAAGAAGAATTCTTGACAAAAGTACGAAAAAACAGAAGTAAATGAATAACATGTTAAAATAAATTAAAATAGATAATCATTCAAAGCAAATTTCGATCTACCAAAGGTTGAATACAATTTGGTTTAAGGATTGATGTTTGACTAATGACGTCAGCAGTCGTCGATGGCTGCGAGTGTTAAAACGGCAAGCCCTCTGAGGACATTGAGTGGTTGCAATCGAAACATGTCAGAGTAACCTGTCCGTAAACACCTGGGTTCGAGCCCAGATTTAGTCAAGAATGAAAAATTATCAATAAATTTTAATTAATTTTCATGTTGTAAAATTCCTTTCTTCATAAAAATAATTTAATGAAAATTAAATTTTGTATAAAAATCTAATTTTGGCAACATTTTCTATAAAAATCTAATTTTGGCAAAATTTTGTATAAAAATCTAATTTTGGCAACATTTTCTATAAAAATCTAATTTTGGCAAAATTTTCTATAAAAATCTAATTTTGGCAAAATTTTCTATAAAAATCCAATTTTGGCAAAATTTTCTATAAAAATCCAGTTTTGGTAAAATTTGCTTAAAAATTTAATATGGCAAAATTTTCTATATAAAGCAATATATTATAAATAAAAAGCCAAATTTGAAAAATTTCCTATTAAAGACCAAATATGACAAGCTTTCCTATTAAATACCAATTTTGGCCAAATTTACTATTAATAGCCATTTTTGGCTAAATATCTTCTAAAAAGACCATCTTTGCAAAATATCCAATAAAAAGTCAATTATAGCTAAATTTTCTATAAAAAGCTAATTTTGAAGAAATTTCCTTTTTGGAAATATTTATTTTCTTATTTCTGCCGACAATTTCCATAGAAAGCCAATTTTCGGTATAATTTACTATAAATAACAGTTTTTTTTTTAAATATTTCCTATAAAAAGTAAATGAAAAAAAATAAATTCAGAATTTTTGTAAAATCTTTTTAATAGCAAATTATTTATCCTAATAACGGCAATTTCTACAAATTATACTTTTAACAGGAAATTTAAGGCAAATATTTAATCTGATAAATAACAAATTTTAGCAAATTTCTTTAAAAATACTGTGAAAAAATTAAAATTGTATTTTGCTCTTACCCAATAAGTTGATACGTACACAAAATATTGATTATTATTTTCTGTTATAAAAACATCTACACATTAAAACGCATCCATTCATCCATATTTACACCCACTCAGATTTGAATCTGTTAAATATTTTATTGATTGATGGAATAAAAATTATTTCGTCGAATATAACTTTTATAAGTATATGGATAATTTCAGATTTATGAAGACTTTCTTTCGGGTGGTATTTATTAATGTAAAAAAGTTTGCAGCTACAAAGATCAATAACTAAGTTATAAGGAATTAAATACATAGAGATTTTGAAAAACATTCCACACAAGCGTTAATTTCCTTCCGAAGTGGAGAAATTGTGAAAATGAAGTTGATGTATGTAGTATTTTTGCCATTTTCCAAAATGTATTCATTTAAGATTCCACTGTAAATTCCTGTAGAGATATTTTCAATATGGCTTTTTATAGAATTATAATCTTATTTTTTTAACTTTTTACAAATAATTTTTTATATAAACATATCTATGAAATTCTATGTATTACTGAATGCTTTATTTTTCTGTTTTTATACATATTTGTAAATATCCTTTGATTAAGGATTGTTCCGTACCATGCAAAAAAAAAATCATCAAATATGTAATATGAAAATCGTGTCGCCCACACAAAAACATCCTTGAATCAAATATGAATTTAAATTAATACAGAAAAAATATTGTCCTTTTATTTCCGCTAGCTGATGTTATGGTCAACGATAGTCCAGTACATTTAACACTCTGTGATACAGCCGGTCAGGATACATTGGATACATTACGTGAGCTTTGCTATCCAGATAGTGATGTGTTCCTGTTGTGTTTTTCGGTGGCAAAACCAGAAACATTCCATGCCATCAAAGCAAAGTGGGCGCCAAAATTTTCCAAGACAAGAGCATCGTTGATTTTGGTTGGTACACAAGCTGATTTGCGTAAAAATCCGAACGTACTGAATAAATTGCAGGTAAGCACAGCCCAGCAATCGACAACATGTTGTTGTTGATGGTTTTGGAAGACCTTGATGACAATGTTTTTTAACCCACATACAATGATGATGATGGGTATGATGAAATATTAATTGTCATGAAGAATTTTTATCTATTCCTTTTTTTGTTATTGTTAACTGAAGGGAACGAAATTTTCTGGTCGTTTTTTTTTTTTTATATTGTTAAATTGAAAAATTTTTACTTATTTGTAATGTTTTTTTTTTACTTCCGTTTTCTATCCGTTTTTATTCTCGATCGTGGATGGATATGTGTTCGCTTGACTTGATGGGTGTTGGCTTGATGATGTGTTTATACGTTTTAAAATTTTTGTTGTCGGATTTGTATACGCTTGACTAGTCTAATGGCGAACAACCAATTTCATATGCGGATGCTTGGGATTTAGCAACAACAATTGGCGCAAAATATATTGAAACTTCATCAGCAACACAGGTAAGTTATTTTGTTGATGTGCCAACGTATGTGTGTGTTTGTATTTGTGATAGAAATTGTAATTGTTAGACTTTTAATGAGATTTAAGCAAACATTCAAGGATTACATAAACATCCATATAAAAAAAAAGATTTTAGGAAATTAAATTTTGTTTAAAACTCGTTCTTAGTGAAAATTTTTTAATGTTTCCAAAAACCTTCAAAGACAAAAAATTTCTAAAAATGCGATAACCGATTAATTTGTGTATGAAATATTTTCTGAAACAAAAAGACGTTTCATTAATAAAAGTATCTATGTTTGTAAGTCGCGCGACCTTAGAACAAGAATGTTCTTTTTGCACCAACACTACTTTTGAGGAGACAATTAACTTAAAAACAGTTTTTGAAAATTTTAATTAAGTGGAAACTGGGAATTATTTCCTTTCGTTCCTTCAATTTTCACGAATGACTTTATACACTACCAGACTATTATTTTGGCCGCAGCGGGCCAGAAAAGGCATTACCTTCTGCTGGTGTCTAAATTGCTAATTTGTCAGTGCTATCCAAAGGATATCTAAGGTAAAATGTAACAAGAAGATACAAAATAATAGTCTGGTGGTGTATAAAGTCATTCCTGAAAATTGAAGGAATAGGACTATTACAAAAAAGCTTTATAAAATACATAACTGAAATTTAGCTCATAGAATAAATTCGAAAAATATAAAATGTTGATTAATTTTAATTAAGTTTTGAAATATTATTATATTTTGAAAGTATCCATGCTACTTTATTAGTCTTTGCACAAATTGAGTCAAAAGTCAGATAAACCTTCCACTGCAGCCAGTAGTAACAAGATGGCGACTTGGCTAGATGCTTCAGAATTCTATTCAAAAAAGTAATTTAAGAATGTTAGAAAAGTTTGTTGATACCGAAAATGACGCAATCAAAAAAGTAAAAGATATATTAAACATCAGGAGTCAATTAGCATTTTATTTTCCAATGACGAATATATGGTGAAACAATACCTAAATAAATATTTGTGATCTGATCAGGAATCAAAGTGGGATCTGAAAATAATTTTTTTCAAAATGCATTGGCATTCTTCAAGTTTAGACAAAGTTTTACTTTTAATAAAACAAACAAAAAATTTTATATTTTAGTTTTTTAATGTTAAAAAACGTTTTTTATGGAAATTTTTTTAGTTTATAGTGCATAGTTTAGATTTTTTAGTGCATATTTTAAGCGCATATTTTTTCGGTTTTTTAGTGCTTTAGCACAGTGGGATTTGTTCATACAATGTTTGGCAAAAAAATAAGGAGTGCACGTAGAATGTTGAAATTTTGTTCTGAGCCTTTGAAACAATTAAGAAAAATATAAAGTTTCATCAAAATTGGCCACACCCACTACCTACCGCCCATAGAACCCAAAATTTATTTTTGGTCCAAAGCTTTTGAAATTTTGCTCTGAGCCTTTGGTTAGATCAATTAAGAAAAATATAAAGTTTCATCAAAGTTGGCCACGCCCACTACCCACCGCCCATAGAACCCAAAATTTATTTTTGGTCCAAAAGTTTTGAAATTTGGCACAGAGCCTTTATTACCTCAACTTACGCGCCCCACTCACCGCCCATATAACCCATATTATATTTTTTCCTACAACTTTTGGTTTCTTTACCAAAACTAATTTTTTTATAAAAAATTTCAATACATGCATTTAAATATAGATTTTTATTCATCATCTATTATATCTGTAACTTTATCATCAAGTTCCAGAACCTGTTTACGGGGTTGGCATCGAATGCTACTTATAAAAGGATCTGACGATACTAGAAATCGATGAAAAACATATTTTTTTGTTGCAACTCTGTCACACTTGCTGGAGAACCTTAATCTATAATTTCTATAATCTTCTTCAGAAAGCATGCCAATAGTAAGTTTTGACGCATCCATGATATCCTTTCCGTGTATCAGTATTTTGTGTACTGTTACTGACATATAATACCAACAAAAAGTTTCGCTGTATCGTGAGCAACATTCTTCAACTTCAAGGAATTAACTTTTTTGCCACAAGTTATTATTTGTTGTATAATGCGAAACCGATCAATTAGTTGCTCCTCTACACCAGCCACATCGGCAACAAGTGAGGGGTTAAGGCCCAACCACAATGTGCTTAAGTTGGCTTAATCAAATGTGCGAATACATGTTAATTATGTGAGGCAAACCATATTGAACTTAAGGAAACTTTTTGCTAAGTTTAATGAAACTGTCATTTGCTTAAGCAAGGTGCGAATCTAATCGCACATTCCGTACGGAATCAAATGTTTTTTTTTTTTTGTTTTTGTTTTTTTAAATACATTTGAGAGACTTTTTGCTAACAGTAGGTTAAGCAAGGCTATGCATATAATGGTTGAGCCTTTAGAAAAAAAAATGTTTTATTTTTTTGTTAAATCACATGGTTTTGTTTTAAATCTATGCCAAATAAGTTATTGTTGTAACTAAATGTCATAATAACGCACGTGCCTAAAAGTATGCCATATCTTTTTGTAATTTTTTTTAATTAAAAATTTCATGAATTTTAATTGATAGTATGGAGTCTTACCTTTCATTTCGTTATAACGGGAGCACCGAGCACGACCGAGCAACCTTTTTTTTCTTCCAAGGAAGTTTGCAATCACGGCACATTATAAAACAAACTTTAATCTATCATATCGTCGGTCACAGGTTGACAACTCTTAACTCGCAAAAAAATCGAATCGGGTTTTTGATGCAAAAAGACTGCTTCTGTCCTTCTGCATGTTAGTACGTTTCATTTATATTTTTACACCATCTTACAATAAATATCTCCTACTAATTTTGGTTTTTTTATTTACTTCCAACACGGTTTAGTAACGGAGTAATAACGTTTTTTTTGTCTCCTGAAAAGTACAAAAAAACATGTTAAGAGTTGTCAACCTGTGACCGACGATATCTTTTAAACCATATGAGCGAACTTTATTTTTTTTAAAGACGCAGAAAAGGCTATATTTAAAAAAAAATCGCTATTTTAATCAGAGCATTAAAATTATCTTACGTACAAACTCTATAGAAGTGCGTAAAAAATTTTCAATATTTTGGACCAAAATTTACGTGTGACTTTACTTCATTATTTCAAAGACAAATAAACGTTTTTTTGGGATACAATTAATGGATTCTTCATACTGAATCAATTTTCTACAAAACTGCATTATTACATTTTTAAATTTTATGTGTCGAAAAAATTACTTATTGCACAAAAAATCCCTCTGTGCGATGTGTAACTCAGTTCTTAAAATAATGTAAACATTTATAATACGAAACAAATAAATAAATCGTCACATTAAAGTTTGAATAAATATTGAGAAAATCACACGCTTATAAATGCGACACTGCGCTTAAACAGTGAATAAAAATAATAATCACACAAATAGCATCAATATTTATGACTAGTGTCCGACCGACTAGTCGGCTTAGACTTCGGTATTGGCCAAAAATGGCTAATCGGCCAATTATCGGTGTTCGCCATTAATTTGGCGATATAATTATGTACAAATGTCACAAAACCATGCATAAATAATAAACTAAAACTCTTTCTCCAAATTCGGCTGTGGGAAATTATATTGTCTCTAAAACAGGTACAGGCTAGCAATATCGGAAAAAAAGGAAAACAAATTTAAGCCTCTATGTATATGGGAAATTCATGACTTAAGAAAATAATAAAAATATTTTTCAAAATGAATTGCGTATTTTTGTAAATAAGCTCTTAAGGCCAAGAAGCATTGATATATTTAATTATTGGAAAACCAGTCCATTTAACAATCTGTCAGCACCACCAACTAGTGTTGCCAGCGAGCAACTGTTTAGTGCAGTGGGCCAGTTTTATTCCAATCGGTTAAGTATCCGTAATGTTTTCAATGCAGAAAACTAAATGCTCTGTCATTACAACATAAAACTTACTGATCTACCTTAATAAGAGGGTTGAGTTTTTTTTACACATAAAGTTCAATTGCCAATACATTTTGAACAACACATACCGATCAGTCCAATAAAATTTTCCAGCCCGGTGATAAACCAGAGGATATTAACACAATTTTTTTTTTTCCTTTTTTGGAAAATATTGACACTTAATATTCATAACTACCCGCTGTAAAAATATCGTGCTGTTTTGTTTACTTTTTGGTAATGAAAAATTTTAAATTTTTTCATGTTGTGACTTTGGATAAGTAAAGTTCGGCTTTGGGTTTTGTTCGGCCGAATTTGGCTACGGCGTCGGCCTAAGCTGTAACATTTTATTTTTAAATAAATTTTCATCTCATTTCTTTTGTTGAAACGCTAATTTTTTTTTACATAGATACGAATGTAAATATTACGTTACAAATCACGTTCCTGTTAGTTTGCACTGAAAAATCCTAAACATAATTTATTTTACCTTAAAAAAAATATTTTATTCAAAACTTGATTTCTTTTCTTTTTGAAAAAAGTATCCTTTTTATATTCCACTTCCTGTAATTTAACGCTTAATAATAATATTTAAGTGCAAAAAGTTTTTTTCCATGGTATTTTTTATATATTTGTTAACTTACAGCAGTCATCAGATTTTTGTTTGGAATAAATACATACACATACCGCTAAAGAAAAACACATATGCACATGAATGTAAACACGTACACGCTACATACATTCTTTCAAAACCAAATTTACTTTACAAAATAAAATTCAAACACAAAGTTAAATTTCCTTAGGGATTTGAACACAACAGAACGACGCCATCGCGACCAAAACGCGTTGTTAAAATAAAAAAATAAAAATAACGAATTTAGGTGCACACAAATGGTGTTTTAAATAAACATTAAAATCCTTCTGATACCTTTGACAGCATTGGTGTTGTGAATGCAGGGTTGGGAAGTATTTTAAATATTTGTATTTGAAATACGTAAAGTGTACACACATCAAACTGCTTCATTAAATTTACGTATGTGTGAATAATTCCAATAAATTCCAACCATCAAACTTCAGCTTCAAGGCAAATTAACACAAGGTGAACTTATCTTGCTTCGTAAGCAACAGCTGATTACTAACCTTGTGTCAAAATGGTATACCGTCCGGTTAGTTCTGGGAAATCTTAACTAAATTCTTTAATTTTCGATTAAAATTGTGAAATTTAAAACTTTTTTAAGTTATAAAATTTCAACCAAACACAATTTAATATAAAAACAAAATTAAATATTTCTTTGAATTTTTGACACAACGTTAAAATGTTTAACAGTGTTGTAAAACGTTTTCAAAATAAGACCACCTTGTATGAATTCGCCTTGTTCAGCTTGTTGTTGTTTATATAAAAAGTTGGATTTTTTGTTGGGAAATATTTGATTATTTGTCAAATAATAAAATTTCATTAAAAAATTTTAAAATTAAATTTCTTCTAATACATTTTGAAACTAAACATACAACATACAAAAATAATATTTGAAAAAATTACGTGCACACACATCAAACTGGCTTTAAAACTATTTTGGTTATCGTCAAACTGACATCAAACCATACGCTTAAGTTTTTCATTACTAACACAATCACAATAATGTGAGTTTGATGAGCCAGTTGGCTGTATGTCCACGCAGCTTAATTTGTAATTCGAAAACATTCTCAAAATGCACTTTGTATTTTAAATATTTTTTTACAAAATATATGGATTTACTATTAATAAATAAAAATATGTTGACTCAAACTTCAACTAAAATCGCTAGAATCCACAAATATTTAGAGTCAGGAGTTTGTTGTTATTGTAAAGCACTATCTGTAGTATGCATGAGCAAGTTTAAGCTATTGTCAGTAAATAAAATATTTACTTTAAAAAAAAAAACTTAAACCGAATAACATCTAATCCCGTATAAAATGTGCGGGATCAGTTTCGCAGTTTGCTTAAGCAAATGAGAGCTCCATAAAACTGAACAAAGAGTTTTTACTTCTTGCGGATATTTTAGGATTTCGGTCTTTATCTGGCTTACCATCTTCGCTGATTATAGCCCCGATGTATTAAAAATATTAAATTAATGTCAGGGGTTTCGTTTCAATATATGTATATTTTATGAGGTTCGTGCTATCTACTTACAACCATTGTCTCAGTTTTTTTAATGTTTATTCTCAGTGCTCTTTCGTATATTTCCGTCAACTTAAGATAAGGTTATGTTGTTTGTGGGTTTCATTTTCCAGTAACCTACATCACAATAGTTAACAATATTAGCTTAAGAGATACCTTGACAACTTTGGGCAACAACAAGCGCTGAATTCTATAAGGCAATTTAAATTCGCTCATTTCTACTAAACTGGATATGCAATCTTAATAATTTTTTTTAAGTAAAAAAGAAGATGCTGTATTTCAATAAAAACTGCAATAAAATGTTAGCAGTGAATAAATCTTACACGCGTTATCTACTTACTACGTTAAATGAAAATTTTCATCAGTTTTCGTGGTAAAATATTTTAGTAACTTTTCTGGGTTTTATTCTAGCATCAAATGTGGTGGTAACGAAAACCAATAACGGATTTATTTTAGTGAAACAGTTCTCTATAGAACTGCATCGTTAGATTTCTTGAAAGTAATAATCGAAAAATTGCTTTTTCCCCTCTGTGCGGCGCCGGGGCTGTAAAACAACTAAATATTTTATACTGTATAATACATTGATTTTAACACGACAATAATGTATGTTTTATTTAAAATTGTGCTCTAAAATAAACATTGTATACTGTTCTTTTGTGTTTGGTTGGGTAGATATATGGATAACACAAACGCTAATACTCACCCCTATCGCGAATGTTATGGGAATATGATACATAGGATCAAGCCTAAATTCCCATCCCCAACAAATCGGTATCGCAAATATTTTGGGAGTAAAAATTTCTATTGTGAATTATTTGGCAGTGCTTTGTAAACAAAAGTCTCTATTGTGAGTAACTTATCAAAGCCTGTATTGTGAAAGAAAAATATACAAAATAAAATACTAATAAAATTAATAATTAATAGTGTTTATCTTGATTTTGTTTATGTATGTACACTCCTCAATAAAAGGAAAAACAAATTTAATTTAGTCCTACTTTAGAATACAAATTAAAATTTACACGTTCCCTCTGTTCACATCAACACATGTTGGGAATTTATTTTTTAAAAAAATTCGCGGGAGTAAACATTGGCGATGCCAAATTTTTTAAGTTTGGGAATTCATTCCCAAAAAATTTGTTATGGGAATCATTCACAATACGAAATAAAACAAGTTAGAGTGCTATATTCGGCTGTGCCGAATCTTTGATACCCTCCACCGACAGTTCGAATGTTTAAGGAGTAATATCTGTATGATGTTATTATTATCTTAAACTGTGACGATTTGTTATTAATTATGGATTTAGGCGACTAAACTGTTTTCCGGTAGTAGGGTTTATATGGGGCCTAGGGTAAATTATGGACCGATCTTCACGAAATTTCACAGTCTTTTTCCCAGTTCTATAAAACTTTGATGTACCAAATTTGTTATGATAGCATTATTTTTTACGGATTTAGGCGTACTAAACTGTTTTCCGGGAGTAGGGTTTATATGGGGCCCAGGGTAAGTTATGGACCGATCTTCACGAAATTACACAGTTTTATTTCTTTTCCTATAAAACTTTGATGTACCAAATTTTGTTATGATAGCATTATTTTTTACGGATTTAGGCGTACTAAACTGTTTTCCGGGAGTAAGGTTTATATGGGGCCCAGGGTAAGTTATGGACCGATCTTCACGAAATAACACAATTTTATTTCTTGTCCAATAAAACTTTGATATACCAAATTTTGTTATGATAGCATTATTTTTTACGTTTTTAGGCGTACTAAGTTGTTTTCCGGGAGTAAAGTTTATATGGGCCTATGGTAAATTATGAACCGATCTTCACGAAATTTCAAAGATTTATTTTTAGTTCTATAAAACTTTGATGTACCAAATTTTGTTATGATAGCATTATTTTTTACGTTTTTAGGCGTACTAAGTTGTTTTCCGGAAGTAGGTTTTATATGGGGCCTATGGTAAATTATGGACCGATCTTTACGAAACTTAACAGTTTAATTTCTTGTCCTATGTAACTGTGATTTGCCAAAATTTGTAATGATAGCATTGTTAGTTAGGGTTTTAGGCTTAATATACTGTTTTCCGGGAGTAGGGCTTATATGGGGCCTAGGGTAAATTATTGACGGATCTTCACGAAATTTCACAGCGTGATTTCCAGTTGAATAAAACGAATTGTTGCGAAATCTTATATCATTCTGTGCATTTTTCCACCATTTATGTTAGTTTTTGTAACAAAATTATCAATTTTTTTTAGGTGGTGGTTCCACATTTTGATTCATAGCTCAGATCCTATTGAACCGATTTTGCTGAATTTCAATCCCAAACTGCTTAGGATAACTACAAGCAATTTGACACCAAGTTTGTTGATTTCTTTTGAGTTTTTCGAAAGTGAGCGTGTTTTCAACAGACGGACAGACGGACAGACGGACAGACAGACGGACATGGCTAAATCGACTTAAAATTACTCAAGGACACAGAATATATATACTTTATAGGGTCTGAGATGAATAGTAAAAAAGTTTCACACGGAATGACAAACTGAATATACCCTCTTCACAACTAATTGTGGTGGAGGGTATAAAAATATGGGAATATTTTCATGGGAATAGTTGTTTGCGATAGGGGTGACTGTTTGCGTAGTGAAACACTTAAAATAAAAGGCAAAAGTGCACTTTACGAGGCGTACGCAGAATAAAAATAAAAAAAAATGGAGCCCCTCTGGAATAAAAAAAAAAAACCAAAATTAAAATTTAAGGGTGCTGAGGCCCCTGGTACCGCCCCGTCCACTTAGTGGTATTTATGTGTGGGTACTCAAATTAAAGGTAATTGTGTAAAAAAAACGAAAATAATAAAATTTAGGTCGGGCGGGATTTCTGGGTCCCTCTGGGTGTAAAAAATTGCCCCTCCCACCCTTATATGTATCTATGTGTGGGTACTCGAATGAAAGGTATTTTGCTTACGATTGTAAATATTTTGTGATATAACAAAGACCGGCCTTCGGCCGGGCGCAAGGATTTTCTCCTCTATGGTATAACAAAGACCGGATTCACTAACTAAAACTTCTCTGCGTATAAAAGATACATAAATTAACCTAGAGAGTAACATATTAAATGAATACAAAAACAAAATACATATTCGCAATCGTGAGCAAACTACCTTTAATTTGAGTACCCACACAAATATAAGTGTTGTGGCGGGACACTTTTTTTGCACCAGAGAGCCCTAGAAGTTCCGCCCATCCAAAATTTTATTATTTTCTTTTTTCTTGCACAGTTAGCTTTAATTTGAGTACCCACACATACCACTCATTGGGCGGGGCGGTTTTTTGGACCTAGGAGTCCCAATGGGCCTCAGCCCCACTAAATTTTAATTTTGTTTTTTTTTTTAAATTCTGAATCGGGTGGCATATTTTTTATATTTTTTTTCGTACGCCCTTTAGCCAAATAAAACAACGTTTCTCTGTTAGTTATCTTCGAACACAAATGATGAGAACATTTTATTACGTTCGATTAAAAAAAAAAAACACAAAATTCTTTGTGCTTGGTTCTGCACATTAATGATCGTTCGTTTCAGTTGTGCTTAGCGGCCTTTTGACTGGTAAAGAAACCAAAATATATTTTTCGAAAAAAATACATACATAAACAAAAAAAAACAAAAAAAAAAAGCCAACGAAAAAAGTTTGCACAAACATAACATGTACACTAGGGATATAACTTTTTAACAATTTTTTTAAATCAAAAAGTAATTTAAATTTTTGGGAATACAAAATTTTAATTTCAAAAGATTTTGTTATTCGTGCTTAATTCCCAGTTTTTATTCTTGATAAAAACACTAGAAATTTATTGTTGATGGGATAACCTATTCCTATGCGCATTTCACTGGTAGTTTAGGCCAGATCATCAGGAAACTTCATCCATAAAGATTTTAGGAAAACTAAAGATATTAAACCAAATAAAACTTTTAGGCCCGTTTTCACAACTTGCCGATAGCTAAAGGTAGGATTTTATCGGCCGTATAAAAAGTGTTCCATTATTACAACTTTACTTTCACCTACCAGGTAGGATAAACCTTAATTTACTTAATCGTTCACTTAAGGTTAAAGTAAAGTTTTTATAATGGATCACTTTTTATAAGGCTGGTTAAAGTCTACTTTTAGCTATCGGTAAGTTGTGAAAACGGGCCTTAAACGTATAAGACTTATAGCAACAGTTCTACTTGTAATAATATCAAAGTTTAAACAAAACACAGCAACAATAAACAGTGGGTTTATCTCTTCTTAATGTTGAGAGAATTTCAACTAATTGTAGTGGGGAATGTAAGATGAGATAAACCCACTGTTTATCCCATCAACAATAAATTTCAAGTGTTTTTATCAAGAATAAAAACTGGGAATTAAGCACGAATAACAAAATCTTTTGAAATTTTTTAAAATATCAAAATTGGCATAGCACAGTCCGATAGAGCATAAAAAACTTTAAGATCAAAAAAGTTCACGCACCAACGGCGATGAAGTTTTTAAAATTTTTAGTTTTCGTTTTGGTTAAGAAAAATTAATTATATGTTTATTTAAAACAAAAAATAGCTCAAGTATGAAATTTCATTAATATTTAGAGATGGTAAGAGATTTTTCCGCAAACTAAAACCTATCTTTAACCTTTTGTAACAAAAAAAAAAATTAAAAAAGAATAAAAAACACCGTTTAACATTATGAATATTCAATATTGCATTGATTTAGAAAAACTAATTGGTGCGTGAACTTTTTTTAGAAAAATTACAAAAGATGATGATTTTCGTGGTTACTAGGACATGGTTGACCTCATGGTACTATGCCAAAAAATTGGTTATACCCTAATGTACACAATACACATGCAAGCTATTCGTGCCGTGGTCGTTGCTAAAATTGTTTGTTTACTCATTCCTTTATCAATTGGAAAAAACACTAAAGAACATTGAAATATAATCCATGTCTACATAAACACTTCCATTGCTCTGTTTTATAAGGAAGAACAGAACACTATAAAATGCTCGTTACTTTTTTGAAAAATATTACACGACTTCAATATGTTTGTATTTCACATACATCAATGTATGTATTTCACCCAGCCCTGAGTGACTGAATGTAAAGATGGGAGTGAGGAGGTGTTTACGTATACACAAATACATAAGTATATTCAGTTAAATATGAAAGGTAGTATGTGTGTGTGTATGAAAATTGAATACAAAAAACCACAAATTACATGTCTTCTACAATAATATGTGTGTGTAAGTATATGTGTTAAAAGGTGGTAAAAATGCAAAACTTTTTCTAAACAAAATCATGATGATGGTTATGAAACTTGTGTAAAAAAAAAAACAAAATAAAAAGTTTTTTACTCAAAAAAAAAAAAAAACAATAACAAGCAACCAACAATTGTCGTCCTTTTTCTAAATCTTGTTTTCTTTTTACATTTTAAAGTATGTTTGAATCTCGTTAAATGTGTATATTTATGTATTTTACACGTCTCCTTTTTTCACAACAATACAAAGTAAAAAGCAACAACAATTTGTAGGATTTGTAAAGTTAAGCGTTTTTACTGGAATGTTATGTAAGTTTGAGTTTATTTCAACTGGGATGTTTGATTAAGATTTAGACAGGAAACATGTTGTTTTGAACCATTAAATTTCAGTACACACAGGATTTACTGTCAGACGGTGGGTGGTAAAAATTCTTTAAAATATTTAAAAAGCAAAAAAGGATAAATTTATCTATATTTAAAATAAATGGTTAAATAATTAAGGTGAATAAAAAACCCTTGTAAAATCTAAAACTTTTCCTTTTAATCTTAAATATTTACATTTTCTTTTTACTTCAAAAATTCTAATTAATGTTTTTTATCTATCTTCTTTCCAGGATAAAGTTAAAGATGTTTTTGATGCCGCCATTTGGGAGGGCTTAGCTCCAACTACCTTGCCACCTACTCCCATACCATTTTGGAAGAAATTATTTTGTTTAGCCTAAAAACATAAAACAAAAACACAGATACACAAAGCTATTATTCCAATCCAGCGACAACATCTCATGTATAAAAAATCTAAATAATTTTTATTATAGACTGATTAATGTTATAAAAAGGAAAATTTATAAAAGCATATTAATTTAAACATTATTTTAATTATTACGTTTGACTAAAAGCTAATAAGCACTTTCAATTTAACTAAAAGATTTTAAAACAAAAACAAAACCGTTCATAAACTCTTGAAAATATTCTAAACGTATTTCGTATTTGTATAAGCAAAACCAAAAAAAAAAAAAAAACGTTTGTCTCTTATCTGTTTTCATAGTTGAATGTCTTTGTCAAATTATTTTTTATGGTAAAAACAATTTTTATCACTTAATTATTTGTAAGTTACTTGTTTTTCATCACAATCAGCAAACTTATAGAATTATTAACTAATTATTATTAAATTTTTTATGAATACATATCTCATGAATTAAATTTGTATAATGTTACAATTTATGTCAGATTGTTATTTTAGTATTTTTTTATAGTTGTAAGTTACTCGTATGTAAATAATACCTTTTTTACACTTTATTTAAGTGTAAGTTATAATTTTATAAAAAGAAACAAAAGATGTTATCAAATAGAAATAAATAAAAAAAATTTTTCATTCCATCCACACGAAAACAAAAAATTATTACCTATTAAGTTTTTTGATTAAATAAACCAATATTTTATAAATAATAGCAGGAAATGTGTCTTTTTTTTGACTAAAGATAGAGGATTCGCCCGGTTTAAAAAAATTAACTACAAAACAAAACTAAAGCATATCTTTAGGCGATATATAAATTATAGCAAAAAAGACCGAATTTTTAACATATAAAGGGTGTTTTTTTACAGGTTTGTTTTTCGAATAGAGATAAAACTGGCATTTTGTGGTCAAATCTGGCAACTCTAATGTCATTTATGTTCAGTTTAGTTTGCGATTTCATCATGAACAGGTTGACAAAAGAACAACGCTTGCAAATCGTGCAAATTTATTTCGAAAATAACGGTTCAGTTCGCGAAGTTTACCGCAAGCTCCGTCCATTTTATGGTCGACATAATCGTCCATCAGAGCAATTAATTCGGTTAACCATGGATCGTTTTCGCACTACGTTTACTCTATGTGATAATACGCATCCGCAGAGACGTCGAACAGTGCGCACCGAAGAAACAATTGCCGCTGTAGAGCAAAGTGTTGAAGAGGACCCGAATGAATCGATTCGCCACCGTGCACAGCAATTGGAGCTTTGTCCATCAACTTTATGGAAGATTTTGCGCAAAGATCTTGGCTTGCGACCTTACAAGATCCAGCTTGTGCAAGAATTAAAGCCGCGAGACCATGCAATGCGTCGTAATTTTGGTGTATGGGCCGAAAATGAGATTGATCTCGATGCTGATTTTCATCGCAAAATTTTGTTCAGTGATGAGGCTCATTTTTGGTTGAATGGCTACGTCAACAAGCAAAATTGCCGCATTTGGAGTGAAGAGAATCCACATGAGACCCTTAAGACGCCATTACATCCACAAAAACTGACTGTTTGGTGTGCTCTATGGGCTGGTGGAGTCATTGGGCCATACTTCTTCCGAAATAATGCTGGAGAGGCAGTTACCGTTAATGGAGACCGGTATAGAGCCATGATAACCGACTATTTTGTTCCCGAATTGGATGGCATGAATGTGGATGAGTTGTGGTTCCAACAAGACGGCACGCCACAATCGATTTATTGAAGGAAACATTCGATGAGCGCATAATTTCGCGGAATGGACCTGTCAATTGGCCACCAAGATCGTGTGATTTGACACCATTGGATTATTTTCTTTGGGGATATGTGAAGTCGCTCGTCTACGCCAACAAACCAGAAACGTTAGGGGAATTGGAAGCCAACATTCGTGGCGTTATTGCCGACATACGGTTCCATATGCTCGAAAAAGTGGTTGAAAATTGGACCTGTAGAATTGGCTTTATTCGAGCCAGCCGCGGCGGCCACATGTCTGAAATCATATTTAAACATTAATGGCATAAAATTATCCTTCCAATAAAGCCAAATTGATGGTCATTAAAACGATTTTCTTGTGTTTTTTTTCAATTCGAAGTTCTATACCACTGAAAAAAACACCCGATACGATAGAGATTTTTTCTAAAAAAATTGGCCGTAGGGAAAAAAGGACAGATTTTTTAAAATCATTAAAATGTAGGGACATTTTAAAAATGTGGCAAAACTGTATATATTTGGCAGTCTTTTTCCATTTGTGGCAATATACTATTAAACTTGTTGATTGTACAACAATAAAAATTGTTAAATTTCTTTGAGTGATGGCTTGCCGCCATTTCAACTTGGATTTAAAGGTAAATTTGTGAAACTCTCTTTTACAAGAATGAAAATGCTTTGAAATTTATTTTTCAGAGCACAGCCAACTGCCAATACAGATAGCAAAAGGTCTTTTCTATCATTGATATTAATTTTTGGGCTTATTTTTTAGCCAATTTTTAATTTCTTCGGTAATATATCATATCGTCAGCTTAGAATTGGTTTGGCGCATATGCCAAAAAGTCGGAGTGGAGAAAAACGACAAAGAAGATTCACATGAAGATTTCTCAAAATTTACCCGATAGAATTTTTTTTTAATATTTTTACCACTGCTCCCGGTATATGTTTTGTAAATTTTTGCGCACTTTCATGAATAAAGTTAGAATTTAATAGAATTTTTTTTAAAATTAAAAATATTGTTTTGTGCCGCATACGCCAGTTTTCTAAAAAAAAAAATTAAAAAAGTGGCTTTTTGTGCTGCATACGTATACTTATTGCGTGAGTGACTGACTCATTCATCATCGTAAAGCCTAAACGCGTTAAGCTAAAGACTTGAAAGTTGGACCGGAGGTGGATCTCTCCCCAAATCGACCCACTAAGACGGAATTTTTAAAAATTCGAAAAAAGGGTAAATTCGGACACCTTTTATCTCCAAAACTAAAAGAGATACAAAAAAACTGTAATATATATCGTTGTTCTTCTGAAAAATAAGTGGACAGGTGTGTGGTACTTTTTTGAAATTCGGCTCTTTTAGGTTGAAAACGGGTAAAACCTGAATTTTGGTACGTTTTTGTCAGCCCATCTATCTTTTGATCCAATATTCCACATTCGAAACTTATCAAAAAAATACGAATACAAGTTTGATACTTTTTCGAAATTCGAACGTTTAAGGGGTGAAAATCGTAACTATTTTTGGTACTTTTTTACAAAACATTTTGCATTTGTTGATACTATAATGGGTGGAAAAAATAGTACCAAAATGGGAAATACAGTAGACGCTCGGTTTTATGAGTCGTTTAAAAACGAAAGCATGTCGTTAAAAAACGAAGACATGTCGTCTCACTACAAACACTTTTTAACAATGACATGGTCCATGCTTGCATTACATCGGACCAGTCCATGGAGTAGTGCAATCTATCAAAATGGATCAGGTGGTCCAATATTATTTGCAGGGTTTTATGTACTAGTATAATTTTTTTTTTTTTTTGAAATGAAATACAAATATTTTAAAAATTCTAGTTTATGTTTTCTACATATGGGCATTTCCGTCAAAAGGTCCATCGTGACCGAAAATTTAAAAGTTATTAAAAGCTGATTATTTTACGATATTTTTATAGGGCACTGCTACACGTTCAATAAATATCGTGATATTTGGATCGCGATCCATTTTAAAATATTGATGGATCACGGGCGTATGCTACATGTTCAATATTTATCGCGTCAGTATTAATGTTACTCTTGTGCTGTGCGGGTCGTTGATCAATGTCGCGAGAAACCCAAAAGGAAGCCTATTTAGCTAGTTTGCTTGCTTTTTCATTGAAGAAAAAAGTGGAAAGAAAAATGTGGAGCAAAAAATACACAAATTTTGTCAATTGTGTTTTACTTTTCATTTGTTTAATTTTTTTCACTGTGTATTTTCTTTTATTTGCCAGTTTTTACTGACGTATCATGATTTATTATCATGAAAATGCTACACGTTCAATATTAATCACGCGATCCACGATCCGCGATCTGGATTTCATATTTTAGGCCATTCTGCGATATGGAATGCGATCCATCAATATTACATGCTACACGTTCAATAAATATCGTGATACTAGAAATATCACGATATTTATTGAACGTGTAGCAGTGCCCATAGAGAAATATTTCGATTTTACTAATTTTATAAATTTACTCATAAATTTGTTCACTTAGATGAACAATCAGACTGCAAAGTTGTGCAAACGTAATTTCTTAGATGTGAGAAGGTTTTATTCTATGTTTTCTTTAATATTTATCTTTCTTAAAAGAGGTGATACACCTAATTCTGTTTTTACGCGAGCTTTTTTTACGCGAATTTGATTTAACGCGGTTCCAAATAAATATTTCATTCTGTTTTTACGCGACTAGATTTGATTTAACGCGATTTAAAAAAGTATGTAATTTTACCAGAAAAACGTTGTTTGCACTGGATTTGGAGGATTTTATATTAAACACATAGTTGGCAGCACTATAAATCATCTGGCACGAAAAACAACACAATCGAAACAGGGGATTTCCCTTGTTTATTTCAAATAAATTAAGTTGAATGTGTAAGAATGCAGTCAAATTTAAGTGTTAAAGGCGAAAAGACATAGTATATGTACATAACTATATTAAAAAAAATCTAATATAAAAAATATTCGCATAGACATACATACATAAATAGTTCTGAATTTAATAAACGGTAATTAATAAAATTTTGTCTATGCATTCATATATTACATGCGTATTTATTATTTTTATAGGCTAACCAATTATAGTTTCGAATGTCCACTACGAAACAGACTAAAAGAAAAGCTATTTCTTTGGAAGATAAAATCAAAATTTTAGATCGTCTAGCCGCTGGAGAAGGTGCAACCTCAGTAGGAAATCATTTTAGTTTAAACGAATCTACCATAAGGACGATAAAAAAAATTAAGAATTAATTAGACAATCTGTGATTGCTGGAACAAAATTAAGTGCTCATACATCATCATACACAAGAGACATCGTAAAAGAGAAAATGGAGAAGGCTCTTGTAATATGGATTGAGGATAGCTCACAAAAACGAATACCAGTTGACGGAAATACTAAAAAGCAGATGGCATTAAGATTTTATAACCAGATAAAAGAGAAGGAACCGCAAATATCAGTCCAGAAAGATAAGAAATTTGAATTTTCTGCCAGTACAGGTTGGATGACAGGGTTTCTTCAAAGAAACGCACTTCATAATATTAAAATTAAGGGTGAAATAGCGTCTGCTGATGAGCCGGCAGCTAAAGATTTTTAATAATCGAAGATGGTGGTTACACTCCGGATCAAGTATGGAATGCGGATGAAACAGGCCATTTTTGGAAACGAATGCCAAGCCGAACATATGTAGCTAAAACCCAGAAAACTGCTAGTGGTTTTAAAGTAGCCAAAGATCGTGTGACATTTTTATTCTGCTCAAACGCTTCAGGAAATCGATGCTCCTAGATGGGTCAAATGTATGACCAACCCCACTTTATTATTTATTGCCGAATTTCGGTTTTTTTAGTTATTTCAATAAACTAAACCGTTTTTGAGTTACGCGAATATATGCTGTACAGCCTCTTACATTTTCGTGATAACGGTATATCTTGAAAACACGAGCTATCCTAAAAAAAACAGTTAGCACCACTGGATTCAGCGTCCCAAATTTGGGTAAAATGCCAGGTGCGCGGCTGGTCTGTTTTTTGCAACTTGCACAGTGTACTTATTGCTCAAAATTACAATAATAAAATTCAATTTTAATATTATTTTTTTAAAGGTTGCGAAAGGAAGAAAATCATATCTTAAAAAAGAAAAAAAAAACACCTCCTTCAAAGTTTCATAATTTTTAAAGAACAGTTTGAGGTATTATACAAAAAAAAAATCAGCCAAATAAAAAAATAGGTTTTTGACTTAGTCCTTTTTTAAAATTTAACATTTTGCAGATATTACATTTTACATTTTTTTTCAATATATTGTTTGTAGCCCCAAGTATTCTCTTTAAAATGACATTAAAATCATCTTCATATGTCAAGTAGTTTTCGAGATATTGAAGAAATAAGCTCAACACATTCGGCTAATTCGGCGAAAGTATGACATTTTGAATATGACATAACTTTTGAAAAAAAAATTTTAAAATTTTTTTTCGTTCATATATATTCCTTATAAGATAAAACGAACCTTCTCACCAAATTTCATTAAAATCGGAAGGGGTCGTGTCCCAATCTTGGTCGTTTTGACATGGAATTACCCCTATATAATATTTATATAACATAAATATTTATTTTAAAGCTTTATAGATTTTTTTGTGATTACTTTTCTAAAGGAACTCACTTTTCTATTGTTTTTTGTTTAAATAAAATATGTTTGTGTAAAATTTGAATTATTTATCTTATTTTAACTGATATTTCATACGTGGAACCAATTCCCTCATTTAATATGGATACTCTACCTTTTTTTTACGCGATTTTTTTTTTCGCGAGTTTACGAGAAACGTATCTATCGCGTAAAAGCAGAATTAGGTGTATTTGATAAAAATTATTCAAAAAAAATTTTCTTACATGGTCTAAAATCTAAGGAAGAGTTCAAATAGAAATATGTTATTCGGATTAACAGTACATTTTTATTTTATTTTGATAATTTTTCAGTTAAATTATTACGCAAAAAATTTCACGTTCGAAATGTCACGTATCGACCCAGATTTTGGCTTAAAAAAAGAAAATACAGAAGATTTTTGAATCAAACCAAGACATTTTTAATGTTCCATTGCTACGTAAAATTCTGAAAGTAGTTTGACTAAAAAATTGTGCCAGGTTTCGCTGAATTATGCCTTTTTATACATGGCCAAAAAAACTTCTGTTTTTTTCACGTTCGAACCGCTACCTCTTTTGCCATTATATTTGACCCAGAATCGAGCCCTCCTTAAACTTTAGCATAGATATAATTTAAGGGTTAAGAAAACGTAAAAATATTCTTTGCTTAAAATGTTATTGCATTTTTGATGCGTACGACTGTCACGTTCAACACTTTGGAATTACCCATATGTATGCTTTGTATTAGTACTTTCGTATGAAAAGTACTAACGGGGGAGCGTCCAGTGTATCTTCTAAGATACAACCACTATTTTCTTAATTAGTTTTAACAAAAGAAAAAAAAAATTCGAGAAAATTTGTAACCAGTTGATTTTTTTACCATTTTTAACGCATCATATATATTTTTTTTTTATCAAAATCGGTGTCCTTAGGCATTTAAGGGTTAATTAAGAAAAAAAATATAAACTATTTTTCATATTTTTCTTACCCAATTAGTTAAGTTTGAAAAATTTTGTTTTCCTGCAAAATTCTTAACTTATTTTGAATAGACATAATTCAGTTATAATAATTTTACAACTTGTTTTAAAGTAGTTTATTTCAATGAAACTTAAATAAAATGTCTAATTTAATAAATATTATTTAAGCTAAATGTTTTTGGTTACAATAAAACTTTAAACAAAAAGTTTTTTAAAATAAATAAGCATACTCCTGCTGTTATTTGTTTGTTGGCTCACAATTGTTGTTGTCATATATTTATTTTAAAACATGTTCAAACAATTTAAAAGTAAGACAGAGTAAAAGACATTACATGTGTTGAAATCTAACTTCATCATACTACAGTCACAAGAAAATGCGGCGGTAAATAATAGAAATTTTAAATTAAAATTTTTTTTGCGATATTTTTTTAACTGGTTATTAAAAGACTGTGAAAACCGTTTGCGTTTTAATTCATTTTGCAAAATAAATAAAAGCTACTTTGTTTAAAATAGTTTTGATAAAAAAAATGGTACTTTAAACAGCCCATGTGGTCGTTTTTATAGCCCCACCACAATAGTGGTGATGATGTTTAAAATATTGTTCCTCAAATCACCTTTAAGTATATAAAATTACATTTTGAATCGATCCAATGGCGCACACAGGGATTTTGGGGGTAAAATAAGATTTTTTCTATATTTATTACTTTCTAAAAATCTAGTGATGCAATCCTTTAGAGAATTGTTTTACTGAGATATATCCGTTATTGGTTTTCGTAAATATCCACATTTTGTGCAAGAAAAAATCTTGTAAAGTTACTCAAATATTTTACCACGAAAACTGATGAAAGTATTCATGCAACTCTGTACACAGAAAAACTTATTTTTCAAATTCAAACAAAAAATTTGTAGAATCAAACAATTTTTTGTCTGAAATCGGTCCTATAAACAAATTTGCATATTCAAACAATTTATTTGCATTTTGTTTATTGAATTGTAACATAGTCATATCTACAAAAACAAATGAACTTGGCAAAATGCGATTAAAGTTTTCAAATTGTACCGATTTAAAGATATATTTTGCTATAACTTCGGTTCAGTTTGAGATAAAATACGAGACGGCATGAAGGAACACTTTGCTTAAATAACTTACAATTTTTGATTTTTTGAGATATGACTATGTTGCAATGAAGTGGTGATAAACACAAATTTTTTTCAATTTGTGTTGGTTTATATACCCTTGAATTGCGGGGAAACCGAAATAAAAAAAAATTTGGAAACTCGTGTAAGATACTACAACATACAATTTGAAAAACACATTGTCCTAAAGATAACAGATAGACCTAATGAAATGAAAAGGTTTGCAAGAGGTTGATGCTATTTTTTGCATGAACCTTGACATACATTTGACTGATATAGACGTAGTTAATAAAAAAAAATGCTTCTTATTGTGAATCAAAAGCCTTCTACAACGGTGCACTTTTAACTATTTATCCAACCTCGGTAAAAAAAATGAACGAAATTTTTCGGAAACATGGTAATTAGTAAATAAAATAATCAATATACTTTTTGACGACCTACTAAGCGCTTTGAGTGTGTCAGAAAGTTATTTCCTAAGCCGTTAAAAAATGTTAATATATTTATTGAAAATATTTTATCTATTTTATGAATTAACTTTTTGATCTCATATCTTGAGTACCTCAATTTGTGTTTGTTTTTATTATTGTTTTATGAATTAAATTGTTATGTTTATCTTAATTTTTAATCTTGTATCTAGAGCATAATAATAATACGGAATTTACATATAAAACCGTAAGGTAATATCAATAATTTTATCAATATTAAAAACTGGGAATTAAGCACGAATAACAAAATCTTTTGAAATTAAAATTTTGTATTCCCAAAAATTGAAATTACTTTTTGATAAGGTAATAATAATTCAAGTTCCTCTTTTAATCTTCATTTAATTTTGTAGTATTTAAGGATTTCTTTTGTAAACAAGTTACCTTACGTTTTTTTATAAAAGTTTTTTTTTTCATTATTTAAAAACAAATTTACTGTGTATTATTTATATGGAGCGGGATCCCGGGATCCCGGGAAATTTGAAAAAATTTCCCGCTTTCCCGGGAATCGAAAAACTCCGGGGAAAAAAAATCTACTTGTAATGTTGTTTCTGCTATTGTTTTTCTTATAGTTGCACTTTTTTAAAGCGTCCAAAAATAGACTGTGTGTGTTTTTTGTTGTTGTTCTTATATTTCACATAAAGAAGTGTTGCTTACGTTCAAATAAAAAAATGCAAAAAGACGACAACATTAAAGAGCGTTAAATATTTCATACAAAATTATGAAAACTTGACACCAATAACGCGTTTATTATATTTTTAAGAGTTGTCCACATTTTTGTTGGTTAAGTAAAAATCAAACAAAAATATTGTTTGAATCAGTAAAAAAATTTATAGAAATTAAAAAAATTTTCAAACAAGCGTTTGTTTGAAAATAATTCGGCAATAGTTTTTTCCGTGTAGCTTACCTGGCATTTACACGTGAAAGCAAATTTCTTGAAAGTCGCAATACACTCACAATTTTTCACTAACACACACATATTTTTGGTACTTTCAGCCAATCGGCTGTTTCTTCGATTTTTCGTTGATAACACGTATACTCTACTTGCAAGAAAGTACTTTCTCGTGTAAAGCCCATGTTATGCGTGTAAGATATGTTCACTGCCTTAATCTTAATACCGTTCACTGTTTAAATCTTAATGCAGTTTTCCTTGGAGAAAATAAGTTAGGTCCGACTACCTCCGTTTTATTACTAAAACAATAAGAGGATGAGACTGTACTACTTAAATTTACCCAAAAAAATCCAAGGAATTTCACCAACCGCTAAAGAAACTTATAAATATTCTGAAAAAAGTCACACGTATTGTGTAGGTTTCTAATAAAATCTGTTCATTCATTTAGGATTAATTTTTTTTAATTGCAAGTCTGTGCTCATACGGCTCATGTCTTATTGACAAGATTGCTACTTTATAGGCATTATAGGCGAGAGGGATGAGGGGAAAAGAAACGAGTACACAGATGCATGCACTGTCTTTACGTTTTGCTTTTTCATTCGTTGTTTAATTTTGTTATTGTTTTCATTAACAAAAAAGCACATGTCGTCAACATGACATGAATCATTTGAACGCCAATTCATGTTCAAAGAAGAAAAGGGAAGAATCTTGTCAATAAGACATGAGCCGTATGAACTCAGACCAAGTATCAATTTTAACAATTTTAACAACTATATAGACAGTAATTGTAAACAACTATGTATATAAAGAATTAAGAAAAACAAAACCATATGATCTAAGCAATAAATACAAACATTTAAATTGATAAAAAATTTGAAAAATTAAAATTCTTCTGTGTCTTATTGTGAATGAAAAGGATAAAGTTGATGTAGCAGTACTCCCTTCTGGTATTTTAGAAAGTGTATGTACCAAATTGGAAAACTTTTTTAAAAAAAAAAAGTTATGGCATTAAAAGCTGTTTTCGGTAATAGTATTTGTATGGGAGCTATGATATGATTCCAATTAAATTTGGTATGATGATTGCAGTAAAATTATATTGAAAGACCTATAAAATAAGATGGTTTAAGACTCTATTTCGAAAAGAAGCTTGTATACGTGAAATTATTGACCGACTATCGCCGTCTTTAACAGGTTTGGAGCTTGTGGCAATTATAACGTTTGTGCCAAATTTCATAGAATTAGCTCTAAAGTCGCGAACTGTGCTTTGCGTACACAGCTAGACGGACGGACATTGTCAGATCGACTCAGAAACTTCTTCTGGATGAAGCGATACACTTAACCAACATTTTAAGGCGTTGCAAAGATCAGCATGGCCGCATAATACCCTCTCCACTATTATGGCGTGGTTGTAAAATAATCATATGGGTCTTCCCGATATCGCTTTAAAATATCGCAAAAATTGTTTAAGAGCTCATTTACACCATAGCTGTTTATTGTTAATTATTTTCTTCAAAATATTGGCTCAAAATGAATTATTTGCAATTTGTAACTGCTTTTCAAATATTAAAATATGTTAAATTTATTCAATACTTCTTTAAATGAAATATAAATCAGTTTCAAATAATTTACGATAATGTCCTTTAAATTTCATTTCTTCTCTTGGAAGTAAAATTTACTTTTATTTCGATTTATATTATTCAAATTAATATTATAAAAATAATTTAAAAGATTTTGTTGTTCGTGCTTAATTCGCAATTTTTATTCATGATAAAAACACAGAAATTTATTGTTGATGGGATAAGCTATTCCTATGCGCATTTCACTGGTTGCTTTTGCCGGATCGTCAGGAAACTTCATCCATAAAGATTTTGGAAAAAACTAAAGATATTAAACCAAATAAGCCTGTTAAACGTATAAGAATTATAAGCAACAGTTCTACTTGTATTGGGAATTAAGCACGAATAACAAAATCTTTTAAATTATTTTTATAATATTAATTTGAAATTAAAATTTTGTATTCCCAAAAAGAAATTTTTGATTTTATAAAAATATATTCAAATCAATAGAAAAGCGCACAAATTGGTTTGAAACCAATTTAATTTTAAAGAAACAAATACAATAAATTTTTATGAAACTTGTTGAATAAAAAAATTTCAGACTTGGTATGAACAATTTTTTTTCTTTTAAACGTTATTACCTTTTATATAATAAGTAAGAGTGTTATATACGGCTATGCCATTTAAATTTCAGTCGAATTGATTTTTAACACTTAACTGCACGTTTCTATTTGAAACAATAGCAAGGAAGTTTTATTACAAAGTGTTTAGAGCTCAGTCCATGGTCTTACATACATTTGCTTCGGGCATTTTAACTTCAAAACAACCTCACAAATTGCACTTAACCATAATTCAACGAATATAATATTTCTTTTAGTTTCTGGCCAGTTTTCCGCCGAATTTAGACATACTAAATGCCATGGAACTGTATGATATCGTTAAATATTTTAAATTTTCAAATACGAAATCGTCTTACTTTAAATGTTTGTATTTTAAAATGGAGGTGCACTTTTTTATCCCAGTATTTTATTAGATTGTCTTCCTCATTTTTCAAGGAAAAATTAAAAAAGAAACAAGTTAGGAAGTATAGACGATATGATACCCTACACCACAGTATTTAAAAACACATCATGCTTATTAGACTGGTCGCATCTTGTATGGGATTTTTTTTTTTAAATTTAATTGTTTGCGCTGTTTAAAGTATGAGCTTTGGTGTAAGAAATCATGATCTAATTTTTCAGGTCAATCAGACGGTGCCTAGCCGTGCCGGGAGGGGCCCAAAGTTCCCCATATTATAAAAAAAACATATTTTCTAACAGATATTTATAGTTATACTAGTTGAAAAGCCGAAAATCAAAAATATGGTTTCGTTACAATCTTCCACAGAGAAAGTACTTCAAGTGTGCCAAATTTCAGCTTCATATGTCATCAGATGGCTTCAGAAAGTTGCGGAAAGAATAGGACATACATGCAAACATCCTGACATACTAAGAAATTATATATTGTATAGATAGATTAACATATGTTCGCGCAACTCAAATACGCTTTAGCTTATTGAAAAACTAAAAAAAACCGAAATTACACAATAAAATTTACTTTAAGAAAGGTAAAACGTTTTTCTTATATGCGCAGTCGTTTTAGAAAAATAACTTTTTTATTAAAATTTCCGAATTTTTGTTTTTAAAAATTCATAAAAAATTTAAAAATGCAGCTATGCTTCTAATTGTATGCAGACATATAAAAAACAACATTGCAAACAAAACAAGCTATAAATGATTAAAATCTGTAAACAACTTTTGATTTTATGTATTTGTAATTAAAATTTTGTTTCTAAAACGACTGCGCATATAAGAAAAACGTTTTACCTTTCTTAAAGTAAATTTTATTGAAGGAATTTCGGTTTTTTTTAGTTTTTCCATAAACTAAAGCGTTTTTGAGTTACGCGAACATATGTTGTGCAACCTCCTTAATTTTCGAAATAACGGTATATCTCGAAAACCAAAGCCAACAGAAAGAAAAAAGTTTTAACTTTCTTAAAGTAAATTTTATTGCGGAATTGCGGTTTTTTTTAGTTTTTCAATAAGCTAAAGCGTTTTTGAGTTGCGCGAACATATGTTAATCTATCTATACAATATATAATTTCTTAGCATGTCAGGATGTTTGCATGTATGTCCTATACTTTCCGCAACTTTCTGAAGCCATCTGATGACATAGGAAGCTGAAATTTGGCACACTTGAAGTACTTTCTCTGCGGAAGATCGTAGCGAAGCCATATTTTTGATTTTCGGCTTTTCAACTAGTATAACGTTAAAGATCTGATAGAAAATATGTTTTTTTTTTATAATATGGGGAACTTTGGGCCCCACCCGGCACGGCTAGGCACCGTCGGATTGACCTGAAAAATTAGATCATGATTTCTTACACCAAACCTCATATTTTAAGCAGCGCAAACAACTAAATTTAAAAAAAAAATTGCGACCAGTTTAATGCTTATGCGTCCATATTAATATGTATTTATCTATGTTTATAAACTTCATTAAAATCGGATTGAAAGTTTGTGAGAGGCAGAAATAGCCCCCTACCTCCATTTTTGGTCCTACTTTTGAAAAACTACATAGCTTATGTGTCCATATAAATATATTTCTATCTATGATTCAAATTTCATTAAAAACGGTTTGATAGTTTCTGAGAGGCAGAAATTTCCTCCTATCTTCGCTCGTGGTCCTACGATTCTGCCCATTTTCAATTGGGTTGGTCCTTGTCCCAAATTTTATCAAATTATCTCCAAAACTGCGACCTGCACTTTGCGCACAAGGTTACATGGACAGCCAGCCAGCCAGCCTGCCAGGCAGCCGGACGGACATCGTTAGTTCGACTCAGAAAGTGATTCTAAGTCGATTGGTATACTTTGAGGTGGGTCTAGGACCAATATTTTAAGGCGTTAACCACATCAGCTAAAATGCATAATACCCTCTCCACTATTGTGGTGTGGATATAATTAATAGAAATTTATGTGTTTAAAATTTTTTTGTTTGAATATTTTTTTTTTTTTTACCAATTTTGTTGAATTAAAATTCTAAAACTACAAATAAATTTTTTTTATTTGAATTAAATTGATTTGAATATATTCAGCTTAGAAAATTTGAATATAAAAGGAATTATAGAAAATTTTTGAGAATCCAACTTATTTAATATTAACAAGTCTTGCAAGTTTTCCTATTTGCACAAATGTGAATTTTAAGCGGTTTCATGGAAACTCTTAATGTTAAAGAATTATTAACTAAATATGGCTTGAACCAAGCAAATCTAACATGATTCTCGTCCAAGCCAAAAATCAGTTTTGGTTGATTTTATGTGTGGCTTGACTTTATTTAAGAATATTTTACTAAATACTAGGGTATTCATTCGGTCAACCGTTAACCGGTTAACCGATTAATTACTACCCGATTAACTGATCGGTTAATTTAAAATTGCGTTTTTCGATTAACGATTAAACCGGTTAATTTCAGTCGATTAACCGATTAACCGATATAACAAAATTTTGAATTTTTTGTAGTATTATAACAAATTTGTTTGTGTTTTTTATTATTTGTTTCGTCTCATATTCAAAAGGTATGTGTTCAGAAAATATTTTTTCATACAATATATTTTCTTCTAGCAATACATTCTTAAGATACAGTACAAAAACAGAAACTAAGGGATTCGGAAATGAACTTTTTTGCAGAATGTGCGGTGCTGAGCTATGCCAGATGATGGCCTGACAACTGAAGAAACTCTCGATAGTAACCGAAACAATTAGAAGTGATCAAAATTTTAAAAAATTAAAACAGTTCTATAATGGCATAATGAAAAATTTTATATGTTTAGAGAAATCCAGGAAAAAGACTGAGAAATAAGATATTCTGTACTATGGATTTCTCTAACATCTTCGATAAATGCAAGAATTTTTCTCCAAGTCAAGATTTAACAAATCTAAAGAAAATAATCGCTTAAATGCTTAACATTTAAACCAAATTATTTTTCGAACGTACGGGGTCGCGAACTTACGATTTTTCCATATGTTTTTTTTATTATTATCACCATGAATTTTCCCAAAAATATCTTAAAATTTCCCTAACAAAAACCTAATACTCAGTTTACAATTGACTGTAATGGAGAGATTGTGAAGAAAATGTCCAAATATAACATTTTTTTGCATGTAAAATAATAATATAAAAATGTCTTTAGATGTAGCTTTAAAAAATATAAAGTTTTCCAGTTTCCAGCCCAATTTCCTCAAGTAAAACAGCTGAGATTTGCTATAAAAATCATTCTTTTATAAAAACATAGACTTTTTTTTTATAATAATAAACAATGAAAGACGATGCTTACCAACATTCTATTCTTTCATCCTGGTAGAACATTCTGTGGGAATGCCCATATGTATTAATTAGTATTGAATTTTCTTTGTTTGCTCATTTTAGTTCAAGAACTGTTTTGTTTGTTATGTTATTGTTTTTTTTTTTTCACTAATAAACTCCAAATAATAAATAATTTTTGCATTTTTATTTATTGAAATTACTTAGTTTATAACAAAACTTTATTAATCGATTAACCGATCAATAGCAATATTAACCGATTATTAACCGATTAAACCAATACCTCGGTTAATTAATCGAGCGATTAACCGATTAAAGCAAAAGCCCGATTAAATGAATACCCTACTAAATACGAACAAAATAAGTTAAAGTCAAGAAATTATTTTTAGGTTCTGGATTTACTTGTTTTAAGAAACGAAACTTATTTATTTAGAAAATAAACTTCTTTCCGTGCAATGCCATATCCAAGAACTTTATGATAAAATCAAAATCTAGAAGTTACATTTTTTTAAAGTTTCATTATTACAGTCATAAACTTTAAAGAAATCTAAGAAATCCAATGATTTAAACAGCTAGAGAAATATTGTCTTAAAATAATGAAACTTTTAATATTAATTGTAGGACAATTTATGATAAAATGTCGATACAATAAATTTTGACTGAGGTAAAATAAGCTGAAAAAAATGTTTATGAATTCTGCATTAAATTTCGGGAATTTGAAAAACATTCGAATTTCACGGGAAAAACCAAAAAAACTCTATTTATTAATCAAAATTTTCGTTAAACTTAATTGCGTCTTTCTTTCTGAGACTTTCCGGTTTTATTCTTTATTAATTTTACTTCTCTACACTGTTCGGGGTTTACACATGTATATTTGTAAAGTACACAAATAATAATGTTTATATCAGGGTATGTATGTGTAAATAAAAATGTTCTGTATTCATGTTGAAAATGTTTGTGGTTGTTATGTTTTTGTCTTTTGCTTTGTCTGGATATATTCTCAATTTTCTTTGGAATTTTTTGTTGGTTTTAAGTTTTTATTTCCAACACTCTTACCTTTTCAGCATACTCAACAACATTTCTAATGGCAGTTTTGGAACGAAATCTTGTTCTTCGTAGCAGTGTGGTGGTAGTACAAATGGTTAGAGTAAAAACCGCAAGTTTTACCATTTAACATGCAACAATATAAATACATCAACAGCAGTAGCAGTTATGGTTTTCTATTTCCATTTTAATTTCACAGCTGAGTATATTGTTGTTAAAAAGAGTTAAGCCGTGTTATAATGAAATCAACACTTTGGTCTTAATCCCAAATTATGTCAAATATTTTGTCTTAATTCTTTTTAACGAAAATGAAACTCTAGTTTTTTTTTTTAAATTTTTAATTTTAAATTGAAAATGGCCTTAATACATAATAATTTTTATAAATCTCCTATATATCTATCTATCTATATACATAAAATAGGATGTATGTATGTATGTATGTATGTATGTATGTGTGTATGTAACGTATGGATTTTTGATTTGCGGTCTGCGGGCGGAGGGGCGTGGCAAAATCCAATTTTCATATTGCTCCACCAATGACTTCTAAATAATTTGGACGATTTTTTCTTTAAAAAGATCGCCATGGTCCAACTTAGATTTATACGAAAATAAAATTTTGCCCCGCCCACTTTTTTCGAATTACCTAAAATCAGAAAACGGCTGCATCCATTTGACAAATTTTTCTTTCAAATGTTCGTATTAATCCATTTTAAGTTTCCATCGAAAGAAAAATTTACCACGCCTACTTTTACGCCCACTTTTTCTATTAAGCGCATAACTTGAGAACGGCTTAACCGATTTGGACGATTTTTTCTTTAAAATTATTGCCATGGTCCAACTTCGGTTTTTACGGAAAAAAAATTTTGCCCCGCCCACTTTTTTGATTTACCTAATATCAAAAAACGGCTCCATCGATTTGAAAAATTTTTCTTTCAAATGTTCGTATTAATCCATTTTAAGTTTTCATCGAGAGAAAAATTAACCACGCCTACTTTTTGCCCACTTTTTCTATTAAGCGCATAACTTGAGAACGGCTTGACCAATTTGGACGATTTTTTCTTTTAAATCACTGCCATGGTCCAACTTAGGTATTTACGGAAAGCAAATTTTGCCCCGTCCACTTTAACGCCCACTTTTTTCGATTTACCTAAAATCAGAAAACGGCTCCATCGATTTGACTAATTTTTCAAACATTTTTTCTAATTTGGACAGGACAACGTCTGTCGGGTCAGCTAGTTTTGAATAAAAATTGTAACAGTATGCTTCGTAAGGCATAAACTATACTTAGTATTGTTTGGGGCTTAATATGGAATTTTTTTTTTAACTGGACTGGAGTGTTTGTGAAAAAAGTAATTTTTCCCATAAAATTTTGTTTTCATTGTGAATTTCTTTTTTCAGTAAAACTTTGGCTCTCATTATGCATCTCTTTTTATCGACTAATTTAATTTATGTACTAATTTTTTTAAAAATTCAAAAATCACTTTAATAAAAAAATCACTGTTGATTTTAGGTTAAAATAAAATACTGTCAAAGAGTTAAAAAACAAATTACATATAGCATGAATTTGACACTTTTTTTGAAAGAGCTGGCCACCGGGAATAGAAGAATCAAAAATGTTTAAAAATCCATTCAAAGATTTACTACTTGGATGCAGACTGGATCACATGAAAATCGCTCATGTCCTTTTTCGACACACCAAATTTACTTATAGACGATTTTATAGCTAAGCTCCCCATCTAATTTCGATTGCAACATTCCTTACCACTTCTAAATAGAATTTTTAACAACAATCTTTCTTAACTCTGTACCATTAAGCCTACTATATAATCCATCTCTAAAGTCCGATCTTATCATATCGCATATCGTTTTTCATGACTGGACAGTGGCTTAATTTTGCCTTTGGTAAATTTTTAATCCGACATCAAATTCCCCCAAATGTCAAATTTTTTTACGTCCTAAGAAAGTGTGTATAGTTTTTCATACGCCCACTTTTATGACTCGCCTCCAAATTAAGCCCCTTTTTTCTTTTTCACATACATAAAACATTTAACCAGATAGGAGCCAATACCAACCAAAAAATTTCCAGTTGTCACGTTCTATAATTAAAGGTATATTTATTAAGTTTGAAGAAGATTAAAAAATACAGCGCTTTTTATTTTATATATAGAGCATCGCCATTTATAGTCCAACTGCATCGTATCTAGAGTTTTTTTCCCGGAGTTTTTCGATTTCCGGGAAAGCGGGAATTTTTTTTAAATTTCCCGGGATCCCGGGATCCCGCTCCATATAAATAATACACAGTAAATTTGTTTTTAAATAAAACAAACTTTTATAAAAAAACGTAAGGTAACTTGTTTACAAAGTAAATAAAAGAAATCCTTAAATACTACAAAATTAAATGAAGATTAAAAGAGGAACTTGAATTATTATTACCTTACGGTTTTATATGTAAATTCCGTATTATTATTATCATGCTGTAGATACAAGATAAAAAATTAAGATAAACATAACAATTTAATTCATAACACAATAATAAAAACAAACACAAATTGAGGTACTCAAGATATGAGATCATAAAATAGATAAAATATTTTCAATAAATATATTAACATTTTTTAACGGCTTAGGAAATAACTTTCTGACACACTCAAAGCGCTTAGTAGGTCGTCAAAAAGTATATTGATTATTTTATTTACTAATTACCATGTTTCCGAAAAATTTCGTTCATTTTTTTTACCGAGGTTGGATAAATAGTTAAAAGTGCACCGTTGTAGAAGGCTTTTGATTCACAATAAGAAGCATTTTTTTTATAAACAACGTCTATATCAGTCAAATGATGTCAAGGTTCATGCAAAATATAGCATCAACCTCTTACAAACCTTTTCATTTCATTAGGTCTAGCTGTAATCTTTAGCAATGTGTTTTTCAAATTGTATGTTGTAGTATCTTACACGAGTTTCCAAATTTTTTTTTATTTCGGTTTCCCCGCACTTCAAGGGTATATTAACCAACACAAATTGAAAAAAATTTGTATTTATCACCTAATAAACATATCGCTCCTTCATTGCAACATAGTCATATCTGAAAAAAATCAAAAATTGTAAGTTATTTAAGCAAAGTGTTCCTTCATGCCTTCTCGTATTTTATCTCAAACTGAACCGAAGTTATAGCAAAATATATCTTTAAATCGGTACATTTTGAAAACTTTAATCGCATTTTGCCAAGTTCATTTGTTTTTGTAGATATGACTATGTTACAATAAAGGAGCCATATGTTTAGGTATCTGCTATTTTAAAGACTTGTCCATGGACAATTAAACTTATATATTAAACTCTTATTTTGAGTTAATGTTCTTTATTAACTTTTCACTTCACTAAATTTATTAATTATCAACTGTTGCACTGCCTATTCTGCTTTAAGTAGATTTATTGCATCAGGAGACATTGATTTACGTATGTACTCACTTCTTGTAATTGATCTAATCGACAACCCATCCACAGATGCTTATTTTAAGAGAATAGAAATCTAAATTTCAAAGTATAAATAGCTGTTTTCTTAAACTATCAGCAATTTTTTATTTCCCGGGATCCCGCATGAAAAATCCCGGGAAAGCTGGAAATATAATTATTGAAATTCCCGGGAATTCTTGTTTGGTTTTTGTAGTGGAATAACAAGAGTAAAATCCACAATGCCTCGTCCAAAAAATGATTTGTTACGTTATTTTTTATTCTTTTTTCTTTGAATTACTTTTTATTTAATTTGTTTTTTTTAATTACTATGGTAGTCAAAATAAGCATTAACCCTTCTGCATCCCTTGGATATGTGCCCTTCCTATGATCCTTTGGGTCAATATGACCCAACAATAAAATGTTAACAGCATTTCATATTTAAGTGTAATAAAAACAAAAGCGATTCTATTGATTATTTGACCGAAAAAATTATTGATCGATGATTCTGAATGAAGATGAACTCAATTCAATAGAAAACAAATTTTAAAGTGGAATTAAACCTGCAATATCGCATGTTGGGTCATATTGACCCAAAGGATATTAAATGTGTGTAAATCGTGTTTTTTGGAGGGGGAAGGAAAAACTAAAATTTTATTATTTTCATTTAAGTTTATAATTTTTGTCCCTGTAATGGATAAATTGAAGTTTCACGTCCATATCTTATATTTAAAGGGACAAATTTTGCGTTTGAAAACCAAAATTGGGTCAAATTGACCCAAGGAGTGCAGAAGGGTTAATAAAAACAAAAAAAAACCTAAAAACTTCTCTTTTTATTTCACTTAAAAAGAGTAGTAGTGAGTAAATCAATTACCAAACGTTTGTCAAACGTTTTTTCTCTGAATGTTTCAATATTGTTCTTACTCTTTTCTTTTCCAGCTGTGTACGTTTATATTAATGTACAATTTGCGCTCACGAACAAAAATAATACAAAACAAAATGGCACAATCATTCTCATTGTTTTGGTTTTGTTTTTGTTTAACTCACTGCAAAGAACAAAACAAAACGAAAGCAAACGTTTCGTTTGGTTTGTTTTCGTACTCTGGTTAGAATACCTATTTGTTCATGGTGGCGTACACATAGTGGGGTAAGGCCCGAGTCTTAAGGTAGAACTTTATTAGCTGTATAGAAAGTGTTCCATTTTTACAACTTTTCTTTACATTGAATACTAGACAATCAAAAGGAGTGTGTGCATTTTTTTGAGTTGGGTAATTTTATCTATTGCTCTATGGGTGATGGATGCAAATGCAAGTTTTTTTTTCGATAGTCTAAGAGCGATATCGACCAATTATCTTTCCGAATTATTAAAATAGCATCGATTTGTCTTTGCATATTTTGGTGAAAATGCATATTTAGATTTTAAGTGAATATTTTTGGATATTTTGAGGGTTTTATTTTTAATTTCCATATCATAAAAAAATTTCCAATTTTTAAAAAAAAAATTTTTAAATAATAAATATATTCTATTGCAGCTTTGTTTTTAACACGAGATTTTAAGCTGATGCATCACCTTACATGGTAAAGGCTTCGAATGGGCTAAAAATATTTTATCCAAAACTGTTACAAGTTACTTGTTCGGCACATGGGTTTTACCGCGTTGCAGAGAATTTAGAAGCCAATTCGATAATATTGCAATTTTTAGTGAAATGTATCCCTTGATTCCCCTTCCTCCGCAGCCAATAGTAGCAACATTTGGGCCTGGCTAGATGCTACAGAATTCTATTAAAAAAACTTCGAGAATGTTAGAAGAGCTAGTTGATGCTGAAGATTGTGCAATTAAAAAAGGAAAATAAATATTAAATTTAAATAATATCAGAAGTCAATTAGCATTTGTATTTTCCAATTACGGATATTTTGGTGAAACAATAACTAATTATATAACAAGATAAAGAGATAGGAAGAGAAAGAAGGGACCTTTCTTTTTCGTGCGTATATGGAGCTAAAGTGTGTCGACGGATGGAAAAGTTTTTGCAAGTACCGCAATAAACTTAAGGCAATTATTAGAAGAGTTCGCGCTAGGTATTGTGCTCAGTGCACTGGGCCAGACGGCATATCGCTTACATTTTTAAAGGCAGTTTTTCGCGGTGTTTCAACTCATTTGACACACATTTTTAATTCGATTTTTACGACTTCAAATTATCCAGACATCTGGAAATGCTCTCGAGTAGCATTAGTCCCCAAGGTTAAAAATCCAGCTGCATTTTCAGACTACCGCCCCATTAGTATTATTTTCGTTTGTTCTAAGAAACTTAGGCACTAAAAAATATTCAAATTACTGAATTACTAATTTTTGTCTAAGTATCAATCAGGTTTTAGGAAACGACATAGTACTACTGCCTTAGTTTTAGATATACTGAAAGAAATGAGAATTGCGATGGATCATAAGAAGCTGTGGCTTTTGAATCTTTATCTAACGAAGTACTTTTGAACAAGCTTTTTCAACCTCTTCCTGTTAATGCTTAATGGATACTTTTGTTAGAGGAAGATCACAATATGTGCAGTATGGTAATCAAAAATCTCTTGTTAAAATTATAAACCTTGGAGTCCCTCAGGGGTCAACTTTGGGTCCCTTATTATTTTTGTTATATATTAATGATTTACTAGGCCAATTATCTGGTATGCAGACGATTTGCAGTTAGTGGCAGTAGCTAATTCAACTGATGAATTGGAAGCTTCTCTAAATGCAAATTTGCGATACGTGGAGACTTGGTGTCTAAATTATTTTATCAAATTAAATGCTCAAAAGTTCAAAGCAATATTATTTGGTGATGCGGCCTTTGAGCTTTGTTTCATATTTAAAAGTCTTGGGAATTTATGTTGACAACAAGTTGCGTTTTGATAATCATATAAGTTTTATTATTTCTAGGGTGGTATTTAACTTGAGAAGATTGCCTTTAATTTTATATGGAATTGAAGTATATTCTTTAACAAATGATAACAATTTTAATAGAATAAGGAAATGCTTCAATAAAATAATTAGATATGTATCTTCTTGGTTTTTGCGATCATGTTACATTTTCTATAGGAATGTCAAATATAGCTCACCTTCTTATTTTTCTTCTAGATTTGAATTTTTGAACTCAGCAAGAACATGCTCACTTAGAATATAAATTTTTTAAGTTGTTAGTGCATATTTTTTTTAGTGCATATTTTGGATTTTTTAGTGCATGAAAATCTCATCCCTACTTTATAGAGTAGTTCATTTATTACAGTTGCACAATATAAAAGCTTCGATAATTGTTTAATTTTTTTGATGACACCAGGACATGTAATTTCTATGCATTTACCATCAAAAAGTTATAATGAACTTTTTACCAAACACAAATCCGATAGTTGGCCAGAGCATTAACGTGTAGGTTAACACCACCCACACAGAAAAACAGAAAAACCAACTTCAATTAACATGTTAATTACAAATTTGAACTATTAATTGAATTTCGTACGATTATCAGCCTGGTGACAAATTGATCATATGAATTATCATTTTTGTAAGTGTGAGCTTTTCTTGCTGTTGAGTTTCAATCAAGAGGTTTAATTTAAATGTGACCGCTATATAAAAAGTAAATACATTTTAAATATTTTTTTTGCAATCAACACAGTTAATTAAAACAATTAAAAATTATTTGAAACTTCAAAATAGTTTGAAGTATGTGTGTATTTGCAAATATGGACACAAACATTTTAATTTTTATTTTCAATTAAGGCAAATTAATTGGAACAATTAAAAAATTTATTGAAACAGCATTACTTGATTTAATTGAATTTTGGTGAACATTTTGTCTGTGCTTGTGCGTATTGTACTCTGCTACTGCCACAGGAACTCTAACTTTATGGGGAGTTTTTACAACATTATCACCACTTGTTGATAATGTTAAATATAAATAAATTTGAATGAGTGTATCTTAAAAACAAATTTCAACCTGTAGCATAAAACACTTTTGCGCTTAAGGATCATTGAAAGTGATATGAAGAGAAGAAATTGTCAAAATAAAGTGCATAATAAGTCAGCCAGTTGTAATGACAACCTTTAGAAACTGAAAACAGTATCGGTTTCCAATTCAACTGACTTATTATAATATTCTGATCCACCATATAATTTAAAGTGGTATAAATCAGGCCAAGCACCAAGCCTTTAACCCAAGCAAATATGTATTCCTTTTGTGAACACTTTTCCCTATCAATACACTGAAAAAATTTTCTTCACAGATCCAATGAAATTTACATTAAAATTCAACCTATGTAACCTTTCATTGGATTAATGAAGGATTAATAAAATCAATGACAAAATTTTCATTGATTTTATGAATCCAAATTGAAAAAATGGATAAAATAAACGTTTGTCATTAAACTAATGCAAAATTTTCATTGATTTTATGAAACATTTCATTAATCCAATGAAAGGTTACATAGGTTGAATTTTAATGTAAATTTCATTGGATCTGTGAAGAAAATTTTTTCAGTGTAGCCAGATTTAAAGAAAATACTTGTTTAACTTAACCCATTAAAGACTGACCCCCGATTTCGTGGTCCGATTTTGAATAAATTGCACATATTTGATATTATTGGCATTTATATTGACATTGCGTTTTTGTTTTACCTGTCAAACCTTGGCCCCTAGACCATGGGTATTTTTCTACCAACTTCGCTATTAAAGAGTTCTAACACACAAAATTTTTGAAAACAAAAAAATTTAAAAACTAATTTATTGCATGCATTGATGTGAGTGTTGTGTGCTTATTTCACTATCTGCGTAGAATCTGTCCCAACAGGAAAAGGAAGAGGTACGGATGCCTTCTAGAAGGCCTTTGTATTCCTGATTTTGTATGTAAAGGGTGGTTAGATTTGAAGGGCCGATGTTGATTTTGAATAAAACACAAACTATTTAGGAAATTATTGTCATTTATTTTTATTATGATAATATTGGTATGGCCGACGCGACACACCTCCAACCGATGGATCAAATTTTCGTTGACGCCAGGCGCGGATTCAGGGGGGGGGAAATAAGGAAATTTTCCCCCCGTAAATTATACAAATATGTTTTGTTAATTTTGATAATACAAGAATTCCCAATAATAATATTTTTTTTAATGTACAAAATTTTTGGAAATCCCAGCAAGGTTTTTTTTTTTTGTTTTTCTTTTATGGAATCTCTAACGAAATTTTCAATAAGTATTTTTTTATTTTTTTTATTGAATCTCTAACGATTTTCAATAAGTCTCCATGTCATAATCCTAATAGTTATTTATTAGATATTTCCAATGAAACATCTAGTTTACCGTATTCAATTACTCATTATTCTACATTCAATTCCAGCAGGTGCCATCTATATCCAAAGACTAAACGTTTGACTTGATAATGCGTGCGTTTTAATTATTAAAAAGCCTTAGTATTTGCAATATTTATGTATGTATGTATGTGTTATATCAATCAAAATTCTATTTGATAGTTTTTGACGAAAGCAGTGATTTGTCGGGGAAAAGCCAGATTTCCTTATCTTTAAGATATTTCAACATACAACAAAAAGTTTTTAGGGAAGAATTTATTGGCTTTGTTGTTAACGCATTTGAAGAGGCTTCAAAAGATATTGATGACGTTGATGTGTCAATTGATGCGAAGGCACTATCATCAATAGTTCTTAAAGCTTTGACCTAAAAAATTCTGTAGGAGATGGAACAGATGGGTGTCCTCTGATGTCAGCTGAAAATGGAGCTGTTCAAAATTTCTGGAAAAGCGACAAATCCAAAAAAAAAAAAAAAAACGCCTTGCTATTCCCATAAATCGAACAACTCAATTTCTAAAAGCAATAAAGTGCCATTAAAACAAAAAGTTGTATCATTTGTTAAAGAAACGACCAAATTTTTTTAAATATAATCATCCCAAGCGAAAAACAGTTTTAGCAAAGTTTTTGGGAGCCAAACTCTCTACATTATGCGAGTCAAGATGGGTGGACCGTCACGACTCAATTTTACACTTTGCAACAAGTGTCCATCATATAGCTTTGGAAAAAATATCTGAGTGGAAAGGTTATATCTCTACCTTTATATTAAGGAACTCACTTAGTACTTTTGAATTTATTTGCGGAATATACATATTAAGTGTGATACCTATCGTAACACAGCCACTTATGGTGTCTGTTTCTTAAAAATTTTACTCCCGAAAAGGGTGAGTTTTTTAGAATAAAGCAAGCCACCCTTTACGGGAGCAAAATTTTTTAAGAAACATACACCAAATTGCATTTTTTTTTTTAAATAAAAGGTTACAAAAGAAAGAAATAGATCTTCAAAAAAGATCAAGCCTTATTAACATTTTAATCATGTGCCTTAAAGAAAAAAAAAATTAAAAAAATCCGAAGAACAATTTAGTTTTTGAAAAAGTTACAGTTATTTGCGTACAAATCGAGGTTCCTATCGAAAAGACAAGATTTGAACGAAATAATCACATCCAAAATGTTGAAGATTACTACCGAGTTGTAGGTTACATTACTCTTATTGAATTTATTTTAGAAGATCTCATAATAACTTTCCCAATAGATATCCCAAATGTATTGAACATACCTAAACTTCTACCTCAAAGTGTAATCAACTCATATACAGATACAAAACTGTTAAAACCACAACTAGCTGATGAGCTGATTATATTTGATAAAAGAGATAAACACCTACTTAGATCTAAACTTGAGCCTGATCTATCAGATAATGTTGTAGATTCTTTAAAAAACTGTGATGAAGATATCTATCCAAATTAAGAAAAGATATTTACAATTTTCGTTTCAATGCTCGTCAGTAAAGCTACGAGCGGGAAGTCAGTTCCTTCCCTTCGTCGAATAAAAACATGGCTCGGATCAACAATGACAGAAGATAGACAGTACTGTCTAAATTTGCCTCACAAGGCAATCATAAATTGCTTCTTTAAAAAGATTAATGTATATTAAACTGATCTTATACTTTATTTAACCTTTTTGTTGAGTTTTTTTAATTAGGGTAATAACTTTTTTTGGACAAAATTTCTTCATCATACCACGCGATGGGCAATTTAGTATCGATAATAAAAATAATTTTTTAGGCCATTTTGGCCAAAAAAAGTTTCCGCACCAAATGCTATTTCTAAAGCTCCTCAAAAAAAATTTTTATACCCTCCACCACAATTAGTTGTGAAGAGGGTATATTAAGTTTGTCATTCCGTGTGAAACTTTTTTATTATTCATCTCAGACCCTATTAAGTATATATATTCTGGGTCCTTGAGTAATTTTAGCCATGTCCGTCTGTCTGTCCGTCTGTTGAAAACACGCTCACTTTCGAAAAACTTAAAAGAAATAAACCAACTCGGTTCAATAGGATCTGAGCTACGAATCAAAATGTGGAACCACCACCTAAAAAAAATTGATAATTTTGTTACAAAAACTAACATAAATGGTGGAAAAATGCACAGAATGATATAAGATTTCGCAACAGTTCGTTTTATTTAACTGGAAATCACACTGGAAAATTTCTTGAAGATCCGTTCATGATTTACCCTAGGCCCCATATAAGCCCTACTCCCGGAAAACAGTATAGTAAGCCTAAAACCCTAACTAACAATGTTATCACAAAAAATTTTGGCATGTCACAGTTAAATAAGACTAGAAATTAAACTATTAAGTTTCGTGAAGATCGGTCCATAATAATAATAATATAAAACCTACTTCCAGAAAACAGTTTAGTACGCCTAAATCCGTAAAAAATAATGCTATCATAACAAAATTTGGTACATCAAAATTTTTTAGAACTAAAAATAAGACTGAAATTTCGTGAAGATCGGTCCATAATTTACCCTAGGCCCCATATAAACCTTACTCCCGGAAAACAGCTTAGTACGCCTAGAAACGTAAAAAAGAATGCTATCATAACAAAATTTGGTACATCACAGTTCTATTGAACGAGAAATAAGACTTTAAAATTTTGTGAAGAATGGTCCATCATTTACCATAGGCCCCATATAAACCTTACTCCCGGAAGACAGCTTAGTAAACCTAAATACGTAAAAAATAATGCTATCATAACAAACTCCCGGAAAACAGCTTAGTACGCCTAAAAACGTAAAAATAACGCTATCATAACAAAATTTGATACATCACAGTTTTATAGAACTAGAAATGACACTGTGAAATTTGGTGAAGATCGGTGCATAACTTTCCATAGGCCTCATATAAAGCCCACTCTTCCAGTTTAGCTTCATATGGCCAGAAAAAATGTTATGCAATTATGTGATATACGGTCCATAATTTTCCTTAGATTCCATTTTAGCAGCCTTCTGAAATTCACTGCAAACGCTTAAACTAATTGCACCGCTGTATTGAAATTTATGTTTTTTAATACCAGAAATCGTTCTGCAGAATTTGGGATGATTGGTTCATAGCTTACCATGGCTTTTATATAATTTGTTCTCTTGAAAATCATTTAAGTTCATCTTAAACTGATATTCTACTCAAACTTTTTAAAATTGATTCTGATTGTCGATCAATAATTGTATATAGGTCTAAACCGCAACAAATTTTAATGCAGATGTCTGTTTTTACAAACATTATAATAATAAATGGACTTCATACAGATATTTATCCTAAAACATTCGAAGTGTCGGTGGAGGGTATCAAAGATTCGGCACAGCCGAATATAGCACTCTAACTTGTTTTTTTTTTTTAATTTCCTTATACATTTCCATACACATTATATATGGTACATTTATTATTTATATATGCTATATATTTAAGCCCCCATATTCATAAATGATTATAAAATTTAATAAACGTTTATTAAGGAAAATTTGGTTTTCAAGCCTTTATTAAATTTAAAATATTTTTATGAATACAGGCATAAATACATAAAAGAAGCAAAATGTAAAGCTATTTTTTGGGTTTAATGAAATAAATTTTAAGTTTAAAGTTTGAGTGCGAGTTGATTTACTTAATGGAAAAATATCTTGTGCAACTTAAATAGCTCGTTCCGCGCATATATTACTACGCTGCTAAAAATTATCACTGTTTCATATATCCGCCAAACAACTCATCTATCACAACATCTATCATTTGCCATTAAAATTTAGTTTATTAAAAAAACCGCGAAATAGAGTCGCGATTTTTTTGTGGCCCTTCTTCCTTACAAATGGTAATTTCTTGTTATATTCATGAAATTATTAGAAAATACTTAAAATTTTGTAATTAAATGTATAGTAAGGAGAAAAATTGCAATTCAAAACTTTATCGCGTTTGGTGCGGAAACTTTCTTCACGATCGCGAAAAAGTAATACATAATTTTTTAATATTTTTTCACGGTCTATGCGGCTATGCGATGAAGAATTTGATATTCGCAAAAATTGCAAAAAGTACTTACCCGAATACACAAATTGTTTTAATAAACTTTTAAAAACAAATTTTTCATTTTTTGCATCTTACAAAATGTCCCCCCCCCCTAAGGCTCAAGCTGGATCCGCGCCTGGTTGACGCTGAGGCATAATTGAGGTTCTATGCCGTTAATGTGCCGAATTATCTCATCCTTTAGCTCTTGAATTGTTGCTGGCTTATCGACGTACACCTTTTCTTTCAAATCACATGATCTTGGCGGCCAATTGACATCGCCATCACGTAAGATATCACGACCATGGAATATGTCGCGCAAAAGAACCATTGTTTCGTTAGCTGTACGGCAAGTGGCACCGTTCTGTTGAAATCACATATCGTCCACATCCATATCTTCCAATTCGGGCCATAAAAAGTTCGTTATCATCTCACGATAGCGAAAACCATTCACAGTAACTGCCTGACCCATAAACCGCACCAAACAGTCGCTATTTGTGGTTGCATTTGTTTTGCGACAATCACTCTTGGATTATCATCTGCCAAATGCCAAATGAAATGCAGAAAAAAACTTGACGTTAAGGCATGTTTCACATTTAGCATTGGCCCTTTACAAGGCTCCATTCCATTCTCATATCTTTTTACACACGTTGTCATTGGTCTCGCTTCTTTCACAGTTATATAAGAATGGTGATAGGATCAAAAAAAAAAAAAAAAAAAAATTATTATTTTGCTTTTGCTTGTGCGAAAAAGCAAAACAAAAAGTGTTACTCCTTTTCTTCTCTGTTGTCATACTTATGCTTTGGATGCTGGTATGGTGTATGCCAGGAATTTACACTGCATGCTTAGAAAACCTGAAGGATCTCCAATCATGAGTCAATTTTATTTCATGTGAGCGTTGTTGAAGCATTGGTGTAAGAGAAAAAGTTGTCACAAATGCACAAGAAATGGCAAAGCGCATGGAGAGCTTTGACCATTGGATAAGCCATATTATTCAGCTTGGCCGTTTTGGACAATGTGAAGCAAAACTGAGTTTGGTTGTACAAAATGCAAATTTGAGTTACACCCGAAGGCTTGTTTTGCAAAGTTTCATGATGGTGTCCCAAAAAACATTAAAAAGATAAAATTATCTCTCTCAATAATCGACTACAGTTGTGATATTTATTTCTTTATTTTTTACTAATAAATGGTTCATTTTACGTAAAACAACGCATTTTCACTTGCCAAAAAAAAAAAAAAAACAAAAAAAAAAAAACAAGTTAGAGTGCTATATTCGGATGTGCCGAATCTTGATACCCTCCACCGACACTTCGAATGTTTTAGGAGTAATATCTGTATGAAGTCTATTTATTATTATAATCTTTGTAAAAACAGACATCTGCATTAAAATTTGTTGCGGTTTAGACCTACATATATAAAATTATTGATCGACAATCAGAATCAATTTTAAAAAGTTTGAGTAGAATATCAGTTTAAGATGAACTTAAATGATTTTCAAGAGAACAAATTATATAAAAGCAATGGTAAGCTATGAACCAATCATCACAAATTTTGCAGCGGTGCAATTAGTTTAAGCGTTTGCAGTGAATTTCAAAAGGCTGCTAAAATGGAATCTAAGGTAAATTATGGACCGTATATCACAAAATTGGATAACATTTTTTCTGGCCATATGAAGCTAAACTGGAAGAAAGTTTACCGGCTATTAAATTATTTTAACAGAGTGGGCTTTATATGAGGCCTATAAAACTGTTATGTGCCAAATTTTGTTATGATAGCATTATTTTTTACGTTTTTATGCGTACTAAACTGTTTTCCGGAAGTAGGGTTTATATGGGACCTAGGGTAAATTATGGACCGATCTTCACGAAACTTCACAGTATTATTTCTAGTCTTATAAAACTGTGACGAGCCAAATTTTGTTATGATAACATTATTAATTATGGTCTTAGGCGTACCAAACTCTTTTCCGTGAGAAGGGCTTATATGGGGCCTAGGGTAAATTATAAACCGATCTTCACGAAATTTTACCGCGTGATTTCCAGTTGAATAAGACAAACCACTGCAAAATCTTATGGTGTTCTGTGCCTTATTCCACCATTTATGTGAGTTTTTGTAACAAAATTATCAAATTTTTTAGGTGGTGGTTCCACATTTTTATTCATAGCTCTGAGCCTACTGAACCGATTTTGCTGAATTTCAATCCCAAACTGCTTAGGATAACTACAAGCAATTTGACACCCAGTTTTGTTAGTTCTTTTTAGTTTTTCGAAAGTGAGCGTGTTTTCAACAGACGGACAGACGGACAGACAGACGGATATGGCTAAATCGACTTAGAATTACTCAAGGACCCAGAATGTGGTCTGAGATGAATAATAAAAAAGTTTCACACGGAATGACAAACTTAATATACCCTCTTCACAACTAATTGTGGTGGAGGGTATAAAAAAATATGTGTTTTGAACCCTCTGACAGCGAAGTGGGTATTAAATACCCATGTCATTGAATAAAACCTGTAGTCCACGTTATAAGCCCAATTTAGCTAATATTTTTTTTTCTAAAGCAGAGCACACCTAAGTCTATAAGTCACCAATATGGTTTTCCGATTTTCTACTCTCCCAATTTTCCAGAGCCGTTTTCGTTTAATTTTTTCAAATATTAAAAATTGTTAACTTTTAAGCCGCTAACTTATCCAATAAAAGGGTGCAAAAATTATAAACAATTTTAAGTAGTTCTATACTTTCTTTATCTTTCTGTAAAAACCAATTTCCGATACCTCTTACCTGAAGTTAGCAAGAATTTTTCTACCAAGGCTCTGTTTTTGGGTATTTAAGTACCCATCAGTCCTTAATGGGTTAATTTTACTGCAGACATTTGAGAATGATTTCAAAATTTGTAAATACTCAGACAATATATTATTAAAACTATCGTCATCATTGATGGCGCTGCGAGCCACCGTAAAAATAAGTTCCATTTATTTTTATCTTCGGCAATGGTCCTACAATTTCTTTTACATTGTTCACCCACCGTTGTTTGGCTCTTCCGATTTTATTTGGATGGTCCTACAATTTCTGAAGTGCAGTTCAAACGCACTTTCTTTTACATTGTTCACCCAGCGTTGTTTGGCTCTTCCGATTTTATTTGGATTGTATGGGTTGTTTTACATCATGCCAAAAGCTTTGTTTGCAGATTTCATTAATTAAAACTATAATCTAAATAAATAACCAATTTTTTTTTTGCAATACGTCATAACGTAGGATGATTATTTAAATTACTTAATTGTCGTATGTCGTATGTGGAAATAAATAATCAACCGACGATATATCATTTATACACATACTTATGTATGCATGTGTTATATATTAATTTTTACATATAAATTTAAATTTAAACGAGCAATTATTTACTTATTTTTAATTGAAAATAAATCGTTTTATTTTTCATTCAACAAAAACACCTTCAAGTTAAAAAAACTCAAGTTATTATTACAGCCGATAACTGTATACACTGGAGAAATGCATTTAAAGCCGGTTGTCTGTCTGTTGGAACTTTCGGATTGCTTGCGGTTCAAAAAAGTAATTAAAACTTTATTTAAAAAAAATATATATATAATTATTTACGTTTGTAACTGCATAAATACACACGTATGGATATAAATATAAATTTAAAAAAAATGTGTGTGCAAAAAACATATTGTTTTAATACAAACAATCAACATACGAAACAATGGCGTTAAAATATAAATGGCCAATGAACCACAAGATATTTAATGAACGCAGGCAGATAAAAGGCTTCAAACTTGCAAACGATTTAATGGCATATTTTATTTTTGATATACTCCCTTTTATAAAAAAAATTGTGTGAGAATGCGTTTGAGTAAAATGAATATGAAATTTATACATATGTAAATTGGCATATATGTACATATTTAATACAACAAAGAATTATAAATAAAAATCTATCAAATTATTGGACGGCATCAACTCTTCAGTGAAATATGCCAAAACAGAATAAACACTTTTCTTTAGTTGAAAAATGTGTTCAACAAAATAAGAAACCTAATAAATTAATTTGAACTATTTGAGGTACATTAATACAAGGTAGACTCAGTAGGGACAGACATAAGCCCGAATTATCAAATTTTAATCAGTGTTCGAAAATAAACACTAAATACCGCTCCTAAGTGCTCGGTAGATTTGTGGAAAACACAAACACTAATAGTGTTTGTGTAGTAAATCATTCAAAAAATAACATTTCCCTGTTTGTCATCTTTCGAACAAAAATAATACTGTTCTAATCCAACTCAACAAAAAGATGAGAACATTTAATTTCGTTCGGATTTTTTAAAAAACCCTAAACTTCATTGTGTTCGGTTCAGCTCATTAATGTACGCCCTTTTGGCTGGTAAAAAAACCAAACATTTTTTAACAAACACAAAATATACCTACGAAAAAAAAAACAAAAAGGCAGCAAAATCATTTTACACAAACAAAACATACACTCAAAAGAAAAATCAATCCATCCCTGCTCAAATCAATCCGAAGCGGTATTAACACAGGGTCTCCACCTGAGATAAGATATAAGATTTTTATATCAGCAAACGTCAAATTCAATCGCAGAGAGTATCATCTTACGTGTGGACTCTCAAATAGTGTTAATATTATGATAAATATTATGAGACAGTTGTTATGATAAATCTTATAACAACTATCTTATAAGATGAGCTGTCAAAAATACACATACATACATATATATTAAAATGTTAAATTAAATTTTCAACTAAAAAAACAAGTTTACTGTGCAAGAATCATTCGATTATGAAATCTTATAAGATACGTGTTCCCCTTGTTTAAGATTAAAATTATCCATATTCAATCCCGATTTCGTACTTAAAAAATTCCGAAAATGAGATGGATTTAAGTAAAACTAAGATTGAATCAATCTCAAAATACGCTTGATTCAAGTGTTTTAAAGTTGATTTTATCCCCAATTCGTGCTTGAAAAAAAAAACAAAGAAGAAATTAGAAAGAAACAATTATTATGATTGATTTACTTAACCGTATTGCACATTACAGAACGATAAAACACCAACATCATGCCCGATATGGTTTTTACTTCAGAAATCTTATGAACATATTAAACCAAAAATATAAGCAAAATGAGAAGCAAGAGTTCAAATTTACTTGTTTACCCTTCGTGGTACACATGGGTCTAGCCAGACCTTTTTTCAATGTGTATACAAAATCAAAACATGCGTAAGCCGGAGGGTATAATCTTTTTTTTTTTACTTGATGTTAGAATTTTATACTTATCAATTATTCAAGAAATTCCGGGATTGATTTTCAAAAGTAGTCCCATTTAGGATTGTTTTGAGTACGTTTTAATGTTATTCGTGCATGAATTTTTGAGTACGACTCGTGTATACACAATACACAAACAAGATGTTCATGCTGAGGTCGTTGCTAAAATTTTTTGTTTGTTCATTTCTCTATCAATGTAAAAAAGAAACATTATAGAACATTAAAATATAATGTTTGTCTACAGTATCACTACAATTGTTCTGTTTTTTAACGAAGAACAGGACACTATATAATGTTCGGCTCTTTCTTGGAAATAGTCACGAACGGTATTAAGGGTTGTGTTCGTCTCTTCAGAATGTGCCCCGGGAAGGCTAGGAAAATGGTAACTTCTGTGTAAAAGGAGGGCTTTTAAGTTTTACAAAGCCTTACACTTGTTGCTAAAGAAATTCTTTTGTATATAAATGAAGACATCTTTTTTACACTATCTTGACGCCATTTCAAAAAAAAAATAAAAACTAATATACAGGAACCTTTATTACAGCCGTGACTGATTAGTCTTAATTTACACGTTTCATCTTTTGATGCTCAACTACTTTTCAATTCCCTTTTGAAGATGCCAATATGATCACAGGCAGCAATCGGTTTCAAAATTTTTCGGTTCAAAACAACAACAATTTTATTCACAGCGAAACAAAGAGAAAAATAATTGAAAAAATGTACATGCAGCCATCGTTAAACACAAAGCATACTGACCGAGTACAAGCCTCTCCGTACCAACCACCTTTCTTCTCTCTCTCCTAAAAACCAAAGAGTTAAGCATTGTAACGGACGACGAGACTTTCTATTGCAGGAAAACCTTTAGCTACCTTTATACCGACTGTGCTCAGGGAAAAAAATGGGGTGGTGATCTTGTCTTCCTTTGATAGAATTCACGTTACAATAAACTTAAAGTTATGGTAGCTAAAAAAAAGAACATTAAAAAAAACTGATACTATAACCAAAACATAACAAGGGAAACAAAAATAATAAGCCAAAATGAAAATAAAACTCGTGAAGTTAAGATAATGGACTAGATGACATAAGTCCTTAAGGCTCAACAAAACCCGCCCTACCATTGCTATCTCTGCCTACAAATCTATAAGATAGCCCAATATTGTTGTACTAACTGTTCTTTTAAATCTTTCGTGAAATATGGAAAAATATGTTATTTAGTTATACATTGCAATTAGCATTTTTCTTGTTTTATTCATCGATTACAAATAATAAGTTAAAATTTAACATTGTCTTGTTTTTCTTCCCCTATGATTTTATGATTAAGAATTTAATTTAAAAAAAAAAATAAAGTAAGAAAGTTAGCATAAATTAATCAATCATGTTATTAAAAGAATTTTAATTTTATGTTAACAACCTCAAAAACTTATTAATTTGAAATATATATATATTAAACAACAAAAAAAAAAATTACTTAAATGTGTTGTGCTGGTTTTATGTCAATTGAAAAATGAGAATAGATACCATATTATTAAGAAAAGATTAAAAAAAAAAAAAAAAAAAAACTCACCAAAGTACAATACGATGAAACAGCAGGCCTGATGTCCATAGATGAGTTGTAAAAAGTAATATTAATGTTCTTTTCTCATTTTTATATATTACTAGCTTAACCCGGTGCGCTTCGCTACACTGCTTTAACCACTTCTTCAGTTGAGAGATATTTAATATATGCGTCCTATGGAATGTTTTTTCCCCTGCGCATTCCCGCTTTATTTTTATTTTCAAAAGTGTAGTATACAATAGGAGTGACTTCTACTATGTTTGAACATTCTTACTTTAACAGTTCTTAAGATATGCGATATTTAACATTGGCGTCCTATGGGGGTTTCGATTTTGGGGCTCAGATGATCCTACTACCAAAAGTTCAACAAATTGCTTGCAGCGGCTCTTATTAATAATGCTATCTATGAGTGGTACTGCTCCTCCTCTGGCTACCCCGCCCATTTCTATATTGACATTTATAGTTTACCATAATAGAAGCTTTAACCACGTTTGAAGACTCTGCCTTCAATAGTTCTTAAGTTGAGCGATATTGAATATATGCATCCTATGGAAGATATTTCCCTCTGCGCATACCCGCTTTATTTCTGTTTTCAAAAGTGTAGTATACCATAACTGTGACTTCTACAAAGTTTGAACATTCTTACTATAACAGTTTTTAAGATATCCGATATTAAACATTGGCATCCTATGGGGGGTAACACTTCCCCCGCTGCTATTTTGCTTCAATTTTGGGGCTCATAAGATCCTACTACCAAAAGTTCAACAAATTGCTTGCAGCGGCTCTTCATTACATTTCTATCTATGAGGGGAACTGCTTCTCCTCTGTCTACCCCGCCCATTACTATATTGAAATTTAAAGTTTGCCATAATAGTAGTTTTAACTACGTTTGAAGACCCTCCCTTTAATAGTTCTTCAGTTGAGCGATATTTAATGTATGGATCCTATGGGAGGTATTTCCCCCCCTGCGCCTATCCGCTTTATTTTTATTTTCAATAGTGTAGTATACCATATGAGTGACTTCTACAAAGTTTGAACATTCTCACTATAACAGTTCTTAAGATATGCGATATTAAACATTGGCGTCCTATGGGGAAAACCACTTCCCCCGCTGCTACTTTATTTCAATTTTGGGACTCTGAAGATCCTACTACCAAAATTTCAACAAAATGCGTGCAGTGGCTCTTATTAATATTTCTATCTATGAGGGGTACTGCTCCTCCCCTGTCTCTCCCGCCCATTTTTATATTGAAAATTTATAGTTTACTATAATAGTAGCTTAACCCACGTTTGAAGACTCTCCCTTTAATAGTTCTTCAGTTGAGCGATATTTAATATATGCATCCTATGGGAGGTATTTCCCCCCCTGCACCTACCCGCTTTATTTTTATTTTCAAAAGTGTAGTATACCATAAGAGTGACTTCTAGAAAGTTTGAACATTCTCACTATAACAGTTCTTAAGATATGCGATGTTAAACATTGGCGTCCTATGGGGGATTCAAATACCCCCGCTGCTATTTTATTTCAATTTCGGGGCTCAGAAGATCCTACTACAAAAAGTTCAGCAAAGTGCGTCCAGCGGCTCTTAAGATATACGATAATAAATATTGGCATCCTATGGGGGGTACCAATTCCCCTGCCCCTATCGAAAAAATAAGTAGCCTATTTTATTTTTAGGGCTCACGTGATGTTACTGTAAAAATTTCAAGAAAATCGGTTCAGTAGTTTCGGAGTCTATAAGCCAACAAACAAACAAACAAACACACATACAAACATTTTTCATTTTTATATATATAGATTTACAATGGGTATGGTGCTAATGTGCTTTGAAATACGACAACAAATTAAATTATGTTTAACTAAATAAGAAATACAAGAAAACTATTACCAACAATATTGAAATTTTAAATTATTTAAGGTCAAAATTAACATGTGTATATTTACAACCATTTATTTTTCCCTTTTTCTGGATTCTATTGTGTCCTAAACTTTGCCAGGATGTTTTATTGCCTTTTCCAAGGACAATAAACGTCTTTCCAGCTTTATTATATATCCACCAAATATTAGCTTAAGTTTTATGTGGTTCTTGGGGATGTTAAGTTAAGCGTACGTATGCTCGATAATTACCAGCTTAAGGATGCTCGTATGCCACCTCTTGTACCAAGAAATATTGATATGGGAATGGTAACAAACTAAAAGGAATGCGCACTTGTTATTAAAGCAAAACTATATACATATACCACCTACACAAAGATATAAAACTTACCTATTAAAAAAAAACTGTTCACAAATCCACAAATGTTTGTTTATAAACAAAAAAATAAATTTTTTGTTTTTTTTTCCTTTTTCCCTTTTTTTTTTTTTTCTTGACTTTAAATTATGAACGTTACTTCAAGGAAAACTTTTTATTAATAAAAAACTTTCAATTGATTTTGAAAAATTTCCCTATGCTACATATTTGACAAAAAAAAACTATTTCATTTTACATTTTCAAATTCAAATCACCCAATAAACACTCCCATGAGACCTCACAGCATCAAAAGATGAAACGTGTGAAAGCAGACTAAGTAAACCAGTGTTGCCAGTGAAATTTCGAGAAAGATACATTTTAGTTTCCAAAAAGATACACTTTTTCCCAAATGATACATTTTAAAAAAAATTTCAAGTCCATTTTTTACGTTTAACATTTATTACCATTACATTTTTATATCATATAAAATGAATATTGTAAAGAAAATGATATCATATAAATTAATTTTTATATTTATTTAAAAATGCAATACGCCAAGGTACATTAACACAACGTAGACTTATTTGGGAGTGAAGACATGCTGCTCTATAAAAATAACCGAGTTGGACCTAGTTGTCAAAATTTACATCATATAAAACAAAAACAATTTAACGCACACATGTACAAATTTTGGCTCATATACACAAAATTTGACGTTTGGGCTCCAACTGGGGTAAACAGCTGACAAACATGTGGGCCAAAGAGTTTACCTTGTGTATACCTCTTTGGATGTTATCGAAACAAAATGATTTTGGTAACAATTAATATACGAGTTAGGGCGATTATATCAAAAAGTTCATATAAATTTCCTGAATATAAAAGATGTGCATATTTCCTCCGAACAAATTCGCACTACTTGTAATGCTTTTAGATAAATCATATGTTAAAACAACCTTAATTATTTCTTTCACCATTATGAAAGCTGCTTTTGTATAAGTATTGAGTCGGTTACGATGATCAGTGTTAATAAGTTTCTTAATAACATTTTGCATACAGATTCAAAAGATACGAAAAATGTCAGGATTATACAAGGTACGTGATGGTATCAAAAGATACGAAAAATGTATCTTTCGTATCCTAATGGCAACACTGAAGTAAACACCCACTCTCTGCGTGAGAACAATGCACTTTGCTGCAATCTTGATGTCAGTAATACCAACTGCTGATTCTAAATGGGCTAAAATCTTCCAAAATTACTTATCGACGACGTAAAACAGACAAAAGGAAACTTAAAAAAAAACTAAGAATGAATAATTTTGTATATTTTTATTTCTAGCATCATGCATTTAAACAGAAACCCAGGGAAAATGTTTTCTGTCGTCCGGTGAAACAAGTAATTTTTAATTTTTATTAGTTTTGAATCCGTTCTTTATTAACCCATTAGAGGTCAAACACAATTTTTTAAGTTCAACTTTATTTATTTATTAAAATAAGTATAAAAAGACCTAAAATCGAAAAAATTAAAGAACATTTTTTTTAACAGAGTTTTTGGGGTGTACTCAACAGATGGTTTTGTAGTTTAGTAGGATAAAGTCCAGCCCCATTTTGAGATTAATCTGCAAACATTGACCAAGACGTTACTCTAAATTTCTACGATCAACAAGATTGTATCTAAAAAGGTTTTAAAACACACGGTAATTTCGTGCTGTACAGTTCAACTACTCCATCAAATTGTTAATAACACGTGAAACAAATGGATCAGAAGATTCCCCATGCGATTTTTTGGAGTTCAATTCTTACTGGCATCAATAGCAGCGCAATTTTTAAAGCCGAATCGAACTGGATTTCCTCAAATGAATTGCTGAGCGGGATGGTAGTTAAAATGTTTACCATTGACTCGTCTTTAGGATTATTTTGGCCACCATCCCGCTAAGCATTTCATTCGAAGAAAGCCAGGTCGATTCGACTTCAAGAATTGGAGGATATAAGGTCTAAGACAATGTAATCAAAGATTTTTCAGTATTTCTTCACGCACACTATTTAATCTTTCCCAAACTTCAGAGTTCTGTTGAGGGGTTGAGCTCTGCGATGGAAAGCATTTGCAAATAGGATTTATTTGCGTTGCGAAGTCTTGCCGAGTTTTCTTTGGTGCCAACGGTTCATCATCACTACCGTCACTGACGTCGTTGTCAATGATTTCAAGATTTACGAAAACTTCAATAGTACCAGGTTTGTCTTTTGGTTTTATGTTCCTAAACACCTCCCTCTTCATCACATGATATGCTATCAACAGCCTTTTGAAGGCTTTTGATCACTTTTGGGCCGTACAATGTTCTTCACTCATAGTTAAAATCTAAAGAAAAAATCTTAATTTTTACCTATGCATGTTGTCAGTGTACTCAAACGAGTACAGTCAACTTTATACTGTTATACTTTTATTATTTTTTATGTAAGATTTTTTTTTTGTCTGTGAGTTTTTCTGATACAATCTATATAAAGGGTGGTTAAATTGTAAGGGCCGATGTTGAATGTGAACCACACCTAAACGCCAAGTTTGACATTTCTCTATTTCAGACTTACTCAATTTGAACCATGGAGAGATACACAATCCAACAACGTGTTAAAGTTATCCAGACTTATTATGAAAATGGGCGTTCAAATCAAAATGCATATCGTGCACTTCGTGATTTTTTTGGTCAATTTGATCGTCCAAATGTGCGTACAATCGCAAAAATCGTGGAAAAATTCGAGCAAACCGGGTCTGTAGAAGATGTGAGAACACCAGTGCATGCTCGTACAGCTCGTACTGCAGAAAATATCGCCGCTGTTCGCGATAGTGTGGCTGAAAAGCCGTCCACCTCAACTCGTCGTCGTGCCCAACAATTGCACCTCTCACGCTCGTCGTTGATGAACATTATGCATAAAGACTTGCATTTACACGCTTACAAGGTGCAATTGGCTGAAGAACTAAAGCCTCTTGAATTCCAAACGTCGTGAATGGGCAGAATGGTGGCAAGAAATGGCAACAGTGGATGATCAATTTTCGAAGAAAATCATCTTCAGTGATGAGGCACATTTTCACCTCAGTGGATTCGTCAATAAACAGAATTGCCGCATTTGGGCGAATGAGAATCAAAGAGTGATTGTCGAAAAACCAATGCACCCAAAAAGAGTGACTGTTTGGTGCGGTTTATGGGCTGGCGGCATCATCGGGCCGTATTTTTTCCAAAATGAGGCCGGTCAGGCAGTTACTGTGAATGGTGTTCGCTATCGTGAGATGATAACGAACTTTTTATGGCCCGAATTGGAAGATATGGATGTGGACGATATGTGGTTTCAGCAGGACGGTGCCACACAGCTAACGAAACAATGGCTCTTTTGCGCAACAAATTCAATGGCCGTGTTATCTCACGTAATGACGATGTCAATTGACCGCCAAGATCTTGTGATTTGACACCGTTGGACTTTTTTCTTTGGGGTTATTTGAAAGAAAAGGTGTACGTCGATAAGCCAGCAACAATTCAAGAGCTAAAGGATGAGATAATTCGGCACATTAACGGCATAGAACCTCCATTATGCCTCAGGGTCATCGAAAATTTGGACCATCGGATGGAGGTGTGCCGCCGTGGTCGCCGCACCCATTTGGCCGATATTTTGTTCCATACATAATTGAGTAATACCAATATATCATAATAAAATAAAATTACAATAATTTCCTAAATAGTTTGTGTTTTATTCAAAATCAACATCGGCCCTTGAAATTTAACCACCCTTTATATATATAAATAAGTTACATTGTGTTAGTAATTGATGTTCTCTGAAATGCGTGAACCGATTTTGATTCTGTAAATTTCGCGTGGAAGGTGACGTCAATACCAAGGATCTTATGTAGCAACGGTCTTCAAATAGGTATTGGTTCTTGAGTTATAGTAACCACTGCTTCATTCCGAAACATGTATTTATATTCCCATACAAATATCAACAAAATTCCCCCCATTTTGAACTACTCCGAAACGGCTTGACCGATTTTTATGAAATTTTGTATGTGTATTTGCTAGGTCTGAGAATAGGTCGTAGAGTATATTTTATATCGCTAGAGGGCGCAAAATATTGCAATAGGGGTAAAAGTTCCCACTAAACTAATCAACCGGTTTTCTTGAAATTTGGCATGCAGACAATGTAACATCTGAAAGAGAATAAGGAATAGGGTGTGAAATAGGGTAAGGGGGCTAAAAACTCCCTCTTCCTTTAACTTCGTAACTAATCAACCGATTATTTTGAAATTTCGCAAGCAAATAGTGTTACAGTTGGAAAGAACGATAGCCTATAATTTTTATTATTTAGGGCGTGAAATAGAGCAAGAGGGGTAAAAGCTCCCCCTCCCTCTATCTTCTTAACTAATCAACCGGTTTTGTTGAAATTTGGCATGCATACACTGTAACACCGGAAAGAGGAAAGGGCATTAAATAGGGCAAGAGGGGTAAAAGCTCCGCCACCCTATATCTTCTTAAATAATCAATTAATTTTCTTGAAATTGGATAGGCAAATAGTCTAACATCTGGAAAGAACTATAGCCTATAATTCTTTCTTAAAATTTGGCTAGCAGACACTGTTACACATAAGTAATGTGGCAAAATAAGGTTTGCCGGGCCAGCTAGTTTTAATTATAAAAAATTAAAAATTATCAAAAACAAGTTAGAGTGCTATATTCGGCTTAGCCGAATCTTTGATGCCCTCCACCGACACTTCGAATGTTTTAGGATTAATATCTGTATGATGTCTATTTATTATTATAATCTTTGTAAAAACAGACATCTGCATTAAAATTTGTTGCGGTTTAGACCTACATATATAAAATTATTGATCGACAATCAGAATCAATTTTAAAAAGTTTGAGTAGAATATCAGTTTAAGATGAACTTAAATGATTTTCAAGAGAACAAATTATATAAAAGCAATGGTAAGCTATGAACCAATCATCCCAAATTCTGCAGAACGATTTCTGGTATTAAAAAACATAAATTCCAATACAGCGGTGCAATTAGTTTAAGCGTTTGCAGTGAATTTCAGAAGGCTGCTAAAATGGAATCTAAGGAAAATTATGGACCGTATATCACAAATTTGCATAACATTTTTTCTGGCCATATGAAGCTAAACTGGAAGAAAGTTTACCGCGTATTTAATTAGTTTACCAGAGTGGGCTTTATATGAGGCCTATGGTAAGTTATGCACCGATCTTCACCAAATTTCACAGTGTCATTTCTAGTTCTATAAAACTGTGATGTATCAAATTTTGTTATGATAGCGTTATTTTTTACGTTTTTAGGCGTACTAAGCTGTTTTCCGGGAGTAAGGTTTATATGAGGCCTAGGGTAAATTATGAACTGATCTTCACGAAATTTCACAGTCTTATTTCAAGTCCTGTAAAACTTATATGTTCCAAATTTTGTTAGGATAGCATTATTTTTTACGTATTTAGGTTAACTAAGCTGTTTTTCGGGAGTAAGGTTTATATGGGGCCTATGGTAAATGATGGACCGTTCTACACAAAATTTTAAAGTCTTATTTCTCGTTCAATAAAACTGTGATGCACCAAATTTTGTTATGATAGCATTCTTTTTTACGTTTTTAGGCGTACTAAGCTGTTTTCCGGGAGTAAGGTTTATATGGGGCCTATGGTAAATTATGGACCGATCTTCACGAAATTTCACAGTCTTATTTTTAGTTCTTAAAAATTTTGATGCACCAAATTTTGTTATGATAGCATTATTTTTTACGGATTTAGGCGTACTAAACTGTTTTCTGGAAGTAGGTTTTATATTGGGCCTATGGTAAATTATGGACCGATCTTCACGAAACTTTATAGTTGCATTTCTAGTCCTATTTAACTGTGACGTGCCAAAATTTGTTATGAGAGCATTGTTAGTTAGGGTTTTAGGCTTACTATACTGTTTTCCGGGAGTATGGCTTATATGGGGCCTAGTGTAAATCATGGACGGATCTTCAAGAAATTTTACAGCGTAATTTCCAGTTAAATAAAACGAACTGTTGCGAAATCTTATATCATTCTGTGCATTTTTCCACCATTTATGTTAGTTTTTGTAACAAAATTATAAATTTTTTTTAGGTGGTGGTTCCACATTTTGATTCATAGCTCTGATCCTATTAAACCGATTTTGCTGGATTTCAATCCCAAACTGCTTAGGATAACTACAAGCAATTTGACACCAATTTTGTTTATTTCTTTTGAGTTTTTCGAAAGTGAGCGTGTTTTAAACAGACGGACAGACAGACGGACATTGCTAAATCGACTTAAAATTACTCAAGGACCCAGAATATATATACTTTATAGGGTCTGAGATGAATAATAAAAAAGTTTCAAACTTAATATACCCTCTTCACAACTAATTGTGGTGGAGGGTATAAACAAATTCAATGTTGTTTTCAATATTATCGAAATAGTGTTCATACCTTCATACTGTTTTCGTGACACAAATCAGACTTATACTTTTGTACCCAAAAATAAAAAAGAAACACTAATTCTTATTAAAGTTTTTAAAAATATTTTTAAGTATATTAAATTATTGCGTAGAACTTAAAGCAATACATTGCATCAAAAAACAGTTCTTAAATTAATACTTTATCTATTTATTTCCATAAAAAAATTGGCGCTGTTTTCCGAAAAAAAATAAAGAATATTTGGATTTTAAAACCCAATCCAGTACTAACTTTACACACACATATCAGCAACATATTTCGTGTGCGGAAACAATTTACGTATTTTGAACCTTAAATCATTCTGTTTAAAAAATGTGTTGTAAGAACAATTTATATGTGAATTTTTTATGGTTCCTCTTTTCACACCTCAGGACATACAGACACATTGAAATTACACGGTTTCCATTTAACTGCATGTAAAATGGTAGAAAAAAAAAATATTAAAAACTTGCAAAACGAAGCATTAACATTATTTCACAGCATAAAACACACATGTGTATGTACATATGACGTATGTATGTAAAAGTAATAAGCAGGGCAAGTTAAAATGTGCACAAAAATATTAAAAATAGGCATGCGAAAAAATCCAAACTAATAATTTTTAATTAGTTTTATTTAAACAAATGCTTATTACAAAACACACAGAGAGAAAGTGTATCAATATGTTCATCGGCTTTTATTAAAATACTTATCATGCTCTGATCGTATTCGGTTGAAATTAAAATCGGAAAAAATTTTAAAACGATCTAGCGTTTAAACATTTAACATTCCGCTTTATATACTTTATACAATGAGTACAGCTTATCTATATCAGAACTTCTCTTAAAATCAGCGAAAACTATGGTAATTAAAAAAAAAATTGAGCTGGAATTCTCCATCGATTTTAATTTTACTCGATTTTAATTTTCAGAACATCACTGTTATGTTAAGCTTGATCACCGTGAGGATGCATGCCAACATTTCGTATTATGCCAACCGGCGCAGTTTTATGCAAAGAAAGATCATAAAATGATTTTTAGGGAAAAATTAGCCCATTAGAGATCAAACAAAAACTGGCCACAATTTTTTAAGTTAAACTTTATTTATTGATTAAAATAAGTATTAAAAAAAGACATAAAATCGAAGAAATTAAAAAAAAAAATTTTAGATGATTTTTTTTGTGTACTCGACTGAGTACACTGACCTCTTATCTATGAAAATTTTCAGAATATTGTTTTTCAATGCAAGTGTTTAAAGCACTTCTTACACTGCCAACGAGCTCTTATATGGGGAAAAATGGACCGCAGATGGTTTTGTATATTAGTAGGATAGTGTCCAACCCCATCTTGAAATTAATCTGCAAACATTGACCCAGACGTTACTCTAAACTTCTATGATCATCATAAAGATTGTATCTATAAAAAGTTTTAAAACACACGATAATTTCGTGCAGTACAGTTCAACAACTCCAACAAATTAATAACAACACGTGAAACGAATGGATCAGAAGATTCCACATGCGATTTTTTGGGGTACAAATCTAACTGGCAGCATTAGTCGCTACTCAGCTTTTGAAGCCTAATTGCACTTGATTTTCTCGAATGAATTGCTGAGCGGGATGGTAGACAAAATGTTTTACCACTGACTCATCATTAGGAATATTTTAGCCACCATCCCGCTAAGCATTTCATTCGAAGAAAGCCAGGTCGATTCGACTTTAAGAATTGGAGGCTATAAGGTCATAGACAATATAATCAAAGATTTTTTAAATATTTCTTCACGTACACTATTTAAACTTTCCCAAACTTCAGAGTTCTGCTGAGGGGTTGAGCTCTGCGATGTTAAGCATTTCCAAATAAGATTTATTTGCTTTGCGAAGTATTGCCGAGTTTTCTTCGTAATCACTATCTTCACTGCCGTCGTTGTCAATGATTTCAAGATTTACGAAAGCATCAAAAGTACCAGGTTTGTCTTTTGGTAGGCTTGAAATCGTTTTTTAATTTATTTAATTTATTCGTCTATGGAATTAATCCTTACAGACTATTTATACAACACAAATGTTAATAACTCACATAAAATAATTAATTATGAATTTAAAAAAATTATTATTTTACTTTTAGTTACATTAGTATTTAAAGAAAAATCTATAAATCTAAACAGTTCATTAAATTGAATACACATTCTCCTCATAGGGTCAGCGTTTATGTTCCTAAACACCTTCCTCTTCATCACATGATATGCTATCAACAGCTTTTGTAAGGCTTTTGATCACTTTTGGGCCGTACAATGTTCTTCACTCATAGTTAAAATCTAAAACAAAAACTTAATTTTTACCAAAGCATGTTGTCAGTGTACTCAAACGAGTACAGTCAACTTTATACTGTTCTACTTTTATTATTTTTTTATGTAAGTAATTTTTTTTTTATTTGTGAGTTTATCTGATACGATTTTAACTATAAAAATTAAAAATTATCAAAAAAAAAAAAATTCAATATTGTTTTCAATATTATCAAAATGGCGTTCATACCTTCACACTTTTTTCGTGACATAAATCAGACTTATACTTTTGTACCCAAAAATAAAAAAGAAATACAAATTTTGTTTAAGCTACTGTTGGTATTATTGTTGTAAACAAAAATAACGGTACAACGATTAAAAATTCTTTGTTTTTGCTTGGAACCTTGTAAAATGGTAGCTGTACAGTGACCTCTAATGGGTTAAGAAATATGCATAACGCATATTATTCATGCAAATATAATTTTAAACTTGCCATTGTAATAAGTAAATGATAGACTCAAAAAATATTAACCGTAACTGATTGTAGTTTATAACAAAGTTTTCGATAAAGATCAAAATTAATAAAATTTTTAAATTTTTTTTTAGTTTTACATAAGTACGTTATTCTAAAAACAAACTATAAAAAAAAGAAGAAAAAAAATAACAGAGTGCAGTGTTTGGTGGAAATCGTTTTACGATAGAGCAAATGCATAATAGGTGTGTTCCACAAGATCTCGGGCATGTTCGGACTAATGAGAGTAAAATGAAAATTACTCTCTAAATTTGCCGAAACTACACAAAATTGCTGGAACGCAAAAAACCATTTTTGCACTTCTTCAAATACTAATGCTGCTTACTTTTCAAATTAAGATCTATTTAAGTGATTTTAGACGTTAAAAAGTCATAACATAATAAAACCAAAACATTTGCATCATTGTAATTTTTTATATTTTGTTTTTTTTTTTATTCAAGATAAAGGAAAATATGTATGCAATAACGTTTTTACAACTTTAATTTTTTCCCAAAAACCTAACATTTTGCTTTTTAATATGTTTTTTTAATTAAAACTAAACATTTTCTTTTGCTTGTAAATTTCCTGAATTATTTATCAGTTTCATATGTAAACAAAAACAGCTGATTGTTTTTTCTTGTCCGAACTTACCCAAAGAAAAAGTTCGTGCAAATTTGTACAGGAAATGAAAAAAAATACTCTCTCAATTACTCTCTTAATTGCACAAAAATTGTTATGTGGAACGTTTTTGGGTAACTTTGTGCAAGTTCGGACTGTTTCGTTATGCATGTAGAACAGAGCTAATATTATTACCAGTTTTTTATGTAATTTAACGCAAACTCTGTGTTTTTTCTTTTTGGATGTAACAAAAGAGCTACGATATTTTGTTTCTGCTCTTTGGCAAGACCAGTTCCACCAAATACTGAACTTTGCAAATGTTTTTCTGTACAGCCAATGTTATTGATTACACTTACTTTGTAAATCCATTTGCAAATGTTCTAACATTCGTCTAAAACTCATAAAGTATATTTGTATATTCTGGTCCCTTGAGTAGTTTAAAGTCGACTTAGCGATATCAGTGTAAGACTGCTTATATTAGGCTGTGTCTAATCTTTGATACCCTCCCCCGACAGCTGGAATACTTCAGTAGTGGACGTATGAGAGTATGATTTCGAGGCATAGAGAACTAATTTGTACGAAATTAACTGCAAGCAATTTGACACCAACACTGTTCTTATCTTTAGAGTTTTTCGAAAGTCAGCTTGTTTTTAACAGATGGACATGGCTAAATTAACTTAAAATTATCTCATTCACCACTAGTGGTGGTGGAGGGTATAACAAATATGTATATTTGCATTGTTCAACGGATCAATTGCTCTAAGATTTATTTCAGAAATTAAATAGATACTATAAGGAGCACATGGCGTATTAATTTTTTTTTTTATTTAAGAATTTGTTCATTATACAATTAACCCATTAAGGACTGATGGGTATTTAAATACCCAAAAACAGAGCCTTCGTAGAAAAATTCTGGCTAGCTTCAGGTAAGAGGTATCGGAAATTGGTTTTTACAGAAAGATAAAGAAAGGATAGGACTACATAAACAAATTTTTGAAGTTAAATTTTGCCCAATTTAATTAGGTAAGTTAGCGGTTTAAAAGTTAGCAACTTTTTATGTTTGAAAAAAGTGAACGACAACAGCTCTTGAAAATTGGGAAAGTGGAAAATCGGAAAACCCTCTTGGTGACTTATAGCCTTAGGTGTGCTCTGCTTTAGAAAAAAATATTAGCTAAATTGGGCAAATAACGTTGATTACAGGTTTGATTCAATGACATGGGTATTTTAATACCCACTTCGCCGTCAGAGGGTTCAAAACACATGTTATTTTTTTAATTTGTTGGCAAGTTAAAATGCGTTGTTTTATGGAAAATAAACTATTTATAATTAGTATTGTGGTTATTTTGTTGAACTATTTATGGTTTTTAATCCAAATTTTTAATATTTTTAATTAGGCTTAAGTTCATGAAATTTAATTTTTATTAAATTATTTTTGTGAAGAAATTTCATGAACTTAAGCCTAATTAATACTAATAATAATTAAAAATATTAAAAATAAACTATTTATTGTAAAAAATAAAGAAATAAATATCACAACTGTGGTCGACTATTGAGATAATTTTATCTTTTTAATGTTTTTTGATACACCAGCATCAAACTTTGCAAAACAACCCTTTGGGTGTAACTTAAATTTGCATTTTGTACAATGTGTGAAACTTTCGCTTCACATTGTCTACAACGGCCACGCTTAATAATTTGGCTTATCATATGGTCAAAGTTGTCCATGCGCTTTGCCATTCCTTGTGCATTTGTGACAACTTTTTCTCTTACACGAACACTATTATTAGGAATTGTTACCAATGCTTCAACAACGCTCACACGAAATAAAATTGATTCATGATTCTTCAGATTTTCTTAGCATGCAGTGTAATTTCCAGGCATACACCAAACAAGTATCCAAAGCATAAGTAAGAAGGCCTCGGCTCTTTCGTATAAAATATAAGATACACATTCCACATTCCATTCTATGACAACAGAGAAGAGAAGGAGTAACATTGTTTGTTTTGTTTTTTTCCCACAAGCACAAGCAAAAGAATAATTCGTTTTTTTATCCCGTTACCATTTTATTTAACTGTAAAAAAAGCGAGAGCAATGACAACGTGTGTAAAAAGATATAAGTATGGAATGGAGCCAGCAGGCCTTGTAAAGGGCCGTTATTGAATGTGAACCAAACCTAAACGTCAAGTTGTTTTCTGCATTTCATTTGACATTTCTCAATTTCAGACTAACTCAATTTGAACCATGGAAGGATACACAAACGAGCAACTCGTTAAAGTTATTCAGGCTTATTATGAAAATGGGCGTTCAAATCAAAATGCATATCATCTTCAGTAGTGAGGCACATTTTCACCTCAGTGGATTCGTCAATAAGCAGAATTGTCTCATTTGGGCGAATGATAGTCTAAGAGCGATTGCCACCCACAAAGGGTGACTGTTTGGAGCGGTTTATGGGCTGGCGGCATCATCGGGACGTATTTTTTCCATGGTGCTCGCTATCGTGAGATGATAACGAACTTTTTATGGCTCGAATTGGAAGATATGAAAATGGATGATATGTGGTTTCAACAGGACGGTGCCACTTGCCACTTAGCTAACGAAACTAAGGCTCTTTTGCGCGACAAATTCAATGGCCGTGGTGGCGATGTCAATTGGCCGCCAAGATTATGTGATTAGACACCTTTGCACTTCTTTCTTTGGAATTATTTGAGAGAAAAGGTGTACGTCGATAAGCCAGCAGCAATCAAGAGCTAAAGGATGAGATAATTCGGCACATTTACGGCATAGAACCTCAATTTTTCCGCAGCGTCATCTAAAATTTGGACCATCGGATGGAGGTGTGCCGCCTAAGTCGCGGCGGCCATTTGCCTGATATTTTGTTTTATATATAATTGAACCATACCAATATTATATAATAAAAATAAATGACAATAATTTTCTAAATAATTTGTATTTTTTCAAAATCAACATCGGCCCTTAAAATTTACAAAGAATACAAAGGCCTTCTTGAGGGCATCTGTAGTTCTTATTTTTCTTTCCTTTCTACGTACAAAGTGAAATAAGCACACAACACTCACATCAATGCATGTTATAAATAAGTTTTTCAATATTTTGGTTTCAAAAAAATCTTGTGTTTTAGAACCCTTTAATAGCGAAGTGGGTAGAAAAATACCCATGGTCTAGGGGCCAAGGTTTGACAGATAAAAATAAAAAAAAAAACGCAATGTCAATATAAATGCCCATAATATCAAATGTGTGAAATTTCATCAAAATCCGACCACGAAATCGGGTGTCAGTCCTTAATGGGTTAAGAATACACATATATGTGTGTTATACCAAGAAAAGAATAAATTGTAATCAACTGTCGCTGCCACCTTCTAAAATGAATACGCCTCGTTTACACACGTACTTCAAGCGATAGTTTGGTTTTCCCAGCCAAATCGTGGTGAAAAAAACTCTCAGTAAAACAAATTTTATCTAGACAAAAATATTCAGATTTAGACGTAACTTTTTTGTTGCAAGCTAGAATTTAAAATATTAAAACAAATTACAATATTAAGGGTCTTCATGATATCGCTTAAAATTGCCATTTGTGCAAATAGGTAAACTTGCGAGACTCGTTTCATGAAGATCCTTTTTCGTTTTTGTGTAATTTTAAGAATTAATGTCATTTCAAACTGAAACGTCAAAAAAAAATATGAATTTGTTTTGTATTCACATATTAATTTTAAGAGATACTTGAAACGAAATCGTCGGAATTAAATTATTTTCGCTTTCAAAAACAAATCTCGCGGTGTGTTTGCTTTTATAAAGCGATGGGCTAAGGAGTTTACTGAACCAATTATTTCTAACGGTTACATACATCTTTAGTCAGACCAATCTTTGAATATGGATCTGTTATTTGGTCCGGATGCGGATTACCTCAAAAACATTTGCTTGGGTAATTCAACATGGTATCCTAACGTCATTATTCCTTCTAATACTACAAGGCTTGCATTAATAAAATAACAACGTGAGAGAGCAGAAGAACTATGCTTAGTATTTAATTTTTTTTAAATCTAATAAATGGTGCAGTCTGTTCCGACTTCCTACTCAGCAACATAAATTTAAATGTTGCTCATCGATCAACTCGTTTTTACCAGTTTTCCAAACTAATTATGCTAATTCTGATCCTCTAAGAAAATTGTGTAAACATTATAATGATTTTTATTTTCTTATTGATTTTTCTGTCAATGTTAATGTCATTAAACGTAATATTATTTTGTACCTTAATCAGTGTAATTAAATGGATGTCTAAATATTTTTTTTATTTTGTATATTATCTACATTTTTTATAATTGGTCTGTAAGGATTTATTCCCTAGATCTTAATTAAATAAAAAATCGATTTTTATCACATAAATGACGTTAATGCCCCATTCCAATTTTCACTTTTTAAATATTAGTTTTCTTGCACAATATTTTGAGTGTACCAATAGCGTTTATTGATTTATATTCCTCGTTAACTTCAACATAAAACTAAAAAAGCTTTCGTTCTTGGGAACTTTACGAGAAAACGAAACCAATTAAATTTTTCTTTTTCGTTCCATAGTATTTTATTGGGAAAATATGTGTGTATGTTGAAATCCGTTCTTTGAGCCCTTTTATGTGACAGCCAAAATCACAAAAATCTGCCTTTTAGATTTAAAACAGAGTGACCTATTGGTCAAAATGGGGTTTACAAATTTAAGAACTTTTTCGTTTTTATACATACATATTTGTTTTTGTTTTAAGATTAAAAAAATTTACATTTTTGAAACTAAGTATGGAAAATAATGTCACTTAAATGACCCCCGCTTTCAGCTTCGCAATTATAGGCTCGTTTTAGAGCATATTCCATAACATCTTTCAATATTTGTGGCTGTAGCGCTCGAATTTCTGCAACAAGTTCAATATTTTCCGCAGTGCGAATTAAACGTGGTCTTCTGGTTCCAGAGAAATCTCTTGGTGGAGACGGTGAGCTAAGCAACGAATCATGGCTTCAGAGGGCGAAATTCTGACGTTAAGATAATTGATCGCCGATTTAAATAATAAAATTCTCTTATTCTGGTTCTTTTTTCAGTTGTGAATATCTTTATTATTTTTTCTCCAGGATTTATTTATATAATCTGAAAAAAAAAAAAAAATATATTTAACGAAAAATTTATTAAATTTTTAAGCCTCATAGTGACTTTTGGCCAACCCTTTACAAAAATAATTGTTTATTATACAAATAATTTTCAGAGAATTGCAGAAATTTCATATTTACAAAAAGCATAAAAACAAACTATATTGATTATAAATAAATATTTCTTAAAACAATAAACAAGATATTTTGTATTTTAAATTTTAATTTCAAAATAGTTCAACAAGATGTAACTGAAATTAAATTTAAGATGACAATTGGAAGCACGCATTACCTTTTGAGGAATTTTTCAGTAACATTTAATAAGCTTTAATTAAGACGAATGTCGGCACTTTTTGAAAATGACGGAAATCTTTTTATTATTATATGGAATGCTCTAAGAACATTACACTTAAAATACAAAATATATAACAAAAAAACCATAGTTTTATGTCATGAGTTTTAAAAAATAGTTTCTAGAATCCGCGGTTGATATCAATGTATCTTGGCAATGGTCATTATAAGTCACCCAAGGTAAGAATATTGTTCTTTCCGTAGTCTTTGGAGTGAATATTATAAAATCCTTGATTCGAAGGTTCTTAATGGCCTGTAGGTTTCACAAAATTATGCATTCTCAAAATGTTTTGTTTAGTAAGTAAATTTTTTAATGCGCTGTACACAGAAAAAATTAAAAACCCACTTCAATTAACGTATTTGTTTTTTATTAAATTAATTAAATTCTGTGCTGATTTTTCGCCAGCAAACGAATTGATCATATCAATTAACACGTTTGTAAGTTTGAGTTTTTCTTGCTGTTCAGTTTCAATCAATAGGTTTAATTGAAAAGTGACCACCAGCAAAAGAGGCTAAATAAAACGTAAACCCAATTTAAAATATTTTTTCAATCAACACAGTTAATTGAAACAATTAAAAAATTGTTTGAAAATTTTAAATATTTTAAAGTTTGTGTGTATGTTTTCATATTTGCATATATACACACAGACATTATAATTTTTATTTTCAATTAAGGGAAATTAATTGGAACACTTAAAAAAATTTTTTGAAACAGCATTATTGAATTAATTGAAAAAATTTTGGTGAAAATTTTTTCTTTGTATGCTTTGAAAAAATGGATATACATCATATACATACACTCACAATATTATTACAGTAACGGACTGTAGTTTATTTAAGAAATATTCCGTTTAGTCATTTTTAAATAAATAAACATTTAAAATTCCAAGCAAATTTATTTTTAACTGATTCTAACAGTTATTCAAAAAACTAAGTGCATATTAATACGGATTTTCAGTTGCAGTTAATATTGTCCGTTGATTGAGTTAAACTCTTCTTTATGTTAAATTAAATAAAAATGTAATTTAAAACAACGAAAAGTTCATTTAATTTTTACTGTCAAAAATTCAACCGCAATGTTATTTTAACAGTCTTATATAAATTAATTGGCAAAAAATTAACAACATATTTTGTAAAAACAAATAAATATTCAGTTATTTTATATAATTTAACTACCAAAAATTTATTTTTACTTATCTATAAAATATGAATTGCTTGTTTTGTGTAAGCAATTCCCATTTTCTATTTGTTAATATAATTTAGTTAAATACGTTAAATTTTAAAAGTAAAATAATTGCGAAGCCATATCGGTCATGCTGCTGGTGTCTTATAATTGAGGGTTCTTCTGTAAACAACGTGGTCAGTACAACAAAAGTAAAACCAACGTGTGTAACAGGGTAAATAAATAATAATATTCTCCCTCTCTCGCTTATAAGAAAAACAAGCGGACAGGTGTCTGTCTGTCTGGTATTTTTTAGAAATTCGGCTCTTGTGTGGAGTAAAGGAAAATTACTGAATTGAATAAAATAACTGAATATTTAATTGTTTGTACTGAATATGGGGTCAATTTTTTGACAGTAAAATTTTACAAAATAACTGAATATTTAATTGTTTGTACTGAATATGGTGTTGAATTTTTGACAGTAAAATTTTACAAATAACTGAATATTTATTTGGTTTTACGGAATATGGTGTAGAATTTTTGACAAATTAAATGAACTTTTTGTTAAAAATAAATGAAAAATAAGTAGACCGGTTTTTAATTGAATTTTCATTTATTTTATATTACAATTTCAGTTAATTTTACGTACAGAATATTGTGAGTGTATGTATATATTTTGCAGTAATTTTGCAATTCAATTAAAGCCCCAAATAATTGGTTGTAGCTGGCTTATTTTTCAAAATTTAAGAAGAAGGGACCATTCCATTAGCTAAAAAGGCAATTTTTGCAGATACCGCGATGACAGAAGAAAAGGCAGCCTATTCAGGGGGACATTTTTTAGGAATTTCCGCGAAAATATTTCTCAAATTCCCAAAAATCAAGCATTTGTCATATTTTAATCTTGCTAAAAAGCAAAATTTAAGTGCCAAGCACACGCAAAGAGAAAACATTGCAACATTAGTCGGGAAAAAGTTTAAAATTTTCGGCTTTATTATCAGTGTCGTTGTCGTAGCTGAAAAATAGTCTTTATTAAAAATTGGCATTGTGATTGTCGGAAATAATATATTTATATATGTGTACAATAGGGTGGGTCGAAAAAAAAAGTTGTGCCAGTCACCTCCTAGAATGAAAGATATGTCAATGAAGTTTCTAAAACAGAAAAAAAATTTTTTTTGCCACGCCCCAAAATACAGCACTTTTGGTTTTTTATATGTAGCGCTGCCATTAAAAGTCCGATCTCATCATATCGCATATCGTTGTTCATGGCTTGATAGTGGCTTCATTTTTGTCTAGGGCGTGACTGATGAAAATTTTTTTGGTTTGTATTAGCTTCTACTTGGTTTAATGTAGTATGTATGTGAAAAAGAAAAAAGGGGCTTAATTTGGAGGCGTGTCATAAAAGTGAGCATATTAAAATCTATACATACGTAGTTTTACTAGGACTTTCTTGGACCGTCAAAAAAATTGGACATTTGGGGGAAGGATCCGAGATGGCATAAGTGGCGCCCAGAATTTCAGGTCGGATTGAAAAGTCACCAAAGACAAAAATGAAGCCACTATCAAGCCATGAACAACGATATGCGATATGATGAGATCGGACTTTTAATGGCAGCGCTACATATAAAAAACCAAAAGTGCTGTATTTTGGGGCGTGGCAAAAAAAAAAAAAATTTTTCCTGTTTTAGAAACTTCATTGACATATCTTTCATTTTTAGGGGTGACTGGCACAACTTTTTTTTTTTGTATGGAGGTCGACCCTGTCTAGTGTACAACATACTTGCTAAGTGTTTTATATTGCCGTTATCGTAAAATTAAAATGATATTGAATGAAATTTCAAACGACCACGACAGACACTCTTAATAAATCTGGGGGCCTAAATCTATTTGGTGTCATTCAAAATTATTCCTCTTTATTTATATTACGAATTTGTTTTTATAAATTTTAGGTGAAGCAAGGACGGTTCAAGTAGTATTTTAATATGGTTTTAAAATTAATAAGTGAACAGGCAGTTAACCTCATAATATTATATAATATATAAGGCATTTTTCCAAAATATATTTAATTTAACATAATTCTTAAATAGAATATACACACAGAAAAAAATACCAATGTAAAATTAACATAGCGAAATGGCGATTGAGAATTATTTAAATTTATCATTATTTCATATTAAGTTTAAATCAAAAATATTAAAATAACCTTAAATCACGTTTATTTAATATTATTCACTGTTAAAAAAAACATTGTTCAATATTGAATCCATAAAAACCTGTTTTTTATAATAAAATCAAAAGTTTATCTTGTTTAATTAACATGCATTCATACTTAAGTATGTACCTTTTTTAAAAAAAATAAGATAATTCCCGTATTCTTTTAATTATTATAATTTAGTTAAATAGTACATTAACCCAAATATGCCCAATGACCTATATATAGTACACCAAAATTCTGGCTCACATGATACGACACGATAATCAAAGTACCGTTCTTTTTGTTCACATACTCAGTACTCATCAATACCTCGCGAGAGATTGTGTGGTCCTATTATTTTTTGCTACTAATTTTGAGTTATTGAGTTATTAATTTGTGATATTTTCCTAATGACAGAATGTGGGGCCACGATTTTACGGTAAGGTAAATTTTGTATATTTACAAAAGAACAAATACTTTATTTTGTTTCTATTTATATTTATAAAGAGAAGCTTGATTGTTATATGCGTGAAGGTTTCATTTTTGTGTTTTAGTTTTGTTGTTGTAACACCTTAAAGTTTGGTGACCTATATGTAGGACATTAGGCATATAATATGCTATGTATTTTTCATAGAGGATTTTTCCTCATTGAAGCTTTGGCGTTGATAGAGGATGAGGATCTATATGTAGATAATATAACTATATTCCCACCCAATAATGCATGTGGAGACATCATATTCGAAGATTCTGGCGATGGAGCCTTAGTGAAAATAAATAATTTACCGGCTTCGCTAATGCAAAATAAGGTGCAAATTGTTAACAAAATCAATTTTGATAGTGATTGGGACACATGTGAAGAAAGACTTGTCCACCTATGATGCTATTTTTGAAAAACCTGTGGAGGGGGGTTCGACATACATACATACGCGTAATTCTACTTCTTTTTTTTCTCTCTATTCGATGATGAGCTAGTAGTCACAAAAGAATAAAGATTTGCGCGTGAATATACCCGAAACGAAATACTTTCTTGGAGTAATTTTGCTTAGTGGATTCGTTCCTCTACAGAGCTCTGCCTAAAAGAAGAAGGTTTTGGGAAAGTTCGAAAGACTTTAACAATAAACTAGTTCCCCAAGCCATTATTATTTGTTGCTCTTATGCCAAATCGTGGGCGCATAAGCCCAAATTTAATTTGAGTTTACTTTGTCCAATATTCATTGCTAGCTCGCCAAAGTCAGGTCACTCTTCGCGCATTTGAATAAAACGTTTATGGAAAAGGCTTATGTTGAAGAGGGACACAGCGTAGATGAAGCCATGGTTCCATACTGAGGTAGACTTGGTTGCAAGCACTATATTCATGGTAAGCCAGTTCGTTATGGCTTCCAACTATGGGTAGGTACGACTCCACAAGGCTACATATACTAGTTCGAGAATTACCAAGGTGCTTCTGTAAATTTCAGTGCCACTTACAAAGACCTGGGTCCCTAAATAATGAATTGCGTTAAGACCGATTGCACCATTGGGTTATTTCACAGGAAAAACAAACTTGATGTGGAGCCTGCCATCAAAAAACCTTAACTAGATGCCAAAAATGTGATAAAGGATAATATGTATGATGTTTTGTGTCGTATCACACCCAATGAGTCATGTGCCCAATGTCCTATATATAGGACGGCTTCAAAAACCACTTTTTTCAATAAATCTTAATAAAACCTATAATTGCACTGCTTTTATTTCTCATTTGTTTCCAAAATAATATAAAAGAACGTTTAAAATGATCATGCTCAAGCAATGGGCATATCTGGGTTAAGTTTTGAAAGTAGAATGATGACGAAAACTATATCGGGCGATTCTGCTGATGCTTCTGTTAACAAAGGAGAATACGAAATAAGTGAAACATGTGTTTTGAATTATTCTTAAATAAAGGCATATGGGCATTTCCTTCAAAAGGTCCACCGTGACCGAAAATTAAAAAGTTATTAAAAGCTGATTATTTTACGATATTTTTACGATATGGATTGTACTAATTTTATAAATTTACTCATAAATTTGTTCACTTAGATGAACAATCCGACTGCAAAGTTGAGCAAACGTAATTTCTTATATGTGAAAATGTTTTATTGTATGTTTTCCTTTCTTAAAAGAGGTGATATTTGAAAAAAAATTATTCCAAAAAAATTTTCTTACATGGTCTGTAATCTAAGTAAAAAGTAACGGTAAATTTTTATTTTATTTTGATCATTTTTCAGTTAAATTATTACGGAAAAAATTTCACGTTCGAAATGCCACGTATCGAACCAGATTTTGGCTTAAAAAAATAAAAATACTAAAGATTTTGGAATCAAACCAAGACATTTTAATGTTACATTGCTACGTAAAATTCTGAAAGTAGCTTGACTAAAAAATTGTGCCAAGTTTCGCTGAATTACGCCTTTTTATACTTGGCCAAAAAAACTACTTCTGTTTTTTTCACGTTCGAACCGCTACTTCTTTTGCCTTCTTCGACCTAGAATCGTGCCCTCCAAAACTTTAGCATAGATAATAGTACTTTCTTAGTGCTATAATTTAAGGGTTAAGAAAACGTTAAAATATTTTTTGCTTAAAATGTTATTGCATTTTTGATGCGTACGACTGTCACGTTCAACACTTTGGAATTACCCATATGTTGTCTCTGAAGCTGCTTCACAGTGTTATATCACACTCCAACCAATTCGATTCTACATGAAATTCACGTTGTTTAAACTTGAAATAACTTTCATTCAACGTGATTCGGATTGTTTTTTCAATATAAATGACATTTTGCTCTAACTTAACTGCAATGTTAAATTAACATTTTAAAAGAAAAAAATGTTATTCGCTAGTTATTGTAAAATCCGGTTGAATAAACATGAAAAACTTATGAAGCAAAATCACCAACGAAAAATTTTAAATCAACCTTGTTTTCGACGTTTTTAACTTGATTTTATTTCTGTGTGTATAGAATCTTAGCCTGAATTATCTAGATAAAGATTCTTTTAAACAGGAATTGATTTCGTGTATATGCTAGAGGAAATAGCCTTAACGCCCTCCCTATATATTGATAGAAGAATACAAAAAAAATTTTTAATACAAAACAAAAAAAATCCTTAACAAAAAGTGCATTTCACACAACTAATCAGAAAATGAAATAAAAAATTCTAAAGAAATAAAAATCTAAACTCATAACAATGTGCTTATGTTCATTTAGAACAAATTTGGTATAGAACAAGAGTTTCAACCACAAATTGTTGGCCATATTGTATTGCAATTTATACTGAAATTTTATGACCACTAATAATGTTCACTTTCTTTTCTTTTGTGCATACAAAACATTTGCTACATTAGTCGTATACATACTAGTAATGTATAACATACATAGTATGAATATACGCTATACAACTAAAAGCCCAGAAGTTCTTAAATTTTTCATATTTGTTTGGCTATTTGGAAACTGTTTATATTTAACAAGAATTTAATACATCTCTGGTTTTAGTTCTCAAATAATTATTTTGTAAATTGCTTACAATAAGTCATAGTTCATTTTTATAAACAAGATCCACTGGTGGTTGCAATTTCTTAGAAAAACTAGTAACCCAGCAACATTCATCAGAACTGTTGGGCAAGTATATGATTTCTTTCGTATGTATTGTGAAAATAATGATAATGATGCCCTTTTATTTTTGTCTGGGTAAGTGTTCTTTTTTTATGTTTATGTGTAAGTCGAGTGTAAGTAAATGTATGTGTAAGTCGAGTACATTTAATGCTGCCCAATTAAATGAAGCAAAATTTTCTATCCGTTTTTTATTTGTTGTTTTGTATTTTTTTTGCCATTACAAGCAGAAATATAAAAATTATTATTTGGTAAATTTTGTAAATAGTGGCAAAAAGAAACAGTCATAATGTGAGTACTATGTTAAACTCAACTTAAAGCAGTAACCATTGTAAGTAGCAACGCAAATGCGAAACAAAAATACTACCGACTATACAACATAAATTTTGCACATAATGAACACATTAAGATTTACAATAAACAAAAAAGAATTGCAAGGGTATTTTATACAAAGAAACCCAGTTAGAAATTATAGGCAGAAAACTCCTGACATGTTATAAACTAAATCATCTTGCAATAATATCGAATTATTAATTTATGAACAATTAAAAATTATTTTCTAATAAAATCTCATAAATTGAAAAAAAAATTAATAGGTATTTTCCTCAGCAGTGGTGGGCAAAACACACGTTGCGATATTTAAAATCGCAGTTTCTCAAAGATACATGCCAAACTTAAAAAATTAAATTTTAAAGTATTTTGATTAGGTTATTTATTAAAGGGCATAATAAACCACACAAAATGCTTGGCAAACACACACATTATTTCCGTTTGGGGTTTGCCAATAAACAACACAAATATTCTCCGTTCAAACATTAACTATCATTTTTGTTTTGTTTTCAATGAATGCAGATGCCAATAGTGCTGCGGCAATTTTGTTGCTTTTAGCTTAAAACGGAGAAGAAATTATAAAATAAAGGCAACAAATTTAAAGTAAACAGTTTTTAAACAACGAGCTGTTTTGTGGCAAGCAATACTACTAAAAAAACTTAATTTAATATTAAAAATTAATTGAATTGAATACATTTAGCATTAGACGCCACAAAAAGTTTGACAAATATCCAACATGTCTGCCAAATATTAAAAATTTTTAATATTTCTGCAAACATTGCTTCAAATGTTTGTCCAAACAGCAAACACCCCAATTAACAACACAAAATGTTTGTACAAACGTAAAATTTTGACATGTTTGCCAAGCCATTTGTGAGGTTTATTATGCCCTTAAGCCTTTATATATTGGCCCTTGACCTTTTCGTATATCAATCGATAAATCAAGTTTTTTATGATTACTTAAAGTACGAGTCGTAGTCAAAAATTCAAGTACGAATAACACTTAAACGTGCTCAAAAAATTAGGATTACTTTCGAAAATCAGTCCCGTAATTTCTTGAAATAAGTATAAAATTCTTAACTCAAGTAAAAAAAAAGAGTTAACTTTTCGTTGTGTTTAACCCTCCTCCATACTCTTTGAAAAAAGGTCTTGCCAGACTCATGTATACCACGAAGGGTTAAAAAGTAAATTTGAACTCTTGTTTCTCATTTAGTTAATATTTTTGGCTTAATATGTACATAAGATTTCTAAGGTAAAACCTATATAGGGCATGATGTTTGTGTTTTATCGCTCTGTAATGTGCAATACGGTTAAGTAAATCAATCATAATAATTGTTTCTTTCTAATTTCTTTTTTGGTTTTTTTCAAGCACACATTCGGGATAAAATCAGCCTTATAAAACTTAATTCAAGCGCATTTTGAGATTGGTTCGATCTAGTTTTACTTAAATCAATCTCATTTTCGGATTATTTTAACTGCGAATTCGGATTAAAACAATCTTATAATTCTTGAACCATGTGCATTTTATGATTGATTAGTTTTACCTTAATCAATCTTATTTTCGAATTATTTCAAGTTCGAAATCGGGATTGAATATTGATAATTTAAGTATTTTGCGATTGAAAATCCGAACTTTAATCAATCATTCTGTACTTGATTCAAGAAAATCCGTACTCGTCGTACTATTAATACTGCTTCGGATTGATTTGAGTGCCGATAGATTGATTTTTTCTTTGAGTGTAGAATCACTTTTTAAATCGATCCAACGATGTGCGTTCTTCCGTCCGTCCGTCCGGCTGGCTCTTAATGTAAACTTTGTGCGTCAAGTACAGTCATAAGGACCAACCCTCATGAAAATGGTTAGAATCGATCCATAATTTCACATATTCTTTATAGTTATAAGCATATTTTCGGTCTTTGTTATCATAAAACATCTTATTATTTTCGTATTTAGATTAAATTAGGTCCAAACTTATTTTATTGCAATCCACATCAACCTACAAAATTTTATTGAAATCGGTCCATATGTGATCATAGCTCTCATACAAATACTACTCTTAGCAAATAAGAAAGTATAGTCGGTCATGCCCGACCATATGATACCCTACCCTATACCACAGAATATAAGAACAAATGTTTGAAAGTGTACAGTATTAGGGACCCATGGGCCATCATGAATCCGCCACAACAAAATTATGCAATTGAGTTTAAGATTATTTTAAAAGTTCTTTTTGTCGAATTTTTATCTTTATTAAATCTCTTTGATTTTATATGGTTTTAGGAATGGGGTTTATATGGGACCTATGGTTCATTTTTGACCCACTTGCAAAATACTTTCATATTGTCATATTTTAGAAGCTATCGTAAAAGTCCTTGTCGACAATTTTTATGTAGAGACTAACTTTTTTAAGGAAGTTATGGCATTAAAAGCTATTTTCGGGAGTAGTTTTTGTATGGTCAAATATGGACCGATTAAAATAAAATATGATAAGATGATTTTGATTGCAATAAAATTAGCTTGGTCTAAATTTAATTTAAATACCAACACAAATGCATAATACCTTCTCCACCATTGTTAGAATTATGCTTCATAAATCTGAAGAATCAATTTCATTAAATTTTTTCATTAATCCAATGAAAAATTTCATTACGGGAATGAAATTTTACAAACATAATGAAGTAATTTCATTAACACTACGAAATTGAGTTTCGTAATTTCGTTAATATTTTTTATTAAATTAATTACAACTTAAAATGTCTTTCAGAAGAAAAGTTCAACTTATTGTTATACATAATTTCAATAGGTTTTTTTTAGATAAAATTTGTATTCACAAAAATTACTTTGATAATTAAAATGAACTATTAATCAAAATATTCAAATATTTTTAAGTTAATAAAAAATAAATTTTTCTATTTTGTTTTATATTTCTTTATTTAGTTAATTTGAATTTTGTTAATTATTTAACGTTGAAGTTTTTATATATACCAGGATCGCCTGGTGGCCGAAATTCGACCACTTGACATTTACTTTCGAGAAAACCTGTGCGTTATAAATTTCAAGGGCCGATGTTGATTTTGAATAAAACACAAACTATTTAGGAAATTATTGTAATTTTATTTTATTATGATATATTGGTATTACTCAATTATGTATGGAACAAAATATCGGCCAAATGGGTGCGGCGACCACGGCGGCACACCTCCATCCGATGGTCCAAATTTTCGATGACCCTGAGGCATAATGGAGGTTCTATGCCGTTAATGTGCCGAATTATCTCATCCTTTAGCTCTTGAATTGTTGCTGGCTTATCGACGTACACCTTTTCTTTCAAATAACCCCAAAGAAAAAAGTCCAACGGTGTCAAATCACAAGATCTTGGCGGCCAATTGACATCGTCATTACGTGAGATAACACGGCCATTGAATTTGTTGCGCAAAAGAGCCATTGTTTCGTTAGCTGTGTGGCAAGTGGCACCGTCCTGCTGAAACCACATATCGTCCACATCCATATCTTCCAATTCGGGCCATAAAAAGTTCGTTATCATCTCACGATAGCGAACACCATTCACAGTAACTGCCTGACCGGCCTCATTTTGGAAAAAATACGGCCCGATGATGCCGCCAGCCCATAAACCGCACCAAACAGTCACTCTTTTTGGGTGCATTGATTTTTCGACAATCACTCTTGGATTCTCATTCGCCCAAATGCGGCAATTCTGTTTATTGACGAATCCACTGAGGTGAAAATGTGCCTCATCACTGAAGATGATTTTCTTCGAAAATTGATCATCCACTGTTGCCATTTCTTGCCACCATTCTGCCCATTCACGACGTTTGGAATGCTCAAGAGGCTTTAGTTCCTGGGCCAATTGCACCTTGTAAGCGTGTAAATGCAAGTCTTTATGCATAATGTTCATCAACGACGAGCGTGAGAGGTGCAATTGTTGGGCACGACGACGAGTTGAGGTGGACGGCTCTTCAGCCACACTATCGCGAACAGCAGCAATATTTCCTGCAGTACGAGCTGTACGAGCATGAACTGGTGTTCTCACATCTTCTATAGACCCGGTTTGCTCGAATTTTTCCACGATTTTTGCGATTGTACGCACATTTGGACGATCAAATTGACCAAAAAAATCACGAAGTGCACGATATGCATTTTGATTTGGACGCCCATTTTTATAATAAGTCTGGATAACTTTAACACGTTGTTGGATTGTGTATCTCTCCATGGTTCAAATTGAGTAAGTCTGAAATAGAGAAATGTCAAATAAAATTCGGAAAAAAACTTGGCGTTTAGGTGTGGTTCACATTCAACATCGGCCCTTACAATTTAACCACCCGTTACAACAAAAAAGTACATCCCCAAAACGTATTCACCCATCTTTGTTCGTATGTCTGTAAGATAAATTAAAACGCTTTTTAAACACTTAAGTTCAAAAAAATTTAGAAAAAAAATATATTGTGCATATCTACACACAAATACCTTTAAAACGATATATGTTTCATTAAAAACGGTGGACGATAAGATACTTAAAAATCAACCACAAAAAAATTGTTCCCGTATTTATAGATGAGATTTTTTGAATTTTTGTTAATTAATATAATTATGAATTTTGATTATTGAATTGTTAATTTTATTGAATGATTAATTGAAGTATACTATAATCATGGGTAAATTTCTTGAAGTGTACTATTTAGTACTCGCAGAGTGGTCGATATACCGAATATGGCGGCATTTAATTCGCAAATGAAAAAAAAAACTAAGCCTGATGCTTAATTTCGACTATGAAATGCGTAATAAACTAAACTCTAAGCAATTTTCATTTATTTCAGAGCTTTTTTGTTAAAGTTGCTGATACCTAGCCAAAATATTAAAAATATTTCTGTTAAATTACAGATATATTATTTTGAGTGTTGTTAATATAATTAATACAAATTTCCTAAAGATAATATATTTGTTTTTAATCTGAATCAGAAGTATCAGAACCAACAGTGTCTTCATGTACAATTGGCTCTGAAAGCAAATTTTGTACATCTCTTCCAATTTCGATGTTGTTCCGGGAGTAGCTAGAAGGTCGTTTGGATAGCGTGGATATGAGAGGATCAGATGAGAAAAGAAGTGAGTGCATTAAATCCTCCATTGTGTTTTTTCTTGAATTTGTTCGTGTATGATGCTCTATTAAATTTCTCAAATCCTTATTTCGCGATTCTTGTGCTTCTTCTGACATCATGCCAATTGGAAAGAGACATTGTTTATGATTTCAGCACCGTGAATTAATCTTTTGTGTACAGAAGATGGCATATAGAATCATGAATATTGGTTTACAAATATTTCCGCTGTTTGCCAGCAAAATGTTTTGAACGCATGTGTATTAATTTTGTACCCGCAAGCCATAGTGCGTAAAATAATGCTGAATCTACTGATTCAGGTATGTGATGGAAATCGATTTTAAAAACGATACGATTTGAAACCGAAAATATCGGGCTCCACGAAAAGCCCCCCAATGAAATAACGCCCAGGAAATAGCCCCCAATGAAATAATCCCCAAAAAATAGGAAATAACACCCAAAAGCAGTGAATGAAATAACATCGAAAAATAAATGAAATAAACCCCAAAACGAAAACGAAACAACCCCCAATATTTTGATGTTATTTCATATGAAATACCACCCAATGATGAAAATGAAATAAACCCCAATGAAATTAACCTTTTTAACCATGGCAGGTAAGACCTTAATGGCTTTATTGCTCAATTGAATGGGAGATAAAGCCGTTATGGTCTTATCGCCCAATCATTGAGAGGTAAGGTCATATTTAAAATTTTGCGAAATGAGAGATATAGCCATATTTTTTTCACAAATGAGAGACAAAGCCATACTTTTCCGGAATAGTGTTACGCATGGTGTCAACATTCTGTAAAAGGGAAAATCCTTAGTTATCATTGAAAAACATTTTTTTATTCTTGTGACGCACGCAGGAAATTTTCATTCAGCGAAGCCACCTGCCGCGTCCTACTGGAGGAAAAAATCCCTAAGCACTTCCGCAGGCCATCACGCAGAAAAACTTTAGTATGCGAAGCCAGATTTCAATACTTAACTTTGATGTTAAAAATAAAATAACCTCCGAATTAAAAATAAAATACCACCCAAATTAAACACGCTATGAAACAAGCCCCGAATTTTAAAAATTTGTTGGGTGTTATTTCATTGGAGATTATTTCATAATTTGAAAACCCCAAATGAAGAATGAAATAATTCCCAAAAAAAAATGAAAAACGGCCCAAAAAATTGGGAGTTTTTTCATATGAAATAACACCCAAAAATTTATGAAAAAAAATATTGGGGAATATTTCATTTCTCGTTTGGGCGTTATTTCATTGGGGGGCTTTTCGTGGAGCCAAATATCGTTTTCAGTTTCTTTTAAAATGGATTTTAAATGCATATTCCTTTTATTTTCAGTGTTTATTATATAAAATTTTATATTTTATACGTTAACTGAAGTGTATTCTGAACGAAAATTTAAGTCTTTAATTCAGAAATAGATTTTAAAATCGTTCGAAATTCATCACACATTTTAAAAACGGTCGTTTTTAAATCGATCGATTTTCATCACATACCTGATTAAGTCCTCACTGACTCCAGTTAAAAGTGCTGCCAATTTTGGTTGTTGAAAAAATCTTCTAGCCGCATTTCCGTTATTAGTATTTCCGATCCGAGCTTAGGAATATCAACTAATAAAGAGATTTCATTTCTTTACTTTTCTTGTATATCTAATTTGGTTTGCTGTACAACAGGTTTGTCAGTGCTATGAATTTGCATCCTTTTTATTGGGATTCTGTACGCAATATGTAAAATGCACTCAAAACACCTTATCCAAGCGTGTAGTGTTGACAAGCCATACTCATACATATTTCTATTTACCGGCAGATTATTAATGGCATTCAAGTCATTCATAATTTTTGGTGTGTCTCCGCAAATTCCACATGTTTGTGACGAGGATTCTGAAATTACACTTAAAACTTTTCCATCGATCATTGTCATGTAAAATTGGTGATTAATTTGAAAAGACTCAAATTGTGTTGGAATACTATCAGTTATTTCCTGTTTCACTTTATCAACTTCAGCACTAACTTACTCAGAAGTTTCTTTTGCGTAAATCAATTTTATTGGTCTACAAAATCTCATTGAAGAAGGCCGAGAATTCTCCCACAGAATGACAATTCCCATTTTCACTTGCAGTGGCACAATGCATACGACAAATAAGTTTTCATCGATACTGTTCGATTCAGGGTCAGAAAAGTTTTGGCGGTAAGTTGAATATCCGCTACTGCCATCACATCCCCATTTGTATATCGCTGTAATAGCATCTTCATTGAGGCTGAAGAAAACTTCCTTCTTTGATTCGACGATTCTTGTTGCTGTATGTTCAACCAAGCTCTGTAGAGACACTTCAGCAGACGTATCGGTAATTTGGACTCCAACAGGGTAGCATTTCTTTTTTGCTAATAGCAATGCATCATATGCTGGATATATGTTTGCATTTCTTACTTTTGCACCAGCTTGGATCAATTTGTACGAGTGCTTTGTAAAATCCCCATCCACGTAAAGAGCCAAAGCGTCATCAGGACTGTATGCAATAGCATTTTTGGCTTCTGAAGCAATAGTTTTTTTTTAAATTTTTGCTGCAACCTCGAAATCAGAATGTAGCATGGATACAACTTCTGATGCGTTTCTTTTTCCTGCTTTGTGTAAACTAACACGCGTTGCTACAACAAGTTCATCGCAAGTTCATCACAAGCTGTGAAACTTTGTTGACTTGTGTTTTAGATGAACAAGCAGTGAACTCTTTTACAGGCCTACCAAAATTGTTACTAGTTGTCGGCCCAACTAGTAAAACTTCACTGTCAAACCAATCTTTATTACGTTTTTCGAAATTCAATAACGTTCTGTTGCAGTTCTTCCACTTTTCCACTACTTTGCTTATGAAGCTCCTCAATTTTTTTTTTATTTCTCGGCACTGCTCCTCATTATAGTGCGATTATATTATTAAATACGTTTAAATCCACAGCTGAAAATTTTTTAGTAGGGACGTTTTCATTGTTCCAAATCAAAAAAAGTGTGCGTTTGGAAACATTCATTATGCCTAAAAAATTAATTAACCAATAAACGGGCAAAAACGGGTAGTTCATTTTGGACGTTTCACAACAACAAATAACCAAATTAATAATCAAAACCATATTTGGACCGAATCCAATCGAATCCCAAAATATGCACTCCACCAAACTCTAGTATATAACACTTCAAATCTGCTACACCAATGTTAACTTCTACAACGTATTTCTATTAAACTAGATAATCACAGATCACAAACATATTTTTTTTAGTTAATACATACCTTGTACTTTAAATAAAAACCTTAGTTTATTAAATTATTAATCAAATGATTTAATATTGCCGAAAACCACGCACTGAGTAATTTGGCGCAAAATTCTTGCAATGCACTTGCTGCAACTCATGTTATGTTTGACAGCTAACAGCTGTGCGAATATTGAAAGCAACACAAATGTAAAAACGTAAATTTGCTCAGTGGAGTATCGGCTATCGATACAATGTCAAATATTTATCGATTTTAAAGTTTTAAAATTTGATTTCGACCACTGTGCATCTGTGTGGATAAAAAGCCGAGGTTGAAGAAGTTTAAAACCTAACTTTTGCTTTCACTTCATTCTTAACACTTCAATTGAGCAGACGGAACGCTCATACTTCAACCCCACTGTTAAATTAACTTAATTTGAATTGCAAAAAGAAAACCCCCCAACATCTTCTCATTTAAGTTGAAAATCATCAGCTGATAGGTAAGAACAACATTAAAATCCCCTACACAAAGAAAAGAAAACTAATCCCCTGTTTTCTTTGTACTGGTATGCGCAGCATTGACGATAGATCCCATATAAGCCCTTTCTCTAAAATCGCTTTAAGTTGAAAAACTCTTTTGTATATATTGATATCTAGATATATTCGGCACAAAGAGCTTTTACGTGAATCTTGACCTCATAAAACAATTTTGTTCTGGCAGTTCCATGATTGCCTTTGAAAATTGGCACTAATTGCTGTAGAGAGTAGGATACCACATGTCCAGGTACTTTACTTTTTAACTTGCTAGAAGTGTTTTCCAGTCTTAAAAATCTATTCATACAAAATTTTACCAGAATTGAGTTATTGGTAACGTCTTCAGACGCTCTAAAGTGTTTTCGGAGAGTGGACATTATGAAGGGCCTGTTCTGAATTAAGGACCAATCTTCTCGAAATTTTGCAATATAACTTCTAGCCTTATGAAACTATGAAAGACGAAATTTTACTTCAAGCATTTTTGTTTTTAGGTGTAATACAATTTTTTCCGGGAGTGGGCTTTATATTGGGCCTCTGGTATATTTTGAACCGATCGTCAAGAAACTTTGAAGTGTTATTGCCAGTCTTATTAAACGAAAAAAAATCAAATTTTACTACAAGAGCGTTATTATTTATGGTTTTAGATATTCTAAAGTATTTTTCCAAAGTCGACTTTGTATGGGGCCTTTTGCAAAGTGTAAACTATGATTTAGCCTTCTTAGGGAGGTGGTTTCAAAGTTTGGTACATAACAATTTTTTTAATAAAACAATTGTGCTAAGTTCTAATCAAAAACTGTTCAGGAGAACTGGAAAGAATTTGGCATCAAAATTGTTCGTTCTGTTGTGTCTTTTGAAAGCGGAATAAAAAAACTTAGTATTCCCTCTCAACAATTAGTAGTATTATGTAATATTTTCAACTCAAAATAAAAATCTCTTAAATAGTACTCACATATTTATGAAAATTCCCTTACAGCAATTATCACATGAAAAAGTATTTTTCCTACCGCAGACAAACAAAAATAAACTTTAAAAAAAAAGAAAAATTGTACTTCTTATCCTGGGGAACAATGGATGAGTGAATGAATGAATATATCTAAATACATTTATACCCATCTAAGGTCGCCGTTTTCTTTCTTTTTTTTTAACAAAAGCTTACAAATATATATTGTATAACAACAAATTGGTTTGAAGTGTTAATTTGCTCAAAGCGTTATACGCTTTTCTGTTTCTGGTTTCAAAACTAACGTTCAAATTGTACGGTTAGGAGAGAAAACGAAAAGTCTTTTTATTTTTCTCCTTTTATTTGTACTATTTTCAAAAGCTCCAACAATAATAAGACGAAAAAGGTTATTCTACTAAATATCTATTGTTTGTTGTATTTTTCCTTTTTTTTTACTTTTGTTATGAACTGATGCAGAATTTTCTTATGCCAGGCACGTTTTGTTTTAAATAGTTCAACGTAAAAAGGAGGTGGAAGGGTAGGGAATGGGTACTCTTTAACACGTTTTTAGACATAGATACGTACACACAAATATATAACACATACTCAGATTTCTTAGTTGAACCCAGAAGTTGTGAAAGTATCGTTTAACTTTTCAATTGACTGCGGACCATTTAAGACCAGTGCAGTATTTTTGATATCTTTAAATTATACACGAGCTATACTTTTTAGTACAAACATACCAATTTTGTATCTAGTGTTTTAGAGAGGTTATCAGAATGGTTGGGTCTCGCACAATTTATCGTATAGATTTAGTAACAGCTACTGTTACTATACCTCCATACTGATCACAGTGGACTCGATTAATAAATATGAATGTTAAATTAATACATAAGTAAAATAATATTTTAAAAATATTAAAACTGGTGTCTTAAAAAAGGAACTTACATAACTTATAGCACAATTGCGCTATCTTAATAAAACATGTATTCTAAACAGGTAAGGAAAATTTATTTTCTGATTTTCTACTGACTTTCAAAATACATTTTGTGCTTTTAGATGGGACACCTGCAGCGCTGCCGATTTCTTTATTATTATCCAAAAATTTTTTTTCTTTGACTATTTTGGGAATATAAAAGTTTTGAGTAATTTCGTCTCAACATTATTTTAAATAATTTCAAGCAAACATTTTAATTTCGCTTAGAAGCAATTTCATGTTGAGACACAGCATGAGCTACATATCGTTACCTAAAACACAAAACTTTTTCATTGATTCTGCTGGATCGCATTAACACAAATGTCCACAAAAACTTTTGAAATCTTTCGAAAATGAACAATTTTATTAACAAACAAGTGCTATATTTGGCTGCGGTCGTTGCTAAAACTGTTTGTTTGTTCATTTCTTTATCAATGTAAAAAAAGAAACATGAAAATATAATGTTTGTCTATAATAGTATCACTACAATTGTTCTGTTTTTTTTTTTAGCGAATAACAGAACACTATATAATGTTCGGCTCTTTCTTGAAAATAGTTGCGAACGGTATTAAGGGTTGTGTTCGTCTACCCAAACACTAAACAATTAGATATCGATTAGAGTGTGTGAACCGAACGCTAAATAATGCTCTGCTTATCTTCGAACACTGATTGATACCAAACGGAAGAAAAAAAATTAATGTAAGAACAATAAAACTCAAACTGCATTTTTGTGGACTTAATACCGTTTTGTCTTACATCAAAGAATTGTTCTGAGATTAATTTTTATACCCTCCACCACAATAAGTTGTGAAGAGGGTATACTTAGTTTGTCATTCCGTGTGAAACTTTTTAATTATTCAACTCAGACCCCATAAAGTATATATATTCTGGGTCCTTGAGTAATTCTAAGTCGATTTAGCCATGCCCGTCTGTTCGTCTGCCCGTCTGTTGAAAACACGCGCACTTTCGAAATACTCAAAAGAAATAAACAAACTTGGTGTCAAATTGCGTGTAGTTATCCTAAGCAGTTTGGGATTGAAATCCAGCAAAATCGGTTTAGTAGGATCAGAGCTATGAATCAAAATGTGGAACCACCACCTAAAAAAAAATTGATAATTTTGTTACAAAAACTTACATAACTCGTGGAACAATGCATGGAATGATATTAGATTTTGCAAAAAATAGTTTTATTCGGCTGGAAATCACGCTGCAAAATTTCGGGATGATCGGTCCATAACTAACCCTAGGCCCCATATAAGCCCTACTCCCGGAAAATAGTTTAGTTCGCCTAAAACCATAATAAATAATACTATCAAAACAAAATGTGGCACATCACAGTTTTATAGACCTTGAAATAAGACTGTAAAACTTCGTAAAGATCGGTCCATAATTTACCATAGGCCCAATATAAACCCTACTCCCGGAAAACCGTTTAGTAAGCTTAAAACCGTAAAAAATAATGTTATCATAGCAAAATTTGGTGCACCACAGTTTTATAGGACTAGAAATTAGACTATTAAATTTCGTGAAGACCGGTTCGTTTTTTACGATAGGCCCCATATAAACCCTACTCCTGGTAAACAGTTTAGTACGCCTTACACCGAACAACATAATCAGAATTAAATAAAATTAAATGCTTCATAGTTCTATAGGACTAGAAATGACACTGTGAAATTTCGTGATGATAACCCTGCCTTTACACATGCAAGTAGTAGCATGCCACTGTTGTATACATATTATCAAAGAAAATTTGTTCGAAATAGTCGAATCTCATGCCATTAACTTTTGTGATTACACATGCCACTGCGAGTTCATTTTCAAAATGTCGTAGAAGCGTCAACTTTAGCAAATTTGTTTACTTCTCAAATTAAAAAAAAAGTACCACAAAACGAAAAAGAGTTACCGAGTTAATCATAGTGGCACATTTTTGGGGAAATTTTTTCATTTATTTATATTAACATTATTTTAACGATATTAATGCTCTATAATTAACAAACTTGCTTTTATTTATGCGCGTTTTTAAAAAATTAATCATAATAATTCTTTATTAAGTTAAAACTTCAATAACAATTTGACAACAATCTAGTAGATGTGAATTAAATTTTTAACAGGGTAACATTGCTTATCGTTTTGACATTTAGTGGCATGCAAGTGCCAAATTTCCACTCGCATGCAATTTTTGCTGCCACTGGAGCTGCCATTGCGAAAAATGTGAGTGTATTAGTAAAAAAGTGTGAGTGTATTGAGTTTTTCGAACTGGCAGTGACATGTGTAAATGCTAGGTAAAGCCCAATCTAGTAAAATAATTAAATACGCCTAAAAGTATAGCAGATATAGATATACTTATAAACTTTCTACCAACTTAGCTTTATATGGCCAGAAAAAATTCTGAAATTCACTGCAAACGCGAAAACTTATTTCTCCGCTGGATTGAAAGCTAGTAAAAATTTGAAAAAAATCATAACACTTTTTGTCTGTCAAAAATTTAAGATATGTCTAAACCTATGCTGAAGAACAGCTACAATTTTTTAATAGTCATATACACCGCCTCTTCGATATAAGTGTTCCATTGCGAATTTACCGCGGTGATAAAACTAAACAGTATTGGTTTAATTCTTCCATCAAAAGCCAAATTAATGATCGGGATGTGCTATATTCACGTTGGAAAAGATTTAGAACAGATGTCTGTTTTTATAAAGATTATAATAATAAAATAGACATCATACAGATATTACTCCTAAGACATTCGAACTGTCGGTGGACGGTATCAAAGATTCGGCACAGCCGAATATAGCACTCTAACTCGTTTTTTTTTACTTTTCTCATATTAAAAAAATCTTTAGAAATAATTATCTGATTTTTCTTTCATAAGCTTCAAATATGAAGCCATATATCGGAAAAAACATTAAGGCTGATACCCCCTTAAACCTGTAAATGGCAGTGATGAAAGAATTTTAAGATTCATTTTAGATTACTTTGCTGACAAAATTTTTATACTCGGCAAAAATATTTCGCTCTTTTGGACCCCACTGTTTGTATAAAAGAAAAACCCTAAACATAAAAAAACTTATAATCTTCTTCAGTATTTGTATGGATAGCAATGCCAGTGTAGTGTAACACAAAACAAACCGGGACAAAAAGAATTCTTTTGATGGCGATATTAAAAGGATGGACTTTGACAACGATGGGTGTCATGATTTTAAGTATTATCTAGTAAAAAAACAACAAAAATAACATCATGACAGGCGAATGTCGAAGTATTGGTTGTTGAATATTTACTAAGGTCAACTGAAAGTGTCTGTGGGAAATTCTAAATGTCTTAGACACAAAAGCAACTACAACAAAAGCTTTGAAGCTTTTAATAAAACCTGGTATTTGTATAAAAAAAAAAACATTTTTGTCCAAATTTCGTTATTCCCTAAAATAATTTTTTCGTTTCTAAATAGTTTGCTGGAGAAAGATTATTGTGTATAGAATGGTTGCCTGCCATTTCTACTTAATGTTGTTTCAAAAAAACTTTACAAATTGTATAAGTATTTCTGCAATTTTTTTGCTTACATTTCAATTGAATATAAACTTTCTTTCCCTAATTTTTTTTAGAAATTTGTATTTATCTTTTCTTTTTATTTAACTTTATTATTTTTTTTTTCTTTTGTAAAAGTTATTGATATAAAATCCCTTTTTAAGTTGAAAATTTTTATCACTTTAGCAAAGCGTAAAAATTCAATTGATAAATACTGTAAAACTCTTCCGAAACAAATAATGGAAAATTGAAAAAAGGAAGCTGGAAAAAGTTTTCCCTTTTTCATTAATTTTGGGCTGCATATAAACCAAAATGTCTAAATACAAAAACACCAAAAGAAATGCTTAAGAATATTTAGTTTTTACTTTCCTTAACAAAAGTGTTTAGGTTTTTCTTTTTCTTTATTTGTATATTGTTTGGACATTTTCAATGGAAACGGGAAAAAAACTTCACAATAACAAAATCAATGAAAGAAAAAAAGCGTAAACCGTTAAAATATGCATTATTATAGCCAACGGATATCGTTAGTTATAACAGGATTTTTGATTATTTTAAGAACTTGTTGGGTACGTGGGCAAATTGAAAAGTGTTAATAAGTGAAAATAAAATACGAAAATATATACATAATTCTTAAATAAACAGGACGTATTTTTGGTGTTTAAAAGTTTTAAGATTCTACGCCTAGAGGGAAAAGTCCAATCTAGCGGCAAAAAAAAATTATCGAATATAAAAAAATTTTTAAATGCAGGATAAGAGCGGATTAATTAATAAGTGAATTAAAAGTAAAAATTTATTTATAACAAAGTATTGGGTAAAATTAATACATACATTGGTGTATTTGAAAAGAAAATACATTTAACTTGTGTATTTAAAATACAAAATACTTTCTTGACGTGTATTTAAAATAAAAAAAAAGTGTGTTGTTTATTAAAAATACGGTAAACAATTTTTTTATATTAAACATACATGTACATAAGGTTTATTTCTTAACTATAATTCGCCTTACCCCTCAAAAAGTTGAAGCTTGATGTATTATTACTCTTCAAAAACTTAAAGCTCCTGGGACCACGTTTTCTCGTGTCGACTTACAGTTGTAATTTTATTCAATAACACTCATACGACATGATGAACCATACTTTGGAAAACATAAAAAAATATTATGTGCAACCAAAGAGTAATAATTTTAATAGTGTTTAAATTTCATAACTTTTATTTAACGTACTTGTTGTACAATTAGCGTAAAGTTTTCGGTGTTCATGAACTCATTGAGTTATATGTAGGGATGAAACGATACGACTAAATACAAATACATATTCGATACTTATATATAAGTACCAAGTATTTTTGTACACGATACTTAGCAACCGAGTACCAAGTAGTACCGGTAAAAAAAATACTCGGTATCAGCCAAAAGTAATCGTTTCACTTTGGTGTTGAAATTAATCTTAAATTTTTGATTATTTTCCAAAGCTGGAACAGCAGTAACGGTATCAAGAATCCATTTGAACAGTAAACACCTATAAACCACATATTGCCTAGTAAAATTTTCTCAATTTCTGGCTATATGAAGTCCCTTATCATCTCGCGATAGTGAACACCATTCACGGTAATTGCTTGGCTTCCTCATTTCCGAAGAAGTGTGGCCCGATAACGCCGCCAGCCGCAGAACTAACTGGGCGAGCATGCACATATGTTTTCCCATTTCCTACAGACCCGGTTTGCTGAAATTTGCGCACGATTCTCCCGATTGTGGAAATATTTAGTCGATTATGCTGACCAAAAAAAAAATCAAGATGTGCACGAAAAGCATTTTGATTGAACGCCATTTTCGTAAAAGGCTTTAACAATATTAACGCGCTGCATAATTGAGTACCTCCCAATGGTAGAAGTTGTCAAATACTGAAACAAAGAAAAGTCAAATTAAGTGGCGCAAAAAACTTTACGTGGATTATGGTTTTACCACCCTTCATTATATATTTATCAATTTAAAAATAAAATACATATTTACATTTAAAATAAATACATAATGACATTGTTGATTTTTGGAATGAAAGGTGAATGAAGGTTGTTATCCTGAACGTTCTATAAAATTTTGATTCCAAAGATAAAAGATTTTCGAAAGGAAATTGGTACTAAGTGGCAACTAAAAGTGGTCTCAATTTTTACACTTTTCGTTTTGCACAAAAATTCTAATGGGTCGTAGTTGTTATTGTATTGTATGGTACTAAAACACTTATAAGAGGGCTTATAAGTGCTGTTTTTTATTATTTTATCATATAAACCAAAACAAGTACCGATACAAGTAAGTATCGATACTTTTTTTCAATTCTGAGTAGGTGTCGATACTTTACGAGCGATACTATATCGAGTAAAAGTATCGATACCTTAGAGGTATCGTTTCTTCCCTAGTTATATGCCATCTGTCTGCCGACCTTTGTTATCAGTCCGAGATATGCTCCCACTTACTTCACCACTCTTTTCGCAGTATCATTCACAATTTCGAATTGCTTGTTTTAGTTAAAAACAAAATTATTTCTAACACAAGTAGTATTCTAAGCTTTTCTGAATAACTTAAGGGCCCAATAAACGACACAAGCATTTTTATAACAACAAGATGTTTGTGCGCATTTTAAAACTTTTTAATATTCACACAAACCTGCTCCATATGTTTGTTATATGTTTTTGAAACCGTTTGTGTAGTTCTTTTGCCCTTCACTAGTCTTTTCTATGTTGAATTCCGCAAATTTTTTTTTCTACAGAAATTGTCTGCTTTGGTACATCAAATTATTGCTTTTGTTTTGTGCTACTGTTTGCAACTCACCATTAGCAACCTGGCATTATCATTAAGAAATAAGAATAAAATTAACTTGAATGGAGGTATTGATTGTAACGTACTAGGATCAAAATAAGAGTCTAATGCAGTGATGCTCATTCAAGCAAACAATTGTTTAGAAGCCCCACCCCTTTGTTTTTTACGCTCATTAATTTAGTTGTGTTGATCTTGATTCATATACAGTGTGCAAGATAAGTAATGAAATTAAAAAAAATTTACAGAAATGTCATGAAAGCATGTCGAAGATTTTAGTGTTTTTTTTTAATATAATTCACTTTTAATTTCCGACCATGCTCGCAGTTCACACTTACTTTTTTTAATTGTAACATTGGAAAATTTCTAATACTCCATTGGACGTCATAAAATTCATCATGTAAATTGAGTGTTGTTGTTTTTTAAATGTCAAAATTTTAAAAGTCAATTTAAAAAATAGAAAATTAACTGCCTGTTTAACGATGTCGAACGTCATCGTTCGCATAGAAAATTATATTTAAAACAAAAACAAAATTCGAATATTTGTTTTTGTTTTAAATGTAATATTCTATGCGAACGTTAACGTTCGAAATCGATGAACAGGCTGTTAGTTTTGACTGTGTTATTATAAATGTTTAACAACCAAAACAATTTCTTGCCATTATATTTTAATATAAATTGTGCGCTTAGTTTTGCTTGTCTCTGTACTTTAAAATTCTCTCATCAAACATATGGGCATTTCCTGGGGTCACGAACGTACGTTCGTACGCTTTTGATGTACATATAATATAGAAAACAAAACTTTTCCTAGCATTTTTTTTTCGATTCAATAGCATTTGGGTAACTCTATTTTTAGTGCAAAAGATGGATTTCATCGAGTTTAAGTTTTCATAATAAGAGTTATAAACGTGTGGTCACGAACGTACGAAAAATAGAAGTCAACTTTGGCTGACAGTAGTGAAATGTAAAAATCTGCGCAATGGAACGGAATATTCAAAATTGATTAATTTATTTTAAAAGTATATTAATGTAGGTCTCCATCCAGTATTTACAAAATAAAATATCTCTCTTGGTTTTTGTTAAATTGGCTTATTTACCGGTCGCGAACGTACTATTTTTCCATATGTTTTTTTTTTTATTATCACCACGCATTTTCCCATAAATGTCTTCAAATTTCCTTAACAAAAAAACTAAAAACTCCTTTTACAATTGATTGTTATGGAGAGATTATGAAGAAAGAAAGTAAACATAACATATTTCTTGCATGTAAAATAAGTATATAAAAATGTCTTTAGAAGTAGAAAATACAGAAAAATTTAAAATTTTCCAGTTTCCAGCCCAATTTCCTCAAGTAGAACAGCTCAAATATGCTAGGAAACCATTCTTTAATAAGAACATAGTTTTTTTTTCTAATAATAAACAATAAAAGACGATGATAATCAACATTTTATTTTTTCATCCTGGTAGACCATTCTGTGGAAATGCCCATATGCAAAACATTTTTGAACATTTTTGAAGTGGGAGTTTAGTGATACCTGAATAAACCAATCATTTTTGCATATCAAAAGTTTTAAAAATGTATAATAACTGGCAATATCGGCAAAAAATTTTAAAAGATCAAAATCGTGAAAGAGAAAATGCACTAAAAATAATTTGGACAATCTTTTTACATATCGTTTACACCTGACAGTACCAATACAAGCATCCTTTTTCAACTTTCTTGCTCGTTTTGAAGAGGGTTTAATTTAACATTGTTACGACATTTGCCCGCAAAAGAAAACAAAATAAAAAACTGAAATTAAAATAAATGTATTCTGCTTTGATTTTTTATGTTTCAGGGAAGTGGGGCGTATGTTACCCCAATAAAACCGCTTTAAACTACTTCTCTTCTTTGTCTGTTTAAGTTGTGTAGTTCATATAAAACTCAACGTACACTGCAGCCTTCACGTTCGAAATTTTTTGAGAACTGAATTGTCTTAATTACTGTATTGACGCCTACGCTACGAGGACAGTAAGAAGTGTTTTTGACAACTTATATTTTTTTCTTATTGTGATGGTAGCACTGTCAAGGGTAAACGCTATGTTAATAATGCTCATGCTGATACTGCACATAGAAAAGGATACCAAATTTCTTATTTCTCAGAAACAACCATTTCGAGTAGGTTGTATGGGTGGGGTCGCCGTATGATTGATGTTGAATAAAATTTTAATCGTAGCCCGGCACGGGTAGGCGTGGTTCCAGGGGCGTGAAATGAAAAAATGTTAAGTAATTTTTGCATCAAGTCAGAACTTTTTGAGGGGTAAAAATTGAACAAACAAATAACGTACACATATATTTATGCAATATTTTGTTTCGTATCAGCCCCAGAGCAAAACAAGTATTCGCTTTCATAAACACTTGATTTATATAAATGTAAAGGATGTTTTTTAAGCCTAATAAAATCAACTAAAGGGTTAACTATCAAACGAACTGTCATACTATGTTCACTTTTCGACATTTATGATCAATAAGCTCTGACAAATCATTATAAATAGATTCACGATGTATCAACGCTACCACCTTATACAAAATTACTTTTTTAACACTGGCCGGCAAAAACATCGTTTAAAATAAAAAAGCATGGAATATTAATACCCCTATTACGGATAACAACTCAATTCAGTTGAGTTGAAATTAAAACAACTTCTAGCGATGAGTTGCAATTTTTTGATGTTTTTGTTAACCGCAATATAACAGAATTTTGAAATGAATCCAATGAATCGCTCGCTCTTAATAATGTTAACTAGTCTTAAATTCGTTTATTAGAGAATTGTAAAACATACACAAAAACTCCAACATTTTAACTGAACTGGAGTTGAGTTGTAAACCGTAAAATGGGCATAAGATTTTGAGGCGTTAAATTTAAATCTCTTTCAGTTTTTTTTTAAATCACGTCTAGATTTTTTATGGGCTAGACCTATTTTTCGCCCGAAAAAAAGGCGGTAATGCTAATAATGCATTTGATGACTTATTTTCAATAACATAACCGACTTAAGTTCAAATAACATTTATGATTACATAAAATAAGTAATTAAGAGACTTTTCATTAAAAGAAAGAGCCCAGATTGAGTCAAGAATGAAAAATTATCAGTAAATTTTAATTAATTTTCATGTTGTAAAATTCCTTTCTTCATAAAAGTAATTTAATGAAAATTAAATTTGATGAACTTAAGCCTAATTAAAATATATTAAAAATTTGGATTAAAAACCATAAATAGTTCAACAAAATAACCACAATACTGATTATTGTTAAAGCTAAGGCACGGGCTCTATGTTTGCATTTGTCCCTCAAGTTGTGCTGAAAAAGGTCAACAAGAAAAAGATGGACAGTAAAATGGAAAACGAAAAAACAAAAAATGTACTTTGAACTTCAAGAAGAATTCTTGACAAAAGTACGAAAAAACGGAAGTAAAGGAAGAACATGTAAAATGAATTGAAATAGATAATCATTCAAAGCAAATTTCGATCTTATACTAGAAAACTATTCAAATGTGATTTTGAAAGTTTCATTAATATGAGAATACTATTACAATTTTATAAAATTTTTAAATTCGGGAACCCTTCTTACCTTAAAGAAAAATTTTATTTCGGTCATTCCACTAGAACTAGTTTAATGATCATACCTATACACTCCACTCAAATTATGAGTAGGTCGTTTACTGTTAGGGTCTCAAGACTGTGGAATTCCGTCATACCTTGTAGTGAGCGCACATTCTCTAATTCTTTATCAATGTTTAAGAAAATGTTATTAGAAAATCTGTAGGTAAGCAAGTAAGAAGTGACTGTATAGGTTGCCACAAGTTCTGTGTCCTTATATCGTTTTCAACATTTGTGCAATAGGGGGGTATTAAAAATAGTTATACATTATTTTAAGATATAAGAAAAGTAAAAATGTAATATTTGCCATATGATTAAGCTGGATTAATTAATAAGGATTGATGTTTGACTAATGACGTCAGCAGTCGTCGATGGCTGGGAGTGTTAAACGGCAAGCCCTCTGAGGAGATTGAGTGGTTGCAATCGAAACATGTCAGGGTAACCTGTCCGTAAAACCGCCTGGGTTCGAGCCCAGATTGAGTCAAGAATGAAAAATTATCAATAAATTTTAATTAATTTTCATGTTGTAAAATTCCTTTCTTCATAAAAATAATTTAATGAAAATTAAATTTGATGAACTTAAGCCTAATTAAAAAATATTAAAAATTTGGATTAGAAATAAAATTAAGTTGTAGAGCTAAAGTAAATCACAACCCAATGAAATTGTGATAGTCTTGGCAAAGAACTATCAATTGAAAATGTTCAACTACAAATTATGGTAATTGAATTTTTTAAGTAACAAATGATAATAAGCTTAAAAAAATTCAAGTGTGTAATTGATTTTTAATGCGATTCGCTGTAGGAAAGTCAACCACATTTTTAAGTAACTTCAAACAGGGGGCAAATCGCGACATTCGATATCCCATGTAAATTGTATTGCAATTTCGATCGATATCGAATGCCGTAATTTGGCCCCTGGTTTTTTATGACCATATCTAGGCGATTAATTGACTTTTTTCCTTGTGACGACTCATTATTTTAACATAGACATGTCATAGGCTGTAGTCAATTGGTTATCTCTGCATGGCTTTTCAATTGACTACAAATTACTTATTTTTCAGCCAATTTGCAGGTTAATAATAAATTTCAGTTTCAGTTAAAAGGACCTATGGATGAAAAAATCGATTTTTACTTTTTTTGGCTAACTGCATTACTTTTGTCATAAGTAAGCTTTAAAATACACCTTTGATAAAAAAATTAACTTGTTAACTTTAAAATAGTTTTTCCCAAAACTAATTTTTTGCCCATAGGTTTTTTATATAGAAACAATTATTAAAGAAAATTGTGCATCAAATTGCTTTATATAATGATATTTAATAGTGCTGAAATAAATACGCTACATAATTGCTTGTACATAAGCCGATTTGTATTGCTTTAATTTTTAATTATTTTAATATGTTTGTTTCCATGTTTCCACGACGATTTGAATAACCAGCTTCGCTCTCTAAATCATGTTAATGAATCATGGTGTTTACACGACTTATTTACTTGCTTCGATTTGACAGTTGTCTGTACCCAGTAAAAACTTCGCCTACTTTTTCAAAATGAATAGCTTCTTTAACTCAGTATTATGTAGCTTTCTTCTAAAACTACATCTATAACAACTTCCATAACTACTTTTTTCTGGATGTATGCAGGTAAAAAAAATAATGACTTACTTTTTAATGCGTTCATTTAAGGGCATCCCTTGTAAAATTCATTGGTTCTTTCAGTAGAATTGTAAGTAGTGCCTTCTTATTTTTCTGATTACTCAACACATTATTTTGTAGGCGAAGTTTTTACTGGGTAATAAACAAATCAGTGTTGTCAACTTTGCATTTTCAAAACGCAACAAAATGGAGAAAAAACGCAGCAAGTTTAGAATTTCTTTTTTATTTAAAATATTGAATTAATTTTGCATAACATTTTTATATTAAAAATGCAGTAGAATCGTCAATTATAGTTCAAGCGAAGTTGTGCACTTTAAACCAGCCGGTGCAAATTAAATCTAAGTTAATATATTAAAAATAAGTAATTTAAATAAATTTAGTGTGTTATTTTCGAAAAATCTTTGTTTATTATTGCATTTTTTTACAATTAAATTCCGCTTAGAGAAATTTAATAGTTCGAAAAAGTTAACAACCCTTGGAATATTTCGGTTTACTTTTTCGCGATTCTACTGTATAACAATTAAACAGTCTTTACAGTTCAGAGTTTTTAGAAAAAAAGTAAAACTTAACAAACATAAAAAAATACACAAATTTTCTTGTATTCATTCAAGGCAAATTAAAAAAGGTAAACCCTTTAGAGAAACTGCTCGTCAGCTGTTTAACCCATTAAGGCCCGAGCCATGATCCCGTTGAGCTATAATGACGAAACTTTTTAAATTTTATTGTTTATACCTAAATAAGAAAGAAAACAAATTTTGGGCAAATCGGATACGTGGGAGCCCAGAAAAACCCCGTTGCGAAAACGCAACGTTGGGCCTTAACGAAATAAAAATTAAGCACATTTGCAAACATTTTAAATTAAAATTTTTTATTCACGTCTTTAGGAAACAAAAAAATTAAAAAAGATATTCATATACATTTCATTTTTAATTCAATTATGGTATGTTCCAAAGCACTTTGGGTGCATTTCTCACGTTTGTAATTGATTGGTCCATTATTTACCATAGGCTCCATATAAAGCCCATTCTCGAAAAACACTTTAGTAGTATAACACCATAACAAATAATTCTATTGTAATAAATTTTGTTCTGTCACAGTTTTATAATGACTAGAAATCACACTGTCAACTTTCGTAAAGATCGGTTCATAGTTTACCACATGTGCAATATAATGACCACTCCTGGAATATCCTAGCTGTGAGTGGATGGTATCAAATATTTGGCATAGCCGAATATAGCACTCTTACTGGTTTTTCTTAAATATCCTTGGAGAGGATAATTTCACATTAATTTTTCGGTTTTCTCTTATTGTGCCTATTGAATAACCCTGGGGGAAATTTGTGTCAATTGTTCCAACAGACTGGTCCTGGGATTTGTGAAAATAGAACAAGTTCAAAAAGATAACATCCTGGGATGGATAATTTCACATTAATTGTTCGATTTTCTCTTATTGTACCTATATAAGAACCCTGGGGGAAATTTGTGTCAATTGTTCGAACAGTTTGGTCCTGGGATTTGTGAAAATAGAACAAGGAGAACTTATCATCTAACTGGTATATTAAGAATAAAAAGGTTAAAAGCTAATGAATTACAGTACATTCTTCACCGATGGTGTGACACTTTTGTTTGAGACTTTCTCAAATTTGATTCTTTAATCTAGTTCTAGGGACTTGTTTTATTGACATAATACTACATTGTATTGAAATAATCTAACATTGTTATAACTAACAATAAACACGTTCATTGAGAATAGATGTTAGACTGGTCAAATAGTGTCAATTGACCAATGACAACCCCATGTTAAAGTGATATTTCGTATCTTATCACCAAAGACCTATCACGGGACTACTTTGGTGTAAGTTCGCTTTCCTTTAGGAAAATAACACACTTTGGGCATTAGAAAAAAAAAAATAGAGAATTTACCTTCTGCGAAATATCCTGCATTTTAAAAATTGGAAAAAGGTGAAAAAATTATCAAAAATTTCAAAACACATAAATAACAAAAACTTATAATTAACATACATACATGTTTTTATTATGCTGTTTTAAATAGCAAGTGATTGTATAAATATGTTTGTATTTAACAATTGTATGTAATTTGTATATCGTTTAGGCCCAGCCTTGCGTTTTCGCATCACGGATATATACAATCATAAAAAAAGTCTCAAATGTCTACGATGATGGAATTTTTCAGTAGAAATAATAATGTTCGTATGTTACCTGCCTCCTTCAGAAGTTTCAGATAGGTATATTATATATTACTTTATTTTTTTAAACTTTTTTCAAAAGTGCCCAAAAAACAGGAAAAATTAAAAATTTAATATAAATTTTATTTTATTTAATCTTTATTTATTAAATTCCAATCTTATTTATTAAGCTTGAGGTTTTTCTTTTTTATATAAAAAATTAGATAACATTTATTTTATTAAAATTCCAATATTTCGATACAGCAATGAGTATCATCGTCAGGGAAATAATTAAACAATAAAAATAACGTTCACAAAAAATAATGAAAAAATAATAACAATTGTCACAATAGAAAAAATTATTTACAATTAGAAAAATTTTTATTCAAATAATCTATTACATTCTAAAAAATTTTTTAATTTCCTGTATTGTTTTTATACACTAAATGTCTATAATTTCGTGCTACATTTTCCGTGTTTGATTTAAAATTAATTCTTAACAATTCTGGTACTTTAATGATTTGCAACATTTCTAGCATTAAACGTCGTTTATAATTTTTTTCTGTGTTTAAAACTGATACATTCTCCGGAGTGTGATTTAAACTGGCACAGTGGGCTGTTAATGCTGTTTTTTGTGATGAAATATCCCTCAAGCTTAATAAATAAGATTGGAATTAAAAATTTAGATTAAAAATTTTTATAAAAAAAACTTATGTATGGTATGATACAAATCCAAAAACAGGTCGATTAGATATTTAGTTAAATTTTATTTCACTGTGCTTAATAACAATATCACGTAACAACAAAATGCCTGAGGGGAGGTTTAAGTGAACGTTGCGAAAACGCAACGCAGGGCCTTAATGGGTTAATCAAAATCTAAACCTTATCATTTTTAATTGCCTTAACAGCATACTTTGGCGTATAGCTGTTATTGTCAAAAAATATTAATCATACGCAATTATCACAAAGTCGACATACATATCTAGATCTTAATTTACTGCGTATTTCACTATGTTGAATTCTTAGAAATATATTTGAAACCAAACAATTTTTAAGAATTTTTTTGTCTTAAATATTATTGGGCGAAAGAAAGAGTGAAATTGACAGTTAATAAATATTGTTTTTAAGCAGGGACCATAACGGCTATAAGTAAAATTTAAAAATAACTTAATTCATCGCTATTTCTTGATTTTTATTTTTCGCTAAGAAAAAAAAGTTATTTCCTGAGTTTAATTTATATCTCAGAAATAGCTTCTTCTTGCATTTTCCTTATTCCTCAGAAAATAAAATTGTTTTTTGAGTTTTTTTCCGTGCAAAAACTCTTATTTGTTAAATTAAATTAATTTTTTGTATTTTATTCAATTTAATGAAAAAATTTTTTTTGTAAGCAAATCACAAAACCACATTTATTTCTGAATAAAAAATAAAACTCAAAAATAATATATATTTTGTAATAAACATAAAAAAATAACTTTTATTGCGGTGGAATAAATAAAACTCCCGAAATAACTTTTATTTTGAAAAATATCAAAAATAGTTTGTATTTCCTAGGGAATAAATACAACTCAAAAAATAACCGGTAAATTAAAGTTTTTTAATAAAACATAAAAATTAGATATTAATGTATGTTAAGTAAGTTCATGTAACAACGATTATCTTCGTGTATTCCTTATGTACGTAACACTTCTCTTTCAGTTTGATTTTTATACCCACACCACAATAGTGGAGATGGGACCCTCTCTATGTCGTGCACGAATCATTGATGAATCGTGCACGACAATGTTAATTCCTGCACGACACGTAAGGGACAACTAATGCGAATCGTCGACGATATTTTCAAACAAGTGTCGCGTAAATCGTGCACGACACAAAGAGAGACAATCACCCCTATCGTGAATAACAAGTGGAATTTTTGTTCCCATGAAATTTTCATTCCCCTCGAAGGGAAAAAAGCAATCGTGGATCTCATGTGAAAAAATTTTCACGCTATCAGTTCCAGTGCATGTAAAAAAAAGAAGAAAGATTAAGAAAATTTAAAATAAATGAAATTTTTGTTAAAAAATATTCAAGTATATATTTTAAAGAAAAGATAAAATTATAACGCAAAATATTTAGTATTGGAGGGATAGTTTGGTTACAACGTTAGTTTTTTGCACTTTTTAAATTTAATGTAGTAAAATATTTTCCAAAATTCTGTCACCAAGTCAATCGAATGCTTTACAAATCCGCAAGCAATCGTCCTGTTGTTTTGCATTTTATTGAGCAATATATCGGTTTATAACTTTTTAACTTTATTAATCCTTAATAATCGATTTATAGGAGGAACTTCTTACATACATGTTCTGTTCCCTAGCAAAAATAAAGTCAGAACATCTAAGGGAAATGTGAACAAATTACGAGGGAACAAATTTTTCACGATAAGGGGAATTTTTCCCGTGAACATTTTTTCACGTTATTATTCTCCTTTGAATTACATTTTTTCATGGGAGTTGTTCATGACCGCAAATATGTGAAAAGGGGTCAAATTACGAGGGAAAAATTTTTCACGATAGGGGTGAATGTCGCTCAGACTGTCGTTGATGACCACATGCACGAGATTGTCGTCCATATAGTCGTTAATGACCACATGAAAGGCATTGTCGTTTGTATTGTTTTTGATGACTATATAGACGACAATGGATTCTACATTGTCGTCAACGACTGCGTAAAAGACAATGTCGATGAAGTTACAGGAGTTACAGCTTACACGACAATGTCGCCTATAAACCTAAATAAATAAATAAAAATATACAATAGCACATATATGATTTTAAAATCATACCTTAGACTTTGAGTTCTCAGAATTGACTGACTGATTTTCTTCACTTTGCTTTGGTTGTTTTTTATTATTTTCGTTATTTTACAGTTATTCTTATTTTTTATTGGGAACAACTTATTTTTGTTTGTTAAGAAGACAGCTTACAAGACAATGCCGCTCATATTGTCGTGCTTAGAAGTTGATAAAGGACACCTTACAAGACACTGTCGGTCATGTTGTCGTGCATACACTTTAATACAGGACAGCTTATAAGACACTGTCGCTCATACTGTCGTGTATAGTTGTTGATAGAGGATACCTTACAAGAAAATGTCTGTCATGTTGTCGTGGATAAGCTTTAACAAAAGACAACTTGAAAGACAATGTCGGTCATGCCGTCGTTTATTAACTTCTTCAAAAGACAGTGCACTAGGCAATGTCGAGTATTTTGTCGTCCACGACATTTTCCTCAAAATTGTCTTCCAAAAATCCTAAGAGATAGAATACAAGTCGTGCATAAATTGTTGACGACAATGTCGTCGACGGCAGTTTGGCCAACAGGGGTATTTTGCATTTGTACTGATGTGTGTAATATTGGTCCTTCACCCACTTTAAAGTATACCGATGTCCGTCCGGCCGGCTGGCTGGCTGTCCATGTAACTTTGTGCGCAAAGTACAGGTCGCAATTTTGGAGAGGATTTAATAAAATTTGGCACATAGGTTTTTATTGGCACAAGGGCAGATAAAGGTTAATTTCTGCCTCTCAGAAACTATCAAACCGATTTAAATGAAATTTAAAAAATAGATTGATCCATATTTGAGCGGGCAAATAAGCTATGTATTTTTAATAAAATGGGACCACGAAGGGAGATGGGGGGCAATATTTGCCTCTCAGAAACTATCAAACCGATTTTAATGAAATTTAAAACATAGATAATTCCCTATTTATTTAGCCATACACTCTCGCAAAATTTGTTTTAATATACTGTGGTGTAGGGTATCATATGGTCGGGCTTGACCGACTATACTTTCTTGCTTGTTTTAGTTTAGATTTGAAAAATATTCCTTTTTTGCAGCCACTGTCTTTAAGGAACAAAAATAAATTTTTTAAAATTAGAAATTTAAATTTTTATTTAATTCATATTTCAAAAGAAAAAAAAAAATGTTTTTTTAGCAGTTGGTTTTGTTATGAAATTTGCTTCGTGTAAGCTGTTGTTAACATGATTTCATTTAGGAAATCAGTATATGCAGTATTGTGAAATATTCGAAAAAAGTCTCAACTAAAATTTTTTTTAACTAACAAATAAGAAATTAGAAACTAATAAACCATTTACTGAAAATGCTTCAAAATGTGATAACTAATTTGTGTTTTTTTTTATTATATCTGATTTTTTTTTTTTTAAATAATGTGTCATGCAACTGAAATCGAATTCCAGTGAAAGTATAATCGAAATAATTTCAAAAACGATCTTGTCTTGATAGCTTATGAAAATATTACCATTTAAAATCATCATACGTTGAAATAAAATGATCTATAACAGATCAATGGCCAATAAAAAAATTTTACTTAATATTTTAATCGATTTCAATTTGACTGCATTTCGACTTGTAGAACATTTTTTTTTTATTTTATATTTTTAATTTCCTAAGCTAATCCCGCGAAGCTCTATGCTTGTCTGCAGGAAAGAAACCAGAGTCTCTGGCGGGAATCGAACCCGCAACCCCGGCGCTGATACACTAGCTCGCTACCAGCTAGCCTACCGGGGCTACGCAAATAGAATAGAATTCGATGGAATATTTCAGGTTAATTGTTTCGAAAATAACAGTCGATTTTTCTGTGTTTTAAGTAAGTTTTGATAAAGAATAATTTATGTATCGCACTTGATCATAAAGAGGGTATTACACTCAAAATATTATGTAGTTAAATTCAAACGAAAATTAATTTTAAACAACTGAAAATTCATTTAAAAAACGGATCACTTACATTTCATTTAAAACAAATGATTTTTACATTCATTTTTAAATTTTTTATTTATTGAACAACATATATAAATTGAATAGTTTTTACTTTTAAAAAAAATATTTCAACCGACAAAAATCGAACAAGTTAACAAAAAAAAAAAAAAAAAATACGGTAAAACATTATTTTTTGGTAGTTTGTTTTTTTAATAACAAACATAAATGTTGAAAAATAAAATTATTCGTAAAATAACTATATTTTTATTCAATTTTAACACTACGGAAAACGAATTTAATAACCCACAATCAGTTACTGTAATAATTTTATGAGTGTAATTAAAAATTTCTTTTTATTTTGTGAAAAAATATCACGTAATATTCATATCTTTCCGTTGTAAAAATATCGTGCTGTTTTGTCTACTTTTTGGTAATCAAACGGTTGGTTTTAAAATTATTTTTTATTTGCCTTCAATATCAAAGTTAAAATGGTTTTACTTCAACTAAAAATTTTTCAATTTCGAGTTAATACCCTCTTTACGATTAAGCTCTATATATACATAAAAGAGAATATTTTCAAAGTCCTTTTCAAAAGTCATTCGAATTAGATTTTTCTCGAATGAAATTTTTCTTCTCTAAATGCGAGGGTATATTTATACATATATTCATATTCATTTCAATTTATATCAAACTTAAACTAAATAAAATTAAAAAAAAATATTTAATAGCAGTAAAATTAATAAAATACCTAAAAGTTAGTTAATCTTTTTTTTTTGATGGAGAGTTTTTGAATTTAAATATCTATCAAGTTTTAAGAAAAGATAGGGATTTGGAGAAATCTGGTATTAAGAAAGGTGGTGGCAATATAATTATTGTGAATTGTTCGTAAAAATCTTAATTAACCCTTGTGTTAATACCCGGGTACCATGGTACCCACATAGGTATATTAACATGAAAAAAATGTATTAAGAATTCCAATTTTTAAAGAATCATCTGGATCGTCGTTATTGAAATTAAAAGAAAGTGAATAAAGATTCTAGATTTATTTCTTTGCTCCTTTAAGCTACGTTCACAATCAATAAAACAATTTCGTTTTTTCTTCCCAAAGTATTTCAATTATTTTCCTTTCATTTTTTGAACAAAATTGTAATTAAAATTTTTTTAAAAATGTAACTAAAGTTGAGTCTTGAACTTCAGCAACAATTTGTATGAAATTGTTTCTGACGTTTAAAATAATTTTATTTAGTTTTTAATGAAAATTTTAACAATATGTTTACAAAAATAAAAATAAATGCATATTGTTGTGGCTGAAATTTGCAAACGGTTTCTTAATGCAAAATGTGTGTAGTTACAAAAGAAATTGTTGCTCTATTTTGAACACCAAGTGAAAATGTTTTATTGATTGTGAACGAAGCTTTAATGCTCAAACAAATTTGCTGAAACTTTAACCATCGTAACATAATCACCCGGGTACCCCGGTACCCAATAAAATACAATAAACTTAATGGGATAACAAAAGCACGTTTGCATTGCACAAAAAATTCAATAAACTAAATTCTGTATCATACAATTACATAAGTTTAGGGGAAGTCTCATTTACATATTATGTATGACCAAAAATGTTCAACTGTTATACTTAGAGTGCTATATTCGGCTGTGCCGAATCTCTGATACCCTCCACCGACAGTTCAAATGTTTAAGGAGTAATATCTGTATGATGTTATTGTTATCTTAAACTGTGACGATTTGTTATGAATTATGATTTTAGGCGACTAAACTGTTTTTCCAATTTGTCAAAAAATTTTCTTTTTTAATTTTTTAGTTTTAATTATATTAAATTCTCGAAGTTAAAATTTAAAAAAAAAACTCATTTTGTGTGAAACTTTTATTAAAATTGATTTCAAAGAATGTGTACTTACTTGTTTTTCAATAGCTTATATTTAAGGTAACTTCTTTAAATTGTTCTGATATATTCAAAATCTTCAAAACCACAAATTGAAATATAAAAAATATAAAAACAAACAATAAAATTTATTTTATTTATTAATTATTGTTTACGTTTTCATCACACTTTTTGTAAACAACTATTTTGACAAATTGGATTTGTTGTTGCGACGAGTTTACCTTGTTGAATTCGACTCGGTATTCATATGTACTAGATGCATTTTTCTTAATTACGTAAAATATATACAAATTTTTTTTAAAAAGAAATCAACTATTAATATCTCGTAAGGATTCAAAATTAACAATAGTTCAGTATTTATCGTTTTATTAAAAATTGATTTTTTTTCAGAAGTTTAATATTTTCATATTTAAAATATAACAATAAAACATAGTGAAAAAAATCAACTTTTTAAAAAATAGTAAACAAATTTATGTATAAATACATAGTATTTATGTTTGCATTCACAAGATGACACATTTTCGAAAACTAATTTAATAAATTCTGTTTAAAAAAGAGATAAAAAATTTTTTAATATTCTTAATTAGGCTAAAGTTCATCAAATTTAATTTTCATTAAATTATTTTTATGAAGAAAGGAATTCTACAACATGAAATTAATTAAAATTTATTGATAATTTTGTTCATTCTTGTGTGAAGCTGGGCTCGAGCCCAGGCGTTTTTTACGGACAGGTTACCCTTACATGTTTCGATTGCAACCACTCAATCTCTTCAGAGGGCTTGCCGTTTAACACTCGCAGCCATCAACGACTGCTGACGTCAATAGTCAAACATCAATCCTTAAACCAAATTGTATTTAACTTTTGGTAGATCGAAATTTGCTTTGAATGATTATCTATTTTAATTTATTTTACATGTTTTTTCGTACTTTTGTCAAGAATTCTTCTTGAAGTTCAAAGTACATTTTTTGTTTTTTCGTTTTCCATTTTATTGTCCTTCTTTTTCTTGTTGACCTTTTTCAGCACAACTTGAAGGACAAATGCAAACATAGAGCCCGTGCCTTAGCTTTAACAATAATCAGTATTGTGGTTATTTTGTTGAACTATTTATGGTTTTTAATCCAAATTTTTTAATATTCTTAATTAGGCTAAAGTTCATCAAATTTAATTTTCATTAAACTATTTTTATGAAGAAAGGAATTCTACAACATGAAATTAATTAAAATTTATTGATAATGTAAAATAAAAACCATAAATAGTTCAACAAAATAACCACAATACTGATTATTAGATCAAAAATTATAATAATTATTCCAAATTAATAAAGTTAATATTTTAATCATTATTGTTATCGCCGAAAAAATTAAAAAAAAGCACCAAAAATGGTGCGAAACGCATCGAGTTGACAACTCTGAAATAATCGATTCTTACAGCTAGATCACATAAACTTGCGATAAAAATTGGAGAAGAGAGTAATTTTTCGTGCTTCGCAGGTAGATGCAATATGAATGAAGTATGAATAGAGAGCGAAGCACGTACCGTGGAAACATGGCATTACGTGTGCCTCTATGCTATATGTTTGGTTGATATCTGCATGATATTTAAACCAATTTATAGTCATTTGAAAAATAGTTTATTTATAGTAAGTGTTTTTTGCAACTGACTATTTTATTTACTACAGGGCATTATTTGAAGTCAAAAGAGTAGTTGTAATTAAAAAATATGAATTTTAGTTAAAGTTAAATGTTGTTAGAATGCAATTAATATTTATTGTTGTAGTGCCGTCTAGGTGGCGCAAAGTGCCGTGCAAAATTCTTTGACTTTGCCTTAATCTCTGTCCAGCTGAGATCCTCGCTCACCGACTTTATTTCAATTGTCAAACTTCTACACCATGATCCTCTGGTTCTTTCTCTAATCCGAGCTCCTTGTGCGTTCCAGTCTAGAGCTTATCTGGCGATATATTCAAACCATTTCCACTTATTTCATACCATCTCCTTATTAATTGTTATTGTTACATCATTTATCTAGAATGTTTCACATTAGAATTGAAAATTCTTTCTTTTGTTGCTTTTGATAACTGTCAATACCGCCAAATTTTTCGTAGCTTTGCAAATGATTCTTATGTTTCGGATATTCTGGCAGTGATATCGTCCTTAGTGCCGCCTTCAATTCTTCTACTTCAAAAAAAGTAAAAAATGTAATTGTAGTTTATAATAATAATCGAACATTTTTATTTGGAAATAACTTGTGATTGTAACTTACCCAGCAAACTCTTTACTAACAATCCTACTTTCATTGATTTCCTGTATCCATTACTTTGTAGCTTTATTCGCCATTTTTTGAATTATTATAATACGTTGAATTTGTTAGACATTCGGTAATATATAATAAATAATAATATAGGTATAATTTTAAGAATAATTTCGATGTGAAATCCATGGATCAATCAAATGTATGAAGATATATACATAAATATGTTCCAAAATTACCCTCACAATATATTAATGTTATAAGAACACTAGTAGTGATATATGTAGATCAAATGTAAACAACGTTTTTTGAACCACAGAACATTTACATTCAATACAAACATTTGTATTACAGTATTAGAGCTATTATTGATTTGACATCTTTCCAACAAAAATTCCATAAGATTTCTTATGCATATAAAAGCAATTTAACTAGTGTGCTTTAACCTTTTTGAGTTAATTTGCAATAACTTATTTTTGGCCTCTCCCAGTAAAATCTTGGCCTACAAAATAATGTGTTGAGTAATCAGAAAAACATAAGAGCACTACTTACAATTCTACTGAATGAACCAATGAATTTTACAAGGCATGTCCCAAAATGAAAGCAATCAAAAGTAAGTCATTATTTATTTTACCTGCAGAAATCCAGAAAAAGTAGTTATAGAAGTTGTTATAGATGTAGTTATATAACAAAGCTACAAAATAATCAGTTAAAGAAGCTATTCATTTTGAAAAAGTAGGCGAAGTTTTTACTGGGCTTTTTAAAAACTTTTACGTATAAAAGAAACATTTAATTTTTTTATTTTTTGGGACATCGCGAACAAAAATAATCCCTGTGTTTTCAGTCTACAGACAATGTGAATAGTATTTAGCTTGAAACATACCGGTTGGTATTTACGTTAAACTATTTGCACTTTTGATTTTTTTCATATATCGAACTTTCGTATTTAACGTTGGTTGTCACAGGAGCAAAACAGATTAATTTTTATGCGGTTTTATAATAGTTTAAAACTAGTTGCTTTATTTATAGTTTAAGAATTAAAGGAAAAACTTAGTTTATCTATTGCCCTCAATATTTTGTTTATAAGCTTTATAAGCCAAAGCTGAGCAGCAGTGAGAAGAGGCTTTATATATCATTTGTATTCATTTAAGAATATTTCTACAGACTTACTTGTGGAACCGGAGAGGAAAAGAGAATATTATTATTTATTACCTTTGTTAACAGAAGAACTCTTAATTAGCAGACACCAGAAGAATGGCCCGATGTGGTTTTCGTCATCATTCTACTTTGATAATTTGATGTATTTAACTAAATAATTTTAACAAAACGAAATCGGGAATTTAAAGGCATAATAAGTCTTTACTTTCTGTTCTGTTTCAAATCAGCTGATTTGTTTTTGTTATTAAAACACCTATGAAATTGTTGTTGTTCCTACAACAAACAAGTAAATCGTTTTTTACCTACGTTTGTGGTGTTGTTTTTGTTTCTACAACAAGCTTCGTCACCTATAAAGCTGGACAGTCAAAATTTCATCGTATTTCTCATTGTTATAATTGTAAAAATTAGTTATAATAAACTGGTCCAAAATGTTACTAGCTACGAAAAACAATAACTAAGCGCTAACATAACCCAAGGTCGAACTGAAATAAATTTTCAATAACCACACCAAAAACATTACGCCACAAAAATCTGCTGATGATTATAACCGTGTTGATTGCTATGAAAAAATAAGGAGATGACATTGATGATGATTTTTGCTAAAAAAATAAATAAAAACCAAAACTATTAAGTCTAACCCATCCAACTAAATCTTGTCCAGTTTGGTAACACTTTATGCCACATTGCCTGTCATCCAGTCATCAGTCTGTTGGTAAGTCAGATACCCCGTTATTTTGTGGCGCTTGTTTGGTATGCATGTTGTAATGTTAAAAACTTATGACATTTTACCATCCGAAAAATCGACATCACTTTAACGTTTTTAGCATTTTCGATTATCTTCTTTATATTTTTCCACATCGTACTGCTTCAAGGTTTAATACTCAGTTACTGGTAAAAGATTTTTTAAAATTGTTCTATATTTTTGCTTCAAATTGTTTGAAAATACTTTTTTGGTTTTTTCTGTCGTATTTTTGGTTAGTGGTACTTTAAAATTTTTTTATTCATTTTGAATTTTGCTTTAAGGACTTAATGCAGATGACGTTTTAGTCTCGATGATATGCAGCGATAAATTTTTTCTGCAATTTTATTTAACTTTTTTTTTGAATATTATTTGTTATCCTAGCATTAGAATGGCAGGCAGGGGTGGTTAAGTAAAAAAAGTCAAATGCTCAAAACGGATACTCGTGCAAATTTGTGTGACAAATAACGGCAACGCCAAAAAGATACTTACACATCGTACTTAACATTTTGCTTTATGCCAGATTTATCTTTTTTCCATTTTTCTTTTACAAATTAAATTTTTCTTTTAAAGAAGGAAGAGCTTAAAATTATGTGGTTGTTGGAAAATAGAAATCCAGCTAGATATAAAGATTATTTAAAGGTATGTAAGTATATGGGACCATCATATATATATGGGTAATTCCAAAGTGTTGAACGTGACAGTCGTACGCATCAAAAATGCAATAACATTTTAAACAAAAAACATTTTTACATTTTCTTAACCCTTAAGTTATAGCACTAAGAAAGCACTGTTATCTGTGCGAAAGTTTATGGAGGGCGCGATTCTAGGTCAAAGATAATGGCAAACGAAGTAGCGGTTCGAACGTGAAAAAACAGAAGTAGTTTTTTTGGCCATGTATAAAAAGTTGTAATCCAGCGAAACCTGGAACAATTTTTTAATCAGACTACTTTGAGAATTTTACGTAGCAATGTAACATTAAAATGTCTTGGTTTGATTCCAAAATCTTCTGTATTTTCTTTTTTTTAGAGCCAAAATCTGGGTCGAATGTGCAATTTTTTCCGCAATAATTCAACTGAATAATCATTAAAATAATATAGAAATTTACCATATGAAAGTTGTTTTTTATTTGACCTCTCCAATTTAATTATAAAAATAAAATATTTAACTTGTCATCATAAATACGACGAGTTATAAGCAACGATAAGGAAAGGAGAAAAAGAAAAAATTTTTAGAATTTTGTTTGTTAATTAGTATTGTGGTTACTTTTGTTGAACTATTTATGGTTTTTAATCCAAATTTTTAACATTTTTAATAAGGCTTAAGTTCATCAAATTTAAATTTCATTAAATTATTTTTATGAAGAAAGGAACTTTTACAACATGAAAATCAATTAAAATTTACTGATAATTTTTCATTCTTGACTCAATCTGGCCTCGAGCCCAGGCGTTTTTACGGACAGGTTACCCTGACATGTTTCGATTGCAACCACTCAATCTCCTAAGAGGGCTTGCCGTTTAACACTCGCAGCCATCGACGACTGCTCACGTCATTAGTCAAACATCAATCCTTAATCCAAATTGTATTTAACCTTTGTTTATTTAAAATCCATTATACTCCCTGAGGATGCTACTCGAAGAGTAGCGAAATATTGGAAATAAATAAAGAAGAATTTTAATTAAAGAACAATCCAGGCCTCGGGCTCAAATATTTTATTTTTATAATAAAAATTTACGGTTAATCCGAATAACATATTTCTCTTTGAACTCTTCCTTAGATTACAGACCATGTAAGAAAATTTTTTTTGGAATAATTTATATCAAATATCACCTCTTTTAAGGAAGATAATATTAAAGAAAACATACAATAAAACATTCTCACAAATAAGAAATTAAGTTTGCACAACTTTGCAGTCTAATTGTTCATCTAAGTGAACAAATTTATGGTTAAATTTATAAAATTAGTAAAATCTAAATATTTCTCCATAACAATATCGTAAAATAATCAGCTTTTAATAACTTTTAAATTTCCGGTCAAGGTGGACCTTTTGACGGAAATGCCCATATATTCATTCTTAGAGTTCATTTAATATGCAAAGTATGTACATATGTTCTTATGTAACTATTTTTTAATACTTAGGGGTAATTTCACCAACTGTGTTTTAATATAAATTCATACTTGAATATAGATTTTCATATAATTTTGTTTTGACATGAAAAACAAAAATTGATATTTAAATTCAATTGGTGAAATAGGAACTTAATGATATGACAAATACGATTTTTTTGGTTTTTCAATATCGGAGATTCCAAAAATTTAAAAAATTCCTGTGACCAGAAATAAACAAGTGGTCTAGGCTTATTCTTTTAACTAAAATGTTAACTTAAAGTAAACGGCGGTAAGAGCTTAACGTCAAATATTTCTATCGAAACATGTCAAATCAACCTGTCCGTGAAAATCGGTTCGATTCCCCGGTCAGTCAAGAATGAAAAATTATCAATAAATTTTAATTCACTTCATGTTGTAAAATTCTTTTTTTCTTCATAAAAATAATTTAATGAAAATTAAATTTAATGAGCTTTATCCTGACTAAAAAATATGAAATAACCAGTGCAATAAAATAACCACAATACTAACTATTAAAATAGAATAAATTGGAAAACAGTTATTAGAAAATATATGCATCTACATGTATATACTTATAAATCTACTAAAGGCATGCATGAATGTGATTAAAACTCAAATACGCTACAAAAATGAGAGGTGTGTACATAAAGTACATAACGTTTGTGTACAAACACAATGGCAATTCAAATAAATACAATACCGACAGTACTTGTTTTTTTCAAAAGCTTTCAATACATTTAAGTTTTGGCCGTACTCCTAGTATTTGAAAGCCGTCTGCGATAATTCGTGGTGTTTAAGTATCTTTCGTATATGTCGATTGCATACAAAGAATTGGTTTTGCCAATAATTGATGTTGCAATATTACATATTGCAAAAATAAGCATACAAAGTATTTCATTCAAACATATCCTAAGCTCACATCGAAACAATAAAGAATAAGTGTGTATTTATAGTTCGCAGGCTCATTGCTGCGAGTATTTTGCATTCCTTTGTTAAGTTTTCAAAGTATTTTTTAAACTCACACTTTTACTTAAGTTAAACGATTGTTTTTCGTGGTTACACGCTCACACAGTTAGGTTAGTACTTCGTCTACACTTTAAAGCTTTTAATGGGTATTGAAATAAAATTGTGCAGGCCTCTAATATATATCTTAATTTACATCCATTATATTTTCGAAATGTTAAAAAATTACCTCAGCTAAATTTTAATAGAATCACCCATATGTTAATTCTGTTCTTTTTCTCCCCATTATACTTTCTTCCATAAAAATTTGTAGGAAACTCTTTCTTAAAGAAATGATGTGGGAAAAAGTGTAAGCGTCATTTTGTGTTAATGAATTGTACGTGCTGAATTTTAATAAGCTTAACACTTAAACACAATTGTACAAATAAAATACTCATAATCGTATTCACAAACATACCGACATAAATACAATTTTAAAGTTACTAAGATGATTCTGTATATTGTTCTTTAACTAAAGTAGTTGTTAACCTTAAAGAAAAAATCACACAATTTTTGGATGAATAAAAAGTAAAAAAAACGACTTGTGCTAGGAATACAATTGCATTGTATGAAACACTTTATTTGCCCTAATTCCTGCGTTAAGTTTTTTGTTTTTTGAAAATTATGTAGGAAAGTTTCAAAATGCTTAAATTACACTGTAGCACATTTTTCAACTTCAAAATCTTGAACCACATTTCAAAAAAATATATATATTTTATTTTAATAAATTGAACCCAAGGACCGGATTTTACGAACGGAAAACACAAAATTAAATTTTATTTTTTAAATAAAAAATTTTTGTGTGTGAAAAAAAGAATATTGTTTTTCTGTGTTTAAAATTTAAACGAAAAGGAAAAAAAAACATTTTCTTTGAAAACAAAATTTATAGTTTCAAAAAATAGCAAAAACTTTTTTTGTAAAAAAAAAACAAATACAAATTTTCAAAAAACTTTTTTTTTTGTTGAAAAATATTTTTTAAAACGTTTTTTTTTAGAATTTTTTTTCTATGTATGTATTTTTCAAAAATGAAACATGTATGTATGTATTCTCAGAAACCTCCTCATAAATTTTATTGAAATTTGTTTTGAAGAATGAAATTTTTATGACAATGCTTAAATATAATTATTTTGTTTTTGTTTTTTTATGTTTTTAAGAAAACGTTTTATTTTAAAAACTTTATTTTATGTTTTTAAGAAAACGTTTTATTTCAAAAACTTTATTTTATTTATTTTTTTCGACGGCTTTTTTTTCAAAACTATTTTAGAAATTTTTTGTTTTCTGTAAAATGTAGAATTTTTTAAACTTGCACAATAATTATTTTTTTAGAAACAAAATAAAAAAACATTTTCCGATCCTTGATTGAACCGTTTTTGAGTTACGCGAATATGTGTTGTGCAACCTCCCTCATTTTCGAAATAACGGTATATCTCGAAAAAAGTGCTAACCTAAAAAAACGGCTAGCACCATTGGATTCAGCGTATTATTAATCACATGTATTCGCACCATTGCTAAAGCCGACTTAAGCATATAATAGTTGGGCCTTTTGTCATTGCATGATTTCAACTAAAACTGCAGTTTTTCTTCACAGAATGCTACTGTTATTTACATCGACCTCTTTATTTTAAAATTTCCTTTCGTACTGCATTTACAGAATATGCATATAAACAGGATTATTTCATTTTTTGGAAAAAAGGCGTTTTGCCTTAAAAAACGAAAAAACGCTTCCCGTTCAAAAATCTACAAGAGGGAGCTTTTTGTTACTTCTTCTTTCTATAAGTGGCACTTTTTTATTTATCGTTAATGCTGGATCTAAAAACATAAAATTAAACATGCAATGTCCTGAGTGGATGATAACACTAGGTGACAAAATTTCAACAAAGTCGTGACCAAATGAATCTGGCAGCTAATATTTATGTAAAATTGTCCGCTGAATCCGAATATGAAGTCAGAAATCCAAATATCTTTAAAAATTGTAAACTGATTATGTAATAATTTCTTTTTAGTGAAAGGTTATAAAATTTCTAAAATAACCATGGATTGCTTGTGAAGATTGGTCAAGAAATGACAGAGTTACAGGGGACAAAAGTTTGAACTTCATTGAAAACTTTATGATTTTGTTCAATTTGGTTCTTTTCAAGTTATTTTTTTTTAAACCAATGATTTAAAAATCCTAATGTTTTATTGCATGCGACATTAGATTATTTTAATATGAACATTTTGAGCCCAACAAGACAAAGATTGGTACAAAAATGACAAAGCTACAGAAGATTTAGTAAGTTAACCCACATAGAAATTCAATAGTTTCAAGCAATTTTTAATATTTATTGTTACTAAAAATTTAGCTTTGAATATTTATTTGTTGTGGGTTAATTCAATTAATCTTCTGTAACTTTGTCATTTTTGCACCGATCTAGTTCCTATTGGGCACAAAATGTTCGTATTGAAAAAGGCTAAACTTTTATTTTTTGGATATTTGCATTTCAGTCACAGCATCTTTTTAAAAAACACAAATAACGGTTATTTTAGAATATCTCGAAAACTGTTCTACTTTTGACAATTCTGACTTCATATTTGGATTCAGCGGACAATTTTACATAAAGATTAGGTGTCAAATTCATTTGGTCAATAAATTGTCACGTAGTGTAACCTATAAAGGGGAACTTTTTTGTTTCTAGCTTGTACTTTTTTACATTAAACTGTTACTTTTTTAAATTAATACGTATTGTTGTTGTATAAAAAAATAAGCGGACAGGTGTCTGGTACTTTTAAAATAAAGCACCCACTGTGTTAAAAACATTTGCCTTATTTTAAACGAGCTTATAGACGCAAAGGAAAACATGGTAAACATATTCTAAGAGCAAAATATTATGATAAGAATTATGATTGTAATCACCATAGTACGATTATTATTGAAATATATTATGACCAAATATACTAGTAATATTACATCATAATATTTTCCCATAATAATATTATTATCATGTTAATCTTAATAAGTTAAGAAGTTATCATATTATTGTCATGCTAATAATAACAAAATTAGAAGTAATCATATTATGACATCGATTTTTTTATTTAGTGACACTTAACAATTATTTTTTAGCAAATACAATTTCAAAAATTTTTTTTTTCTTTACAACTCCTTTTTTAATGAGTACTTATTTTTAATTGTTTAACCACTCACTCATAATTCATAGTTCCATAGGCATATTTGAAACAAACGACACAACATATTCAAAATTATTTAACAAGTCGTCGGTTGATTATTTAACTGTCGTATGTGGATACAAATTCACCACAGGTGGTGAAAAGGGTATATATAAGTTTGTTATTCCGGTACTATAATATTGATGCTAGACCCTATAAAGTATATATATTCTGGGTCCTTATTAAGAACGAAGTTGATTTAACGATATCAGTCGGTCCGTCTGTCCGTTGAAATGGATTTTCCGAAGACCCCATATATGATGGGGGCCAGGTTATTATACATTTATGTCACATATGGTCCGGAATTGTTTCCTATTGAAATTCAGCAAGATCGGTCCTCAAATAGCTGAGATATGGGTAAAAAACCACGACTGCCTCAAATTTTTTCCTTTAAAGGTCCAATTAGACGTGACGTTACCACACCAACACTGTATTACTAAAACGACATAAACATACCATACAAACCAATTCAATTTTGGTTTCTACGGTCACACAGTGGCTATGGTAATACAGTGTTGGTAATGTGGTTTTTTTGTTTTTTTTTTATACCCTTCACTACAAGTGGTGGATTTTGTTTGTAATGTGTTTAATTTTACGCATACACATACTCATTAATGCATGTATATGATATGCCGCTCAAATAAAGAAACAAACTCATAGACTCAATATATTTTAATTTAACGCTTCTTCAGTAAAAGCATTCGTAGCCGAGTTGTTAAGTTCTCTCCTGAGACTGACGATATTGCCAGTTCGAATCCCAAAAATAATTTTTTTTATTTTTTTATTTAATTATTTTATGTTCTAAAAAAGGATTTTAAGATTATAAAACGAATTTCAAACACTAACTTTGGCAAAAGAGAAAACGGGCTTGGTACATATATACATTTTTTGTTTTTTTATATTCTTCGGCAGGACGAACTGAAAAGTTGGCGTGGCTCAATTAATATTTATTTATACCTATCTAAAGAACGTTTTTTATGTGTATAACTTTTTGTTCTTATCTCATCATGGTGAAGGGTATATAAGATTCGGCATAGCCGAATATAGCACTCTTACTTGTTTTATTTTTATTTTATTACAACAGTAGTCTAAAGATTATCATTTTATTTCTTTTAGAAACAAAAGTTTATATCGCTCTAGTAGCTAGAGTATAGTATATTCGCTATTTTAATGAGTAAATCAATTTGCAAACGTTTGTTTTTTCTCAGAATGTTTTAGTTTTGATTTTCTTTTCTTTTTTAGCTGCGTACGTTTATATTAATCAGCGTTGCCATTTGTCAAGATTTCCCTTTTTTTGCCAGTTTTTTTTGAGATGACTAAAAGTTTTTAATTAATATAAAGTTTTTTTTAATATATAAAGTTTTTCAAGTTTTTAGTATGTTTTTTTTTTTTTTTTTTTTTTTTTTTTAATAATAATTTATTTTTATTATTGAATCTTTCTTATCGAAATTTACAATATGTATTCAAATCTTAATTCTACTTGTTGTTTATTAGTTGTTACCTGTGTAACCACTAACTGCTGTATTCAAATTTTTAAGACTGTCTTCTAGTAAGGCTCAAAGTATCGGTTCTTTTTAGCCTCTGGTGACCTTCGAACTGAAGCAAACCCCGAGCGAGGTAGTTAGGGTGAACCATTAGTTTATCGATGTAGCTTATTGAATATTTTTTAATTTCCTCCTGGATAGTGGGGACGTTGAGATCTCTGTGGATAATATCATTACGTATATACCATGGGGCGCAGACAATTTGTCGTAATATTCTAGACTGTCTTCTTTGAAGCTTTTGGATGTTAGATGCGCATGCAGTACCCCATAATTGGATGCCATATGTCCATATTGGTTTTATGATGGACTTGTATAGAAGAACTTTGTTGTCTAAAGACAAGTTTGAGTTTCTACCGAGAAGCCAATGTAGTTGAGCTGCTTTAAGTTTCATAGCCGTTATTTTCGCTTCGATATGACGAGACCAGGTCAAACGTCTATCTATATGAACTCCCAAGTACTTTACATGGTTTTCTACCGGAACAGTGATGTTATTTATTTTTACTGCTGGGCACGTTTGTCTTCTGAGCGTGAAAGTTAAGTGAGCACATTTAGCCGGGTTAACCTTTATTCTCCATTTTTCTAGCCATGCCTCTAGTTCATTGATGTGGGACTGCAGATTTTGCGATGCGACTTTTGGGTCATGGTTAACGCTAATAAATGCTGTGTCGTCTGCAAATGTAGAGGTATGCGTGCTCAGGTTTGTTGGCATATCCGCTGTGTATATTATATATAGAAGCGGTCCTAATATGCTGCCTTGGGGAACACCAGCAGTAATTTTCTTGAGGGGGGAGTATTTATCTTGCGACCTTACTATGAATGTTCTGCCTGTTAGATAGCTCTCCAGAAGCTTGTGAGTGTTTTGAGGAAGCATTCGTGTTATTTTGATGAGTAGCCCATCATGCCAAACTTTGTCAAATGCTTGGGAAATGTCTATAAACAGGGCTGAGCAGTATTGCTTTTTCTCAAACGCCGATCTAATAAGGGTGACAATTCTATGCACTTGCTCTATTGTACCATGTTTCGCTCTGAATCCGAACTGGTGATCCGGGATGATGTCGTGTTCATTTAGATGAGGAGTTATACTTAAAATGAATATTTTTTCGAAAAGCTTTGATAGGATTGATAATAAGCTTATCGGTCTGTACGACGCAACCTGGCTAGCATCTTTTCCTGGCTTGGGAATCATAACAATTATAGACTTCTTCCATGAGGATGGGAAGTATCCGACTCTTAATATAGCGTTAAAAATGAACAGCAAGATTCTGGAAGCAGACGAAGGTAAGTTTCTTATCATTGACCCTGTGATACGGTCAAGTCCGGGAGATTTTCTAATATTCACTTTTTCTATTGCAGATTTTACTTGAGTAATGTTAAATTTTAATGGATGGTTTACCTTATCAGGAATGGTTGGACGACAGGAACAAGTATGTGTATCATGTGGCGTGAAAACTTTCTCAAGATGGCCCGCGAAAGCGTTTAATTTTTCATCTGTGTTTTTCGCCCAAGTGCGGTTTTCCAGTCTTAATGGAGATTCTTGGGTTATAGGGCATTTCATATGCCGTACAGCCTTCCATAAGCTATAATTGGAGTTTTTTGTGGCATCTAGGCTGTTTAGATAGCCTTCTATTGCAGACTCGTGGTTCTGTCTCAATTTGTTGCGAAGAGTTGTCAGGCATAATTGTAGTTGGGCCTTAGTGGTTGGGGAACGACTGTTTTGCCATTGTCTTCTTAACTTCCTTTTTTCTCTGATAAGGGTCTCTATATCCGTCGATGTATTGTAAGGAGCACGTTTAATTGTCCGCTTGATTGGGGTTGCATTTCTTGCTGCAGCATCCAAGACTTCTGTAAATCGGTCGACAGCTATTTGAAGTTTTTAGTATGTAAGTTTTAAAAGTTATAAAAAAATTGATGTAATCAATAATACGTACCTTAAAAATCCAAAAGATATTTATTTAGGTGCTGAAGTAATTTCAGCACTAGCTTCATAGAAATTATCTGAAGACGATGAAACAGACTGAAGAGTTCCTTGTTTAAAGTTTTATGTTGAACTTTGCAATGGATTGTATAAAAGTTTCGATTTTGATAACGACTTCCTTAAACAAGTTAAAGTTTTAGAAACTTTTAATGTAATAAAAGGTTACCAAAAAAGTATTGCTCAATTATGTGCTATTTTCCCAAATGTTGTAGATCCCAATAAAAAATGGAGCTTCCAACGAAGCAGGTTTGTAAGGGAGAAACATAAGGGTTTCGCTTACCATTGCGCTTACGGAAGACATGAATTTTATATGGCGAGTTCCCACTTTGAAGCAATACATTTTTGACACATAAAGCGCATTATTCAGCGCACATAAATATTGTCGGATGTAACGATCATCTTTACACATTGAAGGTTTTGATACAGTTATTTTGTAGTATTCTCCCTTACAAACCTGCTTCGTAGTAAGGGAATGCCGTAGCACTTGAAATGTTATTTTTTTTATAAAAATTGTTGAGAGTTCTTTCACTTACTTTACTGCATTTCTGTATGTCTTATTGCGTAGCGCATAATTGTGCGCTTATTTTTTAAATGTACCTTTAGTGCTTCGCAAAATGATAAAATTTTTTATTGGGATGTTAGTGATATTCATTTTGATTTTTCGGAACATAATTTAAAAAAAGCGCAAAATATTGAGAGTTAAGTAAGGCGTTCTGATAAGTCCGAAGTTTTTTCATATTTAAAAATATGGTTTATTCAATTTTGTCGTTACCAATATCTACAGCAAATGTAGAGCGTATTTCCTCAAAAATTAGTTTAAACAAAAATAGCGTTAGGAACAAATTAGAAATACCTTAAAATTTTAATAAGACAATGCACAAATAAAAAATATCACCTAAATGAATTTTATTTTATGTATTGTTATTATATGTTATGTATTTTTTTTTTTTAAATGTATGTATATAGTTCCTTGTAAACTAATTTATATTTCATTTTTTTATATCTGTAAATAAAATGAATTCCTAATACATTTTGGTATATTCTTTTAAAAATTTGGCACTTTTAAAATAAAAGTTTTTTCTTGCGAAAACAAGTTTTTGTTTCTGAGATAACAAGATTATATGGTAACTCTGATATTAATGTACATTGTGCGCTCACGAGCAAAAACGTTTTGTTTTGTTTGTTTTTGTACTCTGGCTTAAATCACGCTGACTTTTAAACGACTTAAAACAAATAATAAAATTATTGTCAAACTCTTTCTAGTTCTCCTCAGCAGCTTGAGATTAAAAACTAGGGCAATAGGTTTAGAAGGAAAAAAGTTATGAACCCAAATAAGGAGCAACCTCCCTAAAAATGTTATTTTTGTTACAAAAACTAGCATAAATTAATGACAGAATGTACTGTCGATTAATTTTGCACCAATTCTTTCTATATGACTGGAAATGATACTAATAAATTTTGTGAAGATCGGTCCATAATTTACCATATGGTATCGAAAGCTTCAATATAAAATCCCGTCCTGAAAATCACTTCAATACGCTGAATAGACATGACATTTTATTTATATAAGGCAGTGAATTTTAATACTGTGAGGTCAGCTTTTATAAATATTGACTTTTATTTTATAGCTACCATATAAAGTCCACTTCTGAAATATCCAACTCTAAGCGTAGGGTATATATGATGCGACACAGCCGATAGCACTCTTACTTGTTTTATTAAATCTTTAACAAATTCTTGAAACTTTACAAAATTCTTGCACACAATCTAATTTAGTATCCAAAATCTACACGCAGAGAAAAAATATGGTTGGGCATGGTTACGGCAACAACACTATGTTTAATGTAACAATATATTGTTGTCGTACACAAATAATTGTTATTTTTATTTAATATCAACAATGTTATAGTTACTGTAAACATATCAATGTTTATCGCAATTATGAATTTGAGTATTGTTGACCGTAAAATAATGATTTTTCTAACAACTTAATTATGATAACTTTCTAAGCATATTATATTTCTCACAACCATATCATGATATTTAATAGCCATAACATGATAACTTTCTATACAGTTCTCATATTATGTTAAAGATGCAATCAAACTATTTTTATTCTAATCATATAATGCTAGCGCCATTTGTAAAATAATTTTGAAGCAGTTGTGTCGTTTTTTTTATTTGTGAGCGGTTAAACAATTAAAAGTTAAAATTCCATAAAAAAAATAAGTTTAAAGAATTTAAAAAATTAAAATATTGGCGGAGTTCATTCAAGTATAAGTGATGTAATAGTGCAAATGCAAAATATCATAGTTTTTTTTTGTAAAATCCAACAACAAAACACAAAGAGATTTCGTTATATTTTATAAAAGTGCTACGATATTTCATCAACATTTTAAAATCGAAAAAATGGACACACGCGGTTGCCCATGAAAACCACAGATTTTTCATTTGCTCTTTTGCAAGCCTTATATTGAACTCCGCAATTTGATTAACGTTAAGAAAAATTTTAAAAAGCCACAAAATAAAAAATCGATGCAAAAATATTTTAATTTATTTTGTATTTTTATGACAGCTATGAAAGGTGCTGTATCATAATATGATTGCTTCTAAATCTATTATGATTAACATGATGATAATATGATTACTTCTTAGCTTATTATGATTAACATGACAATAATATGATTTATTTCTTAGCTTGTTATGATTAACATGACAATAATTTTATTACTTCTTAACTTAGTATGATTAACAGAATAATAATATGATTAAGGGAAAAATATTATGATGACATATGACGAGTATATTTAGTCATAATATGATTCAATAATAATCTTAATATGGTGACTACAATCATAATTCTATTCATAGTATGTTGCTCTTAGAATATGTTTACCACAACCATGTTTTTTCTTTGCGTGTATTTTTATTTATATTTCCCCACTAATGCCTAATTTTCAGGACAATATTTAAATTTATATTAAGTAAATTTTCATATAAACTTAAATAGTATTTAAATACAGATTGTTTTTTGAGTTTTGTTTAAAAAGAATTATTTAATTAAGATAAAAGTATAGTAGCACTAAATGCAAAAAGTTCATAAAAAAAGTGTATATAACTATTTACAAATAAGGTACCCTCAAAAAATAGCTGTCCGCTATTGCTTTGCCTGTTTCTGTTGTATTGGTTTAATCTTGAGACCGCCTTGCTAAGTTTTTCCAATGGAAACTTAAAATGAATTTAAACGTACCTCATCTCACCGATGATGATTAAGTTACATTTAAGTGTTTAGTAAAGAAAGGAATTTTGTATTTAAAACGATTTTAAACATAAATGTCTTTTGATATCAATCGTAAAAATTGAACATAAATATTGTTTCTTATTCAAGAGTGTAATTATTTAATTTAAATTTTCCTTTAACCGAAACAACAGAAGTATTAATAGGTGTAACTTTACTCCAAGAGTACTCGTGGAATGTAATAATGGCATGTACAAAAACAGAAGTAAAGGAAGAACATGTAAAATAAATTAAAATAGATAATCATTCAAAGCAAATTTCGATCTACCAAAGGTTAAATACAATTTGGTTTAAGGATTGATGTTTGACTAATGACGTCAGCAGTCGTCGATGGCTGCGAGTGTTAAACGGCAAGCCCTCTGAGGAGATTGAGTGGTTGCAATCGAAACATGTCAGGGTAACCTGTCCGTGAAAACTCCTGGGTTAGAGCCCAGATAGAGTCAAGAATGAAAAATTATCAGTAAATTTTAATTAATTTTCATGTTGTAAAATTCCTTTCTTAATAAAAATAATTTAATGAAAATTAAATTCGGTGAACTTAAGCCTAATTAAAAATATTAAAAATTTGGATTAAAAACCTTAAATAGTTCAACAAAATAACCACAATACTAATTATTGTTAAAGCTAAGGCACGAGCTCTATATTTGCATTTGTCCTTCAAGTTGTGCTGAAAAGGTCAGCAAGAAAAAGAAAGACAAAAAAATTAAAAAACAAAACAAAATATGTACTTTGAACTTCAAGAAGAATTCTTGACAAAAGTACGGAAAAAACAGAAGTAAAGGAAGAACATGTAAAATAAATTAAAATAGATAATCATTCAAAGCAAATTTCGATCTACCAAAGGTTAAATACAATTTGGTTTAAGGATTGATGTTTGACAAATGACGTCAGCAGTCGTCGATGGCTGCGAGTGTTAAACGGCAAGACCTCTGAGGAGATTGAGTGGTTGCAATCGAAACATGTCAGGGTAACCTGTCCGTAAAAACGCCTGGGTTCGAGCCCAGATTGAGTCAAGAATGAAAAATTATCAGTAAATTTTAATTAATTTTTATGTTGCAAAATTCCTTTCTTCATAAAAATAATTTAATGAAAATTAAACTTGGCGAACTTAAGCCTAATTAAAAATATTAAAAGTAAAGAAAGGAATTTTGTATTTAAAACGATTTTAAACATAAATGTCTTTTGATATCAATCGTAAAAATTGTACATAAATATTGTTTCTTATTCAAGAGTGTAATTATTTAATTTAAATTTTCCTTTAACCGAAACAACAGAAGTATTAATAGGTGTAACTTTACTCCAAGAGTACTCGTGGAATGTAATAATGGCATGTAATACTATTTATTTACACTTGAGTAATCAAATACACTTTAAATATTATTCAACTAAATTTGCATTTAGAATTTTAGTTGCAAGTATACACATGCACAGACAGACACACTCAATGTAGACACATATTCATACAATGAAATATTCATTTGTATCATCAAATAGAGTATAAATTAATTCATATACGATTGACCGAACACAACTCTTTATGTTTTCAAGCACAATGTTGCAAGTAAGTAATTTAAGATGTTATAAGTTGTATAAACATATTTATGTAAATTAACAATAAAAGACAAATATACAAACATTTGTGAAGCTTGCTGTATTAGACCCAATAGGTAAAAGGTAATGAAATATATTTTTCAAAGTATTTTCACTTGTCTGCTTTCAATAAAATTTGCTGAAGTTATTAGATTCACAAATATATCTTTTCTTTGTCGATTAAATTTGTCTACAAAAGTAATCTATATATTTATTCCTTTAACTCCTCTGGATAGTATAGGCCCACAACAAGTTGATTCCAAAGTTCTCGATCCATAGAGCGATATTTGACTTCGTTCTACTGTAGTCGTTATTTGGTTGTGATTTGGTGTGTATGTGATGGTCTTCAGATGCGAGTGCTTTCCTGGGGATTCCAGTATATGGCGTTCTTAGTGATATCATCTAGTGGCTTGCGGAATGAGTATTTAAAGCAATATTTTTTGCTACTTTTTATTTTCATTTCAGTTGGTTGCTGGTTTGTGTCTGACCAGAGTTTGGAATTACCAAACACCTGGGAGACTGTTAATCGCGCGATGTTATATTCCATATTTTGCAACCGTACAGTAATAAGAATTTAACATTAGAATTGAAAATTTGTATTTTGGGACGTCTCGATATGTTAGGACATTTCCAAACAGGGTTCAGTGGAGCAAATGCTTAACGTGCCCTTTTAATGCAACAGGCAATATCTGCTGATGATCCACCGGATTTATCGAGTATACTGCCTATATAGCGAAGGACTCTATATCTTCAATTTCCTTGCCATTAATTAGAAATGTTCGTGCTGTGTGTAAGCATTTATCCTGAGTGTTTTCTGTTTTGGGGATGGCAACCTTCAGTCCAACTAGCTTGGTGGTTTCGTTAACCAGATTTAGCTTTGACTGCATGTCGGAGAAAGAAAGACTAAGCAGGCATATAACATCCGCTAAGTCCAGTTCTTCTCGTCTGTCACGCTTAATCCCATGTAATCCCACTCCTGTGACTTGTTGCCTTTTGCATCACGACGTCCAGGACACAGTTATAGAGTAATGTTGAAAACACGTAGCCTTGTCAAACACAGGTTTTTATGGAGGACTAATAGGAAAACGAACAAGTCACGTACCTTTTCACAGAGCCAGCCCTTTCCAAAAGTCAACCTCATCTACTGTCCTTCACGGGGTTGACGATGGGCGGTATTACCTTAATACTTGCACGGCTTAATCCAGGCATATACTTTGCATGCCTGTTGGTGATACTGGCATCCGTAATACTAGGATCAAACCTTGTATTAAGCAAATTAGCCGCTTAACTTAGGACTTGGATACTCATGTTTAATTGAGGAGTAAAAGCCCTAAGAAGACGGAATAATTACTTTAAAATTCACATACTTTATCAATTGCATTTGTATGTAATTGTTCAAAACCATTGTTCACTCCTAAAGTTAGTAACACTTGCATGTTGGAAAGCTGTCAATAGCTCTGTAGGGCACTTGTTTTAATTATATTTATGCATGTGCAAATAAATGCTTGATTACTTGCATTACAAGTAAACAAATACAAGAACTTCACCGTTGCCATTCGAATTCGTAAGGTATTAATTTAAAATTAATTTGTATGCTAGTCTCAATGCAAATTATAAAATGTAAAAGAATGCAATCACAAAATGGACTTTGACAATATAAAAATATTAGACAGAGATCGGATAGAGAACAAACGTTACACTCTCGAAAGCTTACGAATCCAAAAGAAAATAAAAAATACAATGAACACGAAAGAATACAAGGATAATACAAAACTGCAATACTCCGCTGCAATAGTTCATAACTGAAATTAGTTAAAGTTAATCAGGTATGTGATGGAAATCGATTTTAAAAACGAAACGATTTGAAACCGAAAATATCATTTTCATAATCTTTTAAAATGGATTTTAAATACATATTCCTTTTTATTCAGTCTTTATACTTTTGAATTTTATATTATATACGTTAACTGAAGTGTATTCTGAACGAAAATTGAAGACTATAATACAGAAATGGATTTTTAAATCCCTCGAAATTCATCACATCTTTTAAAAACGTTCGTTTTGAAATCGATCGATTTTCATCACATACCTGAATATTAAGTTTGACTTTTCATTCTGTGTTTGTGTTGTATTTTATTTATCAATTATTTATTTATTTCTGTGTCGTGTAGCCCAGTTTTTAATATTAAAAAGTTGAAAAGTGCAATACAAATTTAAACCCTAATTCGTAAGTTGAACTGTGATATTATAAATGTTCTAAAATTTATTGTAATTATTATCTATTTGTTGCTAGATTATTATGGAATAAAAATAACCCCTGAAGAAGTTCGAAAAAAGCGAACGAAACGTTGGGAAAACAAATAGAATAACCATAAATGTTTTATTTACATTTGTTAACAAATTATTGATAAGAATAAGCCGTGAAGAAAAGAAAAACCTCAATAATAATAATATTGTTCGATTGATATGAATTTTCCAAAAAATTCGAAACGTTTTCATTTGATTGCAAACTGTGTAAATGGTTTCCATAAATCGTGTTGAAAGAAACAGAATTATTCGAATCTGGGGCTTTGGAGCCGTACGAACTTAAATCATGGTTTGGGCAAACTTAAAGATTTTATATTATTATCCTCAAGTTGGTTAAAATATTGCAGTCACGAAGAATATTTTAAATATTTTTCCTGAAATAAGCGAAAAGTGACAAAAATATAAGCAATTGCAAAATATAGTATTGAAAAATATGGGATAAATTCTGCGCACTGCCGCACATTGTCATTGTGCCATAGTTTGTCAAAAATTGCCACGAAAAAACCGTTATCGTCAATTTAGATCACTAGGGCCGTATGATAAATGACTTTTTTGGCCTGTAACTGAAGATTCTTAATGATATATGGTATCAACAAGACAGTGCCACAGGCAACACAACACGACCGATTTTGGCTTTATTGTATCACAAGTTCCCAGTTCATGTAATTTTACGTTTTCATCCGATTTCACGCCCTTATACCTTTTTTTGTAGGGCTACGTTAATAACTTTACCTACACGGATAATCGCCTACCGTTTAAGCATTTGAAAACCAACATTCGTAAAGTTATCACCGAGATACCACCCGAAATATGCAAAAAAGTGGTCAAAGACTACCTCAAAAGGATGGATTGCTGCAACAATCTGTAGGCGGTTTTTATATTGTATTGCATTTCGAATGTGATAACAAGGTTTAAACGTTATAATGCAATGAAAGTTTAATCGAAATCATAGATTTATCTGTGTTTTATTTAACTTTATATTGGAAACCCAAAAGTTTATCAATTTATCCTGTTATAAGGTCTGTCTGCGTACACATATTTTGCGCAAAATGTTGCAAAATCTTGCAAAATGTTGTCTGCGTACTCCAAATCTCTTGCAGCGAGAGAGCCAAAAACTAATTTTTTGACAGTTGGAAGTTAGAGAACTTGCAAAATGTTACTGGAGAAATTTCCGCTTGCAAGATTTTGCAAATACATGGTTTGAACAGCTGTTTGAATGAAATAGTTTTTTGGAAATGAAAATAAAAATTTAAATTTAACAATGGCAGAGGTAAGTAGTTAGAATTGTGTTGATTTTTAACGTTTCATGCTACTTCATGCTAGAAACATCCAAATATACAGTGCGACCGTGGCGTAAGTGGAGTGGAGATGGCAGAACCGATAGAACCAGCAGAACTTTGTGGGACAAACTTTGCAATTGAAGAGGTGAGTATTTGGAATTGTGTTCCTGGCGAGCACTTCACATCCAAATTATTTTTCTCCGTTGTCAAGCTGTTGGAGGGCACTGTATTGGGCATTTCATTCTTTTTTGCTATTGTAAGCCGGCACTATGTTGGGCAATGTAAGCAAAAGAAGTTTAATAAAAAACCCGACAAATAAAACTAAAAACTAAGAAGAAATTGTATTTATCAAACTAATAACAGTGTAATAAACAAGTTTTTTAATTTACAACACTTTTTAAGCTTCACTTTAATTAATAATTTTTTAATTTACCTCGAGAATTCAATTTTGCGTACACATATGCTAAAATTCTTTTGCTTTGTTATTTCAATTGTTTACTGGATACTGTCTGCGTACTTTTTGAGATTTTTCTCTGCCGATAGAGTAATATTGGTCTTACTCTCCCAAAAAAATTTACTTAGTATTTGCTACTGGAAAAGTACCCAGACAGACCTATAATAACAAATAAAATGTTAATCGTTCAAGCCCGTCCGAATGATACCCTACATCACACTAATTATAGCCGAGTTTTCGGGATTGTACCTAATTTGGGACAAATAAGTTATTTTCGGGAGTAGTATGTGTATGCACCCAGAGAAAAACATGTTAAAATATGATCACCTCCAACAAAACTTTTTAAAGAAAATTTTAAACATATTATGTTTAAAATAATTCTGATTTTGCATCGAACTGTTGGTTTTTAATTAAAGTTTTTGATGTTTTATTTATGCTTAATAAAGTTCATTAAATTTGATTTTCATTAAGTTTTTTTTTAGTGAAGGAAGGAATTATGTTTATCATATTATGTTTCATTTAACCATATTATTGTCGCCGGCAACCATATTATGGTTGAATTAGTCCTTCGTAAAGAAGCCACAACCATATTTTGATTGCCTCCGAACATGTTATGATTAAATAAACAAAAACAAAACTTCAACGCTTTCAGTGCGGAAACTTTTTTCACGAAAGAGGAAAAGTGACACCATATTTTTTTTATATTTTTTTATGCCCCACACGGCTATGACGTGGTATTGTTGATATTTGCAAAAATTTCAAAAAGTTATATGCCTAATATACAGTTATACTATTGTTATAAAATTTCTACTTATTTTTATTGCCAGGCTATTTAATTTACACAAAATTTATTGAATTGAAAAATAAGTTAGAAAACCGAATAAAAAAAATGGCTTTCAAACAACCATTCGACTTGAAGAAATTTTTAAGTTACAACAATAAAAAATTAACCAAAAATACATAAAATTGAAGAAAATTTTAAAATTTAATGCATCGCTCATTTGCTGCAAGACAGGCATAACTCAAAAAAGTCCATTTCGAGATAAACGCATTAAAAGTTTTTGATTTGCTCTAACTACTTAGAAAAAAATAAGACACATTCTCTTCAAACTGGGAAAGTATAAAAAATAAATTTAATACACAATATAAAGAAGAACAAAGCAAACAATTCTGCATCTCTTAATCCAAAATTTAATTTTTTGAGTTTTGAGAGCTGGTCTTGCAGCAAATGGTCGACATGATGACAGTGGCGCCTCCAGTTGTCAACTCCCTTCACACACAATTGACACCAGAGATGGGAAATCCGCTGCCTTCTGTTCAGACGTGAACAGTTGTAATAATGAAAAACTTTTTATACGGCCGATAAATATCCTTCCTTTAGCTATCTGTAAGTCGTGAAAACGGGGCCTAATCAATTACAGGGGAAATGGTGTACAATTCTTATTTAACATCGATATTATAAACATTAGGAAAGACACATGCAATGACATCATAATATACATAAAAGCTTCATAATATTGTAATGAAAAGTCTAAGATGTTGTAAATTAATAATAAACATCAT